>CM076573.1:890952012-891611571 GCA_034641835.2 Pinus albicaulis
AATAAAATCGCTGTTGGCGAAGAAACAACTCTCATAGGTAAGACCCAGGTTTAGAGATTGGGGCCAACAAGGGAATTCGTTGTAGTCTAGAACCACGCCGACACTGTCACCCTACACTGGAGAGCAGAGAGTCTCACCCGAGGCGTAACGCGGCCACATGTAGAAGGGGAATAGATTGATAGTGGTGGAAGGATCCGCAACTTGTGATTAATATAGAATTGATTGCATAAGTATCATCATATACGCAAGAACATTCAGAAGATTGAACAGATACTAAGAAAATAAAATTTTAAGAAATCACAGACATCATGCATGCATGTAACTCATATAATAGGACAACACCCTGCAAGTATATTGATAACTTCCAACCAGATCCACAGTTACATTGCTTCCACAGGAAGAGCTTACAAGTCTGTTACAGACGCCTTATAGGATAGAAAGATAGATAAGAGAAGCGTAGGAACTACAAAGATATCATGCTTGGAATAGATTCCTTTTGCAGCATCCGCTCGATCCTCTTCAGTCGCTCTGCATTCGTCTTTCTTCTTTCAGTTGGGTGACGGCTATTTATTCTCCCGCCATCGCAACTGCTAGTTCCTCTTGCATTCTTCTTCGGCTACTTTCGGCTTCTTTCTTGTTGTCTATGAGTTCTACTCTTTGTCTTCTGCTGTGTCTTCTCTTCATCTGTACTTATGCATCTGCTTTCTTCATCTATCTCCTGTTCCCCCACAACCTTGGTAGCTTCGCTACTCACCATAGTTGTGGCTTGGTCATGGCTGCCATGTGTCGTTCCGCAACCCAAAATCTGCACTTTATTCAAAATTTAAAACAAGGGCCCCAACAGGCCCCAACCACAATTTCTTGACTTGTCCCGAGTCAATCAAAAATCACTGTCTCTATTTTCATCGCCCCACCGGACCACGTGCCCTGTTCTTGCTGTGCACCTTCAGTTTGCTACCAAAACAAGGGCCCCAACTCCGGGACCTTTCTGAATGTTGAATCCTTAAGCTCATTGAAGGTCGTCATAGCTTGCTTCCACCCCTGTAACAATGCATCTATTTTTGCGGTGATCTTGGAGACAACTGCCTCCCCGACGTGCACCGGTACAGTTCTGAACACTGTGGCGATTTGAGTTTCAGCCTCGGTGGCTAACTGCTGCATTGTCTTGGTGCTGAGTTGGAGGGGCGGGTGGAGCTCTCGAATTGTTTGTTTGGCCATTACCGAGCTGGCCTCTGTTTGTTGGATTTGGACCTCCAGGGCATCCGCCTGAGCATAGAGCTAGTCCAACTGTGAGGGGTTTGTGGCATCTTGAATTTCCTTCGAAAGGCATTGCAGCTGCGCTGAAATGGGCTGCGTCTTGACCGTAAGGGCCATTGAGAACTCCTGGAGACCTTTCAGGAGGTCATAAGCATTGCGGGCTGCAGAGTTGAGAGTTTCTTGCATCTGGGTGACCTGGCCCTGTTTCTCGGCAATTTGTGCTGTATAAACTGCCTCTGGATCGGGCAGCGCTGGCCGTGCTGCTAACACTGCTTGGAGCTCTGCATTTTCCTTGTGGAGGCCATTTAAATAAATCCTGGGTGGAGGGCTTGCTCTACGATTTTTGTCTCTGGTACATCTGCAGGCATCTAAGTGTAGTGAGCCTCGACGACTGGCCATAGCCCTGAAAACACCCTGGCCACTTCATTTATCTGACCCTGTAGCTGCCCGTGTGTGGCTGTGAGATGTTTGCACTGTTCAGTAAGCACGGTGATCTGCTTCTGTTGCTCTTCGCACCTCTGCTGCAGTTCAGAATGAATTCGTTCCGCCTAATGGGCCTCCCTATGGATAAAGTGGTACAGCTGAGTTGTACCCCATGTTTCTAAATTGGCGACCCCTGAAGTGCTTTGATCCAGCCGCCGTTCCTGGAGGGGTTTCCCACTGGCACCTGATCGGGTGGAGTGCTCTTGAGGGGACAACGGTGGGGTCCAATGAGGTGCCGAGTCGACCATATTCAGGTCCAGCTGTTCCTGCTGATCTATGTGGCTGGTCTGTGGAAATACAGTAGGCTCAGGCTGAGCCTCAACTGATTCGGCAACAATTTGTGCCATCTGTGTAATTATATCGGAAAAAGAGACTTGGGGTTCCCCAGCGAGGTCGACCGGTGGTACCACTACTGCAGTACTGGAGTCAACCTCGGCCCCCTGGTCCCCATTAAGTAGATCTCGAATGATTGGGTCTAACATGGTGGAGGATGAATTGGATTGTGCAGATGAAGTGGTAGGTGGGATGGTATGTGGAGGTAGAAGGCGAATGTTGATGAAGTCTGAGGGGTCAATGGGAGGTAGAGGTGTAATCCCTCCAGTTGCCCCTGTGTCAACGACTGGTTCTTCCTGTATAGGCACCCCTGGACTCAGCGGCCAGAGTGGATCCTCCTCAGTGAGGTCCACCACCAGACTCGACTCTATGGTTCGGGCCCACTTGGCCTGAGGAGCTTCTAAGGGGTCGGTGGACTTTCTCTTTTCCCCAATCGGGGTAGTCATCAGACTTGGTGAAGTAAATAAAAAATTAGGGATGGGGGAGGTGATGGAAGTTGTGTGGAGACGCGATGTGGACTGAGAAAGTTGGAACTCAGAAAAAATATGAAAAGGGATGGAACCACTTGAGACAACCTTGGCCACTTCATTAAAACTGTGTACCTAAGTGTTTAGGTGGCGAATGAGGGGGACGAGTTGCACGGTGGAGTCCTGTTGTGCCGCCTCCGCTTTTGTCTTGGCAGGCCGTTGCTGTGGTAGAATCTGATCAAAATTGTATGTGGGTACCCCATTGCGGATTTCCATCGCGACCCTTGGCCACGAACAAACTTCATTGTGAAAGGTTGTGTCTTTGAGCTGGAACTTCAGTGGCCGCATGTGAAATGTCTCCTCCGGTATGCAAGTAGGTCGGAGGAAGGTATGCCTGTGGCTGACCGCAAACCATACTTGCTCACTGTACTCGTCCAGAAGATTCCTGGGCACCCTCTGCTGGCCTGCTACCACATCTGTCATTAAACCATAACAGCTCCAAAATGCCTCTGCATTGACCTCTTTGGTGCCGGGATCACCCGACACCTTCCACGGAACGAACTTCATCGCTAGAGGCTGGCCCTCTGCTATTTCCGCCGGTAGCCTGACGAGGGGAGTGTGCCACTTCCACGTGGCAAATGAAACTATCAAATACCCATAGATGAAGCTTGTGGCCCACTTGTAATTGTCTTCGCACGCGTCGAATAGCTCCTTCAGCAGGAAGGAGCACCAGTTCAGCTTTGCCCCCTGGACACAGTGCTCTGCAATGGAAATAGTATCCAAGGTACATTCTCCCTTTGTGTAGTGCCTCGTTGTCTTAATGTCAATGAGGTAGCATGTGAACTTGATTTTAGGCTTGTTGATAAGCTCCATCTTCACTCCCTTTCCTCCCCATCTTGCGCCATATTTTGCATAATAGTCAGCATCTCCCAACTTCTTTGCTCGTTTGGAAGTGGTCTGACATGTAGACGATACATCCAGGCCGTTCTGTGAAAGCCCTGTAAGTCAGTGGATATCCTCGGCATGGATTGGAATTTCCTTATTCAACCACAATGACCCGTTCTAGATGCGGCTGAGTAAGAACTTGGTGCACTGCATGGCTGGTCCTGTTGTCCCAAAGACCGGGAGATTTCTTAAGTTCAGAAGGGAGGATTTCTGTAGGCCTCAGAACTTTGGCAAAATTCTATTCGCTGAATGCCTGGCTTTTGTGGTGTAATGTTCCATATACACCTACCATTTGAGTGCTGGGAACTCGAAAGAGTCCGTGAGGTTTGCATCTATGAGGGCCGCATTGTCGTATTTCCCAATGAGGGACTTTGTTTTATGAATTCTGCTATCGAGCTGCGGTTCTATGACTGTTGGGTTTGATTTTGGCATCTTCGCTCTGCGTTGATACACTTGCAGAATTTGTCTCGACGTCTTCTCTCGGTGCTGTGCTTCCAGATACTTCTGCTACTCTGATTCTGCTCCAATTTCTAATTCTAACTGCTCCGGCAATCTCGTGCTTTTTTCCATGCAGGTTATGTAATTACCTGGCACGAGTGAGGTTGATGAGACCCCATAACGAGTTAATTCATGCTGGCATTCTTCTTGGCAATAATCATGCGATCAATCGTTGACTGAGGTGTATTCTAACATCTACTGACGGTGGCATGGGGAAATGGGCGGATGCGACGGCTGAGGTTACTTCGAATTATGGAAAAATGATTATTGTAGGGTTAATTCTAATTATGGAAATTTATGCTGCAAATATAAATGATCCTACGAACTGACACAAGTACTAAATGAAATGATATGGACTAACACGGACACGTTTTCTGATCCTACGGGGATGACACGTTGGACACGCCCCTCCCCGACCACAATCGGTTGAGGTGCGGTCCCCGCAACAGAGTGGTTATTGACGACCTATGCAGGAACGATAAACACTACCTATGCTCATCCCGGTTGTGGGAGAGTTATTCAACTACGCTACTCTATGACTTCTCTCGGTTGCGAGAGTTATTAATGAAAGGTGAAAGAAAATTATTCATGGTAGGGCTTCAGGCGTGCGCCATTCACCCACCCAGGTAAAACAGTACCATCCAACTGAGCCAACCGAACGGCTCTGGAATCTCTAATCTCGACGACAAAGTAAGGTCCTAACCAGTGCATCTGCAGTTTTCCTGGAAACTTGTGAAACTTGCTATCATATAAGAGAACCTTTCCTACAACATGGAAGGTTTTTCTCTTGATGTGGCGGTCATGCCACACCTTCTGCCTATCCTTTTGAACCTTTTGATGGAACTCAGCTAGAAACTGGGCCTCGTCCAGTTCTTGTAATTCATGGAGGTGCTTCTTTAGTGATTCCTCTTCTGAGAACTTGAGGGATGTGGCAATTAAAAGACTCAGTACAATGAACTCGGCAGGAATCACATCTTCCCGGCCATACACCAACTGGAACGGTGTTTGATTGGTCAAGCGCTTCATCGTAGTTCGGTAGGCCCATAGTGTAGCTGGTAACCGCTCATCCCAGTCATCCCGTTGGGCATTGCAGATCTTCATCAAACCCTTTTTGAGGATTTTATTGAACGCTTCAATATTACCATTAGCCTGGAGGTGGTACGGGCTGTTTTTGTGATGTTGAATCATGAAGGTGTCCAGTAGTGATTTGACCGTTTCATTAATGAAATGCGTACCTTGATCACTAGTTAAACTCCATGGGCAGCCGAACCTGCTGATGATGTGTTCAAAGATGAACCGAGCTGTTGTATAAGTCGTACAATCCCGTACCACCGCTGCCTCAGCCCACCGGGTGAGGTAGTCAGTGGCAGTAATGATGTACCAGGCCTTGGAATGCCGGGCGACCGGGGCTATGGGACCTATGAAGTCGAAAACCCACTTCTCAAACGGGCGCAACACATGCACCGGGTGTAGTGGGAGCTCGCCTCTGTGAGAGGGCCTCCCTGTTCGCTTAAAAACATCACATTTCTTAACAAACGTCTTACAATCGGCATGGACCATTGGCCACCATAGTCCGACTTGGAGCACCTTCCTGGCAATAGGTTTCGCCCCCACATGCCCGCCCGCAATGCCGCTGTGACACTCCCACATCACGGCTTCGCATTCGTGGTCGAGTATACATCTGTGTAGAACCTCATCAAGGCCCAATTTGTACAAATGCCTCACAATCAGTTGGTATTCAGCAGCGCGAACGACCAAGTGCCATTTCTAGAGTGGGGTGTAGTGCTGAGGGCACTGCCCCATGGTCAGGTAAGTTGCAATGTCGGCTAAATAATCTGGTACGGCTTCAACTCAGAAAATATCAGCATCCGGAAGCTGATAATTGAGAGAGCCGTCGTTCTCCCCCGTTTCCAAACTGGATAAATGATCGGGCCCGACGTTCAACCTCCCGGGCTTGACGATCACTTCGAATGTGAATTCTTGGAAGAGTAGAAGCCATCGACAAATCCATCCTTCCAAAACGGGCTTATTGACCAGGTACTTTAACGTAGAGTGATCCGTAAAGAACTTGAATTTACCTCCTAGAAGATAGTGGCGAAACTTCTGGAGTGAATACACCATGTTAAGGGCCTCCTGCTGGGTAGTGGTGTAATTCTGCTCGGCGTTAGATAGTTTGCGGCTGGCGAAGTAAACTGGGTGGTCAACTATCATCTCCCCTGGTTGCGCCAAGACAGCCCTAAGTGCAATACTGGAAGCGTCAATATGCACGTGGAACTTCTTATCCCAATCTGGGTGAACCAGAATAGGCGTCGTTGCCAGCTTTTCCTTCAGAGTGTCAAGGGCCATCTCACACTCCTCCTTCCACTGGAACACTTCTGACTTCCGCAGTAGGTTTTCCAGAGGAGCGGTGATCTTCACATAATTTCAGATAAACCATTTGTAATAACCTATGTGCCCTAGCAGTGCCTACAATTAGTTCACCATTTTAGGGGCTTCCATGTGGACTATCACGGCTACCTTGGCGGGGTCGATGCAGACCCCTTGCTTGCACACCACATGTCCTAATAGTGTTTTGAAAGGAACCGCAAAGATGCATTTCTTCAAGTTCAAGGAAATCTGCAATTGTCGACATCGATCAAACATGATATGTAACAGGGTGGCGTGGTCCTTCAAAAAACTATAGACGGTCCAATTATCCATGTAGACTTCCAGGAACTTGTGAATATACTCCCGAAAAGCAGCGATGACGATTCGGGAAAACACAGCAGGGGCGTTCTTCAACCTGAATGGCATGACGTGGTATGTAAACGAGCCCCACTCAGTGGTGAACGTCGTCTTATTTTTGCCTTCTTCCGCAATGCGCACCTAATGATAGCCCAAAAAGCCATCAGTGAAGGAGTAGGCCTCATTCCCCGCAACATGGCCCAATACTTCGTCGCTGAATGGAGTGGAAAATGGGTCATGGATGCAAGCATTGTTCAGACTTCGGTAGTCGACACAGACGTGGATTTCTGACTTATCCTTCTTATTCTAAATGAATATAGGACTCACCCACTCTGCTTCTTCCGAGGAAATATTAGACCTACTGTCAGCATCTTATCGATCTCCAACTTGACCTTTTCTTTGATCCGCGGGTTCAACCGATAGGGTCGATGCTTCACGGGCTTGGCGTCTGGTTTCAGCACAATATGCATTTCTCCGAGGTCACCTTTGATTCCTTTTAAGTCTGCAACCAATGAAGGAAATAGGTCTTCGTATTCCTGGAGGAGGCTGAAAATTTCCTTTGTCATCTCCTCGTACCAGTAGTCCCTAACTGTAGCCAGTTTGGGTTTTTCCTTCGTGCTGATGTTCAACTTCTTTGTCTTCAGCGGGAGTAGATGGATGCCTTCAGTGGTTGGCTCTTCTTTGATGTTCTACTTGCCTTCCTTCTCTTCAAAATATAGGTGCCGTAGGTCCTCCAAACTATCATTGTCGGGATCGCCATCAATCTATTGGCAAGCCAGCTCATGCCTGCCCTCAGGATGCAATGCTAATGTGCTCTCCTTAGTCCCCAGATTACGGAGAAACAATACCCCTTTGATAGCTTGTAATTCCTGGGACACCAGCGCTATCTTTCCTTTGAAGGAAAAGCACCAAACCAATTTGTTCGCGACTTCCTGCGAAGAGCTGGTCCCTCTCTTTAACTCTTCTTCTAAGTACCACGAATGGGGAATGGTATCTAAGGAGTGGAAGAACCGATGTACCCACAGCTCTTCCAGGTACACTAGACGTTGCCACTGCTCCTCACAGGTTTTCAGGTGGTCCCTTGGTACCTGTGCCGGCTTCGAGGGCCTTCATCTTCTTTGAATCATGCCCTCAAAGCCTCCGCCACACAACTCCACCGTGACCGGGTGTTGCGGTGATTTTTCCACCACCTAGCTGAAGTGGACTGTAGTGCTACGTCCAAAAGTGGTATCCTGCTCCCTTCTGGTACTGTGTCTTCTACCTTTGCAATAAAGGTATTGACGGCGTGCATGTTCGACAGGGTGGGGTATCCCCTGATCTCAGTTTCAATCCAACAGACTCTGGCAATGTTGGCACATCTTCGCATGTTGGTCTCATATCCACCCTGTTGCCAGTCTTCCCAAGCTAGTTCTGATCCCAACTCCGAGCTCTGGAAACTGCACCAGCTGATAGAGCCGGTTGCAGTCGGGTTAATATAGTCCTCTGGCTTCCCTACTCTCGTCTGATAAAGGTTGTCCAACATTTGAGCATCCTCTTAGTTATCCGCAGTTTTTGTATATCTTGGACCTTGATACGGGTCGAGAGGCTGAGTGACTCGTACCTATCCATCTTTGAAAATCATCAGCTCCTTTTTGAGGTCGATGATGGCGTAATTATCAAAATCCCAATCGATGCCTAGTAGGGCAGGGTAAGGATCCTTGTCTCCCATAATATCAATAACCTCAAAATCCACGTAAGTCTTCACCCCTGCAATTTCGACCTCGACATCTTCAGGGCGGCTGATCGGCACAATGCTGTACTGGTTCGCCATTCTAAGATGGATTGGCGAGTAGGCCAGTCGTGGCCACCCAAGAGCCTCCCACGTCTTCCACGGCAGGATATTAACATCGGATCCTAAGTCGAGCATGGTGTTGTTGATCTAGAATCCCGCAACCTGTGTGTTAAGCCATAACTCTTTTCCCATTCTTCGCTTGTTCCGCTTGACCCGCTGTACGTACTGGGGTGCTATTTTCAAAGGTTCCCCCGACCCTGTATTCCCCTGTAGTACGTCCTCCAAGGTATGCTTGAGCTGTTCCTGCATCGAAGAATTGTCAACAATCTTGAGGAATAACTGGATCCATTCCTCAATCAGGGTCCCCGTGGTGCTCTGTTCTCTGGAATCAGTCATCAGGGGAACCTCAAGGCCTTTGGCTCCCCCCAACTGAGAAAATGTCTCCACCGCCTCCTGGAAGTACTTCCTCTGTGTGTCCAGTCTGATCAATTGTTTAGGGGAGGCAGGCTGGATCCCTCGTGCTGGCTCCTTTCCGTGAGCATCCTCCCACATCTTCTTTTTGCGTCTTGTCACAATAGCTACATTCTGCATGGCCGAAATCTCGGTTCCCCGAGGTTCGGGATTTACCAGATTCGTGCCCCGTTGTCGTGCTTGTTCCTCCCACTTCTTGATAAGTTCAGGGCAGTCCTCTATTGCATGGGCATTCACGCAGCACTGGGAACACCATGGGCATCGGGGAAGGGGGAATTCCCGGGCCACGTGACCCTCCTGTTCACAGTTGTAGCATTTCAGCAGACCCTGTCCCCCTGTGCGACCTCTGCGCATACCGCCTCCTCTGCCCCTGGAAGCCTCGTTCACCCTATAGGAGGGTTGGTCCAATCGGTCCACTAGAGCGTCGAGAGCTCTGCACTGTTCGGTGTTGTGAGTTGTGGATGCATAAAACTCACAGTATATGTTGTTTGGGACATTGGATTACTTCTGTAATATTGGGCACATCCAAGGTTGATGCCCCATCATCCGGCAAATTTCGTAATATTTCGTGGCGGGTTGGTTTGGTTGGGGTGGGAACCCCGCATAAGGCTGTTACGACTGGTATACCCCCTGCAGATTCATTGCCGCAACACCCCCATTAGGTGAACCCCCCTGTATTGCCACGACAGAGGGCCCCACCCTCGTGCCACGCAACCAGGGACACTCAGTTGCGACGTGCCCTTCGACCAGGCAGTGAGTGCACCAAACGTTGGGCCTGGCTAGTCTTATAGGCTGCATCTCCTTGAGCTTTTCAGTTAGACTGGCGATCTGATGTTGCAAGCCCAACAAGGAAGGATCCTGCGGGGCTGACCCTCCCCGATATTCCTGAGGGTAGCCCGCCATTACCTCTATCTTCATAGCCTGCTCCAGAGCATCCTACAATTTGTCGATCTTCTACTGGGTGAGGGGGGTTCGTGTCAAGGGAAGCAGAGCCTTGATGAACCAGTCCCTCTAATGGTTTGGGTCGATTGGGTAGTTGAGTTTCCCAATCATGTCCTTGAACCGACACATTAGCTCCCGTGCAGTCTCTCCTTCTTTTTTCTTAATCTCCCAGACCTCGGACAGACCCTGCTGGTCTGTCTGGGGAACCTTAAATTCTCGGAAAAAATCTCACTTAACGTCCGTGATTGCTGGATTTGGGTGGCCCTATGGCCACTTTATGAACCATCGCAGAGCCCTTTCTCTGAGCGTGGTTTGGAACTCTATTAGCTTCCCTGCGTCTGGCGTCTACCGAGCCCTCCATATGGCTTCACAAAGATACCAGTGTTGCTCCACATCATCGTTACCTCGGCCAAAAAATTCTGGATATCGGGTGAAAGACCCAACCATATTTACTTGCGACAGGGTGACTAGAATAAACCTTCGGGTCCTGGTTGTGTGACTATACCACTACGAACTGCAATACTACTAGTACCGCTGCTATTAACGTGCGACACTGTACTACTATGCAATCGACTCAATGCTTGTAACTTAACGAAAATATTACTCAAAGGTTTATAGAGTACCAAGGGAAGGTAGGGATCCTTGCCGTGCAAATTTTGGGAAGTAGGGCTGCCTGGAGAGATGAATGACGTACGCTCTTGAAACAACCGCTGCGTCGCAACGTACCATTCGCCATTGGAACCTTCTTCGGGCTGCACACCTGCATCGTCTTCATCAGTCGTCGTCTCCCTTTCTCTCCTAGCTGGGCTCCCATGCACCCGCCACACTCCCACAGAGGTCCCTTCCCTCTCCAGGGGATCCGCCTGAGTGTCCATATTTCCAATCCTCTGAGGCAACTCCTCTTGATTCTTCCTATTGTTTCCCTGTCATTCCAACTCTCACATCACCCTTTCTCGCCACCTGTCGGCGATCTGCACCCTCCGATGAGCACGTCGCTCCCTCAACCTCCTTACGGCCTCATCATCCATACCCCACTCCCCTGATTCACACTTCACGTGGCATCCATCCCTTCGGCCCTTCCCCCAGCACTAGAGGTTTATGCTTCCATGCTTGATTTTTGGAATTCCATCGGCCCTTCGTCCACCATCAGGGCCTTAATCCACAACGAAATATCCTTAAGCAACTTCCCTCTTAGCCCGGAGCGAAGGATAGCCTCAGCCTTTGAGAAGGATTGGTATCATTCTGCGGCAAACTCCACAATATATCTGTCCAGAGTGGTCTCTACCCAAAAATCCACCGCGCGGGTCAATTCAGTATCCAGCCGATGTAGGGCCACCAGATCTCTGTGCACCCACTTGCGGTTTATCTTTCACAAGCTATCCCTCAGTACCTTGGTTTGCAACCTCCGCAGCCAATTATAGATGTCGCTAGGGAATTTTCCCCAGAGGATCTTATAGGTATCACTGGCGAAATCCAAGAAAAGGACGAGATCCTTGAGCACCCCCTCCTTTTGATTCGTCAACTCTGCTTGCTGAGCAATAAAATGGTCCAGATGGTTATCCCACCATCTCCGTATTTCTCCTTTGAAGACCCTCGATACCATGATGTAGTTCCCCTCATAACATGTAGGGTCCTGGCAATGGAACCATTTGTTGGCGAAGAAAAAGGTCTCGCAGGCAAGACCCAGGTTCAGAGATTGGGGCTAACAAGGGAATCCACTGTAGTCTAGAACCACGCCGGCAATGTCACCCTACTCCGGAGAGCAGAGAGGCTCACCCGAGGCATGCCGCGACCACATGCAGAAGGGGAATAGATCGATAGTGGTGGAAGGATCCAAAACTTGTGATTAATATAGAATTGATTGCATAAGTATCATCATATACGCAAGAACATTCAGAAGATTGAACAGATACTAAGCAAATAAAATTTTAAGACATCACAGACATCATGCATGCATGTAACTCATATATTAGGACAACAACTTGCAAGTATGTTGATAACTTCCAACCAGATCCACAGTTACATCCCTTCCATAGGAAGAGCTTACAAGTCTGTTACAGACATCTTATAGGATAGAAAGATAGATAAGAGAAGCCTAGGAACTACAAAGATATCATGCTCGGAATAGATTCCCTCTGTAGCATCCGCTCGATCCTCTTCAGTCGCTCTACATTTGTCTCTCTTCTTTCGGCCAGGTGACGGCTATTTATTCACCTGCCATCGCAACTGCTAGTTCCTCTTGCGTTCTTCTTCGGCTACTTTCAGCTTCTCTCTTGTTGTCTATGAGTTTTTCTCTCTATCTTCTGTTGTGTCTTCTCTTCGTCTGTACTTATGCATTTGCTTTCTTCAGCTATCTCCTGTTCCCCCGAAACCATGGTAGCTTTGCTACTCACCGTAGTTGCGGCTTGGTCATGACTGCCATGTGTCATTCCGCAACCCAAAATCTGCTCTTTATTCAAAATTCAAAACAAGCGCCCCAAAAATGGCCTAGTTGTTTCCGTATTTCATGTAGCTATGAGTATTTACTACAATGTTTGAAATTTCCATGGTGTAAATTTACGGTTTTCTGTATTAGCATTATTTTTCCTATTTTGGAACATTAAAATATCTATTAGTATTCCCTTTGGGTGCCTCCCTAGGTACCGCATATTATCCCCCCTAGGGGTACACTACGCCCCTAGGTACCTCCCTAGGCACTGCATATTATCCCCCTTAGGGGTACAATGCACCCTTTGGTACCTTCCTAAGGAAACAATATTATCCCCCCTAGGGGTACACTACACCCTTGGGTACCTCCTTAGGTACCCCATATTATCCCCTTAAGTACACAACAATCCATACCTCTTCACATTTTTCATCCTTGAAACATGAGAAAGAAACCATACAATATGATCGACTAAGCAATGTAGCTAGTTCGTACTAACCAAGAACATCCATTAACCATACAAAATGTGAAAATGGGGTCCAAATGCTTTCTTCCACCTTAATTTGTAATTTTTTTTTCTCTTTTGGTGTTATGGGGTCATTTTGATACTCTAATATATCTATGTAGGGTTTTTAGGATTCCATGTGCCTCCACACCAATTACCTTTATGGTTTCATGTTGGTCTATAAGTTTGTCATTTCTCACTCATTTTCCTTGATGTTTGTTGTTTCTCAAAGTGGTGCACATGGTGATATGCAACAAAATTAACTATCTATTCTGATTTATAGGTATCTTTAACATGGGTTTCCTTTGATTCATTGAGTTTCATAGCTTTTTCTTCTTTTTTATTCCCTTCTTGGGATTTTCTTGATCTTCATATATATATTTTTCTTACAATCAACCTTGAAATTTTAATTTGATGTGCTACTAGGCATCACAATTATTTTATTTTTAGTGAATTATTCATGTATAACCTTGGGACTTTATTGTTTATTAATATTCATATCCTGCAAGGTGATTTTCTTGTTCTTTCATTGAATATTCATAAATTTATTTTGCATAGTAAAATTAATTGTACCAATTGATTCCACCTTGGGATATCCAATATTAACATCCACATCATTTATATTTATAAATTAAAATATGAATGCAACAAATTTATCCACAATGAGCTTCAAATGTTAGAAACTTGAACATTCTTACCCTCAATATGTGTAATTTTTATACGCTTTGAAGAAATTTGTAATCTTTTAACCATGTCAATGTTGATAAAATCATGCTTGCAATTGGGATTAATAGAAATAATGATATTCTCTTGTTAAATACAAGAATGAAATTTTATTATGTACTTTACACATGAATATAAACATGTGTTTCTCTCTTTAAGTAAAGAGTTAAAGAATAACCGTTGGAGAAAAGAATAAAAATTATATAATATACAAAGAACCAAAATCGTCATTGGAGAAAATAAGGTCAAAGGCATTCTCCTTTTGCTAATGTCTATCAAGTAATGTCATATATTCGCTACTCGTATAGTAGTAGACTGGACCGAAAGAAAGGTAAAATCAATATTTTTTTTTATGTAATTTACTATGATAATGTAAATCAATAAAAAAACATTAAATTATTTTACATTAAAGATTCATTGATTACATAAACATATATATTTACTTAATATATACATTTATCATTCAATTTTGTTGAGATGCACTTTCTAAGATATGTTGTAAGATTATGTTACGTAAACATTTTAATTTCGCTAAAATGTTATTAAAATTGATATATCAAACATTGAGAGGGATCAAATCTCTTGAGGTGTAAACATTTTTACAAGTTTTGCATTCAAAAAATAGGTTTGCACCTTGAGGTATTTGATTTTTTTTTACACTTGATAGATCTAGAGTTAAAATGGATCTATTATGCTAATTATTTTGTCAATATCTCTCTCCCACTTAGTATGGAAGATATGTTGTAATATTATGTTATGTTATGTATATGTTTTGACTTAATCAAATAAAAATAAAATAAAATAATAAAATTAATGATTTACGGTTACTAGCTTTGGGGCTGTAGGTTTTGATAACTCATGGTTTTGCCCATGATATTTTTCCATGGTATTTGTTATCATGACAAATTCAATTAAAAGCTTGATGAAATACATTATGGAATGCAAGAGTATCAACTTAGATCCATCTCAACTCTAGACTTGATCCTTCTCTGTGATTGGTAGATATGGATTTAAGATGGACCTAAGATGGTAATATAAAGTGTCTAAAAATCTATTATTAAACATCAAACATTTTTTAGGAAATATATTCATTTTATCATGAACATGATAATAAAGAAATATATGAAATTGTCAAATTTATTAGTATTAAATACAAATTAATTTTATCTTTTTTATAATAGATTGGGTCTTGAGTATGACTTAAAAAAAAAAATCTTGATTAATAGCATGTTTTTTTTACATAAGTAAATATGTTAACAACCTAAGACCAAGAGGCATCTCGCAAGATTGAAATCCTACCTACATACTAACCATGAACAAGTAATTCCAGGTGGTGTAGATTTCCTTGAATGATGGTGATGAGTCAACCTACATTTGCATATAGTAGCCAATAATAATTATGCCATAAGGCATTCTTATTTGAAAACAACTTTCCTGATTGCCACTCTACACCATTTGGTACCATCGATCTTATGTGTTAGACGATTGAAATATTATCAACCCTACGATGCGAATAATGGTTAGTTAGAGTTCGTTTTGGTTAGTTAGGGTTATGTTAGTTGCGGCGATCAAAGAAACTACCAGCAATTGGCAATGGATCCTCTCCTTCCCGTTTGAATGATCCTCGCTGGCGAAAGTTTTGCTTTACATTGTCTCTGTCGAAAGAGAGGAATGATAGGAGCAGAAAGAACCCTATACATCCAGACATGCCATCCATCTAGAAAGACGATGTGGGTTTCACTCGCGTCAGGTTATCTTGGACTGACAGGAGATTCCACTACTACAGACAGTTTTCCTTGTCGCGTATTCGATCAAACCCAATTCATACAATGCTTCAAACTAAATATGTGTTGCTTCAATCTTTTACGATTCCACACTACAAAGCATTCACAAATAAGATTATAGACGTTTCCTTCGTTGCATCTATGTGAATTAAGAGACAAGACTCTCGTATTAGGATGAGTAAATTAGCTTGGGTGCAAGAGTGATTGTTATGGCACAAGCCGAGCTGGTGGGTTGTCCCAATTGCAGTGTTCAGGTATGGCTTCCTCCCCAAGTTGTTGGTTTTCGCTGTCATTAATGCAGTGTTTATGCCGAGATTCGCCAACCTGAACCTCACTGGCGGTCGAATCTCGTTAGGAAAATGCCAGGTACTCTAAAGTTTAACAAACCCAGACATGAGTCGATTTTTGTTAGTCTGGTTCCTCTGGTTTGAGTCTCCACTAATAAAAGAGCCATTCTCAGTGCGATTTGTTACAAAAATACGCCACACGAGCTCAAATGCTGCATCAATGATGTCAATGGTATGAAATATCTTTTGGCAGCCAGATTCAACGTCCGTGAAGACTCTATAGTTACTCTCACAGGTATTAATTAGTTGTTAACTGTTTCGATTATCTTAGATGGCTTCGCTTTGTATAAATATTTCACTTGTGTTTTTCATTACATGAGCTCTGTAGTTTCAGTTTTTGCAGAGGAAGAAAATGACTTGAAAAGAATCCCCACAAAACGAAACATCCAGAGGTGGATGTGTTGGCTGGTGCAGGATTGCCAACCTAGAGATTCTTTGGTGTTTCATTATTCTGGGCATGGCTCCCAGCAAAAAGATTTCACTGGCCATGAAGTTGATGGCTACCACAAAACGTTGTTGCCTCTTGACTTTGAGACGGCGGGGATGATTGTGGACAATGACATCAACGATATGTTGGTAAAACCCTGTCCCCCAGAGCTCGATTCGTCAACGGTAAGATTCCTACTAATAACCACAAGACTATATATATATTTAGAAAAGAAACTAATTTATGGAGGGTAAATTAATTAATGGTGATTGCAACGATTGTACTTAGTTAAGGAAAAACATTTGCACAATCATTCGTTTTCTGCCATTTCGTTTCCCATTTATCCCAAGCAACGGAATCAGTTTGAAGGATTATTCATCACTATTTCTTCCACGTTGCGGAATAGGGTTGAAGTTTATTAGCTTTCCATGATTATATTTTTGCGTTTCTGTTCACCGTGTCTCCCACATTGCGGAATAGAGTTGAAGATTGTTCCCTTTGAAAGTGAAGGACCTTGAATGACACTGGCGATGGAAGAAGAAAATAAAGGAAGGAGGACTTTGAATGACACTCGCTATGGAAGAAGAAAATAAAGGAAGCATTTAGAGATTTAGTTTATGTATTCAAAGTCTTTGAAGGTTATGTTGTAAGTTATCGCTGTGATATTTTTTCTATAGTTTATGAGAGAACTTAGAGATTTAATTTACATAGTTAAACTCATTAGTTTGACTATTTATGTGTTTGACTATTTATTTAATTTACATAGTTAAACTCATAGTTATATTATTAATTTTGTGGAAAATTTTAAAACCTTGGTTTATCTTATTCAAAATCATAAATTTGAATGTTTATGTTATAAGTCATGGTTGTAATGCTACTTTTAAAGTAGTCGAAGAACTTAAAGACCGATTTATGTATTCAAAGACATAAATTTGAAGGTTTATGTTGTAAGTCAAAGTTGTAATACTAATTTTGTAAGTCATCGAAGAATTTAAAGACTATGTTTATGTATTCAAAGACATAAATTTGAAAGTTTACATTGTAAATCATGGTTTTAATGGTTTCTTTTGTAATTCAGGAAAGAATGTAGAGTTTTAGCAAGTTATAAAGATGAATATGTATGAGTCATGGTTTTAATGTTGATTTTGTATGCCACGGAAGAATTTAGAGTAATAAATTTGATAGTTTACTTTGTAACTCATGGAAGTATTTAGTGAAGGTCTATTAAAGTTAAGTTTCACTCTATTCTTGAAGTTGAAGGTTCATAAGTCTAAGTCTTTTTGATAAGAAATGTACATCTAATTGAAGTGGTGTTACAAGGAATTCATTATTTATAAAATTGTAAAAAATAATATTGTTTCGTTTACAAATATAATAGGAATATAAGGCCTTTTGATGTTACAAGAGTTTTATTTTGCAGTAATTCATTAGTACATAAAATATTTGTGACCAAAGTAGTGAAAAAAAAGTCATAGAATTTGTCAATAATGGAATACTACAATATTTTTTGTAGCATTAGAATTAAATTAATATTTTTTGTTGTGAATCTTATTAAATTAAATCAATACTTTTGTGTAGCACTTATTTTATACATTGGAAAGTAGTAAAGAAAAGTTCTTAAATTTGTCAAAAATTAGATACTATAAAATTTTTGTGGCAACAAAATTAAATTAATATTTTGTTTTGTGAATATTTCTAAAGTAAATCAACAATTTTGTGTAGCAATTATTTTACGACTAATGTTAAAAGTTACAAATTGTTATCTTATCAATAACCTATAAGGAGTTGTTTTGTTTACGTTCAACACCATAAATAAGATATAACGTGCTCCAATGTTATAAGAAAAAATTTAATATACAATAATTAATTTTTAATACATCAAATTATATAGATTTTAGCTTAATTATCATCCTAAAATTGAATTTTCATCAAGTCTAAGTACGCATTCATGTTTAAATTGATATTGAAAGATGTATGGAACAGATTGTTCATAAATTTCCAAGAAGTTGCATCATTTTAATTTATAGTTATAATCAAGAAATAGGGTTTTCCAAAGTTATAAGAAGAACTTTAACTTGTAATAGTTTACTTGTAAAAAAAAAAAAAAAAACATTGTGACCAAAGGGGTTAAATTTTTAGTCACCAGATTCATCAAAAGTAGTATAGAATTAGTATTATTTCTACCAATATGACTAAAGTAAGTGAATACCTTGGCATAGAAAATATTTTATAATATATGATAAAATTTGAAATTTCTATTGTTGTAAACTCAAAAACTTTTTATTGGTTATTTTTGTAACTAGTATGCAAAGACTAGCATTCTCTATTTTTTCGAGTGGGCCTAAGGGTTAAGAACATGTGTTTTCTCCTAAGAGGGCATAGAGTATATATGTCTTCCTAGACTTAGCAGCCTTCCTAGACTTAGCATTCAAATGGTTGCGCGGAGGTGGGTCCCTTGTCCCACAAACAAGGGGGTCTCATACACCAATTTGGTGTTTGTCGTGACCTTAAAATTGGATAATAATAATAATAATAATATATAAAACCCATTGGAAACTAATGCTATGCACTTATTGTGGTGGCATGTTGCTCCTTCATATGAGATTTGATGGCTGGGAAGTGTTTTCTTTGTTCTCTCTCTAAGTTCTAGATCACCATTTGATATTGGGTGATATTAGGTGATTAACCCATGAGGTGTAGACCAATTAGTTTAGATGGGGTTTAGTCTCAACAACGTCATAGGTTGAAACCTTATGGTGAGGGGTTGAGGATGGAAGCCACTTTTGAAGAATTAAATTCCCAAAGGGTGTCTAGACCTTCCAAAACCTCCTCACATGATCCTGGTGATAAGCATCCCATTGTGGGTGGGTTGGTCTTCTGCGATCCAATAAATGGGCAGATATCTATTCTTCCATCTAATAAATAGGTTAGCTCAAGCCAAGGCTAAACGTAACTACAAAAAAAGGTGGATGGTTGAATCATATGGATTCGATTGTAATAGTAGTTGGAGCAATTTCATATTGGTTGTCAATAAAAGCAAGGATACTTGCAATATATGAGCACCTCGTGGTCCCGACACCTACCCCTCAAGGGAAGTAAATTGCATATTTAAGCCATGATAAAATCAGATCAAAGTTATTGTAAGGAAACATGTTTGTTATCATTGGTTGTACTTTTATAGATTAGTAATTTAAATTTATCATGAAGACTACTTTACATTGTCTCTCTCGAAAGAGAGGAATGATAGGAGCAGAAAGAACCCTATACGTCTAGACATGCCATCCAGATAGAAAGACAATGCAGGTTTCACTTTCACTAAGTTAAAGGGAGCTTGATCAGCAGAACCAGTGGATTTGCCCCCATGGTCAACCTTGATGGTGATGATTTCATCGTTGTCAGCGCACTGCATCATCTTGGCCATATTACTGAGGTTCCTGCCCATGGACATGTTACGTTCGCAGCGATAGTGCTCGAAGCCCTAAAATATGAGCAAAAGGGAAATGAGGGAAATGTGGCTTGATTCCATGGCCTGCAGGGAGAAACTCATGGCCGAGAAATCGAAGTTACAATCGGTGACAAGGTCCTTGATGGACTCCATCACCTTCTTCAGAAGACTCCCCTGCACAAGCCTTAGTTCCAACATTGTTGCAGTGAAGACAAAATCTGAGAGAAGAGGACTCCTTCCCTTGTGACAAAGCTCGAGAGAAGATGTAACTCGTTTTGAGAGCAGAAATATGGGTTGCGAGCGACTGTGGATGTGTGTTTTAAGATGGAAATGGCATGAAATATTCTCTATTTTCCTTCCAAAATGAAACATTACACCATATTTGACGAGGGAATCTACCAAAGAAAAATGTTGAGTCCTCTGTGTTTGTGGATATGCGGGGATTTTGGAGGAGGCCCGCTATTTTTGGTGAATTCTATACATACACCTCATTCATACACTACTCTTCCAGGCTCCCCTGCAAGGGAAAACTGATACAGGTACAGGATAAATATGAGGAACTGCAAACCGAAGAGGAGATTAAAATGAAAAAAACTTAACTCTAGAGATTAATGTGCCAAATTGTTTAGATAATGTAACTCTAGAGATTAATGTGCCAAATTGTTTAGAAGTCGTCCCACTACCATCGATATGCACTGGAATACGAGATGAATGACACAAGCAGCGGATGGAAGACTCACCTGTAAGTAAATCTGTGACAACTTCAGAAGACTCACCTGTAAGTAAATCTGTGACAACTCAACAGTCATTAAACATGTACTGTTAGGATCCAAACTATTTGTTAATTGTCCTCCCCTTACTTTGCGGCATATCGATTAACAAGTAAAGGATCCTCTCCTGGTCTCTCTTGACCTCATCCCCATCTAGGATCACGAAATGTATTCCTCTCTTGACCTCGTCCCCATCTAGGATCACAAAATGTATTCACATTAGGGCTCCAATATGTCAATACTGTTAATCCTATCTTATACATTGCAAGAGCCTCTCTTGATACCGCCACATGAAATTCCAATTACAGTTTTCTTTACTAAATTCAATCCATGCTAAAATAGATTGGTTATACTTGAGTAGTAAACTGTAAACATAGTGACATATGCTTGAGAATTAAAAATAAGTACAAATTCATGCAACTATGGCCAATCCTATAAAACTAAAAAATAATTAAAAATTGATTCATTTGGAATAGGGAGAACCTAGTAATTGATTTCTTTGTATATTCTAGCTTTGAATGACATTTATTTTGTAATTTGTATTTCCAATCATCTTTTATATGTCACAATTCTTCTCAAATCTAAGAATCTATGTCTTACGGCATTTCCTTTGCAACATCTGGGTGCAATTGCTAGTTATACTCACTGCCAATTTAACACCTTAATTACAATAATATTTTTCTACAATATAAATAAAAAAATTAAAAATATAAAATTATATTTGAACCCAATTTTGCATTTTATTAATAAATTTTAACTAACATTTAAATATTGAAATGTTATCTACCATTTAACTATAACCTATTCTATACGTTAAAATAATTCCATTCTTAATCTTTTGAACTTGACAGTTAAATATCATTAACAATTTCTAATTTGGCCATAACGAAGCTTTTGATAAAATTTTTGAATACTATTCTCATTAACTCAATCATTTATCTACAAACTTCCAAATCAATTTATCATACACGTCCTTAATATAAACATCAACCACCATATGATTAGTGTCATGATAGTTATCTAATTTATCGCGATTCCACTCTCTATAAAAGGTAATGACATTGCATCTTAATATGATTTGACCTTTCTTGGAACTTCTGATTCTTGTAAAGTGAAATGGCACTTTAATTGTTACAATGCACATTGTTAGCTTGCTACCGGCTACATTTAGTTCGCAAGTGTCTAATAAAGTGAAACCACTTGCTTCCATACTTGTGATTTATTAAGGTTGCGACTTATGAAGGTTATGATTGATAAAAAGATTTATTATTTTTTTCTTTATCAGAGACATTGTATTAAAAAGGAAAAAACAATTAGTCAGTATTGATACAATTGGTATACATGTCTATATTCCATTCATATGTACTATTATGTATTGATTTTATTGGTCATACAATATGTTTATGGTTGATGTTAATCTAATAAAATTTGATATGTGAACTCGATAATCTTTTTTGGGTGTGCTCCTTTGTTATATGGGTCCAATTTTTTTGGGAGATACATTACTTGCTTTGAGTAATAATGCACAACATAAAATCTCATATATGTCATTTAATTTTGTGATATTCTTGATGTATTATAGAAGGTGTGATATGCTTAAGGATATATTTTATTTCTATGCTTGGCATTTTCTCACGAGCTTACTTGCACATATTTTTCAATGAATTTATGTTTGGATTTTGTATGATTTCTCTAACACATTAAGTCTATCTCTCTCTAGTGCACTTATGAGGAGGATATTTCAAAATTTAGGTAAGATTTGGTTCTATCAATTCTTTTATTCACAATTATAAATTTCAATGTGGTAACATAGTAGGAATTATACCTATATTTTACACTTTAAGCCAAGAGATGTAATAAACCAGAGTACATACTTGTCCTAAGTTGTATTAATTCATGGTTTATTTTCTTTAAAATAACATCTATGTCACACTTATTGGTAAAAAAAACCATGGCCAATCATAAGTTTCCTATGGAAGATATGTATATGGTCACAAATTTACAATAAATAATCCATACCTTCCCTTTAAGGTGTTGAAAACATAAAATCTCAAGGAAAACTAAGAGATATGATTTGGAAAAAGAAAAAAGCTACAAGTGGAGATTGTGCATGAATCACATGTTCACAACATGCATTCCATGTAAGTTTGATAGTATCTCCTCATGATCGTATACATAAAGGATCAAAATCCAATGAAAGAGAGTCTACTAAGAAGCATACTCGTGTTGCAGGAATTTAATGAAAATTCTTTGTTACAAGTGTATTAGTGTTGAGGGATAGGCATTAATTCTTTAATTTCATTTGAGCTTGAGTGAGATTCAATCCATCATTAAATTTTCTATCTCACCATAGTGAGTTCCTGGGTCATGTTAGTTGATGTATGAGGGCATGTGGTTAAGTAAAGGATTCAAATATTGGAGGAGTACAACAACAAAAATTAGATATAATACTTATTTTTACTATTTTCTTATATCAAGACAGATATACATTTTTCTCCCAAAAAAAATATCTATATTTTGTTGATTATTTGTCATGTATTCAATGAGGCTTTCAGTTTGTTTTTTAATTTCTTGATTAAATAGATTAAGGTTTCATTATGCATGTTGTTTATGATTTATAATTGAAGAATGAGAAAGGTGGCTGTGGTTTTCTATTTATGTAAATTCATTGGTGGATCATCATATCTTGGTCAAGGTCAAGTGAAGTTTGTAGAACACTAAGGATAACCATAAATCCCTTCATATTTTTCTTTACTTTCTATCATTTACATGTTCACATGCATGCAAGTGTTAGGAAAAGGAAATTAATTATCTATATCTCTATATATCAATGAGTCTTACCCATTCACTTATCGTTTCATTTTTGGTTCATAAGTCGTATTTCCCTTCATTGGAATTAGTGAATCAACTAGGGAGACTACCTAAATTTCTCTCTTTCTTTTTTTTTGGGTGCGTTTTTACTTCTTCCATATAGGAAAGTTGGGTTAAAATTTGCATTATCAATAAATTATTTTTAAATGCATGTGAGCTTGCTTGATTAAATTCTATTTTTTTATTTTTTTTCCTACATGTTTCCCTATGTTTATGACTTTCCTTAGTGATACTCATGGTTGGATGCTTGCTTCTTTTGGAAGAGTTGTGGTCATATCCTATGCCCACTTGGTGCTACATAGAAAGCTGCAACCATCCCTATTTAGATCCAATTTGTTGCACATATAAGAACAACCATTTTTACTACTTTCCAAACCTCCTTAGTTTTTCACTTGACTATCCACCTTACCTTTCCCTTAACCATCAAGCATTACCACTCAAAATTTCCCAAGTCCATAGTACTCCCAAGGAACCTTGATCCCCTTAATGGTTCCTTTAAATTTGGACGCCTTAAAAAAAAATTGAGCATTATGAAGAAACATTTCCTTCTACCCTAGCTAGGTTAATTTGACATCAAAACCTGCAGGGTATTTTGAAAAGGCGATAGGAAATTCATTTAGCGTGTCATTACATTTACCTAGTTAATGTTTGCATGCTCACATCAATGGTTTGATTTTCACCAAATACTTGTACACTATAGCATGTTAATCATTATGATTAACAAGCCCCTTCGGATAATTTAATTCACCCTCCATCCTCGATCCATCCCCATGAGATTTTAATGTATTTACCTAATGGAGACTAAACCCCACACAAACCAATTAATCGACACTCCATGTGTGTGTGTATGTGCACAAATATATATATATATATATATATATATATATATATATATATATATATATATATATATATATATATATATATATATATATATATATATAGGAATTGACAACTGGGTCAGTATCGTACACACGTGACACAATGGATTCTGGCCACTACCACTATACCTCTTAGGGCCTACGACATGTCCTCCTCTCTATAGAACGGGGTCACGAGATGTTGAACCTTAGATCTTTTAGTTTAAATAATTTCACATCACTTCAATCACCAATTGAGCTACCCCTAAAACTTAATATAATATAATTTTAATGATTGTACAAAATTTCGATAAATTTTATTATATTTAATTCAACTGATACATTTAATATATCTTCAATTTATTTTAAAAGTAAAAAATTTACACATTTTAATAATGAATAAGCACATAAGAATTATTAATAGACAAATAAAATTTAATACAATACTTTTATAATATATTTAATTATATTATTATATAATTTTAAAAAATTTCCCATTAATTTTTTTTTAAAAGGAAAGGGTAGCTTGTATTAATCAATCTCGTAAATGTAACTATTAGTGCCAGTTTTTGCATCCTGTCACCAATGATCAAATGGACTCTTATCATGTTCTAATAGGGTCCTTAAGTCAAAATTTTGTCATTTCATTAGGTCATGATGCAAAAATTTGGTCATTAGATGTAGATCTAGGTTTTTTTTTAATCCTTTCAAAGTTTTACTAATTGTTGGTTCATTTCACCTCTGAGTTGAGTGTACAATCATTCAAAATTTGTCATCATAATTACAGTCATATTTATCATGGTTTCATTCAATCCAGAGTCTCCATTAGGTCTTTAGGGTTCCAAGGTCATTAAATCATCATTCCATGCATAAAGTCCAATAAGTGGAGGAGTGGCAATAAATTAATTTCATAAATAAATTTGATTTCAAAGAAAAAATGTAATTTTATGTTCTTAATTTTTAATAAGTACTTTAAAGTTCCAAGTAGCTTCAAATTCTCAAGTTCCACCAGCAAATGTTCAAGGTTCCATGAAGAAGTTCAATGTTCCAAAGCCACGAAAAGTTCAAAGTTCAAATCATCAAGTTTCAAGGTTCCAGCAAAAAGCAAATGAAAGGTTAATTTTGAAAAGGAAAATGTGGGTCCATGATCATTTAATGATTTTATTCGAAGTTTAAAAGGCCATAAAGGACTAAAAGACATTCATTCTTACTCTTCAACATGAAGCTCCCAACTTTCCAAACTCAAAAACCAAATTTTTACTTCAAGAAATTGAATTTCTAGTACAGCACTGCACTTTTCCTTAAGGCATTGGGATTTTCTAGAGCACGTTGCGCTTTTCTATGGAGCATGCTGCGCTTTTACTTAAGATGTTGCACCTTTTAGGAGAACATTGCGCTTTCTCCAGTGAAGCTGTGTTTTGTGCATTGGAGGTCAATAAGTGATTGCAAACAGTTTCTTCAACTCTGCTGAAGTATTCACATGGTTGCAAACAAGTAAGTATAGCCATTTCACCCTACCTTTCATAATTTCCTTCATGATTATGGACAAGAAATAAGTCATCCCTCCATCGCTACTCTTTTCTCAAAAGCACTACACTTTATGGTGTATAATGTTTTACTAGCCTACATACCCTAGGCTCCTTACCCTAACTACATTACATCTAAAATAGCCCATAAGACCTTAATTCCCATCCCAATTTCATCTTCTAAGTCCTATTCTTTAAAACCCTACCCCTACGTTGTGCTTTTCTAGAAATTTAAACTATACCCCTGTAGTTAAGTTCCCTAGCCCATTTCCTTTGTTATTTTAACTCCCCTCCACCTCCCTAAGGTTCCTAACTACCCTACATCCTTCCCTAAATTTTCCCACGCCTATTCCAACTCCCTAAACCCATTATCTCATTCCCTTTTCCTTTTGGTCAGCTACTTGATAGGTTTTATCTCATGATGAAAATCATACTGAAGTATTTCACTTGCGAGGGAAGATTCTATAGGTTATACAACTTCCACATCAGATTACTCATGAATTTCACTAGGGTAAAGCTTCTCAAAATTCCCTATTATTTGTACAAGAGCATTGACAAGATGGCCTACAAGGTACATCATAGAGGATATGAGCTCCAAATGAACATTATTTTCCATCACTCACTTATCAAAATCATTGTTCTTCACCATCTCAAACAACTGAGAATTTCATGGGAAACTTTCATTGAGGCATAACATCTCCATCCAACCATCTTGGTAGACCTATTCCACCATCAGAACCAGTTACACAAACAGAGGTTGGGTCATCTAGCAGGGTTGCAGTTAAGAAGAGAAAAAAGGACAAATAGGTCAAAACTTATCAGAGAGGAAATAGGAAAGTGTTTGATCCACAAATTGTGGAAGGGGCCTTGCCTTCTACATCAGCAAAGCATGGATATTATAAGCATCATGAGATAGTTGTGCAAGAGAAACAAGCCCTTCACCATGACATTAAGATGGTGGAATTGGAGTCCCAAGATGAACCAGAAACACTAAACATAGTCATCAAGGAAAAAGATGCCAAAATGAGAGAGCTATAGGACAATTTGGCAAGGTCCAAATTTTTTATATCCTTCCTTGAGTAAGAGAACAAACAATTAAAGTACAAACAAACACTCTTGTAAAAGGACTTGTTTAAGACTACTAGGCAAGAATTGAAAGGCAAAGCAGTGATTGAGCATGATAAGTATGATGAGCATGAAGAACATATAGCAAGTAAAATACCAATAACAAGGGGCCTAAAAAGAGCATTGTAGCTAGAAAAACAATAGGAAGCACTTCTTATAGAGGAACTCACTTTTGAGGAAAGGATTGCCATGGAAATCAATGAATATAGGGAATTTTGGCTTGATAGAGTAAACAAACACCTCGAGAAGCTCCTTCACAAATATAACAGGGATAATAAGACGATGAGGCACATGGCCCACCACTACTACACTAGAAACAAGGTCTGCAATATCAAATACAAGCAAATGCAAAGAAAGCTAAAAGAAACCATAATCACTAAGAAGAAGAGGGGAAAAATCCATTTGCTAGTTGATGCATCATTGATTGCATATGAAAGCCTAATTTGGACCCCACACAAAATTTTTGAAATTTCTAGACAAGTTTTTGGAATTTTGGTCAAATTTCACTAGCTTTTGCATATTGTGACTGCAAAAAGCACAGCGTGGGCCACTCTGCAATTTTTCTAGAGGCCTCCAAATGATGCATATTCAGTTGGGATGGATAGATATTGGCTTCTAGATCACATTTTGACTCCTGGAAGTAAAAAATATCAGCTTTTAATAGGTGGAAAAGCTAAAAATCATCATAAAAAACACCTTTCTACAAGTTTTTTCAGCCACACACTACGCTTCTTGACCAGTTTTGGAAAAAGTGGTTTTTCAGGGGCTTAACTCCATCATTTTCACTGCTCGAGGACATTTTGGACAACTAGACAGGAACATATTTCCAATGAGCTAGCTTGAGCTCAATTTGGACTTCATAGAGGTAGTCAAAAATCATCTTGAAGGTCACGCTGCACTTTTTCCATTCACACTGCACTTTTTCTAATTTTCCTATTATATTCATAATTTCGAGTGTTTCTTAGTTGGTTGATGAATTTCATGAAATTTTACTGATGTAAATTTGTAAATAAAATTTAATTATGTCTTTTATGGTTACTAAAGGTAGATACATCAAGTAAAATTTGTATTTTTGGGTCAAGTGAATCAGTTTCACCAAAAAAGGGAGAGTTTGTCGATCTCCCTAGTCATAGGATTCTAGTTGAGGATTTTGGCGAACAACTCCACGAGTCATGGATTCGACCCCTAAGAGTGGGGATAATGTTTTTTTGCTCTATATATTTCATTTTATTTGCCATTGGAAGTGTTGGATTCGGTGTAATTGAGCTTGGAATGCTACTGTATTCAGTGATTTTGGCAAGAACTTATAGAGAGATTTTGTAGCTATTGTGGTGGGATTCATGTGGTATGTGTTTTAGCAATTTTTAGTCTTCTGTTATCATTTGTTTGAATGTATTGTACCTTCCATATTAATTTCCATGTCATATGTGATTGATTTCTAAGTTTGATAAGCATAATTCATTATTTTGATGCTCTGTTTTGGAGAAGTTATCACAGTTATGTTCACTTTCTTCTGATATAAAAGAATTCATGATTTCCATGCTCATTTTTAAAACCTATCAGTCTACCATACTCACCAAGATACCTTAAATTTCTAAAGTGTGTGCCTACCTTACCCCATCACATCTCTGCAAGTCTGATTTTCAGTGCCTTGACCTAGTTTTTCCTAGACCTAATTCACCATCTAGCACCAAATCCAAATCAGTAAAACCCTAGAGCATATTATACCTAGCCTAAAATTTTCATTATCCAATGAATTTGACTGTGATCATATTGAGAGAGCCCTCTCAGCCTAGTAGGGCTAGATACTAGGTCAAAGTGGTCCGTGGTTACCTTTGTTGGTCTCCTTCTCACTCTTCAGAGATCCAGTGGAGTGCTAACATCTTGGCGACCATACTAGGGAATGAAGTGACAGATCCTCCCTGGTTGTACCATAATTTTATCGAATTCTAGGCCTTTCAGTGATAGGTCTTAGTCTTCATGAAGGATGATCTGAAAGCTGCAAAGAACCGAGTTGCAGAAACAATGAACATTATAACTTCAAAAATATACACTAGATCGAATCCAGATCCTCATCTAGCTGCTCTAGTTGAAGATACAGAGAAAATTGTTCGAAATCATAGATCCCAACAATTAAAATTTAGTCGAATCCTTCTCCATTGGTAAGATATTCCTCATTACCTGCAAAAGTTTTATCTCTCGAAGACATACCTTTTGATTTCAATTTTGAGTTGTCTCTATTTCGATCAAAGTCTGAAAATTCACTGTCTGAGATAATATTTGACCCATTAAGACTATCCGAAGTAAAATCATTGTCCGAGGTAGATTTTGATGCCTTGAAACTTGAAGATAATTTACTTTCTGAAGAATCTAAATCTGAATCAGACTTTGACAGAAAATTTTGGAGTCAATTTTATAGGCTTGAAAAGCTAGCTAATAAACTTCAATACACATCCGAAAAAGGCATCATCCAATACTAGTAAGAGTCATTGTTCATTCCAACAAAATCCCAATTATTTGATGCCTCTTCATCTACACCTTCTACTTCATTATCTTCTCAGTCAACCCCTTCCATTGTTACCCATGCACTTCAGTCAGTAGGATTCATGGCGATATTTTCACCCCTGATTCTACCTGCTCAACTCAATGCCTAACTACAAGGTTATGGCCAGAGATACCCTCTCTTTGATGAGAATTCTAAAATTAGTGCCAAAAAAAACTTATTCAAAGTCACTTATTTCATCGACCTAGAAGAAATATATGTTGATGATGCTAAGATGCGAATAATTTCCCAAAGCTTTTCTAGAGATGTTAAAACTTGGTTTAGAGATTTGACTACAAATTATATGGCCACTGTAGACTAGCTGATGGATGCATTCATATCCTGATGGTAGGTGAAGAATAACCCCTTGCAGATTATTTCTGAGTATGACAACTTGAAAAGGAATCCAAATGAATCGGTTCAGGATTTCATTGCTTGTTTCAATCGAGTATACAATTCAATTCCAAATGAGATCAAACCTCCTCCAGGTTTAGCTCTCTTGAGCTATCTGGATGTCTTTGATCTGAACATGGCATCCGTGCTTCGAGAGAGAAATCTTGAAATACTAGAAGATATGAAAATAAATTCAATCAGTGTGAAAACAAACTTATCAATTAAAAATTAAAAAATGAAGGGTGGGAGAAAGGTAACAATCAAAGAAGAAACATCTTCATCCCCTGAGGAAAAATTGGATACTTTGATAAGGACAGTGGAAAGAATGGTTGGCAGAATTTCCATTACATAAAGACATCTAGAAGCACAGGTTATAAATCCTAACTTTAGAGGACATCAGCAACAGCCTCATTTTAGGATCAAACAAAGAGAACAAAGGGCTCCTGAAAAGCCAACACATCAGCAATAGATTCAGACACCCTTGCAGCAAAATTATGCTCAAGGGGTTGAAGAAAAAGAAGATCAGATTGTGGAAGAAAATCACTTCTTTACAGTAGATGGCTAGCCTATATTTTTTACAGAGGATGAAGAATATGTTGAGAAGACATATTTTCCTAAGGATGAAGATCACATACTTTCCAATGATCATGAGTTGGAGGTTAAGTCTGATGATTATCAGTGGGGTTCTTTAAATGCACTCAGCTCACAATAGAGGCAACCCTCATTGAGAATTAGAGATGTCTATGTTAATGTTATTCAAAATAGGGCATCCCAAAAAAAAGATACTCAACCTAAGAAAATCCTCCAGGTAATCAGAACAAAGGAAAGGAGCTTGCAGCTGCAAATCAGAGCAAGATCAATAAACCATCTACAAGTAGACCGAGAAAATAAAATGAAAGTCAGAAGAAGGAAACTACAACAAAGGATCAACTCGACAAAAGAGACATCACCATTGAATATGTAGATAATTCCATTCCTTTTAGCTTAGAAACTGAAATCTCTAAGTTAAAATTCTCAATCCCTTTAACTGAACTTGTAACAAACAATCAATATAAATCTCACGTGGCTAAAGATGCTGAAAGTAGATCCTTTACCTGACATGGTAAATGTTGAAAATGACCAACCTGAACTCATTTTTGGTCCAACCATAGATGGTTAGTTGAATATAGTGAAGTTCCCCCATTCTATCTGAGTTTGAGAATTCATCAATGTATCCTTCACAATTCCATGCTCGACTCTGGAGCTTCCCATAACCTAATGTCAAAGGCCATTATGGAGAAATTGGGCCTAGATATAACTCGTCATTACCATGATCTATATTACTTTTATTATGGTAGAGTTCATTGTCTTGGTCTCATAAAGGATTTGGTAGTTTCTCTCGAACAAATTGTTGAGCCCTAAAAGTGTCTTCTCCTTTGCCAAATTCCACTTCATTTTATCATTTTATAGAAATAAAGATAAATAAGAATGATTAAAATCACTTAAGGAATACATGCAATGACTAAATTGTTGTACTTTTGTGGTTTTGTTGTCTTAATGATTTCTGAGTAGTTTTAGCTACAGAATGCAGTCATTCTATAGCTAGTTACACATTCCGTAGCCATTTTGGTGTTTGAACATATTGCAGGTGTCATCTAAAGAAAATGTGTATATGGTTAGATTCTAAATCTTTCCTACATTGTTCCTTGTCATCCACGAAGGCTGAGTCAATAACTGGAGATGGTTATGCACGTGGTCAAACCAAAAGTCTAAGAAGCAAATTTTTATCAGGATAAGGATTCTTGATTTACTTTCAGCAAATCACGAGTCCTAAAAAGGAATTTTAGTTTGATTTTTACTTTAGAATACACCTGTGCCTACTTTCATTCAATAAAAGTTATGTAATTTCCTATAAATTTAGCTCGGTAAGACCGAGAAAACAGGTTAACTCTTATTTTTCCAATACTGTGATACTCTGTTTCGAAATAATTTTTGATAATAAGAAGAAGCATAACTTTGATGTTGTATTGAAGACAAACTTTAGGAATTAAATATTTTTATGCCAATTTGATAGCAGAGGGCCCCTACTATCCAAGGAGGCTTCTACATGCTGTCTAGATAAGTAGCTTTTAATTCTGTTTTGTTATATTTCTTACTTAAGATAGTTTTATGAGTTCATATCTTTTAATATCATATCTTACATTGTTTGTTTAACTAACAGATCCTCAGGATGTTATAGTTAGTCTTTTATCCAAATATTTTCCAACATATCTCTATTCATTGAATAGATTTAATTATGACATCTTGAGTTATCAACACTTTAATCTTTGTCATTTAGGTTAAAATATCTTCATTACCCTACAACCATTCTTTTTCTTAAAAGCTTTTCCAACATATCACTATTATATGAATGAGATTTGGTTGTACTATGTTGAGTTAATTAGCATTTTTTGTTCGGCAATTAGATAGATGATACTCATATTGTTACAAACATTCTTTTTCTCAAAAACTGTTTCCAATAAATCTCTAAATCACAGAAAAGACCTAATTGTAATACTGTGGGTCATTTGTTGTTTGGAAGATCCTTATTACATTACATCTAATCTCCTTCAATAAACTTTTCCAATAAATCTCTAGCTGATGAACGAGATCTAGTTATAATGTCATAAGTAGTTTCAAGTATTCATAGGAGATCCTTAGCATATTATAGCAATTTTCTTCTCAAGTTGTTCCAAAATATTTCTATCATATGAATAAAATTGCAATGTAATATTCTAAGTTGCTGTCTATTTTTAGGAAGATCCTCATCACATTGGAGTTCTGTTAGGTCCCTATATTACTAGTGTATTACCTTATTGTTATTAGTGTAACCCCCTTATTTTTATTATTGTACCCTTGTAACCCCCATTTTGTTATTATTGTGCCCTTAAATTATTATTGTTAGGTCGGCTAGGATTACATTGTGGCCCACTAGGATTACATTATGGCCCCATGGACTCCTATATATAGAAAGGAGGTTTTGTAAATTGTATCATCCAAGAATTGTTGATTTATGTAATGTATTGGAGGTTTCCCCCTCGAAGTGGCTTATTTATAAGGCGTTGATATCTCTCTTCTTCTATTTTTGGAGCTGGTTACACAACATTTGGTATCAGAGCTTTGGATTCTAGGGTTTCGCTGCTCCAAACAGGTCATCGTGGAATTTTCGCTATAAATTTTGTTCTACGAAGTTTCAGAAGCTGAAATTTTTAGGGTACGAAGCCGAAATCCCAAGGAAGATCGTCTAAAAATTTCAGAGCTTGGTTTGCAATAGTTTCTGAGATATGATCTATGGAAGTTAGGTCTTTTTTCAAGCTCCTAAACAGGTCATCGTGGAATTTTCTCTATAAATATTTTTCTACGAAGTCTCAGATGCTGAAATTCATAGGGTACGAAGAACAAATCCTGAGGAACATCGTCAAAAAATTTCAGATCTTGGTTCGCAATATTTTTGGAGATATGATCTGTGGAAGGTAGTGCTTTTTTAGGCTCCTGAATTTCATCTCAAATAGGTGATCGTGGGAAAATCTTCATAACTCTCTTTCTGAGCATCGGATTGGAGTGTCGTAAAAAGTGGTCAATATTACACGGACTGTAGTTTCTTGGATATCAATTCTAGAGCTGAACGACGAAACGGTGACACCTGGAAAGTCGTACAAGTTTGTTGTACTGAACCAGTCCATAATTAGGTCATTGTGGGAGATTGGACACAAATTTTTCTTGGAGAATCCAAATCAAGTCACACCTATGGCATTCGAAAGATAATTCAGAGGGCTACATCAGTACCAAAATTCAAATATTGAAGTGCTTCAATTACATAGATAATCCAATTTCAATATCGAGCTCCTCAAAAGCAAGAAAAAGGTGTGTATTTTTTTTACGAATTGCATAAGTCTTGTTTCAAGAATCAATTTGAATTGATTCCAAGGGCATATTGTAGAATGGATATCAGTATTGGGTTCTAAAATATGCCCTGTAAAAATAATTCAACACCCATTAAGCCTTCAGAAGGCTCTACTATGACTCATGAAGATGAATAATTGCAACATGATCTATCAAAATTACAAGAGCAAGTGCAACAAATTTTACTCTTGCAAAGAGAAACAAAAAATGAAATGGAAGTTTTGAAGAAAGGCATGGAAGCTAAGATGGATGGCATGGAAGCTAGCATGGAAGATAAGATGGATGACATGAAAGACAACATGGAAAACATGAAGAATGATCTAAAATCAGAAATCGAAGGTTTGACAAAGTTGATACAAGAAATTTTTCCTAATGGTGAAAAGATATTAGAAGAACCTCATGATGAGAACAAAATAAATGTCAATCGTGTTTTCATAAACTCTAATGTTGGAGGGAAGAACCACCATATTCCAAAAATGGATATGAGGAAGTTTGATGGAAAGGATCCTGTAACATGGATACTATAGATGGAGCAATATTTTGATCTCCATAACGTGCAAAACACACAAAAGGTACGCATTGCAACTTTACATTTAGAACAAAATACATTTGTATGGTATTGATGGATTTTCTCCCATAAAAAAATTGTCACTTGGTCAATTTTTATGGAGGAAATGATAGCACATTATGAGGATACAAAGAGCAACACCTTCTTTAGCCAATTGATAAATCTCAAACAAAGGGGTTTAGTGGGGCAGCACATTGAGGACTTCCAAAAATTGAATATAAGGGTAACTGATATTCCAGAGGAACACAGGATCGATCTCTTCATAGGCACTTTAAAGGATAACATCCAACATGAAGTTCGTGTTTTGGAACCGAATTCATTGGAGAAGGCATTCAGGTTGGCAAGAAAAGTTGAATGTAAAATAATGGCGACAAGGAAGCCTACCACTCAATTCTATAAAGAAGGAAGTGTTGCTATGCCTAGATTTCCACAACCTACAAGGTTGACACCACAACAATTAGAAGAAAAAAGAGAAAAAGGGCTTTGCTACAGTTGTGATAGAAAATACACTAAAGGTCATAAGTGTGCTGAGAAGAAATTATTTTACATAGATTGTGAAGAGGAAGAAGAAAATGAACAAGAAGAGGATATACACCGGGAACCAACCCTAGAAGAGGAAGAAATGAATCCGACCATATCATGTAATGCACTGGCAGGAATTACCACTTCTCAAACTCTCAAGATAGCAGGACAAATCAAGAAAAAAAAGGTAATAGTGTTGATTGATTCAGGTAGCACCCATAATTTTATTCATTGTAAGGTAGCCAAGGAATTAAATTGTTTCCTATACCCAGCACCAGAATGTCAAGTGATGGTTGCAAATGGATGAACTATAAATTGCTCTGGAAAATGCCATAATATCAAGCTAACCATGGGGGAATATGTATTGACTAGTCCAATGCTTTCCATTCCTATGGGAGGTGATGATGTTGTACTAGGAGTACAATGGTTACAATCTTTGGGGACGGTGGCTTTTAATTTTCAAGAACTTTTCTTGAAATTTTTTTCAAAAGGAAAGGAAGTCGAATTACGGGGTATTGCAGGGAAGCCAGGAAACATAATAAGCTCTAATGTCATGACAAAGCTTCTAAAGAAAGAACAACGAGGCGTAATTGCACAATTATGCTCACTAGAAGTTCCAACATCAAAATCATCTATTTCTGCAGATCTTCAACAAGTCTTGGACAATCATTCCAAGGTGTTTGAAAATCCCAAAGGACTCCCACCTATTCGTGATCATGACCATGCTATTCATTTGATTCCAGGAAGTGTTCCTCCAAACATCAGGCCTTATAGATATCCTTACATCCAAAAGAGAAAAATTGAACGTATGATTGCAGAAATGTTAGAGGTAGGTATAATTCAACCTAGTCAAAGTTCTTTCTCTACTCCTGTAGTATTGGTACACAAGAAGGACGGATCATGGCGAATGTGTCCGGATTATAGGGAGCTCAATAAGCTCACCATTAAAGATAAATTTCCCATTCCTGTGATTAATGAATTATTGGATGAATTACATGGAGAAATTTATTTTACCAAGTTGGATCTTCGTTCAGGATATCATCAAATTAGAATGAAGACTGAAGATATTCCAAAAATAGAATTTCGAACTCATGAGGGTAATTATGAATTTTTGGTCATGCCTTTTGGCCTTACCAATGCACCTTCTACATTTCAAGGGTTGATGAATTCCATTTTCAAACCCTTCCTTAGAAAATTTGTGCTAGTATTTTTTGATGATATACTAATCTATGGCAGGTCTTGGAAGGATCATGTTGAACATGTTGAAAGGATGCTCAAACTATTGCAGGAGAAACAATTATATGAAAAAACGTCCAAATGTTTCTTTGGAGTACAAGAGGTGGAATATCTGGGTCATATTGTATCTCACGAGGGTGTTAAAGTAGACCCTAACAAAATTAAAGCCATTAAGGAATGGAAAGTTCCCACAACCATAAAGCAGTTGCGAGGATTTCTCGGGTTAAGAGGGTATTATCGCAAGTTTGTTAAGAATTATGGGAGAATAGCAGCACCTCTAACAACATTATTGAAGAAAGATGCATTTTCATGGACTCCTGAAGCAACTAAGGCCTTTGAACATCTTAAGGAGGCAATGTGCCATGCACCGGTCTTAGCTACGCCAGACTTCACAAAAACCTTTATTGTGGAATGTGATGCCTCAGAAAATGGAATTGGTGCAGTTTTAATGCAGGAAGGAAGACCCATTGCTTTTGAAAGTCGTCCAATCAAAGGAAAGTATTTACAGAAACCTATTTATGAGAAGGAAATGTTAGCAATACTGCATGCACTAAAGAAATGAAGAACTTACCTAATGGGAAGACACTTCAAGGTAAAAACTGATCATGATAGTCTTAAACACTTTTTGGAACAAAGACTATCTTCAGAAGAGCAGCAAAAATGGGTCACAAAGATGTTGGGTTATGACTTTGAAATAATTTACAAAAAATGAAAGCTTAATGTTGTTGCAGATGCACTCTCAAGAAAGAATGAAGAGGTGGAAGCATTGCTTTGTGCCATTTCTATTATCCAACCAGATTGGATAAACGAAGCAAGAGATGAATGGAAGAAGGACAAAGATGTATGGACACTCATTCAAAAGTTGCAGCAAGATCCTAGTACATCTGATACATTTAGTTGGAAAAATGATTCCTTATGGTACAAAGATCACCTATATCTTTGTAAGAATTCCCAACTAAAACAAAAGATTCTTCTGGAATTGCACACTTCTCCTTTAGGAGGACACTCAGGATTTTTAAAAACTTACCACGGGGTGAAGAAAGAATTTTTTTGGGATGGCCTTAAATCTGATATTCAAAAGTTTGTGGCGGAATGTTTGGTTTGCCAGCAGAATAAAGTGGAGACAATTAAGACCCCGGGACTTCTACAACCTTTATCCATTCCAAGTCAACGTTGGGAGAATATTTCAATGGATTTTATCACAGGTTTACCGAAGTCCGAAGGCAAGAATGTCATCATGGTGGTAGTTGATAGACTTACCAAGTATGCACACTTTTGTGCATTATCTCATCCATTTAAAGCAAGTACAGTTGCTACTACATTTATGGACGGAATTCAAAAGCTACATGGAAGCCCAAGGGTTATTGTGAGCGACAGAGATCCCATTTTTACTGGAAATTTTTGGACGGAGTTATTTTCTTGTTTGGGTACTCAATTAGCTCATGGCTCATCTTATCATCCTCAATCTGATGGTCAAACTGAGATAGTAAATAAATGTTTGGAAGGATATCTTCGTTGTTTTGTATCTGATAAACAAACACAATGGGTCAAGTGGTTACCTCTCGCTGAATGGTGGTATAACACTTCCTTCCATACTGCAGCAAAAATGACCCCATGTATGGCACTTTATGGATATCATCCACCATCGATCACATCATCTTTAAGGGAAAATTCGAAGGTTCAAGCAGTGGAAGATCACATCGAGCATCAGCAAGAAGTTCTCCAACTCTTAAAGGATAACCTGAATTTGGCACAAAATCGAATGAAACAACGGGCATATCAACATCGCAGTGAGAGAAGTTTTGATGTAGGAGATTGGGTATTTTTACGGCTACAACCATACAAACAAATGTCCCTCAAACAAGCTAAGAAGGATAATAAATTATCGCCAAAGTACTATGGTCCTTACAAGGTGTTGCCAAAGATTGGTACTATGGCATACAAATTGGAGCTTCCTGCTTCTTCACGAGTGCATCCATTTTTCCATGTTTCATGCTTAAAGAAGGTCATAGGTGAAAATCTTCCAGTTCAAACAATATTGCCAGAACTTGATGAGGAAGGAAAAATCATATTGGAACCTGAAGCGGTCACGGAAACAAGAACTCGACAACTACGGAATCGATCAATTTCAGAGTATCTCATCAAGTGGAAGAACTTACCCACTGAAGATTTTACATGGGAGGATGAGAATTTTATACAGAAGCACCCAGAGCTACTCAAGCGTTGAGGACAACACTTTTTTGAAGGAGAGGGGCATGTTAGGTCCCTATATTACTAGTATAGTCCCTTATTGTTGTTAGTGTAACCCACTTATTGTTATTATTGTACCCTTGTAACCCCCATTTTATTATTATTGTGCCCTTAAATTATTATTGTTAGGTTGGCTAGGATTACATTGTGGCCCACTAGGATTACATTATGGCCCCATGGACTCCTATATATAGAAAGGAGGTTTTGTAAATTGTATCATCCAAGAATTGTTCATTTATGTAATGTATTGGAGGTTGCCCCCTCGAAGTGGCTTATTTATAAGGCGTTGATATCTCTTTTCTTCTATTTTTGGAGCTGGTTACACAACAAGTTCAATCTATTTCACAAATTATTTCAACAAACCTCTAACTAAAAGGATTAGGTTTAAATATAATGTCTTGAGTTACATTTCATGTTAATTTGCAAGTTAGGACATCCATGGATTAGAATGCTCTTTTTTTCATCATTTTCCTAATTAGGGACAAAATTTACAAGTACACTCTGTTTTGGTTCTCTTTTTGACAATAGATTTGATGTCATCTTTTAACATAGAATAACATACTAAAACTCAAACATAACAAAACTAAAAAACATCAACATAATACTGAAAACAATGAAATAAGAATAAGGATATTTAGGCACATATAGTGCAAGTATACCTCATCAGTTTACAATCCCTGGTTGATAATTTATGCTATCAATTCAGGACACTGAATTGACTAAAAGATTTGGCGCCGTTATCGGGGAGGTATAACTAGGTAGCCTTATTTCCTATTTCCCAAAAACTAATTATATGCGTAGAGAAAGAGATTCTAGGGGTAGATTTGTAAGAGACAGAAGTTTAATTCCCACAAGTCCACTCACTCCACCAAGACCAAGAAGTAGCACACCTCCAACTCAAACTCACATTCCATACTATACTGGTCATAGGCTTCCAGAAGTCTCAAGATCATATATCCCATCAGGAAGATCCCCCACTTCATCCAATGAAGCAATTCTAGAGGAAGAAGATCCAAGGACTCCTACAGAAGGGATAACATTTTTCACTTCCACAGGAGAAGTCTTTAATGGAGAACATACACTATTTGGAGGAGGCAGAGGAAGAGGAGGAGATAGAGGAAGAGGTAGAGGAAATGTAGAAGGAGGAAGAGGAAATGCAGAAGGAGGAAGAGGTAGAAGGGGAACTGGAAGTCCTTTTGGATTCCCTATAGTATATGAAGAGACTAATGCAACTATGAAAAATATCTCACCTTCTGTTCTTCCAAACTATAGTAGATGAAGAGACTAATGCAACTATGAAAAATATCTCACCTTCTGTTCTTCCAAACTTTCATGGACTAAAAAGTGAGGATACTGAAACCTTCTTATTTGAATTTGAAGTTCTATGTAGAACCTATGATTATCTACAAGATGCTTAGAAACTTAAACTATGCCCCTCAACATTGAAATGAGCAACATTAAAATGGTTTATGAGTTTAATCACTAGGTCTATTAGGACATGGGATGATATGAGGAAATAGTTTCTAGATAGATACTTGGATTAATGTATATCAGTAAATCATAAGGAAGAAGTGTTCAAGATGATGCAAAAAGAGGATGAAAATCTGGAAGATTTGTTGGAAAGATTCAATTATAACATCAAGAGGGAAAAAATGGAAAACTTAGATCAAGAAACTTTGAAAGCTCTCTTGTTGAAAACAATTAGGGATGAATGGATAGATATTCTCAATATGATGGGAAAAGGGGACATATCTCAGCTTCCATTACCTGATATAGTTGAATTATGTATCAATATTTCAAGAGGAAAATCCAAAATTTTAGAAGGACCAAGAGACCTTGCTCTTGCAAGGGCAAGTAAATCTGCATCTGGAACAGTAAGTAGGGCAGAAATAGGTAATATGCTTGATGAATTCAAATATGACATCCTAGGGAGTCTTAGTGAACAAATAGACACCCTTAAGTTACAAAACAAGAAAAAAGCTGAAATTGATGCCTTAGCAGTCTTTTGTCCCAAATGTAGGAAGAAGCATGCCTTGAGAGAGTGTCCTTTATATGCAAAAGTAATAGAGACTTGTGTAATTTGTTTAGAAAAACATGAGACCAAGAGTTTTCCTTCACTCCCTAGTCTTAAGGTTGTCTTTCAAGAAGAAATACCCACAAATTCCACAGAATCTCTTAAATTTGTCTCTAGAAGACCTTGGCAGGGACCTCAGAAACATGGGTTTAATAATCAAATGTATAATCAACCCCCACCGAATTGGAACTCTTAGCAGCAACATTGGCCCCATTTTCAAAATCAATCTCAATCTTGGGCACAAGGAACACAAAATCTTTATGGAAGGTTCTCCTACTATTATCAATATCCACCTTCTTATCCCTCATATCCAACATATTCAAATTCCCCCCCACAACAGAATCCATAACATCAAAACCAAAATCAAAATCCACCACTTCCATTGCCATTTCCTCAAAAATAAAATCAATTACCTGCCCAGCCAATACCAAAACCCATCAATAAAAACCCTCAAAATACATATATTATAGAAGGTCAACAATTCCCAACCTATTTGATTACTCCTTTAGACCTTAATGATGTTCAGCTTAGGTCTGGAAGAATACTTGAAAAGAAGAAACCTTCTGTAATTATACAAGATAAAAAAAATTCTGAGGAAGATTCTTTATGGGTAAATAAAATTCTTGAGGGAAGCACATCTTTTCAAGACCAAAATATTGAAAAATCAAAACAGAAGGAACCAATGAACTCCTATATTAGAGCAGCCATCAACATCTACTTCTACACCTCCTTTTCCAGAAAGATTACAAATTGATAGGGGTGTAGAGAAACAAATCATGATGCCTAACTATGATTTCCTAGATGAGTTAAGAAATTTTTGTATTAAGATTCCATTATTAAAAGCTATCAAGGAAATCCCGATCTTAGCAAAAACAATAAAGGAGTTGAGTATGAAAAAAACAGGAAAAAGAATAAAAGAGATAAAGAAAATACAATTGGTAAGAAAAATAGTAGATATAATGATGGGTAAGATTGCCATTCCAAAGTATCTAGACCCAGGAAACCCAGTTGTTAAAATACACATCAATGGAATTGAAATCCAGAACACACTTATTGATTTAGGAGTAGCAATCAATATCATGAGTAGGCAAATCATGGAAAAACTAAAACTTCCTAATCTTCTTTTTACACCCACACTGCTACAATTAGCAGATAGATTTGTGATCAAACCAGATGGGATAATAGAAGACATTCCAGTGTCCTTAGATTCTTGGGAGTATCCTGTGGATTTCATGATCCTAACTCCTAAAAATGATCTAGGAGGACATCCTATTATATTAGGAAGACCTTGGTTAGCTACAGTTGATGTTTTTATTAGCTGTAGATCTGATGATATGTACATCTCTGACGGAATTTTAACCAAGAAATTCACCTTGTATCCTCCAGAAAGAACAATCACAGAATTATATGATACTCAGTGGATTGATGATGAAGAAGATATACAACCTCTCTTCACTATTTCATAAATTAGTGAAGATAGTCAGATTATGAATACTTTGGAAAATTATGAATCTTCTTCAGAATTTAAATATGAACAATTTCAAGAAAAATCTAACATTGAGTTCTTATCATCAAGACATATGTCTCTTTACTCCGTGGAAGAATTTGGCAGCTCTGCAATTGAAATATTTCCAGGGAAATCCTTAAACATAAACAAAAACCTAGAGGAATTTCAAAGAGAAAAGCTAGTCAAAACATTACAGAGACACTTTTCTGCATATGCTTGGGAGTACACTGACATGAAAGGGATCAATCCTAATACTTGCAGTCATCATATCTATATAGAGGAAAATTGTAAACCAAACAGACAACCTCAGAGAAGGATGAATCCAAACCTTAGGGAGATTGTTAAAGAAGAATTGCAAAAATTGTTAAATGTCAATTTTATTTATCTCATTTCAGATAGTCAGTGGGTCTCTCCTTTGGTGATTGTACCCAAGAAGAATGGAAAATGGAGGGTATGTATTGACTACCGAGAATCAAACAAAGCTACTCTTAAACACCATTTTCCCTTACCTTTCATAGATCAGGTGTTAGACACATTAGTAGGCAAAAAGTACTTTTCATTTTTAGATGGGTTCAGTGGTTATAATCAAATTCAAGTAGCACTTGAGGATCAAGAAAAAACCACATTTACCTATCCTTGGGGTACCTATGCTTACCGAGTATTGCCATTTGGATTATGCAATGCACCTGCAACATTCCAAAGGGCAGTGTTAGGAATATTTTCAGATCTAATACATGACTGTGTGGAGGTTTACATGGATGACTTCACAGTCTATGGAAACACATTTGAAGAAGCCTTAGCAAACTTGGAAAAAGTTCTAAAGAGATGTAAAGAATAAAATCTTTCATTAAGTCATGAAAAGTGTTTTATGATGTTTACTGAAGGGATTGTTCTAGGACATCACATTTCAAGAGATGGGATCAAAGTTGATAAGTCAAAAGTTGAAGTCATCTCCAGACTACTAGTTCCAAGTTGTCAAAAGGATGTTAGGATTTTTCTAAGATATATAGGGTATTATAGGATATTTATAGAAAACTTCACCAAGATAGCATCTCCACTTTTCAAATTACTTACCAAGGATTGTGAATTCAATTGGAATCCTGACTTCCAGTTAGCCTTTGAAACCCTGAAAACAAAAATCTCTGAAGCACCTATTTTAAGTGGACCTAACTAGAAATTACATTTTCATATTTCAACATATGCCTCAAATACAACTTTAGGAGCTATATTGGGACAAAAATACCTGATTCCTTATGCCATCTACTATACAAGTAAAAATTTGACTCCTTCAGAGTTGAATTATACTGTAACCGAAAAAGAGTTCTTAGCTATTGTCCATGCCATAAATAAATTTAGACATTATATAATAGGCTATGAAACTTTTGTTCACACAGACCATTCTGCAATTGGGTACCTAATGAACAAATCAATTACTAATGGCAGAGTAACAAGATGGTTATTAGTTTTATAAGAGTTTAACATCACTATTCTAGATAGGCCTAGAAAAAAAATACAGTAGTTGATTTCCTATCTAGACTCCAGAACATTAAAGACAATACTCCATTTGAAGACAAATTCCCTGATGAATATCTCTTTGCAATTACCACTCAAACTCCTTGGTTTGTTGATATTGCTAACTATCTAGTTTCAGGAAAATTTCCTTCAATTATGAATACAAGAGATAAAAGAAAGATCATTTATGACAGTGCAAAATATTCATGGATTGCTAATGAGTTATACAAAACAAGTCCAGATTTTATTATCAGGAGATGTGTTCGAGAAGATGAAATGCCTGAGATTCTCAAGGCATGTCATCATGAACCATGTGGTGGAAACTTTGCTTATAAGAGGACAGCTTATAAGATCCTTCATTTAGGATATTATTGGGCATCCCTCTTTAAGGATGCTAAAGAGTATGTTAAAAGGTGTGACAGTTGCCAAAGGGTAGGGAAACCTTCTCCTTCAGGTGAGATGCCACTGAAACCTCAGGTACACATTGAACCCTTTGAGAAATGGGCTTCGGATTTTGTAGGACCTATTAATCCTCCATCAAGACAAAGGAAATATATATTAGTTTTCACTGATTATGTTACCAAATGGGTAGAGGCCAAACCATTACTTTCTGCTACTGAAGCATCTGTAGTCAATTTTCTTTTTGAGGACATTTTTACTTGTTTTGGTTTAAAGATCAAGAAGCTGAATTCACATCAAAACTAGTGGAGAAAATAGTAGAAAAGTACAAAATCAAACACAGAAAATCTAATCCCTACCATCCACAAGCAAATCGCCAAGTGGAATCTACCAATAAATTCATTGAAGGTATCCTAACAAACACTGTTCATTTACACATGAGAGATTGGGCAGAAAGGCTTCTTGAAGCCTTGTGGGCCTACAGAACTACATGGAGAAATACAATAGGTCACACTCCTTATGAACTTGTTTATGGAAAACAAGTCTTGTTTCCCATTGAGTTTCAGATCCAAACTTTCAAAATGGCAGTCTAGTTAGGACTTGATCTAACAGAAGCACAAAAGCATAGATTGGAGTAGATTAATGAGTTGGATGAGATCAGACAAGATGCAGTCCAGAGAACAAGCATAGTCCAACAACAAAGGACTAGATGGCATGATAAGTACATCAAAGAAAATAAATTTAAAGAAGGTGACTGGACCCTCTTATTTGATTCAAATTTCAAGGATTTTTGAGGTAAATTTCAAACTCATTGGCTTGGGCCATATGAGATTGTGAAAATTTTTGAAAATGGAGCAACAAAAATCAGGACAATAGATGAAGGAAATGTAGCTTTTCTTGTAAATGGACACAGATTGAAATTGTATCATAAGCCACTTTCAAGAGAGGAATTTTTCAAGAAATTTCAAGATAACATTGATATGAAGTTAGTGAAGAAGAATTCTTCACTAACTTAATTGTATTTTTCTTCAATCATAAAAAATAATAATAAAAAGAATAATAATAATAATAATATAAAATATATATATAAAAAAAAGAGGTATAAACATGAAAAACAATCATTGATTGGCATGTTTATACAGAAAATCTAAGGTGAAAATCAGAATTTCTCTGACACTTTAGATTTTCCAAATTGTTCTTTCATGCAATTAAGTATTATAAAATCATAAGTTTCATATTCAATTTACATATTCATGATCCATTTCATTCATTCCAACCATATTTCACTTCATCCATATTTCATTTCACTACATATTCATGATCCATCTTCATTCCATTCCATACTTCATTCCATCCACATTTCACTTCATTCCATTCCATACTTCGTTCTATCCACATTTCACTTCATTCCATTGCATATTTCAGAGTTTTTACAGGTACATTTTGTAGCTACCTGTTCTGCAGCCAGACCTATTCTGCAGCCAATTGGTTATGCAAAACTTACTTCAGTAAACAAAGGATGAGTCAAAGAAGGTTATGGAGCCTAAAAGAGCAATATTCTTCAGATGAAAGACAAAAGCACATCAAAACAACAAAGATTTAAAAAGGGGCTAACGTAAAATTGTGTGAAATTATTTTTGATAGAAAATCATTAAAGGTATAATGTGGTTAAGTCATATGTTTTCCTAAGTTATTTTATGATTCGAATTGATCAAACTCCTATTATAAACACTCCTTGGCCAAATCTCTTTCATCCCGCTCCATAAAAAATCATCATTAATTGAAAGTTAATGGTTAGAACATAGAAGTGACCTATTAGGTCACGTCATCAGACCATAGCATTCATTGATGATTTTTGAAAATATTCATAAGATTTCTTCGCGGTCATTCGTCCCATATCAAAGTCTTAAACCCAATTATCCTCATGATTTACCACTTCCCTATTCCGTTCACATCCACTCACTGCTCTTTCTTTCCGTAGCCACTCCTCATCTGCAGAGAAGTCATTTTAGGGTAAGAAAACCCTTCAAAGTTGCTTTTGCTTTGGAAAAAAGAACAAGAATAGAGCAGTGAATTGAAGTCAGAGAAAGGAAGCCATCTTTATCAAGAAGAAATGGGGCTTATTGTAAGGTCAAAGCCAATTGGAACTAAGTATTTAGAAGGATACCCTCAGATTAAAGGGTTATTACAACAGGCTGGATGGCTAAGCTTTATAGAGAAGTTTAATGGATTCCATAAAGAAATCACAAAGTCATTTGCCAGGTCGTTCAATGGATCAAAGGTGGAGATTGGGGATATCAAATTCACCATCATAGAATCATTCATAGCAGAAGCAACAGAGCTTCCAAGATAGGGAGAACGTTGGTTTAAAAACAAATAATTTCATAATGAGGCTTGGAGACAAATGCTAAAAAACCCAGATATGGACACTGCGGTGTTTAAGAAAGGTATTCCTAGTTTAGCTTTGAAGAATAAATGGAGGAATATGCTATTAATTTTACAAAATTTCATAACCTGTGAAGGCAGATTTGGCACTTTGTATGTATATCATATTAGACTCATGATGAATTTTCTAGATGAAGAAATAAATCTGCCCTTTTTCCTACTTAATAGTTTGAAAAGGATGTCCTCAAATTTTCAGAAAAGGTTTCTGTTCTTAGAAAATACCTTACATCATAATGGCTTAATTAAAATGTTAATTGAGTTTCATTTGAAGAAGATAGGAGATAATTGGGATGAATTCCTCCTAAGGAACCATTTTGAGGAACCAAGAGAAACATTGTCTAAAGAAAAACTTGTGAGAAGAAGTAAGAGAGGAAAGGATGTTAAAATTTTTGAAATCAAGCCTAATGTATCAACATAGGAAGACAGTGATGAAATAATCTTTGAAAAGTTAGTAAAAATCAGGAAACAACTCAAGAATAAAAGGAAGGAGGAGTTAAAAAATGAATATGTTGAGGGAGAGGATGTAAAAGATGAAAATCCACCCAAATTGAGAAGAAGTTCCAGGCTTAAGGGCATGATGAAAAATACATGCATTAAGGGAGCTAAAATCATAAACACTGAAGAAGAAGAAATTCCAATTCAGACACCAGTTGATAGATCTCCTGTATACCAATATGAAGAAAATCCTGGTAGAAGAACCCCAGATATAGATCCAACTCAACAACGGTTTTATGACCATGTGGAATCATTAGAGAAAAAAGCCTTATAGTATAAAGAAATATCCCCCAGTCTACAAGAACCTCCAATTGAAGTATTAAAAAGAGACAATTATGAATTGGAGATACTGAATAACCATATTAAGAATGAAAATGAAATCCTAAGGGAGCAAGTTAAATTGAAAGGTAGCATTAACAACACACTCTCTCAGAAAATGGAAGGATTATATAAAGCAAATGAGAAGTTGAAGAAAAGAAACAGGAAATTGAACAGGGAACTCATTAATCTAAAATTCAAAACGCTCATGAGGAAACCTAGGATGGCATTAACTACCATAAGAAGTAGAAAAAGGAGGTTAGATGTTCTTGTAGAGGTATTAGTACAAATGGAATGAAATTGCATGAGGACATGCAAAATTTTTGCAGTGGGGGTATGTTGAGCCCTAAAAGTGTCTTCTCCTTTGCCAAATTCCACTTCATCTTATCATTCCTTTTGTCATTTTATAGACCTAAATATCAATAAGAATGATTAAAACCACTTAAGGAATACATGCAATGACTAACTTGTTGTACTTTTGTGGTTTTTTTGTCTTAATGATTTCTGAGCAGTTTTAGCTACATAATGCAGTCATTCTATAGCTAGTTACACATTCTGTAGCCATTTTGGTGTTTGAACATATTGCAGGTTTCATTTGAAGAGAAGGCATATATGGTTAGATTCTAAATCTTTCCTACATCACTCCTTGTCATCCACGAAGGCTGAGTCAATAACTGGAGATGGTTATGCACGTGGTCAAACCAAAAGTCCGAGAAGAAGATTTTTATTAGGATAAGGAATCTTGATTTAATTTTAGCAAATCACAAGTCCTAAAAAGGAATTTTAGTTTGATTTTGACTTTAGAATACACCTGTGCCTAATTTCATTCAATAACAGTTATGTAATTTCCTATAAATTTAGCTCGGTAAGACTGAGAAAACAGGTTAACTCTTATTTTTCCAATATTGTGATACTTTGTTTCAAAGTAATTTTTTATAATTAGAAGAAGCATAAATTTGATGCTGTATTGAAGGAAAACTTGAGGAATTAAATATTTTTATGCCAATTTGATAGCAAAGGGCCCCTGCTATCCCAGGAGGCTTCTACATTCCTTCTAGATAAGTAGATTTTAATTTTGTTTTGTTATATTTCTTACTTAAGATAATTTTCTGAGTTCATATATTTTAATATCATGTCTTACATTGTTTGTTTAACTAACAGATCCTCATGATGTTATAGTTAGTATTTTCTCCAAAGCTTTTCCAACATATCTCTATTCATTAAAGAGATTTAATTATGACATCTTGAGTTATCAGCACTTTAGTCTTTGTCATTTAGGTTAAAAGATCCTCATTACCCTACAACCATTCTTTTTCTTAAAACATTTTCCAACATATCACTATTATATGAATGAGATTTGGTTGTACTATGTTGAATTAATTAGCATTTTCTGTTCTGCAATTAGATAGAAGATCCTCATATTGTTACAAACAGTCTTTTTCTCAAAAATTGTTCCAATAAATATCTAAATCACAGAAAATACCTAATTGTAAAATTGTGGGTTATTTGTTGTTTGGAAGATCCTTATTACATTATATCTAATCTCCTTCAATAAACTTTTACAATAAATCTCTAGCTGATGAACGAGATCTAGTTATAATGTCATAAGTAGTTTCAAGTATTCATAGGATATCCTTAGCATATTATAGAAATTTTCTTCTCAAGCTGTTCCAAAATATTTTTATCATATGAATAAAATTGCACTATAATATTCTAAGTTGCTGTCTATTTTTAGGAAGATCCTCATCACATTGGAGTTCAATCTCTTTCACAAATTATTCCAACAAACCTCTAACTAAAAGGATCAGGTTGAAATATAATTTATTGAGTTACATTTCATGTTCATTTGCAAGTTAGGACATCCATGGATTAGAATGCTCTATTTTTCATCATTTTCCTAATTAGGGACATAATTTACAAGTACACTCTGTTTTGGTTCTCTTTTTGACAACAGATTTGATGTCATCTTTTAACATAGAATAGCATACTAAAACTCAAACATAACAAAACTCAAAAACATCAACAAAATACTGAAAACAATGAAATATGAATAAGGATATTTAGGCACATATAGTGCAAGTATACCTCATCAGTTTACAAGCCCTGGTCGATAATTTATGCTATCAATTGAGGACACTGAATTGACTAAGCACAAATCCTAGCAAAGAATGTCTTGATGGATGTGGTGGTAGCTGATATGTCGCCACGCTTTGGTACGTTGTTGTCAAGGTCTTGGGGAGCGAAGTTGAGAGGTACTTTGCAACTAGATTTCTCTTATGCCACCATCCTATTTTTCGAAAAATTGAGGAAGTTCTACCAAGAAAAGAAAATGAAATACATTATTACCAACAAAGAGAAACCCAAAAACCATCCTATTAATGTTTTACATACAGATCTTGAATCATTGATTTTGTTTAATGATAGTGGTTTGAATGGAGTAGATAGTCATCTCATAGAAGTAGAAGAAATTCTAGAAATTTCCAATAGTGTTAGAGCAATTTTAGATAAGAGAAAAGGCAATCTGCCTAGTTCTTTAGAGCAGTGAGAATATAAGTCAGTAAAAAGTTCAGAACATATTGAAGAAGTGGCCCGAAAAGATGAGACAAAACATAATACATATTTTGAACATCTGGATGATGAGAATGATATTTGGACCATAGATTTTGATGGTGCCTTAGGGAAATATGGGGAAGAAATCGAAGTTTGGATTTTTATTCCTCTTCATCAGCTAGGTAAAGTTCCAAAAAGTGTAAGATTATGTTCATATAGGTTTGCGTTTGATTGTTCTAACAATGAGGCTGAGTACGAGGCATTGATCACGAGCCTCAAAATCCTGAAAATTTGGGCGCAATAAGAATTTATGTTTATGGCGACTCCAAGCTTGTGATTAAATTAGGTAAAAGGGGAATACCAGGCCAAGCATCCATGAATGAGATTGTATAGAAATTTTGTACTGGTTATCCTAAATATGTTTCCTAAATATACATTGGCAGTAGTACCGAGAAGTCAGAATCTTATGGCAGATTCGCTTGCTACAGCAGCAAGTAATTTCAAGATTCCCATATATTCTAATAAGATATTTGAAATTAATTTAAAACATGAGCCAACTGTCCTTGACAACTTGCGGTATTGGCAATTATTTTGGGATGACAAACAGGTACAAAATTTTCTACAAAATGAAGGTGAATTTGAGAATTCCTATATTGATGAAGTTTATGAAAAAGATGAACAAGTCATCGAATCCGCTCAGGTTGATGTATTACAGTTGAAAGATAACAATATTCCAAGAGGTCTTATACGTTTGGAAGAATTTTTTGATCAGGATGATGTTGCTAGGAAATTGACCTTGGTTCCTACCGAAAAAGGTGTTGAGGATGTGAACATCGAAACATCGGACAAGCCTAAGATGGTCAAAATGTCCAAGTATTTATCTCATGAGGTAAAAGACAAGTACATTTCTTTATTGTCTAAATTTTATGATGTATTTTCTTGGGATTATGCAGACATGAAATTTTATGATAAGAAAATCATTCAGCGTACCATTCCAATCAAGCCTGACCAAAAGCCCTTCAGACAAAATCTAAGAATAATCAACCCGAGGTTGTTTCCAACGATAGAGAAGGAGGTGAATAGAATTTTTAAGGTTGGAATTATTATTCCCATCAGATTTTCTAACTAGATATCAAATCTAGTTCCGGTAAGGAAGAAAACTAGAGAAATATGGCTTTGCATTAATTTTTGAAACTTAAATAAGGTGTCTCTAAAGTATAATTATACCCTTCCCAAGATGGATCATATCCTACAGACAGTGTTTAGGGCTTTCCGAATGTCGCTTCTTGATCGATATTAGGGATAAAATCAGATTTTAGTGCACAAGGATGATCAAGACAAAACCACCTTCACGACACCTTGGGGCACATTTAAGTATGCTAAAATGCCATTTGGACTCAAGAATGCAGAGGCCACCTTTTAGCGGGTGATGGACATAGCATTTGCAGATGAGAATGATGTTTTCTTAGTTGTATATCTTGATGATTTGAAATTTTTCTCTCATTATGATGATGAGCACTTGTATCACTTGATAATTGAATTTCAAAAATGTAGGAAATTCAAGATTTCTCTTAATCCAAAAAAGAGTATTTTTTTTCCATGGAGGAGGGAAAGCTTCTCGGTCATATCATCTCCAAAGATGGCATCTAGATTGGTCCTTCTCGGTTTTATTCTATTCATCAAATTGACTTTCCAGCAGTAAAAAAGAGATCCAAGATTTCAATGGTAAGATGAACTTATTAAGGAGATTTATTCCAAATCTCGCCGAGCATCTTAGAGAAATGACCAAAATGCTAAAGAGGGAAATGAGGTAAAGTGGTCTGAGGATGCCAAAAATTATTTTAATTCAGTGAAGTTTTCCTTAACTATAGCCCTTGTTTTGATCAACCCCGATTACTCCATTGATTTCATCATATTTTCATTTGCCTCCGAACATAACTTGGCTGCGGTTTTGATGCAAAAGAAGGATAAGACCGAGAATCCCATTGCATTATTTAGTCATACCATTAGGGATAAAGCCCTTAGATATAACATAATTTAAAATAAAACCTTGGCCCTGATAAAAGCATTGAAGGAATTTCGTGTATATATCGTTCATTCACATATTCTAACTTATGTACCCAATGCAGCAATATAGGATGTTCTTATGCAAACTCATTCGGAAGGTAGAAGATGAAAGTGGATAGCAACAATGTTAGCGTATGACCTCGAGATCAAGCCCACAAAGCTGATTAAAGGGTAGGAATTAGCCAAGCTCATGGAAGAATCAAATTTGCATGCTTTAGATATTAACCTCATTTCAGTTTTGTCCGATGAAGAAGAGGAAGGTGCACGCATACAGGTATCTGATATTTTTCATTTATCTCCTTGGTATTCCGATATCATATATGTTCTTCAACATCTAAATCCTCCTCCAGACATGTCTAAAAGTAAGGGAAGGTCATTAAAGTTGAAGGCTTCCAAATACTCCATTTTGGACAACGCTCTTTATTGGAAAGACTCGGGAGGTGTCTTGTTGAACTTTTAGTAGAAGATGAAGCCAAAGAGGTAATGATGATTTCGATAAGGAAGATTATGGACGTCACCTGTCTTGGAAAACCACAAATAATAAGGTGTTTTCCACATATTTTTTTAGATTAATATAAAACAGTGATGAGTTGCCATGAGTGTCAGGTATTTCAAGGTAAAAGAAAACTTTTTCTATTACCTTTACAACCTATTTCCGTGCAAGCACCATTTCAGCAATGGGACCTTGAATTTATTGGAGAGATTCACGCTGCATCATCAGCACAACATAAATGGATCTTAACAGCCACCAACTACTTCACTAAATGGATCGAAGCAATCCCAAAAATGAAAGAAACATATTCAGTCATTATTTAGTTTTTGGAGACTAACATTTTGTCTCATTTTGGCTGTCTTCATAGGATCATTAAAGACAATGCGGCTGCATTCAAGTCAAAGAAAATGGTTGAGTTTTGTGATAAGTAAAACATTAAATTGGGGAACTCAACCGCGTATTATTCGCAACGCAATGGATTAGCATAATATTCTAATAAATCTTCGATTAATATCATAAAGAAGATGTTGGAGGCAAACAAAAAGAACTGGCAGAAAAATCTTGTTAATTCTTTATGGGCTGACAGGGTGAGTAGTAAAAAATCAATAGGAATGTCTCCTTTTCAATTGGTATATGGAGTAGATACTTTTTTTCCTACATCACTTGCAATCCCAGTTATGAAATTGTTACAAGAAGCAGGAACTGAAGAGAATGATGTGTAGCGCCGGATCAATCAGATGATCCTTCTTCAACAAACAAGAGATGAGGTCTTTCAGAACACCTCAAAGCTTCATGAAAATATAAAGAAGGTATATGACCGCAAGACAAAGGAAAATTATTTCAATATTGGAGATGTGGTCCTCCATTGGGATGATAGAAACAAGGAAAAATGGAAGCACAAAAATTTTTAGAACCTGTGGAAAGTACCATACAAGATTTCAGCTTCTTGCGGACAACATGCTTTCCTACTGGAAGAGATGAATAGAGAAGATTGCCTAGGAGGACTAATAAATGGTAGGATCCTTAAGCATTATATTTTTTTATGCAAACTTTTGAAAAATTACCGTTGCATTGTATATATCAATTTAATTTTTCTACAAAGTATGAAGTAGAGAACCATCAAAGCTTGGAGCCCGAGGTGAAGGCCATAAAGTTTCACTGTTTTCTGTTGTTTTTAAAGTTTAGTCAAGGTCAAGTCAGTCCAGTATTGAGTTTTTTTATTATATTAATTTTTTAGTATTCATTCTGTTTCTTAGCTGTTAACTCCATGCCCAATGGTTAGGCTACTTGGTCTATGATTTTCTTGACACCTCCAAGGAGCTGCCATCCCCAACTGGAGCCAATGTTAGTGTGATTTTTTACATCCTGTCACCAGTGATCAAATAGACTCTTATCATGTTCTAATAGGGTCCTTAAGTGAATTTTTTGTCATTTCATAAGGTCATAATGCAAAAATTGTGTCACTGGATGTAGATCTAGGTTTGTTTTTACTCCCAAAGTTTTACTAATTGCCCGTTCATTTCACCTCTCAGCTAAGTGTACCATAATTCAAAATTTTTCATCATCATTACATGGTTTCATTCAATCTAGAGTCTCCATTAGGTCTTTAGGGTTCCAAGGTCATCAAATTATCATTCCATTCATAAAGTCCAACAAGTGGAGGAGTGGCAATAAATTAATTTCATAAATAAATTTTATTTCAAAGAAAAAATGTAATTTTATGTTGTTAGTTTGTAATAAGTACTTCAGAGTTACAAGTAGCTGAAAATGCTCAAGTCCCACAAGAAAATGTTCAAGGTTCCAGGAAGAAGTTCAATGTTCCAAAACCACCAAAAGTTCAAAGTTCAAATCATCAGGTTTCAAGGTTCCAAAAAATAGAAAATGAAATGTTAATTTTGAAAAGGAAAATGTGGGTCCATGATCATTTAATTATTTTATTCCAAGTTTAAAGGGCCCTAAAGGCCCAAAAGACATTCATTCTTAATCTTCATCATCAATCTCCCAACTTGCCAAATTCAAAAACCAATTTTTTACTTCAAGAAATTGAATTTCTGGTGCAGCATTGAGCTTTTCCTTAAGACATTGCGCTTTTTTGGAGCACACTATGCTTTTCACTGGAGCACGTTGTGATTTTTCTTAAGGCATTGTGCTTTTCTGGAGAACGTTGCGCTTTGTCCAGTGAAGTTGTGTTTTGTGCATTGGAGGTCAAGAAGCGATTAAAAAGTGTTTCTTCAACTTTGCTACAGTCTTCACATGGTTGAAAAAAAGTAATTATATCCATTTCACCCCTCCTTTCACCAGTTCTTTCATTATTATGGTTAAGAAATAAGTCATCCCTCCATCGTTGCACTTTTCTCAAAATCACTACTCTTTATGGTGTACATTGTTTTACTAGCCTACAAACCCTAGGCTCCTTACCCTAACTAATTTACATCTAAAATAATCCCTAAGACCCTAATTCCCATCCCAATTTCATCTCCTAAATCCTATTCCCTAAAACCCTACTCCTACGTTTCATTTTACTAGGCAGCTAAACTATACCCCTCTAATTAAATTCCCTAGCCCATTTCCTTTGTTATTTTAACTCCCCTCCACCTCCTTGAGGTCCCTAACTCCCCTAAACCCTTCCCTAATTTTTCCCACACCGACCCCAACTCCCTAAACCCATCATCTCATTCCCTTTTCCTTTCCCTCTCCCCTAGGGTTTCTAGCAAACTAAACACCATGGAGGAAGAGAGAAAGACCTACAACAAAGGAGGGATAATCTCAAGGTTTGAGCCATCAGACACTAGGGAGTTGATATCATCACGCCTAGCAGTCAAATGCTTCCAACATGTGGGTTGTTATGAGTTTTGTGAAATGGTCCAAAGAGTGTAAAGTCATCCAGATTTGATCATCGAAAACCTCCAAAAATACCAAGTCACCATTTCAATAGATATTATTGTAGCAGTAACAGGGATACCTAATGTAGGTTAAAAGTGGTTCAAAACTCAGGAATTGGATGTCCAAATGTACCAAACCTACCTCAAAGCACCATATAAAGATAACGTCGAGAAAATCTTTCCTTTTGGTCAGCTACTTGATAGGTTTTCTCCCATGATGAAAATCATAATGAAGTATTTCAATTGTGAGGGAAGATTCTCTAGGCTATACAGCTACCACATCATTTTTCTCATGCATTTCACTAGGGTAAAGATTCTCAGCATTCCCTATTGTTTGCATAGGATCATTGTCAAGATGGCCTACAAGGTAAATCACAGAGAATATGAGCTCCAAATGAACAATATTTTCCACCACTCTCTTATCAAAATCATTGTTCTTCACCATCTCAAATAGTTGAACATTGCATGGGAAAATTTCATTGAGGCAGAGGTCTTCACATCTCCATCCAACCAGCCTACTAGACATATTCCACCATCAACAAGTACTTGGGTGAAAATGTGAAGTTGGGTTACACTTTTTGCCCTTTTTTGAGAAAAAAATTTCATTTTTTTCGGTTCTTCAACTTTCTGCAAGCTATAACAATTTTTATGTGTAGAATTTCATTTTGCGATAAAAATAAAAGTTGTGAGAAATTTTGTTAGATTTCTATTACTTATTTTTTGAAATTTTTTTATGTAGATTTGATATGTCAACTTAGCGTTTCTTTGAGTGTGTGTTTCTTAACAATCAAAGGATTCATAAGAAGTCATGTTATGACGCAATGTTGTATTCATTTAAAATTTGTGTTTTTGAAAAAAGAAAATGTGTTACAACAATCTAGACAGAGTCTATTTTGTTTTTTTCATATTTACAAAGCCAATGGATGCATATCATAATTACTAGAATTTTTTGAACTGGTCCAATACGAAAAACTGCGTATTTTGGATATGTTTCGTGTCGCAAGAAATTTCTTAACATACAAGTTATAAACTAAAAATCTAAAAGCTACCCATTAGAGACGACGGACCAATGTAATGCCCCATAATTTTTTCAATTTTTTTTACAATATATTTTGGGAGATACAAAATTTTGATTTCACTGAATCACGACGACCCTCAGAAATTGTTTGCACCTATTTTATTAGAAAAATAATTAAAATTAATAAAAGTTTATGAAATTCCATAAAAGTTATATTTCCTGAAAGTAGATTCAATTCTGAAATGCTTGTCTTGGTTCCGACAGTTAATTAACAACCTTTCATGGAGTTTAATTAGTCCAAAGTTGCAGAACCGTTTTCAGAGCCTAGTTTTTGCGTAATTGGTGACGCGTTAGTTCGTCCGAACTTTTAGTCCAAGTTTGGCTGAACTATGTTTTCCGCTTAAGAGTCGTTAACTCTAACGTCTTAATAGTTCGGCCGAAATTTTTAACAAAAGTTTGGTCGAACTATTGTATAACTCTCCGTCGGCCGGAAAGTTTTGTGGATCCCCCTACTAAAAACACATTTCGCGTCAATATAAATTTTCGCGAAATGATTCACAATTTTTGCACATTTCGCACACTTCATCTCATTTTACAAAGAACTTGGTTTGGGTTCAAAATATTTTCTTCAAGGTTTGGGTTAAAGAGCATTTCTTGGAAGCAAATTGACTTTACAAAATCTTGGTTTGGGTTCAAAAGCTTTTCTTCAAGGTTTGGGTTTAAGAGCATTTCTTGGAAGCAAATTGATTTTACAATTTTGGGTTTACAAAATTTTTTTGGAGGACATTTCTTGGAGTCGACGTGATTTTGGCAAAAATTGTAAAAAATTTCTTGGACGTACATTCAAAAGAAATTTCTTGGAGGTATGTACGTGTTTTGATTTAAAGTAAATCTTTTGAATTTCGTTTCATTTTTATAAGACATTTTTCTCTCGAATTTTTTAAAGTCTGTGTTTTGGATTGGAGTATGTATTTTTTACAAAAAATTTACACTAAATTTTTTAAAATTAAATCTTTTGCAATATTTTTTGTAATTGAGTTATTGCCTAATTTTTTGAAGGAAATTTTTTGAACTTCATACCCTATTATCATGGGAAATCGAAGAAGTTGTGCAAGAAAATATGATCGAAAAAGAGACCCTGAGACACGTAGAGAAGAAACAAGACAATATCGCAAAAGAAAGTTAGAAGCTCTCTCAAATATTGAGGAGGAAAATCAACCTCAAGAGGAAAATCAACCTCAAGCAGAAATTGAAGCAGGTATGTAAATGTAAATATTATGATCTATTGATATATATTTAAAATTTTCCTAATGTAAAATGTGAAGCTTAATTTTTATTTGATGAACTAGTTTGAAAAATATTTTGTTTAATGTAAAAAGACAGAGATATTCCTCAAAATATTGAAGAAGAAAATCAACCTCAAGCAGAAATTGAAGCAGGTATGTAAATGTAAATATTATGATCTATTGATATATTTAAAATTTTTCTAATGTAAAAAGTGAAACTTAATTTTTATTTGATGAACTAATTTGAAAAATATTTTTTTTAATGTAAACAGACAGAGATACTCCTCAAAATATTGAAGAAGAAAATCAACCTCAAGTAGAAATTGAAGCGGGTATGTAAATGTAAATATTATGATCTATTGATATATTTAAAATTTTTCTAATATTTATTGACATATTTATTAATTTAGTGATTTATTGAATATGTACTATTTTTTCAAATATGTACAGATGAAATCACTATCGATAATGAGATGTTAGAAAATGTTGACACTCACACATATGGAGATAAAAAACCTGACCATGTTATACGATATCGTGTCAACTGCATTTTTAAAGATTATTTCTTAAATGAGCGAGTGACAGTTCAAGCTCAAATGTTGAAAGGTCTCCTATCATCAAAGAAATTAAAAGAAGCGACGACACTATTGGGTATTCGAAAATCAACCAAAGATAAAAAATGAAGGAAGAAGTGATAAAAAATGTGAGTAGTGCTATAAAGTCAATTAAGAGATCTAGAGATAAAGATGTTTCAAATATATGTAGAGGAATACAGATGGAAATGGTTTCCCCAAGTACTCAAGAGAATCATTTGATAACATCTATGGCACGAGCACTGGGAACCTCGCGAAAAAATCTGCACAAACATCAAAAATTTCGACTGCAAATAGATGTAAATGATGAACTCGCTTGTTGGAGAGCTATTTGTAGGCAACCATACAAAGATAGACTTGGAGAAGATGTTAAAAAAATAATATATGAATATTGGAAGAACAATTCGCGTGTTTCACCCACTGTAAGACATGTGATGCGAAGAAGAATAGCACGAAATCAATACGAAGAACATGAAAAACATCTCTTGGAAACCACTCAAATAGAGTTATTCAACAAGTTAAAAGAAGAGAATCGTCAAATTCAAGTTTCACTCAGTGCTTTTGTTCAACAAAAACCATGGTATGTAAAACCTATCACCGTACGCGACACTTGTTGTTGCCATTATCATGTGGAATTTGAGTTATATTATGACACATTCCTTGATTTCGGCAGAACATTATGGAAGGATTCACCTCCTCCTTCCACTATCCGTGAATTCATATCTCAAATTCTATGTGAAAGAGAAAGCGATGAACTATTTTACAAAAAGAGATGTGTTGGTGGTAAAAAATGCAATGATTGTGGAAATTTGACTAAATTTCAAAACAAATATCGTATTGATACAAATGATCAATCATTGTCCAACATGAAAGTGAAATGGAAGAGATATGAATATATCGATACATTGATTCAAGGTGCAAATAGTGTTAAAAGAATTGAATTACTAGAAGACGGAATTTTTCTGATAGACGTTTTGAGAAAGTTTGAGGAAGAAATTTAAAAATACACCAAACATTCCCATAGAGCTCGATGGCAAGACTTGAAATTCAAAAAATCTCGTGAATTTTTTCCACTAGGGACCATTTTGTCAGTGATTGATTTTGCAGAAAACTACACATTTGTTCCACAAAAAGAAATTCAGAGTGAATACTATCATTCTGACCAAGTCACCATGCTCGTCCATATTCTATATAGACATGCTGAACAAAATGTCGATCATATAGAAAGCACGAGTGAAAATCGACATATCATTAAAGAATATCACTTTTATATCAGTGATGATCGTACACATGATACATGTTTTGTACAACATTGTTTTGGAAGAATTTATGATTCATTGAAAAATCGTGGAATAACATTCAATGAATATTGGATATGGTCAGACGGATGCACAGGTCAATTCAAATCTGCACGATCATTCTTTTGGTTGTGTTGTCTTCATAAGAAAACCTGCATTAAACAATGTTGGAATTTCTTTGAGACTGGCCATGGAAAAGGAGAACATGACGGTGCAGGAGCATGCATAAAACGAGTACTTCGAAGATATCAAATGAACCACTCTGCACGCCGACTTGTGAACGCTGAAGAAGTTGTTCAATGGTGCATCACTGCTCTAAGCCATGAAATTAACCCATCAAGAGAAGTGTGAAGGTACATTCAATTTAATTTATATTGGAAATCTAATTTTAAACATTGTACATTTATCATGCAATGATTATTTTTAATTGTATTTTGATATCATATTTACAAATTGACGTTGAAACAATAAAAGGGACTCGAAAATTGCATTCAATTCAAACAAAGTTGTCCACAAATGTGTTTGCATTGGATAAAAGAAAATATTCTTATTTTTGTGATGTTTGCATAGACAACACAAAATCCAATGACGTTTGTGAAAACAAAATGTACGTGAACGATTGGAAACACACAGAGCTAAATACAAAGGGAAAAATCTCTGTTGCAATGTTTAAAGAAATGCAATCAGAGGAAACTACAATATCATCCGATGGTGATCGAGTTTCTGATCTTGTTAGAGAAGGTAACATTTGAATTACTTTCTAATGATTTAAAGATCTAGAAATAAATTTAAATATGCATAATTAAATGCTAAATTTTTATTTTATTGTGCAGGAGATGTTTTTGCTGTAATTGCACCTATTGACAACGATGAAAATGTGAAGTATTATTTGATGCGTTGCACTGAACAAAAAATGAAATTATTGCAAGACTATAATGATCACGGATTTCAGTATGACAAAGGGTCTATTATACTGAAAGGTTATTTTTTCAAACAAACTCGTCAAAGTGGAGACTTTGTTTACTTTGAAGACTATGAACCTAATTCCATAAGTTGTCAATATAGTCACTTGGTGTGTGCAACACGCATAAAGTTGATAGAAGTTCAATCAAAGAAAAAATCGAAAATTAAGAAATGGAAAATGTCAAAATCCGATCATGAACGGATTATTGAAGATGAAATTCCATTAGAATTTTTTTGAGTGAAGTGTCCAACAATTTATTATCTTTGGATTAAATATGTTTTAGAACTTCCAGTACTCAACTAAAAATTGAGATCCTTATGTTATTTGTGGTTTGCACATGTTACAAATTGTTTGGGTACAAGCACGTGCTCTAGTATCAATTGAAAGTAGTTTTTCTATACATGTGCATTGATGAAAAATGGTATATGTATTGGAGATATATATATATATATATATTCTAGAATGAAATTAATTGTTCTTGTATATTAATTTTTCTTGTATATGTTTTCTGACCGTATGGTACAAATTATTTCACTTTATTTTGTAAGGTCAGATTCGGTCCCCATATGGCCTAGCCTCCAAGGGACGAGATAACAAGTGGTTGTCCCCACTTGCCCGAATCTCAGCTTTTAAGTACAATTTTACTGTTTATGGAAGGCATCTTACATGATGTCCTAGCCAAGGATAGATTCTCTTTGTTTCAAGTTTCCGGTAAAAGTTGTCACCGAATGACCTACTAGGATATTATAAATACTAGCTTTGTAAAATCATTTGGCATTCGGAAAAATTCAAAAGTCTTAGATTGTCAATCAATTTAAAGTATCATTCACCCTAGGGAGTGTAAAATATTCAATGTAGGTTGGTGATGATGCTCACTCCTAGCTTGAAGCAGCTCCAATGACCAATTCTTTAATGAATTCCAATGCACTAGACCAAAGTTGGTGACCTACTTGGTTTTTCACCCAAGAAATTCAAGGTACTCTTCTTACCTTTGGCCCCGAAAGCTACAATGGAGTTATAGGAAGGTGAAGAAAAAAAATTTCACTGATAGGAATTTGGTCACATCCCTAATCTCCCCTTATCAAAAAGTTCCTATCTACTACATTATCCAGCGTGTACTCAAGATCACTATTTCGTAATTAGAATATCACAATATCATAAGTTCTCACAAAAATACATGGAATGCCATTATGACACTCATCTAACAATGGGGAGCTCAAAACCTAGAAAGCTCCTCATCCCCTTAATAATAATGTGTTTAATTTAGTCTTTTAGGTGAGGATTAGGTGTGAATCTTGTTTTCACATACAAAAATAATTAATTGTTTAATTCCATAAATTTAATTATTCACCAAAATACATGTCATATCCACTATTTTTCTCTCCTACAAATTCCCATTATTTTATTAAAATATATGATTTTATCTCACCCAACTATCACATGTTCCTAAATTTACTCCTAATTGTTCCCTATGCCCTAAATCTACTCCTAATTGTTCCCTATGCCCTAAATCTACTCCTAATTGTTCCCTATGTTGCTTTTCCCTTACTTATTTTTAGAAAGTTATTTTCCTAGATCCATCATAACTATGGATCTATCAAGCGCCGAGAGGGATCAAATATCTAGAGGTGCAAACCTATTTTTTGAGTGCAAAACTTGAAGAAAGGTTTTCACCTCAAGAGATTTGATCCCTCTCGGCGCTTGATAGATCCGTAGTTAAGATGGATCTAAGTTGGTTTCAGTTGTGTGCAACTAAGGAAAAACTGTCGATAATATGAGAAACATATGATTAATTTTATCAATAATATGTAAATACATCTAATATTAATATAACCATTTTAAATATGCTAAATATGTTTGAGATTTATCAAGTCATTTTAATTTTAAATTTTCTTAGTTACCTCAATTTTTTGAGATGATAAATATTGTAGAATAACTTTAATAATGGAAAATGATCAAATAAAATTTTTGAATGCAAAGTGACAATGTAATAATATTGAATGATAGAATGTGAATAATTAGAATGTAATCAATTACAAATAGCATTTATTGTGATCAATCTTAAACTATTCTCTTCTTCTATTCTTATTGTCACCCTTATTAGTTTTGTCATCTTTCCGTATCGATTATATTAAAAAAAATTAAAAATCATAAATCATAAACCATTTAAATATTTAGCTCGAACTCTTGTAGTAAACACCATACCTCAAGTCTCTCTTGCTCTCCAATATTATTAGGTTTAATTATTATAACACAAAAATCGTTCTACATTGTCAATAATTTTTTGCGCTTACACTGAAATCAATGAACACTATTAATCCAATGACTTTACAAGTAATGTGCCATCATACATGCAATTATATCAAATCAGAAATCAACATATACAATGAAATCAATGGGGATTGTCTTGTTACAAGTAACATTTCAATTTACCACATGTGCAAATGTAGATTGAAACCATCCAACACTTTAAGTTGTAGATTGAAACCATCCAAAACTTTAAGTTTTAAAACCCTTTTGATTATATATTGTGCAACATTAAAACATTAAACATTTAAAGTTCATTAAATATCACATGCAAAATGTAGATTGAAACCATCCAAAATTTGAGTTTTAAAAACTTCACATGCCATGCCAATTATAATTCAACTATCCAACAAAAACATTTAACATTAAATATCACATGCCAAATGTAGTTCAGATGACAACATTACTTCACATTCACATGCCAAAAGTACTAAAACCATCCAAAAATTAAATAAAACTAATTATATAATAACAATGTAATAAAATATGTCCAAAAATTGTAAATCTCACTTGAGTATCAAACTGTATCAAGTTTAACAAATTTTAAAACCATCTAAATTTTGAAATCAAATCTACTATAAATCATGTCCATCAAATGGAGGATCACATTAAAATTTGAAGTTTTAAAAATGAATGAGAATATATATATCTAGAAATTCATGTAAAAAACAAAATATAACAAAAAAATCATGCAATACCTCGTAAGGTTCCCTCTCCATTTGATGAACAGGTTCTGCCATAGAAACATCTGTAGTGGTAAACTGTACAATATACATGTACAGTTAAATATAAATATATAAATATATAAATATATATATATATATATATATATATAGATATTAAAAACTTTCAAATGAAAATGCACGTGTACATATATAAACTTATTTTCAATAATATTAAAAAAAGGAACTAAAGACAACTTGTTCAAATGCTGTGGATGTTCCTATCTCCGTCGCTAGAGTCCCCGGATTAAAAAAATCTTCTATAGGAACCTAAATTCAAAAAAATTTAAATAACTCAAAATATAGATCTCTCTCTCTATATATCTCAATTTTTAATGGAACTTTTTGAGGTAGAATATATATATATATATATATATATATATAACTTTTAAACATAAATTTTGAACTTGTGAAAAATTGTCCATACTTGTGGCACATCTCCCAATGAAGTAGAAGGTATATCTCCTAAGGAAGAAGAAGGTACCGCCATCCCAAAAACATCAGACGGAATCGGTACCTGTTAAAACATTTTATCGAATTATATATATACATACATGTACATGTGTGGAAACAATTATTTATTTTAGAGTCACTTAAAAACACTAACATACATGTGCCAACATATCATGATGGTCAAACCCATCTGCATCGTTTGAGCCAGAGGTCCCGAACGTAATATTAACATTTTCATCACGCATCATGCCTGAGAACTGCAAATGGTGTTTTAACATATAATCATACATTTTGTTAGATTAATGTACACATACAAATAAATGTATACATGTACATACACATGTATTTATTACAAATTGTACACATGTATATGTAAAAATAATTTCAAACCCTAAGGTCACTAACACATACCGTTCCGGTGCCCTCTTCCTCATGAAAAATTAGGTCTTGTAGACCATTGCGACAATTTATTGCATATGTTCGGAGATCTTCAACATTCATGTTGTAAATCTCCTCATATGTACGATAAACAAAATTGGCACGTGCATTTTCACGTGCTCTTTGTCGATTTAAACAAATATCGACTCCACTCAATCCACTATGAACATTGTCGATCATAACATCTCTTGCTTCTCGACTTATTTGAGAAGTCGCATCCATCTCTGATCGCAGAGTTTCGACTCGAAACGGTCGACTCACCAATGGCGGCTCAGGGCGAGGCAACTCCACATCTCGCTTAGCGCCCTTACGTTGATATAATTGACCTCTCCCCGGGCCAAAAAATTCTGAAGGAAGGTCATTGTAGTCGGGTTTCATACCCAAAAAAAATTCTGCATAAAACATCTGTGCAAAATAAACAAGAACCTCATCGTTCCGTGGAAGCCTTCCAAAGGCCGCAAGATGTCGATCATACAAATAAGCAGCTTTGTCTGGGTGCTTGAAATACTGCACCTTCAACATTTTTCTTTTTGGCCCTTCCTTATAATTAAACATTGAATTGGCCTCTTCTCTTGTAACTCTTTGTTTTATGTCTTGCCATTTATCGAGACCTATCACTATTTCTTTTCTCTTTCTCATTAGTTCTACAAACGAATCAGTCGTTGGCCCCAAATTTTTGTACACATTTACCATTTCACCCAATGAATGTGTAACTATTTTGAGGCTTTGTCTACTCTCAGCAGGTAGAGACAAAGCCTCGACATCTCTTTGCAATTTTTCATGAAGGCTTTGACACCTTTGTAAGGTGCATTCCGCCATGTTCGTTTCCCATGGTATATCGGTAATCTCAGCCGGATAAGTTGTGCTGGGTTGATAGCCTTCTTCCTGAATGTAGCGCGCTGCCCTGCGTCTATTTTGACCACTGGCTCGAACATTTTCAGCCTCTGTATCAATATATATAAAATTTCGTATATTAGAAAAAAACACGTGTAAAAGAAGTTGTACAAATTTAATGAAAAAATATTGAAATTGATGGCAACCTTCATGTTGTTGGTTAACATCATCTCCAACATGACCTTGTTGAGAACCAACCCCAGAATGACGCTGCTGAGAACCAGACCCATTTTGACCCTGTTGAGAACCAGCAGTTGTTGATTGGCCTTCGGGGGAATAAATATCACCCCCTTCGCAACCTGCTACCACTCATACCTCGACCAGTTGAACCTTGGCCACGCTCCATGGATGGAGTAGAAACCCTTCTCCTATTGCCTCCTAAAAATTAAAATATGAAACTTATTAACAACTAATTTCACTCACAAAGTTAATAGGAAAATAAATTCCATATGTACACACATGTATGGAGATTTAATATTATATTTAAATACCGTGAACATCCTCCGATCCCTGAACCTCCATATGGGATTTGGCTAATCTTTGTCTTTCATCATCCATGATATATATATATTGGTAGACATTCACAAAATAGATTTCAAAAAATCAATTTGTAATTTAGTGTACACAAATTATGTAGAACGCAACTTTCAAAGCAATAATTGATCATGTGTGAAACTAAATTTAATCAAAAAAGATATTATAAAAATGATAAGTTCACCAAATTGCACTTTACATGGTGGGAACACACTTGGTATAAAATTTACTACTTATACACTTTAGTTTGTGGAAGAAATGACACATGTACATAGTTTACCTTAAATTTGTTGTGTTTTACGGATATTAAAATGAAGAACTTCTATTTAGATCCATTCCATAGATTGACTGTAGGGGCATTTACTAGATATGTCACCTTTCATAAAAGATGAGATCCAGAGGCTACCTAGCCCTTTACAGACTCTGCCTATAGAATTTGTAGAAGTAAACACTAGAGGCATTAACAATATCAAAGAACATTTTCATGCTCAGACATGGGAATGTGTCTCTTTCCCTACACAAAAAAATAGTTCAAGGTAGTTAATCTTCATAGACATGTCATCAAGCAAGTCAATGTGATCATCCCCAACTTACTTTTTATGAAATTAGGCTTGGAATCCTCTACAACCTGGTGGATAGAGTTGAATGGGAACTAGGTTGAAAGGCCTTTACAAAATACATGCTAGTGAATAACACTTACTGGGTTATGCCAACAATAAAGTGGGAGAAATGTTTTCTCCTCGAGGTTGTCCAATTGGGTGTGTAATACCAACTTCACACATTTCCTCACAGGTTTCTCTCTTAGGTTACAAATTTCTTCCACCTTATTAGTTATATATTTTTCAATTTCCCGAGGATTCCTTGATTTTTTTCTCCTACCATCTCCCTCTCTCACTCCCCAAATTATTGTCATCAAACATGCCCCATTGAGGATCTAGAGCAATGTTTTCACCATACTTAGAACTGTCATTGCTGCTAATTGAAATTGGAGTCATGTATACTAGATTGCTTGCTTAAGTGGCTCTTACTTGGACAATATCCTAAGATGATTTTGACATGATGGTCATATGAGGTTGGAAGCTACTTAGTGTAATTTTCCTTAAATCTTCAAAAAAACAGAGCAAAAATGTCATTTTCGATCATTTTTTATTAGCTTCTGCATACAGCAAATGTTATCACAAATGCAACACAATCATGTTCCATGAGCATGAATTATGAATGTCACAAGCCAAATGGCAAGGAAATTTGCATTCATTTAGGCAAAAGAAGGCTATGACATTAAGGTCCATGCTAGAAAAAATTATGCAAATAAAGTTGCTAAGTCTTGATACTTACCATGTGTTTCAAAGCCATAACGAAGGTTGGCTTTGAGAGTGTCCTCTCAAAGCCCTGTCTTGAGATGCAATTTAATTCAATGTCTCTTAGAGTTGCAAGGTGGAATTGATAGAACTATTTGATTTCTTTACCATAAATGGATCAACTGAAAAAACTGAAAAAACTTATTTGTCATATTATATTTTGATGCTTATAGAGTGAAAAAACTGAAAGAATCAACTTGTAGGGTAATTTTAATGGTGGGTGGAGAATTGGGGTCTAAAACCTTTTGGAGTCATTTTGAGGTATTAAATGACATTTCTGGGGGTCAAACGATTATCCCTTGTGCCGAAATCTTGACCATTGTTCTACACTTAAAGACATATCCAATGGTGCAAGAAAAACATCAAATGAAGTTTATTCAAAATTTATGCCTTTAGTAAGTTGACCTATCATGTTGACCACCATGGTACGAGAGAATGTCATTTTAGCCCCATTACTCATGCATAGCAAGCTAGCTACATGTGGAATTTTAACAAGACTCTAAAAGGTCTAAAATCACAAACCTCATTAATGGTTGACAGAGTCAAATCTTACACCTAATTGGCTATCACGCTATGTTAAATACTTGGCCACTAGGAGGAATAAGAGTTCCATTTTGTGGTATTGTATTTTGTTCCATAGTTGAAAATACAACTAGGAGTGTGAAGTTAGAGAGAAAAATGTATGAAGTTAAGTTTTTATAGCAACCTTACACGCTAAAATTCAGTGGCTAACTCTAGAGCATGTTTACATTTTAGTGTTGTTTTTCTCCCATAAGGATTTCCTAGGGAAAAAGGAGTCTAGAGCATCATTACTTTTTAGGGTTTCTTGTCTCCCATAAGGATTCATAGGAAAATAATTGTATTGATTGTCTAGAGATATATGTATGTGTTTGTTTCATTATGTTCTCTATTTCTTACGATGTGTTTCATTATGTTTTATATTTCTTACATTTTTTCCCTCCTATTTTTCTTTCCAATCAAGGTTTATAAAATAACATGAGAAGCAACATGAGACTTGGAACAATCATTTTCATTATCTATATGGAAGGCAAGAAGTATTATATACCCTTAAGCTTAAACTTATGTAGTTTGTCAATTTTTATCATATATTTTTTGGTAAGGGTAAATGTTTTTTATCTATAGTACAAGTCATGAGTTCCCCAATTTTACCTTATATGTAAATCATGATTCTAGGATTACTACAATTTGTACTTGGTTTTTTATTGTGATGATGCCCTATCTCAATCTAGACATAAGTGATGATGGTCTTCTCCAAATCAACTCATGTATCCTCATTAAATTTATACAAACATTTCAAATTCATATTTTCTTTCAGAAAAATCTAGGAATATTAGAAGAATCAGTAAAAAGTGAGATAACCATCTCAATATGCCCCCCATAATTCATTTTATAAAAGATAAATTTGTAAAATCCCTTTCGGTAATAATGGCCGTTATTAATTAATTTAAAAACATAATATATAATAAAAAATTGACAAATAATTTTTTTGATGAAAATGTGCTATGAAAGTAAAGGTTTAAAGGAAAACATGTACAAGGCATAGTTGAGTACAAGGCATAGTTGAGCCAAATTATTATCTATTTATTGAACTAGAAAGGAAATATAATTATTACACATGTTTAATTTACATTCAAATGCTTCTTTGATTTATCTCCTATAGCTTAATGTAATGCAAGATATATAATTTAAGTTGAAGGCCCATGAGATAAATATGACTTCTATGTGACATTTGTATTGAATCATCTATTTGTTGTGTTATATGAACATAATTTGTGCGCATATCTAAAGAGTCAAAATGCTCATTTAAGACCATATGTAATCCTCATCTAACTTAGCCAGGGATTTGCAATACTATATTTGAGTTGGCTAGCTCCATTTCAAGATATTATGGTTATCCAAGAGGGGATATAAAAAATGAAAAGAAGGATGTTGTTGTAGGTTACCCAAGTTGGACATAGAACCAATGGAGAAACCTAAGGAAAGACTATGTTTCATAAGAGAACCTTTGTGGGGTTCTATTACTGAGGTAAAATAGATTGGGGTTGTTAGGTCTAAGTCGTCTTGATAATTGTGCTAGGGGGGAGAAATAGGATGTAATTTCCTCTTCTCACGGTTGGGAGTCTTGTTTTTCATGTGGATTCAACCAAACATATTGTACATATTAAATGAGGACATAATTATTACACATTTTTAATTTACATTCAAATGATTCTTTGATTTATCTCTTATAGCTTAATGTATTATGCTAGATATATAATTTAAGTTGAAGGCCCATGAGATAAATATTACTTCTATGTGACATTTGTATTGAATCATCTATTTGTTGTGTTATATGAACATAATTGGTACACATATCTAATTTACATTACTAATATGTCATGCTTCTTTAATTTATCTTTTATAGATGACCAGAGCATCCCTTTTTAATCTATCTCTTTTGACTTCGGATATGTGGGCAATATTCATCTGCATATTTTTCTATCATAAAGCAGTGAGTAAAATTGTATTCCATTTGTGTCAATGTTAAGGTTAAGCACATGGATTAAAGTTTTATATATTAGATGAGAAGGCTATGTATTACATATGGTCTTGAATGAGCTTTTGGACTCTTTAGATATATATCTAAAGAGTCCAAATGCTCATTCAAGACCATATGTAATCCTCATCTAACTTAGCCAGGGATTTGCAATACTATGTTTGAGTTGGCTAGCTCCATTTCAAGATATTATGGTTATCCAAGAGGGGATATAAAAAATGAAAAGAAGGATGTTGTTGTAGGTTATCCAAGTCGGACATAGAACCAGTGGAGAAACCTAAGGAAAACCTATGTTTCCAGGTCAAACCTTTGTAGAGGTTCCAGTACCTAAGAGTAAAATCCAGTTTGGGACTGTTAAATTTTAACTGTACTGGTAATTGTGCTAGGGGGGAGAAATAGGATGTAATGTCCTCTTCTCACGGTTAGGAGTCTTGTTTTTCATGTGGATTCAACCAAACATATTGTACATATTAAATGAGGACATAATTATTACACATTTTTAATTTACATTCAAATGCTTCTTTGATTTATCTCCTATAGCTTAATGTATTATGCTATATATATAATTTAAATTGAAGGCCCATGAGATAAATATGACTTCTATGTGACATTTGTATTGAATCATCTATTTGTTGTGTTATATGAACATAATTGGTACGCATATCTAATTTACATTACTTTAATATGGCATGCTTCTTTAATTTATCTTTTATAGATGACCGGAGCATCCCTTTTTAATCTATCCCTTTTGACTTCGGATATGTGGGCAATATTCATCTGCATATTTTTCTATCATAAAGCAGTGAGTAAAATTTTATTCCATTTGTGTCAATGTTAAGGTTAAGCACATGGATTAAAGTTTTATATATTAGATGAGGAGGCTATGTATTACATATGGTCTTGAATGAGCTTTTGGACTCTTTAGATATATATCTAAAGAGTCCAAATTCTCATTCAAGACCATATGTAATCCTCATCTAACTTCGCCAAGGATTTGCAATACTATATTTGAGTTGGCTAGCTCCATTTCAAGATATTATGGTTATCCAAGAGGGGATATAAAAAATGAAAAGAAGGATGTTGTTGTAGGTTATCCAAGTTGGACATAGAACCAGTGGAGAAACCTAAGGAAAACCTATGTTTCCAGGTCGAACCTTTGTAGAGGTTCCAGTACCTGAGAGTAAAATCCAGTTTGGGGCTGTTAAATTCTAACTGTACTAGTAATTGTGCTAGGGGGGAGAAATAGGATGTAATTTCCTCTTCTCACAGTTGGGAGTCTTGTTTTTCATGTGGATTAAACCAAACATGTTGTGCATATTAAATGAGGGCATAATTATTACACATTTTTAATTTACATTCAAATGCTTCTTTGATTTATCTCCTATAGCTTAATGTATTATGCTAGATATATAATTTAAGTTGAAGGTCCATGAGATAAATATGACTTCTATGTGAAATTTGTATTGAATCATCTATTTGTTGTGTTATATGAACATAATTGGTACGCATATCTAAAGAGTCTAAATTGACAAATAAAATTTTTGATGAAAATGTGCTATGAAAGTAAAGATTTAAAGGAAAACATGTACAAGGCATAGTTGAGTACAAGGCATAGTTGAGCCAAATTATTATCTATTTATTGAACTAGAAACGACATATAATTATTACACATGTTTAATTTACATTCAAATGCTTCTTTGATTTATCTCCTATAGCTTAATGTAATGCTAGATATATAATTTAAGTTGAAGGCCCATGAGATAAATATGACTTCTATGTGACATTTGTATTGAATCATCTATTTTTTGTGTTATATGAACATAATTGGTACGCATATCTAAAGAGTCCAAATGCTCATTCAAGACCATATGTAATCCTCATCTAACTTAGCCAGGGATTTGCAATACTATATTTGGGTTGGCTAGCTCCATTTCAAGATATTATGGTTATCCAAGAGGGGATATAAAAAATGAAAAGAAGGATGTTGTTGTAGGTTATCCAAGTTGGACATAGAACCAGTGGAGAAACCTAAGGAAAAACTATGTTTCCAGGTCGAACCTTTGTAGAGGTTCCAGTACTTGAGAGTGAAATCCAGTTTGGGGCTGTTAAATTCTAACTGGAGTGGTAATTGTGCTAGGGGGGAGAAATAGGATGTAATTTCCTCTTCTCACGGTTGGGAGTCTTGTTTTTCATGTGGATTCAACCAAAAAAATTGTACATATTAAATGACGAATTTCGCTCTCCCAATCATTTCTAAATCACCCATATCACCAAGAAAACATGTTTTAAAAGAACATACTTTAGTATGGGAAAGGAGGGGTTTTTTAAATTGGGAAGGTGTATTGGGTTCGTATTGGTAGAGGGTTAAATAATGTGATTTTCAAAGGTATTTTCCAATATGTAGTCAAATTAAGGGTATTGTTTAATATGCCACGAACGCACGTGATATGTCAAAGCTTCAATGAGTGAAGCCCCTGTGGTGAGAGGTATGGACACAAGTGCAGATGTTGTGATATAAATAATTGCATATGTTGTGATGTAAGGGGTTTGAAGATTGATGCAGATGGTCATATGAAAAAGGGAAACTTTAGGATTTAACTTATTTAATATTTTTATAGTATTTGTAGGGTCATTAATTTTGTTTTGATATCCATAGATTGAATTAATTTTGAAAAGAATAGGAAGAAAACAAAGAGACAACCATAAAGAGACAAACTTTCATTTTAGATTCCTACTTGGAACATTACTACTTAGCAAGTTATGAATTTAGAAACATGCTTTTTTAGATGGTAGAATAGTTAGCTAGCTCGTAAAAGAGTTGACTAAGTTGTTGTGAGACCTAGTTAGTGCATTATATGGATAAGAAAAAAAAAGATGAAAAAATGTGTAGAGGAGCAAGAGATGAGAAACTATAAAGAGGGAGGAGACAAAGTTCAAAGCAAAGACAAGCGAATGAATTTATTTGTAATTAAAAAACAAGCAAGTTTAAATTTTTTATGTATGAGGGGATTGGTGTCTCCTTTAAGGTAGTCGCCTTAACAAGAATAGGTTGGAGTGTGTAGAATTACAAGCGAGTTCTTCTAGTAAGTCGTAGCCCGCAAAAGAAAAACAAGTTTGAAGCCTCAGGTCAGTAGGAGCCTACAAAAAACTAATGTAAGTGGGAGTGAGTTCTTCAAGCAAGTTGTATCTTGAAAAATATAAGAGAGGTTGGAACCTCCTGGAGGTGGGTGCCTATAAAATTTTTTGTAAAAAGGAAGTGAGTGTTTTCTTTACATCACAATTAAAAAAATTCATGGTATTTTCCTTTCTAGTTTTCCACTTATATTTGGTGTCAAGATTTTCTACTCTTATGTGTTGATTCTTATGCTACAATTTAATGTTGTTTATATTAGTGAATTAGTTGTTCATATGATATATTTTTGTTCATTTAATAATTGAGATAAATATTGAAAATAAAAGTAAAAATTGTAAATTGATGACCATGAATGCACTATACTGATTCAACCCCCATTGCATTATAGTCAAGTTTGCAGCAATTGGTATCAAATCCAATTATTTCTGTATTAACTTAACTATTGGAAGGTACAACTAGTTGAATAATAGATCATCAACGTGTGTGTGTGCTCCCTTTTGCAAAGCTTTGGTAAGGTAAATTATGAACTAATTGTTTATGCATTTGAAGTTTGAAAGGTAGTTACTAATGGTTATGGTGAACATACCCCTTCAAAAAAAATTCAGGAATGGAATGCCTAGGCCAAAAGCACAATTTACAATAAAGTTCATAATTTGGATCTTGAGACAGAAGTAGATCTCAAATATGAAAAATATATATGTAACAGGTTGTAGGTATTACATCAAGGAGATAGTTCCAATTGATGGTATCCCGATTCGGGTGGTTATCTTTCTCCAAATGAAATAGATTGAGTTCAACAGATATAGAATTGAATGCTGCTACTGTTGCTGGCCCGAAGGAGGAGCGGCCAGGGGTAAGTAGGTGAGGTGTAGCGCCCATTCCCCAAACTCACATACATTGCAGACAAGGTGCCAACAAATTTGATATAGTGATGTTCACCCAAGTCAGCACGGAGAGCACAATGACATGCTGCTGGTCGTATCGGAAAGGTCAGGAAGAGGTTATACACTAAAAGTCCATTCCCCGGAGAAAAATAAGAAGAAGACATATTTCTATTTGAGATAAATTGTTTATTCAAATAAGATCCATTCTTCTAGTGTGAAACTACCTCACTGTCATGAGGAAAAAACATATTAAAACAAATATAAGCTTAATTGAACCATAATTGAAATAGAAATACTATCAATGGAGAACATATATTAGAGGAGGATCCTTCAGATACTTGAAGAAAAAGAGCATGAATTTAAAATATAAATCATTAGCCTGAAGACAAAATTAGAAGAGGGGAGGAGAGGTAAAAATGTGATGAGAATCTAGCTATAAGAAAAGAGCATATTATGTGAAAATTTACAAGAATAGGTTATATCCATAAGAAATAAGCTAGATAAGTTCATATCTATCGAAAAATAAGAAAATATGTTCAGTAGTTTGTCAAACTTAGCAACATGTTTCTTCTTTGAGATCTCCTCTAGACGATGTGCTTTTGTGAGATGCATATGTATTTTAAATACAAAAATTTCTTATTGTAATACATATGTGAAAAATCAAGTTATTCTCAAGTCGAAGAGCACGTACGAGACAGACAGGACGAACATACTCGAACACAGCGAGTTGAAGAGCACGTACGGGACGAACAGGACGAACACCAGCGCGGCCGGAAGAGCGCGGACGGGACGGACAGGACGAACACCAGCGCGAACACAGCAGCAGTGACAGCAATAGTAAACGCGCCAACAATGAAATCGGTAAACCATAACAATTCGCGGGCGATTTATTTATAGAAAATAGTTCGGCCGAACTCTTTTAAAAGTAAAAGTTCGGCCGAACTTTTGTTGCCGGTTTTCCAATCTCCGGCAAAAATTCTGTTTGCTCGCGCCGTCAGTGTGCCGTCAGTCTAAATGGAATCAAGAGTTTGGTCTAACTTTCTAAGAAAGTTCGACCAAACTATGTAATAGTTTGGCCGAACTTTATAAAATGTTCGGCCGAATTATTGCCGAAAAAAAATTTCTACTCCCGATTCTCACAAAAGTGTAACCCAACTTCACGTTTCCGCCCACCAGTTACAAAAATAAAGGCTGGGTCATCTAGCAGGGCTTTCGTTAAGAAGAGAAAAAAGGTCAAAGAGGTCAGAACTTATTAGAGATGAAATAGGCAAGTGTTTTCTCCACAAATTGTGGAAGGGGCCTTGGCTTCTACATCAGCAAAGCAGGGATATGATAAGCAGCAGGAGACAATTTTCTAAGAGAAAGAAGCCCTTCACCATGAAATTGAGATGGTGGACTTGGAGTCCAAAGATGAACAAGAAACCCTAAACCTAGTCATCAAAGAAAAAGATGCCAAAATTGGAGAGCTACAAGACAATTTGGCAAGGTCCAAGTTTGTTATATCCTTCCTTGAGCAAGAGAACAAACAGTTAAAGGAAAATAAAATAATCTTCGAAAAGGACCTATTTAAGGCTATTAGGCAAGAATTGAAAGGAAAAGTAGTGATTGAGCATGATAAGTCTAATGAGCAGGAAGAACATATAGCAAGCAAAACACCAAGAACAAGGGGCCTAAAAATAGCATTGGAGCTAGAAAAAAAACATGCAAGAATTGAAAGGAAAAGCAACAATTGAGCATGATAAGTTTGATGAGCATGAAGAACAGATAGAAAGGAAAATACCAAGAACGAGGGGCCTAAAAAGAGCATTGGAGCTAGAAAAACAACAAGAGGCACTTCTTGTAGACGAACTCACTTTTGAGGAAAGTATTGCCATGGACATCAATGAAGATAGGGAAGTTTAGCTTGATAGATTAAACACACACCTGGAGAAGCTCCTTAACAAAGCTAATAGGGATAATAAGATGATGAGGCACATGGCCCACCACTAATACACTAGAAACAAAGTCTGCAATATCAAATACAAGCAAATGCAAAGCAAGCTAAAAGAAACCCTAATCACCAAGAAGAAGAGAGGGAAACTCCATTTGCTAGTTGATGCATCATTGATTGGATAAGAAAACCTAATTTGGACCTCACAAAATTTTTGAAAGTTTTGGACAAGTTTTTGGCATTTTTGACATTTTGGCCAAATTTCACTAGCTTTTGCACAATGTGACTACAAAAAGCATAACGTGGGCCACACTGCGATTTTTCTGGAGGCCTCTAAATGATGCAAACTCAGTTGGGATGGATAGATATTGGCTTCTACAACACATTTTTACTCCTAGAAATAAAAAGGTCTCAGCTTTTGATAGGTGGAAAAGCTAAAAAGCACCTTTCTGCTAGTTTTTTTAGCCACACGCTACGTTTTTTGACCAATTTTGGCAAAAGTGGTTTTTCAGGGGCTTAACTAGACATGAACAACATTCCAGTGAGATATCTTGAGCTCAATTTGGATTTCACCAATGTAGTCAAAAATCATCTTGAAGGTCACACCATGCTTTTCTCAAGGGCACACTGCGCTTTTTGTACTCACGCTGCACTTTTCCCAATTTTCCTATTATCTTTAGAATTTTGAGTTTTTCTAATTTGGTTGATGAATTTCATGAAATTTTACTGATTTAAATTTGTAAATAAAATATAATTATGTATTTTAGGGTTACTAAAGGTAGATACATCAAGTAAAATTTGTATTTTCGAGTCAAGTGAATCAATTTCACCAAAAAAGGGAGTTTTTTGATCTCCCTAGTCATTAGGATTCTAGTTGAGGATTTTGGTGAACAACTCCATAAGTCATGGATTTGATCCTTGAGAGTGGGTAGAAGTTTTTTTTAGTCTATATATTTCATTTTCTTTGCCATTGGAAGGGTTGGATGCAGTGTAATTGAGCTTGGAACACTAGTGTATTTAGTGATTTTGGCAGGAACTAATAGACATATTTTGCAACTATTGTGGCGGGATTGATGTGGTATGTGTTTTAGTAGTGTCTATTCTTATATTATCATGTGTTTGAATGTATTGTACCTTCCATATTCATTTCCATTTCATATGTGATTGATTTCTAAGTTTGATAAGAAGAATTCATTTTTTTGATGCTCTGTTTTGGAGATGTTATCACAGTTATTTTCACTTTCTTCTGATATGAACGAATTCATGATTTCCATGCTCATTTTGAAACCCTATCAGTCTACCATATTCACCAAGATACCTTAAAGTGCTAAAGTGTGTTCCTACCTTGCCCCATCACATCTTTGCACGTCTGATTTTCAGTGCCCTGACCTAGTATTTCCTAGACCTAACTCACCGTCCAGCACCAAAACCAAATCAATCAAACCCTAGAGCCCACTATACCTAGCTGAAAATCTTCATTATCGAGTCAATTTGACTGTGATCATATTGAGGGAGCCCTCTCAGCCTAGTAGGGCTAGCTACTAGGTCAAAGCGGTATGTCGTTACCTTTGTTGGTCTCATTCTCGGCCTTCAAAGATCCAGTGGAGTGCTAATAGTACCAATACCCTTACACGGATGGTCTACTTAACATCTTTTGTATTCCACAATTGTTCAAAGTAAGATACAATGCTACCCTGCTTATGGCCAAATATTCCTCTAACTAGATTTATCGTATATGATCTCCAAATCAGGTCATTATATAATATTTTTTTACATAACTTTATAAAAAAATAGATATTCTTAAAATTCTACATTCCTGGAGGCTCGTTGACTATTGTTGCACTACCATTTTCATCTAATGTTTGCATTAGTAGTTCAGTCATCAACTACTCCATGGGCTCGCCTAACGGTTCTGCTCCTAGAGAGGAGGGTTCTTAGAGTCCAAATACCTCCTTGAGAACACCTACAACTGCATATTCGATTGCCACTTCTATGCCATCTACCTTGGAGATGAGGTTGTCAACCTTCATTGCTAGGTTGACCACTATTAACCTGAGTCTCTCCACATCCTCTCACAGAGCTTCTATCTCCTGCATCATCAAAGAGAAATGTGAGTGTGCCTCCACCACAATTTTCTCCCCAACCTTGTCTAATTTTTCCAAATTGTCCTCCAGCATAACGACATCTTAAATTGGCCTAGAGATGCCATCACTTGACACGATTGGAGAAGCCATGCTTAGCCACAACTACAAATTCACAAATATTCTGAGCATTTCCAGCCTTATCATTTTCCAAATATTCTGAGCATTTCCAGCCTTATCATTTTCCATTTATAGACAATGATACTCTTGATTTCGCATCCCATCTTCATTGTAGTGCATTTAATGTTTATGCTCCGCAGTATCCTCCAAAATTCACTAGAGTCTTGCACCCCATCTTTCGCGCAATAAGCATACATTCCACATTTAATCCACGAGCAAAGAAATGAAGTACTGACCTGCAATATGATATATCCCATAACAAGTTCGCATGTTAAGTGACATCTGCTATCCGTGAGAGTGACGAGTGCCATTGTCGTTAACCACCCGGAGGGATAGTTGAGCTTGATTCCAAAATTGAGAGGCATCTCTTCAAGTATGTTATTATTATCGTAATGGATCTAATAATTAATGTCATAACATTTCTCGGGGCCAAGATGATGGAACTTGCTTTTTTTATTAAATTATCCCGTGTCGCCATGTTAATACTCCAATTGTTCTTCATGGGATGTGTTGAAATGATAGGTCTCCTTGGTTCAGGGGAAGAGAGCCTTGTTTAAGGCTTGCACCTTTATTGGCTTGCTCATCAACTAGCTTATTATTCTCTCTTTTTATATGAAAAAAAGGATATAGTTACAAATTTTAGAATTTGATTTCTAACCCTTGTATCTAGAGGGAGTGATCTAGAGGGAGCTAATTTTTCCGACCGAGATTTTTGTCTTAGTCGAATTTTTGAATAGTTAGCATTGAATCACCCAATACAGTTATTGGACTAATACCTCTTGCAAGAGTTAGATTTAAGCCTTGCCAAAGTGCTAATGTGTTTTCCTTGTTATTGGAGGATTTCCCCAACCCGTGGAAATTTGAGCTCTATTTCTCCATCAAAGCAGAAAATTACCCCCTCCCACTTTTGCCTCCCCATTATTTTAATTATTAGATATAAACAATATTTATAATTATAAATAAATATAATAATGATTTACCAAATAATAATTTTATACTAAATTATAATTATATCTAATATCATTTTTCTTTATTTAAAACAAATCAACATTAAATTATATAATCATGAATATAACACAACTTAATACTAATTAATATAATAGTATTGTTGTTAAATCTAAGTGTTATATATATGTATATATAATATGTCAAATAATTGTGCTTAAGTATAATATAGTATCATTATGAAAAGGTCTGAACCTTCACTAAGGGACGCAGGTTACAATACCTGTACAAAATACTTGAGGCCAAACAGACAACTACACGTGTATTTCTTTCTAAAATGTAACGTGTCGTGTTATTTGAGTTTCGTTATATATAACAAGGGCAAGATCAATAGATCTTTTCAGAGGCGGAAATGAGTTTGCTCCACTTTTTCTTCCGCAAAATCGTGTATGAAACAAGTGACAGGGAGGCCTCCACATTTTCAGTTCTTTTTTGGTTCACTTTGTCGATTCCAGTGCCAAGAGGGCAGGAAAACCAAAAACATATTCCCTCCTCTTTCATTCTGGTAAAACGCCAGATCAGTGAGACCCCAACATCTGCTCAAGAACCATAATCAACCCCATAACAAAAGATTGGTCATAGCCAGACCCGACTATCAAATTGAACACATCTCCTCCCAGTGTTATCTCTGGTCTCACCTGCTTTGGCTTCACCTACAAAAATTGAACATTGATTTATCTCCTACCATTCTGGTGATAATCATCTCATTGTAAATGAATCTATCTGTTTCATCTCATTTAAAAAAAAATAGAACATTGATTTAGATCAAGATCATACAATTTTGATGATAATCCTTCCATTGTAAATGAATCTATCTCTTCCATCCCATTAAAAAAAACTTTAAAACATTGATTTAGATCAAATTCATACCATTTTAATGAGAATCATCCCATTATAAATGAATCTATCTCTTGATTTTTAACTATCCCCGACCTAATCTCAACCTAGTCTTAAAAAAGCAAACAACTTCAAACACAGACCTCTGCAACCACGTTGCCAAAGCTGTCAAGAAAGGTGAAAGAACGCTTGGCATAACATCCTTCAATATGCAGGTACTCACAGCGCAACTTCGACTTCCCGTAATTAGCCAAAGAACCCACATACACCTTTGCTAATGTCTTCGAGTGAAATAGCAGAAAGGGCTTCCTTCTCACCGCAAACAATGGTTTTTTGGCGGCCTGGTACTCTCCCAAGAAACCTTGCCATTCATTACACAGACTCAGCCTCTGTTTCACATAAAATAATACAATTCATCGCCTTTTCATCTGTGGCAGAGCTCTAATTATTCTTCTTCGTTACAAACAGAGGATCGATATTTTATAGATATGTACCTTGCGTCGCATTGTGAGGAGAGCCATTCCTGCAGAGTCCATGAGAAGGACTTCGTTCTTTGGATCGGAACAATAGTTGTCCACTCTGAATACAAGGTTCCCGCTCGGATCGTAGACAGTGAAGCCGCTGCAGCTGAACACCAGAGATTTCTTCCAAACTGTTAGCACTGTGAGAGAGTCCTTGCAGTACAACTTATTGTTGATCACAACACACCCTGCGAGCTTTGGGTTGTGTGGGTGAATCTTGACAGGCATTGTTTCTGAGAACATTAGCGAGCGAGGCAGGCCGGGAATCGGCAGAACAGTAAACAAAAAATGGCGAGGCAACTCGTAGTCTGATGACTCCTCGTGCGGTCGATAATCTTATATTGATCTCACGGTTCTGGCCATCTTCAGAGCCATCCCCACGCTTAAAATAATAACCCTAATCACATAAGATTGATCAATCTTATCGTCTCATCTCCTCCCGCGAGACTATATTGATATTTAAACGATTCCAAGGTTAGGGAATAAGCCACGTGTGACTTGGGCGGTTGATAAAGTTTATAAGTTAGCGGGGAAATTATTAAAAATTGGAAACTGTAAGGTTGGCTATCGTGCGGAATATGCCTAAGACTGAGGTTGTAGTCGCAACCCAACCCAGATGTATCCATATTCTTGTAACATTAAATGTATACATGTGGGGACAATTTAGTTTTGACGTGGTCTTATTCTGTCATAAAGAATGCCGTGAATCCGTCAGACTCCCAACTGTAAGCTTGGTGGGGTGTTGACTCACATGGGTGATTAATTATGAGTTTCTCTTTTTCTTTCTAGGGCTTTTTATGGTTAACTTTATGAACGCTATAGATCGTCAACGGTGTAGGTAAATGGATTATGATCATTAACTTATTTGCTAGGCATAATTTTCATAGTTAAAAAAGAATAAACGAGGTAGTTTAGTATTTAAAAAATATAAAAATATGATTTAATTTATAATAGCTGTAGTCTTTTTTGGTTTAGATTGAGGAGGAATTTGTGGGATTTATAGGTTTGCACCAATTGCTTTTGGTTTTTTTTTTTTAATGGTACAAAATTATTTATACATTAAAGAATATGATTTAATTAGCTAAAAATTATAATCTTACAAAAAATTAGATTATTAAGTCATAGGATTTTAGTTCAAATGGTTTAGTGAACAAATTGTTTCCCCAATTACATGAGTTCAAGATTTGACTTTGGAGACACGTTGCAAGTTGTTCATTTGTGGAATTTATGAAATAGTTGCATTGTGTGTTTTTCTTCCCCACATGACATCAATAACCTATCATCCACGAAGTTGGTGTTGTTCATTTGTAGAATTTATGAAATAGTTGCATTGTGTGTTTTTCTTCCCCACATGACATCAATAACCTATCATCCACAAAGTTGGTGGAGGTTACGGCTCTACATCTTTATGTAGAAGGAAATGATAGGGAAAAGTGTGAAATCCTCCTTCACTAGTTTTAACTACATTCTAATTTTAGAATTCTCTAGAATTTGGTCGTATCAGAACTTAGTTATGAGAGGTTGGGATCATTAGAAAGTAAGGTGGAGGATGGTTGCACTTATGGGTGGGCATGATAACTAGGCGAGGGGTATCGATTGACTAATGGTCATGATGATCTCAAAGGATCATGAGGGAGATCTCTCCTAGGTAGGTTGGTAGGCTTGTGAGGGTATACAGCCTTGTGGTCTTATATTAGTTCTTTGTTTTTTTATGGCATTGTCTTTCCTTTGCATGATTTAGCCTTTCCTTTGCATGATTTAGCCTTTCTTATACATGATTTATATTCTACCTTGTTTATGGTTTCTCTAGTATTTGTGGTTTTCTAAAGAAGGATAGTGGGTTGGCAATGTAAAGTTTGCTTGACGACAAGGGCTCCAAGTTGGTTGAGATTAATCCTATAGGGGTCACATTTCTTTTCTTGGTCTCTTCGTATCTTCTCAATTGTGGTAGAGAGAGTGCGTAGTTGGGGTGTTGCTACTGGAAGGGTCTTTGATTATTAGAGAATAATGGCAAGGGGTGTTATGCAGACCAAAGAAAGGAGGAAGTGAAAGAACATTGCTTGGAGAAATATAACCTCCTTCTCTAAACATCCCACTCACTCCTATGACACTGTAGGTGCTTGGGGGGTGGAAATTTTTTACTAAATCAAGTGCTCAGAGGAAGCTCAAAGATATATGTAGGAATTGGAAAGGAAAAGTAAATTGAAAAACAGATCATTGAAGAGGTACAAGCTTGGGTCTTTAACCCTGTTCATTCCCACACTCAAGAATTTTTATTTATTTATTTATTTCTAAGACTTATTGGCTGGTCAAGAACATAGTGGCTCAAGCCATTAAAAGGACACATGTAGCAGAAAAAGATACCCATTACACAATAAATGTTTTTTAATTTAAGTTTGAAATTGAGGAAAGGAAAAATAAATTGATGGATAACCAAATTGTTGAAGATAAATGTTTTTTAATTTAAGTTTGAAATTGAGGAAAGGAAAAATAAATTGATGGATAACCAAATTGTTGAAGATGTGTAGGGTTGGGTCTCTGACCCTATCCATTTCCATACTTAAGAAAAAAAATGTTTGTTGAGACCTATTGGCTGGTCAAGAACATAGTGGATCATGTCATTGAAAGGACACATGTAGCAGAAGAAGATACTCTACACATAATTGATATTTTTCAATATAATTTTGATTCATGTATAAATGGGTCTTTGATGTTGGTTTCTCAATAACACTACTAATAGAGAGAGAAGCAACCTAGTCGCAAGATGATGAGGTAAATGACATTACATCCAACCCCATCATTTTTGAGAATGATAAATAATCCCTAGGAAAAAAAACATGAAAATGAAATGAAACTAGAAAGAAAATTGAAAATAGACATACAAAAGAAAAACCACAACCACTCTTTACTTGAACAATATTATCTTTTCTTTTACAATGTTTATTAAAAACTATAAATACATGTTAATATATATATTTTTAAGTTCTTTTTGAAACTTACATTAATAATGCATAATCTATACTTTATAATAAATAGTTTGTATTGATGGATTTCCTTAAAACAATAACCTACGAACAAATTGAATATGGTTCTTATGTTATATAAGAAATTCAATTTCCAACCCTAAGACCAAGTGAAATAAATATCGATGCTACCATTTTATATTAATGAATGCCCATGAAAGTCATCAATAAAATATTAATCGAGGAAGTATAATAAAAAAATTGTGGCCATATATCTCGATTTTAATTCCTATATAGTTACCTCGAGTCGAAAACGAATATAGGAATAACATTATTTATATATTTTACTTTTTCGTGAATATTAAATAAATGTATGAATCTAAACATCGTACCTATAAGTATTGCTTATGTAGACAAATTTCGATAACAAGCCAATTTTTCTTTTTTAATGTATTTATTTTACAGCTTAGAACCAATGCAAACTCAGTTTGGCTTTGACTTCACCAATGCAAATTCAGTTTGGTCATTACTTCATAAAGATAATACAGAGAAGAATAATAAACGTGAAATAAATATGTTTGCTTTTTTTTGGATTTTACTGGATCGGGGAATGATCGAGAAATTCAAGTTAGAATGACAGCTTATTAGAAATATGGAAATTCTACATCATTACCTCATTTCAATAAAAATGTAGTGATTATTGAGTTTGTACTGAAATCCAAGTTTAAAATCCTTCAAATAGATGTAAAAGGGAATAAATATTTTTTATATTAAAAATATATATGAATACTAAATTTTAAATAAATTGAATTTGAAATTTTAATATATTAATTATTTATTTGTATTGAGTTTTAGTTATATATATATATATAATTTTTTAACATGAATGATTAGGATTTGATTAAAATTTGTGCTCGAATAGAGTTATTATTTAGTATTGGGTATGTGTTATATTCTTTACACGGCTGGCCAAGGGTTGTTATGTTGTGCTAGGCACAACAAGAGTTGAAAGGGGGGCAGCGAGTCCTGTTGCTTGGTTGCTGTGCAAGGGGGTGGTATCCCACATGCATATGGTTCGGGGTAGCACCCCAATTTTTTTATGCGGACCCAATGATGGTTGAGTAGATGCAAGGATGGTGTAAAAATCCACCCATGGTTTTACGCAAATATGGTTTTATATTTACAGATGGTGGAAACTAGTGAAGCACCCTCTTCCTCTTTCCTAGGATATGTAAAACAAGGAATTGAAGGCACCCTTATGATGTTCGGGCGAACCCTGAAGAGTAGTAATGTTTTCTTGTTTAATTTATGTTTTGTAAATACATAGTAGTTTTTTAGTGAAGCACCCTCTTTCTCTTTCCTAGGATATGTAAAACAAGGAATTGAAGGCACCCTTATGATGTTCGGGCGAACCCTGAAGAGTAGTAATGTTTTCTTGTTTAATTTATGTTTTGTAAATACATAGTAGTTTTTTAGTGTTTTGGAAGTTATATAAGGAAAATTTTCTTAGAACAATTACATGTAGACATAGGAGCACGTGAATCAATTTTTTTTAGATATTCTTGAATGCAAAAAGAAAAAAAATATAGTGTTAAAATTGTAAAAGATTTTGATTTTCAAACTAGAATGCATTAATACTAAATCTATATATCTATATATATATTATTAATGATAAAATTATATATATGTGTGTGTCTTTTATATTATATTTATTTATTTATTTTTTACTTTTCATATTAAATATGTTTTAAGAAAATCATATTTAGTTCAATAACCATAAAAAAAATTTCTTATTTAAAATTGGCTTTTTTGTAATTTTGTATTAAATTCAAATATTTATATTGATTTTTTTTAGTTCATTTACTTTCACACATATACATATATGAAAAGAAGAAAAAAAGGAAAAACTTGTTTAAAATTGTTTTACATATATATATATATATATTTTTTTTAATCTCTATTAAATTCAATAGTGAAATATCTATAATGAATTTTTTTAATTCATTTAATTTCACACATATACCTATATGAAAAGAAGATAATAGTTTGAAAAAATTAATGAAAATTACACTTCTCAAAAGGCATATTACACTAACGAGAGTAATATACATTCAAAAAATATGGATATAATTTTTATTGTTTTGAATAATAATCCTCCATTTTCCCGTGGTCTTTTTTCTAACCTCATGCCACACGCATAAAGAAGGGTCTACAATGAATAATTCTTATTTTAAATTCAAGAGATTAGGATTTATAGAGGAACAGAATCATGATTAGAATCAAAAGTATGGGATTTACGAAGTCTCTTCATTCCCAATATAGTAGCTTTAGTTGCAACTACCATTTTTGAAGAGGAAAGCTTAGTACTCGTGTTTTTTTCTTTGCGAAGTCTCTTCATTCCCACTATAGGATCTTTAGCTGCAACTACCATCTTTGAGGAGGAAAGTTGAGTACTCATGTCTTTTTCTCTATTCTCATTTAACGCTTGTGGACCCAAAAAAGAAAGAAAGAAAGAAAAAGATGTTGCTTCTCTCGAGAAACATGTTAAATAGCATTTTCATAGTTTTTTTTAAAATATAGTTTATTGCATTCTTGTTGAACATATTAACTAGCAATTGCACCGGGAGGTGCAAAGGAACGCTGAAAGGAAACCTCCCAATGATGTAAGGGGGGCAAAAAAGGTAGATGTTGAGTTAATTCTTCTCCAACTCCTCCTAGGAGAACAGAGGGAGAAGAATAAATGGCCTCCAGGGACTGAAATCAACCGAATTCACTATCATGCCGTCTCTAGTAACATAGCAATGGAATGTAGGCTTTCGGGAGGGCGTATACTTGCTATTGCTTGGGGTTATGGTCTAAGAAGTTCGAACATCAAAATACAATGAGAGGATATTGCCTTTTAATACAGTTTACAAGGGGAGGATTTCTATTAATATTCAAGCACTTTATAAAAGAGAGAGATAGCCTCTGTGCATTATTCAAAGGATATTCAATTGTTTTTTATTATTATCGAATAAATTAAATGTTAAAAGTAATTAAATAATGTTTAAAGTTTGAATTTATATATTTATTTTATTTTTAATAATTACATGCTATGATAAGAAAAGATTTCAAAACCAATAAAAAAAAAGAAAAATAAAAGTAAAAATTAAATAAATAAATAAATAAATAGAAATAAAATAAAATAAAGATTAATACATAAATAAATAAAAAACAAATAAATAAAATGAAATAAAAATAAAATTACATAAATAACAAATGAATAATATTAAAATTAAAAATAAATATTTATATTAAAATAAATATAAATATTTAAAATTCAAAAGATAAAGTTTGATTATTTGGTTTACTTTTCCCTGGCATTGTGTGATCAAAATGGAAGGCATATCTCACTGGATTTAACAAGCGCATCTCAAATAAAATGCATAATTCATGAATTTTACAAAGACAATGGCTCCATGAACCAATATGGACCACTTAATGTACTCCTTTCAATCCGAGAAAAATAGGCAAGGTGGGCGTCAGTCCGTGCCCCAGGGAGAGATTTGGTGTGTGCTCGGTCACGTCACTCTCTCTGCAATCAATGCTGGTGCAAATGGCGCGAGGTGGAAGAACCAGCAGCAACTGAAATCAACCGAATTCACTATCATGTCGTCTCTGGTAACATAGCAATGGAATGCAGGCTTTCGGGAGGGCGTATACTTGTTATTGCTTGGGGTTATGGTCTAAGAAGTTCGAACATCAAAATATAATGAGAGGATATTGCCTTTTAATACAGTTTACAAGGGGAGGATTTCTATTAATATTCAAGCACTTTATAAAAGAGAGAGATAGCCTTTGTGCATTATTCAAAGGATATTCAATTGTTTTTATTATTATCGAATAAATTAAATGTTAAAAGTAATTAAATAATATTTAAAGTTTGAATTTATATATTTATTTTATTTGTAATAATTACATGCTATGATAAGAAAAGATTTCAAAACCAATAAAAAAATAAGAAAAATAACATAAAATCAACATTAATTCCATACTAATTTGATAATATTTAATTAAATATTTGAACTTTGTGTTTTCTCTTCCTGTTTGAATGTGAGAAAAGGATTTATCGACAAACTTATTTCATTCTTTCATTGCCCAACATTAAATGCATTTTATGTGTTTTATGTTGACTTATGCTAAAATACACCTCATTTGAATAAATATGGGACTTGGACATAATCATGATCACAAAGAACTCAATTGTGTTGTCCTCGAATTTAAACTGCAAATCTATATGAGATCAACATCATCGAACTTTAACACATGCAAAGTCTTACACCATTTATCACATCAACTAAAAGACTATATTTTCATAATTAGAGGATATGGTTTCTCGATATTTTCAATGAAAAGCACCCTAATGGGTTTAGTGCTCATATTTGAGCGTTCAAACGTTCGAAAAACAATTACTAATTTTTCATTTTTTTTATTAAATTTATTATTTATTTCCCATCCTTCTTTCGTTGACAACCCTATCACATGGGCATCACGGGGAACATCTTATTTTTCTATTATAGCCTTTACTCTCTAGCGTAGCTGTGATAGGTGTGTATTTGCGTTTGATGTACAACATTTATGTTGAAATATTACCTTTACCTTTACTTGGCGACAGTGACTCAGACAAGTAGATGAGAAGATAAGAAAGACGGATTTGTGGGCGGCCATCCTATTGTAGACCTTAATTCCCAAAGTATTCTAGAATTATTAAAATTTGGGTGACAGATAATAGAATTTGGGTGACAGAAATTATTCTTTCATTTTCTTTTGTCCACAAATTCCGGTATTAAGAATTTTGATAAAATCTACAATGGGCTAGTCAGATTTTAGATTTATATGGGCGGTTCATACATTCGTTGACAGACGAGAATGGAAAGAACGCTCGATTTTATGGAGGGCGGTCTCATGGTGGCCATTGCAGGGATCACACTGGTCGCATTATTGCACTATACTAAATTCCTATTATTCCCCAAGGGGGAGCATACTCTGTGCACACCTTCGGGGCCTACGGCATGGCCCATTATTGGACACCTCCATTTGCTGGACGCCAAGCGACCTCTTCACCAGACGCTTTACCACCTGGCCCAGACCTATGGCCGCATCATGCTCCTCAAATTCGGCTCTCGCAAGGTTCTGGTAGTGACCTCATGGGAGCTAGCCAGGGAGTGTCTCACCACGCACGACATGAACTTCGCCTCCAGGCCACGATCTGCGGGAGCCGAGCATATGGGTTACAATTGTAAGCTCCTTGGCCTCGACCCATATGACCGCCAGACTCAGAAACTGCGCAAGATGTGCACGTTGCAGTTTCTATCTCCTTCCAGAGTGGAGGCGTCCATGAATATTCGAACAAAGGAGATGTCAAAGTTGGTTCGTCGCCTGTTCGAGAGATGCACGAAGATGGGAATTAAAGAGCGCGAGGCTTCGGCTGTTGTGAACGTCAGAGAGATTGTGGTGGAGCTAATATTTGATATTATGGTGAGATTAATCCTCAGTCGCAAAAGCTACCTGGGCAGCGAAGAAGAGGTGGAAGAATTTAAGAAGATAATTACCGTCAGCAGTAGCGAGCTGCTGGGCGCGTTTAATTTGGGGGATTATATTCCATTCCTTAGATGGCTGGATCTCCAGGGCTGCGAGCGGGCGATGAAGAAATTGCACAGGCGGAGGGATGACTTTTTGCAGAGAGTGTATTTGGAGGCAATCGTGAAAGAGACTCTACGTCTCTATCCAATCACTTGTTCGCTGTGCATTTCGATACGACCAGGAGCGTGGAATTGGAGGACCCCAACGTCAATCACGTGGGCACGCGTGGCTTGTTGAACCCCCGCGCCGCGAAGGAGCAAACGACTTGACAGCAGCACAACCCAGTTTGTGGCTGCGTGGCAAATAGCGTGACGGCAAATGTCAAATTTTGAGTGGCGGTAAGAACGATGAGAACGCGCTCTCATTGGCTCAGCGAACAATCACATTTGGAAAGCCAACAAAGGGAACGCTTTCAGCGTAAATATATATAGGACAAACATAAAGAAGATAGATTTATCTAGATCTATCAATTAAGATAAATCAAATTATCTTTTATCCCACACACCTTTTTAAATAAAAACTTTAAAAAATATATACATATTAAAAGTTTTGATTTATTTTAACTATTAATAAATTTGAAATTAAATAAATGTAAACTAATATATCTTTTTGTATTTTAATTTGAAATAGAAATTATACTTAATTAATTTTATTAAGTAAACATGTGTTGATGTTACCCATGTTACACCATGTTATAACATACATATCATATTGGTTGTGAAGATGCTATTAATGCATTTATAAAAGCACATAATTGTATGAACATTTACTTCCTTAAACCTTCATTCCAATAAATTTTAACATTCATTTCAATAAATTTTAAAATATTTAGTCTTCAATTAATTTTAATAATGAGAAATTATATGTTTAATGCAATGCGTGATTTTTTAGATATATTTTAGGTTATAATTCATTACTATGTGGATGTAATGGTGAATTTAATTTGCCATCCATTCTTCCATTGTTTGAAAATTGTTATTAATTAAAAAAAAAAATGCAATATGTAATTTAAATCATATATTTAGTTAACTTTTGAGGAAAATGCCATAAATTTTCGTTTATTTATGTATTGTTAAAACTATATGGTTTTTTATTGAAGAAAAAATTAGTTGTATGTGATGTTAATATCAATTTTAAAATAATCCATACATTTTAAGATGATGATTTTAACCCTATGGATAAATAATTTGAGGGGAAGATTAGAAAATTTAAATATTAATTAAAATTTTGAATTGTTTTTTTAGATTTATTCAAATTTTAAGTGTAAACACTTATTATATATGTAATTTAGTTTTGAATTTATCAAGTCTTTTACACTTGAAATTTGAATAAACGTATAAGGAGATAAGTGAAAGATACAATAAAGAAAAAAAAATTGATTTGAAAATTCATAACTTTTATTTTATTATTTTCCTTAGGAGGCTCATTTTATACCTAAAAATTTCTCTATTACTCATTTTCACTATGACATGGTTCTTGCTACCCATTATAATACATGAGAGGTCAATTTGTGGTTTTCATCAAATGTGGTAGGATTTTGGCGTGACATACAAAAATGCTAATGGGTACGATATATATACCCCCTATTTTTTCTTCATATGATGCATGGATTATCCTGCTTTGTCATGGTGTTGCATGGGATGTTACAGATTGATTCATTAGCTAATGCTTATTTCTCTTCATAATTGCACTTGATCCTTGGATTACATGCATTTTGGTGCTATGATATCAGTGGATGGCCCATATATTGATACTCTTATCTTCATATTACATTCCTTCTCTTGATGGATTAAATTTCTTAATTACGGTGCTAGGTCCTTGCTTCAGGGTATATTTTTCACATTTTTATATAAAATCTAGTATGATGATATCTTGTGGAGGAGAACCTTGGTATTTGGAATTTCTATTGTGTTCTTATGATAGTTCTTAATAAAATATAAATTGACTTCATGTAACACCTATCTTCTTGTCATGAAGATTACATGCATGTTGCTTAACGTTGGTAATTGAGTTCCCTTAAATTTTTGGGTGAATTAGGCATGGTTTTGGAATTTATTTTTGAGGAGCGATCCACTTTTTCCATGATTGGATTTATGACACATACACTTTATATATATTGTGAAGGTTGGGTCCTTAGGAATTATGAATATGGCTTGAGAAACATGACAAATTCCTTGAGAGTTATAGAGGTCGTTACTAGGACATTGTAAACCATACATCAAGATTTGTGACATTTCATAGGGAATTTTGATGGTTCCTCGTGTGTTGTGATATATGATGACCCTCAATATTACAACAAGAATGTTGGAACTCTTGAGAGACACAACTTTAATTATTAACCAGGGTTTCATACAATCTTAAGAGGTATTAATAATATATGTACAATAGGAAATATATTCTACTTAGGTTGATTTGATGCAGTGAAGAAAGGTTAAGTTGCACAAAGACCACTATGTTACAGGAAATGCTTGGAAAATTCAATGAACAATAAATAGATCTGTTATAATATGCAGGAAAGGAAAAATTTGAAATAGACCCTATTCTATTGCAAAAAATTAAATGATAGAATGTAAACCCTAATCTAATTGCAAGAATGTAAATTAAAAAATGGAATTCTACTATGTTTTGCAGAAAGTAAATCTATGCTATTGCAGGAAAGTAAATGACTGAAGTAAACCCTATTCTACTTGCAATAAGGTAAAGCAAATACTTCAAGAATGTTAAAGGAAAATCAATCCTTCTTTATGGTGAATGACAAATCAAAGACATAAAAAAAAACAAACCATAATTGTAGGAAGGAAACTAAAATTATTAAGAAAATGTTCCTAATGGGTCTTTGAACTTATAAAATCCATATTCAAGGTATAATGGTTGTTTTTAAATGATAAGGGATGATGGGCAAGCTTTTGGTGCAATTTTGGAGGCATTCTCATGCAATTTTCATATTGCTATAAAATGTCTTGTTTTGCTACTGGAAACATATGAGAGCAACTTTATGAAGTTCATAATTGGTTTAAAGGGTGGAAAAGTTAATTGAAGGTTGTGGAAGGGAAAATATGTCCTTACCAAGCTCATAAACACTCAGAGTCAGCTTATGCTGGGACAAAACAAGACTGGGGTTTTTTTGTATCCCGATTAGGAAGATTTTAGCTCATCGGTAGTTTCATAGATGTAAACTAGCGGGTGAAAAGGTGATGACATGAGTGATCTAAATAAATGAAAATGAATGATCTAGGTGGATATTGGTGGCCACCCGCCTATTCCACTTGGGCCCCCACCATTGTCTCTTTCAGTTTTTCAGTTTCGGCATAACTTACTATTTTTAGCATTTTTTCGGGTCCTGAACTTCCGGAGCCGTTTTGAGGCCCTAAACGAAGTTTTTTGGGTATCGTTTGTCAGCGAATTTGATCATCAAATTCGTCCCAAAAGTTGTAGTACTCGGATAGAGCTTTCTAATGATGTATCATGTGAGTCAAACGGAGATAGTATGCCAAAGTTACGTCCCTGGGAAGTTGAAACACCAATTTACCCAAACGGGGCCCATAGTTTTGGCGCTTCATCTCCTAGGGTTAGGTTTTTGGGATGTTGAGGGTTCTCCATTGTTTCTCAATAATAAATAGGCCCTCTAGCCTCATTGTAACTCAGTTCAGAGGCCTGTAGCCACCACATCTCTTCTCAGAGATAGCTACCAGTGCCCTAGCTAGTTTTATTTCCATTCTGTCTGTAAGCAAATTTCAGTTCTTTGATATTAATGAAATGAAGTGTTGTTTCTGCTGCATCTCTGTATTTATGGTTATATGTTTATTCTGTTGCGTTCCTGCATAAATCCGGATCAGTGGTATCAGAGCGGTCTGCTTTTTCTCGATCCTTCTTTGCATGTCCCCAACGAGGTCGGGGTATAAGGAGCTAGGGCTCGATCTGGTGGAACCTTTGCAAGATCATCCTCGCAAACCTCGACGGACGCCCATGGGGGATGAAAAGAAAGATGAGGGAGTAGGAGATCCTATCAAAATATTGCTCGAGGAGGCCCTCGAAAAACAAAGGAACGCGATGATGGATAACTTTGCTCAGATCCTTCAACGACTGCCCACCAGCGGCGCATCTGCATCCAGTAGCCACTCTGGAGTTGCGACTCCTTTTAAGGTACAAGTAAATTTTGACATTCCCATATTTGAGGGTCAAATAGACGCAGATGCCGTAGATAGATGGTTGAATCTATTAGAAGGATATTTCTTTGTTCATGACTTTTCAGACCGGGAGAGGATTATTTTTGCACTCCTCAAAGCTACCCCCCATGTTAAGGACTGGTGGGAAACCTACTGTGAGAACAAGGACCAGACAGAACCCTCTCTGTTCTCGGCCGTACCAACTTGGAATTCTTTCCGAGACGCCGTCAAGGAACAGTACTATCCCGTGGGGAGCTATGAGGACAAGTACATGCAATGGACCACGCTGCGACAACAAAGGGATCAAGATGTGCACGAGCTGACGAATCTGTTCCATACCCTGCGCACAAAGTTGGGTATCAAAGATTCAGAGAAACATTTGGTGCTAAAGTATCGCAGCTGTCTGCACAGATACATTCAGGAGGAAATGGGGTTCCTCGACATCTCCTCGCTTGGTACGGCATACCGGTATGCTGCCAAGATTGAGCAGAAATTCAAACAGAAGAAGCGAGACTTTGGATCTGCGAATCAAAAGCAAGGGAAAGGTGCTTCCAAACCGCAGAACAAAGGACAGAGCCAAGGCATGGCAGCTAAAGACAACCCGTCAAAGCCACAAGAAAATAACAAGACCGCAAAGCCAAAGAAGGACACGGGAAAGTGGTGTGAGTTCCATAAGAGCTCCACTCACAACACAAGTGAGTGTCGGGCCAAGCAGTCGCTAGTGGCCAAGATGAGGGCTTCTGAGTCAGATGCATGCTCTGACTCCGAATCAGAACCTGAAAAGGGGAATGAAAAAGGGAAACAAATTATTGATGTGGAGCCCAACGCCACTGTTGCCACTACAAAGATCCAGAAGGAGGAACCGGAAGATCCAGAGGAGGAGGAACGTCTCTTCCACTCCCAGATGTGGGTAAAGGGCTCCCCTGTACAGTTCATTGTCGACAATGGGAGCCAAAAGAACCTCATTTCAGCAGACGCCGTGAAGCGGTTGGGCTTGCCGACCACGGCTCACCCACATCCATACACCATCGGGTGGCTTCACCAAGGACGAGATCTCCGCGTCAGCCAGCAGTGTCGCCTTCCCTATAGCATCAAGCCCTTCACGAATGAGGTATTATGTGACGTTGCTCCTATTGATGTTTCTGATGTATTATTAGGACAACCATACTTGTGGAAGCGTCATGATGTGTATGAGTCTCGACCTCGTGCTGTTATTATTACTTTGGGAAATAAGTTGTACAGGATACCAGAGGTACCACCTCCTACGACTGTCTCTTTGGTTACTGCAAAACAATGTAGTAAGCTCATTTCCCAAACCAGGAAATTCGTTTTTCTGATGATCCGCCCCCAGGGCAAGAAGAAGACTGTGGCCACGACCTCCAGACGGGGCCCCTCTGCACGACAACAACAAATGGATAAGGTCGTGGAGGAGTACGGGGACATCTTCACCTCACCCACAGGGGTTCCTCTGCACTGCCAGGTCAAGCACCCGATTGATCTGACCCCAGGTGCGCCACTACCCAATGGACCGATCTGTCGACGCTCTGTTCTGGAAAATGATGAAATCAAGAGGCAGATTCAGGAGCTGTTGCAGAAAGGTCACATCAGACCAAGTTCATCGCCCTGTGGGAGCCCGATCGTGTTGGTACAGAAGAAGGATGGGACGTGGAGACTCTGTATTGACTATCGGGCGCTGAACAAGATCACTGTCAGGAATAGGTACCCAATCCCACGGATTGATGACCTTATGGACCAACTCCAAGGTGCAAAATATTTCAGTAAGATCGACCTGAAGTCTGGGTATCACCAGGTACCAATTGAACCCTCTGATGTGTGGAAGACTGCCTTCAAAGCTAAGGAAGGCCTTTTTGAATGGCTGGTCATGCCTTTCGGGTTGATAAATGCTCCCGCAACCTTCATGAGGATGATGGACGACATCTTGCGGCCATTCACCAACTCATTCGTAGTGGTGTACTTGGATGACATTCTGATCTTCAGCAAGACTTGGGAAGAGCACCTTCATCACATCCGACAAGTCCTCCAAACACTGCGGCAACACAATTTGTGTGCCAATTTGGAGAAGTGCACGTTTGGCATGACCCAGGTTCAATATCTGGGATACATTATTGATGAAAGGGGGGTGCATGTGGATCCATCCAAGATCCAAGTCATTCGGGATTGGCCAGCCCCGACTACTATAACAGAGCTTCGCAGCTTTCTGGGTCTTGCTAATTTCTACGGTAGATTCGTGTTGGGATTCTCTCATATCACTTGGCCCTTGAGTCAAGTCACCAAAGGAGGAGCGAGAGCAAAATTCTTTTGGTCGGAACCTCAACAGAAGGCATTCAAAGAATTGAAAAATCGCCTCTGTTCTGCCCCAGTGCTCACCTTACCGGACTTGCAGCAGCCATTTGAGATCGAGACAGATGCCTCTGACTATGCTATTGGGGCAGTTCTTACTCAACAGGGACATCCAGTGGCATATCACAGTGAGACATTGTCTGAGACAGTTCGCAAGTATCCCACCTATGACAAAGAAATGTATTCCATTGTGCAAGTCTATCGACAATGGAAGCATTACATTTTGGGGAAGGAAACAATCATCCACACAGACCACTGGCCCCTGCAGTTCATACAGACACAAGGGAAGTTGCAGAATGATCGCCATCAAAAGTGGTCCACATATCTGCAACAATTTCATTTGAACATCAAGTACAAGAAGGGTAGCACCAATAATGTTGCAGACTGCCTCAGCCGACCACCGATCGTGGCGCTCACCGCCGTGCTCAACTCTTGTGGGCACGAGACTTCTGATTGGCCGCTTCTCTATGAGAGTGACCCAGAATTCGGCCACACTTACAAGGCACTCTTGGGGGGCACGCAAGTTCCAAAATTTCACCTCCAAGATGCACTTTTATGTCACCTGGGACACCTTTGTGTTCCTTCAAGCGAGCGTGCCAAGATGATATGGGAAGCACACTACAGTCGAGTCACTGGGCATTTCGGGGTCGAGAAAACAATAGCAATACTACAGAAGTATTTCTATTGGCCGAACCTTCGAAAGGATGTCGAGAAGCACATCAGATCCTGCACTACTTGTGCCATTGCCAAACCGACCATCAAGAAGCAAGGCCTATATACTCCACTACCTACCCCTAGTCGACCTTGGGAATCCATCTCCATGGATTACATGTCGGGCCTGCCCTCTACTAAGAATGGAAATGACTGTGTTTTCGTGGTCGTTGACAGATTCTTGAAGATGGCCATTATGGCGGCCTGTAAGAAGAATATCACAGTAGAAGCTACTGCTAAACTCTTCTTTGAACGAGTATGGGTTCCTCAGCACATTTTGGTCCAGCCTCTGGTCAATGTTGGACACAAAGCTCACCAAGTCCATAGCTTTCCATCCCCAAACAGATGGCCAGATAGAGGCTGTCAACAGAATGATTGTACACATTCTGCGCATGTACAATTCAAAGCATCCACGCACATGGGATGAGAGCCTCCCGTATGTACAACATAGTTATAACAGGGCTCTCCACAGTTCAATTGGCCATAGCCCCTTTCAGGTGGGCTTGGGATTCCAGCCACTATGTCCCATTGACGTAGCCATGCCATTTGCAGATGCTCAAGCCGATTCAGCGCACGTCCAGTCTGAAGTTGACAAAGCAAGTAGCTTCATCGAGCGCATTAAACACATCCGCCAACAGGTTCATGATATATTGGATAGAGCCAATGCGAAGTACAAGCAGCGCCATGATCAACACCGAGTGCCACACAACTTCCAGGTGGGCGACAAAGTATGGCTGCATTTCCAGAAGGAGCGCCTCACTAGACCTCACCGCAAGCTTCGTCCGCTCCGCTACGGGCCGTACACCATCACCAAGGCTATAGGGAACAATTCTTTCGAGCTCAGTATTCCACCATTCCTTGGTTTGCGCCCAGTCTTCAATGTGGATCGCCTTTGTCCTTACTTCCCACCTCTACTGGACACTTCGGACATTACAGAACAACTCACAATGTAGTTAAACCTGTATTTATGATTAGCCACCATAGATTGTATCATGGACATGCAAATTAAGAACACTCGCTAACAGAGGATCCAACTGTATCGGGTTGTCAAAGCTGGCCAACTCCTGCACCAAGGAAAGTGGTTCACCAGGGACCAAGTTCAGCAGAAATTTCCTCATCTCATGGAGGAACTTAACGCAATGGGGACCATTGCTTCCTAAGGGGGGAGGAATGATCCAGGTGGATATTGGTGGCCACCCGCCTATTCCACTTGGGCCCCACCATTGTCTCTTTCAGTTTTTCAGTTTCGGCATAACTTACTATTTTTAGCAGTTTTTCGGGTCCTGAACTTCCGGAGCCGTTTTGAGGCCCTAAACGACGTTTTTTGGGTATCATTTTACCAGTGAATTTGATCATCAAATTTGTCCCGAAAGTTGTAGTCCTCGGATAGATCTTTCTAACGAGCTATCGAGCGCGTCAAACGGAGATCGGATGCCAAAGTTACGCCCCCGGGAAGTTGAACCACCAGTTTACCCAAATGGGCGCCCACAGTTTTGGCGCCTCATCTCCTATGGTTAGGTTTTTGGGATGTTTAGGTTTCCATCGCTTTCAATAATAACAATCTCACTCTTATCAGGTTACCAGAGGCCTGTAGCCACCACATCTCTTCTCAGAGATAGCTACCAGTGCCCTAGCTAGTTTATTTCCATTTTGTCTGTAAGCAAATTTCAGTTCTTTGATATTAATGAAATGAAGTGTTATTTCTGCTGCATCTTTGTATTTATGGTTTTTATTCTGTTGCGTTCCTGCATAAATCTGGATCAATGATACTAATTTAACCTATGAAATAATTACATTTATCTCCAATCAAAGTGCATGATTAACTGATAAAAGCAAGATATATAAAAAACTATCAAACCACCAGTTTTAGGAAGTAAAATAACAGTGTAAATGATGAGTTTAATTGAGAATGAAAGCTACTATTAGAGGAATAAAATTATTGTTGTGATTTTCAGAATAAGGTACATAACAAAAATTCAGTAAGAAGCTCACTTATAGACCCTACAAAGACAATACTTTTCTCAGAAATAAGACTTGAAAAAAATCACTACACTAAATGCATGGAAAGGAAATGTACAAGAAAGGGGCTTGAGCACCTTGGTTGGGCCCTAACTCAAGGAGAATCAGGTGCCTCAGAACAAAATCATACTAAGAACAAAGAGATATTTTTTTATTAATCTTCAAAAGCATTCATACATAAAACATGCTAATTGAAATAATAGGCAAGATCATTTCTTTAATAATGACTATGTTTCTCTTAGAATTTGAATCCCCTACTAGGCTACTAAGGCCTTTTATTTATAAAAAAGTTTCTTGACGGGCAACCTCCTTGAAGGAAGGACCTCTTCCCTCCAAAATCCCTAAAAAATGGATATGGTTCCCTAGTGTTATCAAATCCATAGGGAACTAGTAAATGTCCATGAGGTAGTCAAGTTGTTATTAGCTTGTAGCAAGGAACACGCTCCCATAATCCCCTCCTACTAGTATCCCACGTGATATACAAAATGAATCCTCACTATCCTACACATATAATGTATTGGGAACACATGATATAAACAATATATCGTAACCTTCCTAAGAACACATTAATGTTTGCAAAATACATTATCAAATGCAGAAGTAAAGGTTAATTATGGCACACGAGGGTCATACAGGAGTTACTAATTACACCTATTTGGGAGGCCCATAAATATATATTTGGAATCATGAATATGCATGGATAATTGTCTGAGACCTATCTTAGGTTTCTTGCATGGTGATCTCTCTTTATTCAATGGATATAAGCATTCTATCACACGATTTAGGTGATTTTATATTATAAATGAGGATTGATGACATTGTACTTCTTGATAAGAATTACTTAGGCTTTTATGTGTCTATTACAATGACACTTTCATGGGGAACTCTACTCTCTCATGATTCAATAAGTTTACATGTTATGGACAGAGGGTTTAACCCACTATTTATCACATATTTAGACTCCATTACTAGAGTTCTTTGATTCTTTAGCTATTAGCTTTCACTTGATGATGGACATATGCTTCATTCTCATAAAGTGTTCCCATATTTTCACACACTAGAGGAATTTCACACGTTTTGAGGCTATTATAACATTCGGGAGGGCCCATCCCATGCATTTGGAGGATAATGAGGTTTGTAAATTAACTTATCCCATGGTTCATGGTGTTGGTTCTATGCTAAGTCAAACTCCTATTATGAGATATGCTTCATTTGCCTTAATCTATGGATGGTCATTATCCTTCAAAGCCACACATACTACTTGGAGGGTTTGTTGAACATCTTTTTAGGGTGATTATTGTTTGGAGCTTAAGCTTTGATGACTTATGGCTTACTTATGTTGGTAAATCCAATATTAAGGCCTTATTCACACTCTTTCCATGATGATGGTGAGGAATTACACTTGAGGAGGCTACATTTCATATATTACCATGCTACATTCTACCATTAATTTTACCTTGGGATGATGAAATAAAGTTACATAGAGATTTTATTATGCACTCTTTATGAGATGACCTAGCCTTGGACGCCGCATGTGTGGCTAGAGTTGGTTATCTGAGTCTAGTTATGGATTGATTTGATTTATCCACATGAGGAGATCCTTTTATAAACATTTCATGTTATCTTGATTGATAATGTTCCATCATTTTAATGTTTTTCTCACATGTGGGAATCTTATCTAAAAGTGTAAACATATGTAAATAAAACTATTTAGTAATTTGGAGGTTGTTACATGGTGAAAGCCTCATCTAGAGGAGGTGCATTTCTCTCTAGCTCTATTTTTGGAGGTGGTTACTAACTAATACTATTATTCTATTATTTCTTGACTTTTATATTGGAATTAGTTACTTTAAGGCCTTATGGTATTATTTTATTTAATATTGTGCTGTAACTTTTAGGTGGAAATTGTGGTTCTCAACAACTCATTTTTACCTTTAGTTAGAAAGTTTTTTAGAGGGTTATTTTATTGTTATTCCTTGGACTACTAATAGAGGTAGGAAAAAAAATACTTAGTTATATTAAATGGAGATAGAGTTGAAACCCATATAAGGGTTTACTCTCTCCATTTGCAAGGTGTGGCTAAAACATTTACAACTCTTTGGAATAAAATTGCTTTATCTTTTTTGAGCTTTGTGAAAGTATGTAAAAACTTGTTAAAATGTGGAAAACATTCTTACTTGTATATTAGTGAGTTTTTTGTTGCAAGTTTGGATTGCCAAATTTGATTTGGGTGCCATGGAGGACCAATTTTGCTACATTGGAAGAGGTAAAGACACTTTATTACATAGTTTTAAAGATAAATAAACTTTCCCTATATTTCCTTGATAATTGAAGAATATGTGCATCTATTTTTTGAAAATAACACTATCAAATTGATTTGGAAGTGGTGTGATTATTGAAGATCCTTCACTTCGTAAATTTTTTTATATCTGGATTGCTAAATATATGGCATTTGGATCTTCTTGTTACAACTCAATTACCATTTATATGTTTGAGGAATTAGCCATTAAGATTGCATGCATGACCCCATATCCCAAACAAAATAATGAACTAATCTTCCTTTCATGCACCACCATAATAAATACAAAATCTCCAAAATTACTTTTGTTTCCTAAGCTCATTTTTTCCCACATTACCTACAACACATTGATCTTAGTTAGTCACATAAATTACTCCCTAGGCTAGATTTTATGTTATATAATTATAGAAAGGAAGGGTTACTAAGGCAACAATGAGTTATTTGTCTAAATTTCAATTGAGGTCTTAAACCTTGCATTTAGGAACTTAGCACCAAGTGAGTACTTTTAAGGTAACAATTCCATATTGAATTTGACTACCGTCTTTGATCATTCACCACACTATAAACAAGGGGTATTTCTAGGGAAGAACAAGGATTTGTATAAATTTCAATGCACTTCACAACGTATGTTACCATTCCTTCATGAAACCATCAAGAATTGAGATACACATTTTCCAATAATTTCACTATTTTCATTATTTAGAGATAATTGCATAAAATTGACTACCAAAGACTAAATTCAAACTCAAACCATAATTTGAAATATGTTTTGGATTTTATTATCTACCAATTATTTAATCATATATTAATATTTAATTTCTAAATTCTACCATACTGTAAAGAATATTATCCTTCCTTTTATAATCTAGTTAATGTATACCCATGATAGAATATATACACCCTAGATCTAAAGGAATATTAAGTATCTCATACTTTTTAGAAAAATACAAAACATTAAGGATAATATAGTTGGCGAAGGATGCTCTATGTAAAAACAAGTGCATAATTCATGTGATTAGGTAAATGTATCATAACTTCAGATAAAACTCCACTGTTTTAAAACTTATTTATAACATAACAAGTTTTTGAACACATCTTGGGATAAAAAATATAACAATATTCCTAGGAAATACATAAAGAATACTTTTAGAAGTACCTAAAAGGTTTCAAAAAATTACATAGCTCTAATTAAAATAAAAAGGAGATGTTAGGTAAATATATATTTTTTTTGGACCTTTAGGGTTATTTTTGTATGTTAAAAGGTTAATATTTCAACCTCTTTTAATAACTTCTTGCTAATTAACATAACCAAAATCTCTCTCTTCCGTAGATAAGCTACCACCATTCTAGTTATTTTGTGTTTTACGATGTTTTTCTATTTCATCCATTAAGAGATGTTGGGCTTTCACTACATTACTAAGCTATCTGTTATATTTATATATGTGTGTGCTCCTTTACTTTTCCTACCTTACATTTAATTCATTGTAGAAACATCATTACAAAACAAGTTCTTGTTGATAAGATAAAAGATAAGGGACCACTTGCATCTACATTGATTTTCATGATCTAAATGTCCTAAAGATAGCAACATCAACCCATTCATTGACTTGATAATTGATGAATGTGCTAAAAATGGGATATTTTCATTTGTGGACATTTTTTCGACTATAATCAAATTGAATAATGTCTAAAGAATTAGCATAAGTTTGTGTTTATTTGTCTTTGGGACATTTTTGATATAGGAAAATGTCGTTTGACCTAAAAAATGCTAGAGTCAAATTTCCATAGGTGATATTGTATATCTTCATGACATTAAATATGTTAAATTGAAGCATTCCTAAATTATTTTTAAACTTTGTCAAAGTGAAGAGAAAATAACCTATATCATCTTCATGTAGTGTATACAATATGTCGGTATTATAAAATTTGGTTTAATACTCACACATTCACTTTTTTTTTTTTTTTTTTTTTTTTTCATGTTAAGGTGATTTCCTAGTTTAATTATTTCAAAGTGCATGAAAATGGTTGACCCATTCCAATTTATAGTTTAGTTTCCCCCATATGCATAATTCACCAACTTTAAGGAGTCCAAGGAAAAAAAAACGTTTTGTGATGATTTATACCAATTATGTTGAAATGATAAAAGGTTTCATGTGACTATTAAAAGAGGAGTCCCCTTTGTGTGGGATGATCAAGCACAACGGTCACTTGAAACCTTTAAAATGGCTATGTGGTTTATGTTACTACTCATTCCACCTAACTAAAATAAATACGTCCTATTATATCTTATGTCATCTAAATCAACCATTGGTATGGTTATGATTCAAGAGGATGAATCAAATAAGGATAATGTAGTTTACTATATTAGAAAAGGGTTCATTGGATCTTAATCATTTTATTCTCATATAAAGAAGTTGGTCTTGGTAGTAGTCCATGTTGTTAAAAAAAATAATAATATATAATTTTTTTATGAATGATAGTGGTCACAGAGACTATTATAATGTAACATAGATTCATTTGACTAATGTGGATTGTGATTTTGAAATATTTTTTTACATATAATTTTTATCTTCCAAATTGAAGAAGTCCTTATATTTTGTTGATCTCATGTCAAATTTTACCAATGACAACAAGGATCAGTTTGAAATTAAATCATTGTATAATTAAATTTATTCCTTATCTCCTCTAAATGAACTTGGTAAATAGACACCTTAGTATATGTAACACCCTCCTCCCACGTCTACCCAACTAATCGGCCAACCGGGTACATGTGACGAAGATTTATTATGATATAATTCAACTCCATATGTGTTATTTAAGGAAGTGGAATCGACATAGCACACCAACACAAACCTTCTGCACCTACTATAGGACACCCGAGAGCCATCCCAACCTTTTAGGAGGCTAGCCCAGAGAAAAATTGACGTTTTAGTGCATCATTCTTGTAGTCACTCCCTTGACATGGGAAAGAGTGTGAATGGAAACTTCCAGTCACTTGCACAACATGGGCATGCATGTGACTAAGGACTTTTCCATGTAGTTCTGTGCCCGCGACGCCAATTTCTGTGCCACTTTTTTAGGCCACATCTTAGGTCATTGCCCAAAACTCCATAACACTTCTAGAAATGAAATATAACAATAGAATAATGATGTAAATGCAATCACTTAAACAAGGAATTGACTGGAGCCCTACTATCCATCACAAAAATTTTGTCAAACATGTTACAAATATGTAATCTACGGGTTTAACAATAGATTTGAGCATAAGGGTCTCATACTTATCTGAGAATTTCTAAGAAGAATTATTTCCTCATCAAATTAGTTACATTATCATCTAATAGGTCATATATTAATTTTTCATTCATTTACAAGTCAAAACATGATGACAGCCATACATCATCACTGTCATAGAGCACATTCATAACCAACATATAAACGACATAAATGACAATCATAAAACAACCATATAATACAAATAATAACAAGAATATTTACCCCTAAATACAAGAGGAAACAATCTCTTATTTCCATATGAAAAATGAAACCAAGTCTGGGACTTCCATGTACCACTTGACCATAGATATAGCTAAACCAAATATCTCTTTAGCCAGTCGCCCCCATGCCATATTCCAAGCATGAATGTGGGATTTCATGAAACAAATCAATCAACACCAAACTAGGCCTTCTAGAGGCCAAACCGCCTCAACCCTCAACTAGTGATTCCACCTCACGATGATACATCACTAACCATCACCAAACTTGTCTCTACCCAAAATGTCTAGGATTCTAGAGATTTTTTTCCAACCAGGGCTTCTAGGACTAGTAATTCAACCTAGAGCTGTCGTCAGGCTTCTAGTTATTTTTTCCAACCAAGGCTTCCAGGACTAGTAACTCAACCCACCAAGGACTTCCAGAGCGTTTTTCCATCCAAGGCTTCCAAGACTAGTAACTCAACCCAAGTTGTTACAGGGCTCCAAAGTGTTTGTCTAGCCAAGGCTGCAGGAACTAGTAACTCAACCCAAAACCAAAGGTACATGAGAACCAATCATAAAACAAAAAGGAAAAATACCACAACGCTATGGCTAGCAAGGAAATGGAAAGGCTAGGAAAAACCACCGTCAATCTAGCAAATCCTCCATGCCAATGAAATATCATAAACAAATAACCACATGCATATGTCACGCATGCCAAAAGTAGCGAGGAAATCATACATGCAATGATCCGAATTTATGCAAGAATGTAACATAATACACATATAACCATAAAAAAAGATATGCAATAGAAATAATTCTTCCTTTTATTAATAACAAATGATTGAAATATCCTTAGAGGCATAATGGAAATAAACTAGCTAGGGTGCTGGTAGTTTATCTCTAAGAAGCGATGTGGCAGCTACAGACCTATGAACTATGTTACAATGAGGCTCGAAGGCCTATTTATTGTTGAGAAATAATGCAAAACCCTAAACATCCAAAAACCTGACTAGAGGAGATGAAGCACCAAAAATATGGGCCCCGTTTCGGTAAATTGGTGTTTCAACTTCCCGGAGACGTAACTTTGACATACGATCTCCGTTTGATGCACATCATACCTCGTTAGAAATATCTATCCGAGGAGTGCAACTTTTGGTGTGAGAAACATCAATCAGTGGACCCATGTTGCTCCCGGTTTTCCAAAAAACGTCGTTTAAGGCCTCAAAACAACTCGAGAAGTTCAGGACCTGAAAAACAGCTAAAATTAGTAAGTTGTGATGAAAGTGAAAAGATGCAAGAATTGATGGTGTGAGAACAAATGGAATAGGCGGGTGGCCATCGATATCCACCTGGATCATTCCTCCCTCCTTAGGAAGTAATGGTCCCCATTGCGTTGAGATCCTCCATGAGATGAGGCAAATTCTGTTGAACTGGGTATTAGATTTGTTGAAGATGTCATGGAACTACGAGCAGACATGTTGGATGCATTTGGTAAATTTGGTTTTTTTATCAGCCTTAGAAAATACATGTGTGGATTCTGTCTGTGTAGTTGTATGAGGTATGGAAACATCAGACGACGATGCGTCAGGGTTCAGATGAATGGAGTGCTTGTCTTGGCAGTCTAGAGGAACCTATGTGACTAAGGAGAAAATGTCCTCGTATTCCTCCATGACTTTATCCATCTACTACAGCCATGCAGGGGAGCCTTATTTCGAGGTTGTTGCCACAATATTCTTCTTTCCCTGTGAGCGAGTTGTAAGGAAAATAAATTTCCTGGTTTTGGAAGGAATCTTACTGCATTGTTTTGCAATAGTCAAAGAGATGACAAGATGCAATACTACCTTTGGTATCCTGTACAAGTTATTTCTTAAAGTAATAATAACAGAACGAGGCCTAGACTCATACACAACATGTCGCCTCCACAAGTATGGTTGGCCCAATAAAGCATCAGCTACATCAACAAGAGCAACATCACACAATACCTCATTCGTGAATGGCTTGATACTATATGGAAGGCGACACTGCTGGCGAATGCAAAGATCTCTCCATGGGTGAAGACACGCGATGGTTTATGGCTGCAGGTGTGCTATGGTTGGTATGCCGAGCCACTTCACGACCTCTTCTGAAATGAGGTTATTTTTGCTTCCGCTATCGACAAGGAATTGCAGTGGAGAACCCTTCACCCACATCTACGAATGGAAGAGGCACTCCCCCTCTCCTGGATCCCCAGGATGCTCCCTCTGGATCTTGGTGGTGGAAACAATGACACTGGGATCCGCATCAATGATTTTCTTCTGTTTTTCATTGCCTTTTTCTGGTTCTGACCCATGATCAGAAAATGCATCAGATTCAGGTGCCTTTAGTTCGACCATCAATGACTGTTTGGCCTGACACTCGTTTGTGCTATGAGTGGGGATGTTATGAAATTCACACCACTTCCCCATGTCCTTGTTTGTATTTTTTGTGTTGTTCTGAGTCGCCCTGCTTTGGCTTTGCAACTTTTTCTGCAGTTCGGGGGCACCTTTCCCTGGCTTCGGATTCGCAGATCCAAAGTCTCGCTTCTTCTGCTTAAATTTTTTCTCGATCTTGGCGGTATAACGATATGCCGTGCCAAGTGATGTAATGTCGAGGAAATCCATTTCCTCCTGAATGTGTTTGTGCAGATAGCTACAGTACTTGAGCACCAAATGTTTCTCTGAATCTTTAATACCCAACTTTGTGCGTAGGGTATGGAACAAATTCGTCAGTTTGTGCACATCTTGATCCCTTTTCTGTTGCAGTGTGGTCCATTGGATGTATTTTTCCTCATAGCTCCCCACAAGGTAATATTGTTCCTTGATGCTGTCTCGGAATGAATTCCAAGTGGGTGTGGCTGAGAACAGAGAGGGTTCCCCTTTGTTCTCTTGCTCACAGTAGGTTTCCCACTAGTCTTTGACATGGGGGGTGGCTTTGAGGAGTGAGAAAATAATATTTTCTCGGTCGGAGAAATCACAAGACGAGAAATATCCTTCCAGCAAATTCAACCATCTATCTATGACGTTTGCATCCATCTCGCCTTAAAATACAGGAGTGTCAAAATTTACATGTACCTTGAAGGGAGTGGTGCCTCCAGAGTGGTTGTTGGATGCAAATGCGTCGTAGGTGGGCAGTCATTGAAGGATCTAATCAAAGTTATCCATCATCGCGTTCCTTTGTTTCTCGAGGGCCTCCTCGAGAAATATTTTGATAGGATATCTTGCTCCCTCGTCTTTATTTTCTTCTTCCATGGGAGGTCATCGGGGTTTGCAAGGATGATCTTGCAACGGTTCAACCAGATCGAGCCCTAATTCCTTATGCCCTGACCGCGTTGGGCACATGCAAAGAAAAAAAAAAAGAGAGCAGACTGCTCTGATACCACTTACTCGGATTTATGCAGGAATGCAACATAATACACATATAACCATAAACACAGATATGCAGCGCAAATAATGCTTCCTTTTATTAATAACAAATGATTGAAATATGCTTACAAACATTATGGAAATCAACTAGCTAGGGTGCTGGTAGCATATCTTTGAGAAGAGATGTGGCAGCTACAGACCTCTGAACTATGTTATAATGAGGCTCGAAGGCCTATTTATTGTTGAGAAACAATGAAAAACCCTGAACATCAAAAAACCTAACTGTAGGAGATGAAGCGCCAAAACTATGGGCCCTGTTTGGGTAAATTAGTGTTTCAACTTCCTGGTGACATAACTTTGGCATACAATCTTTTTTTGACGCGCATCATACCTCGTTAGAAATATCTATTCGAGGAGTGTAAATTTTGGTGTGGGAAACATTGGTCCATGGACCCAAATTTTAACAACACTCAAACATATCACAGATAGATCAAATTATAACAACACTCAAACATATCACAAATAGATCAGGCCACTTTAGATTCTTATCAGTGTTGAGCACACTGATAGGCAGGCTTCTCAGATCTTGAACAAAATACTTTCAAACACTTCTTCAATATATTAAAAAAAGACTCTTTACAGACTCAGATCCAAAATCAGACTCAAACTTCGAATGCCTATCACTTCTACTTACTATCCTTTTATAAGGAATTTACAAGGTCATCCAGTTACAACTTTTACCAGATACCGGATCTCATCCCATCATTTCTTTTGGCCAGATTCTAGGACATCGGCTCTTTTAGGATAAGAGAGAATCCTTAAAGTAGACACATAATGGAGATTCTTCAAAGGACAAACCCCTCGAAAGCCTTATCAAACACAGTGGAGATTCTTACAAGGATGAACCCACGAAAGCCTTTATCAAATAAAGTGGAATTTATAATAATTACAAGAGACTTATGATATCAAAGAGTGATCATAAGCTATTAGTCACTATTCTCCCATTCTTCAAAATCATCATCTTGGAATCTGTCAGCCTCAATCTGTTCAAGTCGTGCTTCAATATCGAAAGTTTTGATGTCTACTGGGACGACATCATCTAACCAATAAGTCGCAAATTCTCGAAGGAAATATCAAAATGGAGAAGAGAAATTATTGGAGGGTCGAAAACTTGGCTCTACTAAAATTATCCCAGTAAAACTCACAAATAGATTAAACTGTGGTTCAATTGTATGGCTATCTTCTATTAGATCCACTATTGAATCTTCATGTATGAATTGAAATTCCACAGTATAATCATTTCTTCCTGCTATGTTCAGTTCCCAAGAAAGAGTACTTATTGTCTCTTTGAAATTACTGTCAAGCATCCAGGAAGTGCGTGGCATATATTTATACAAGAATAATTTGAACCAAGAACTGCAAGTATTCCAAGGATTAGCTAATTTTGATGCATAAGCTAAAATTCTGACAAAACCCTAAATTATAGCTCTTTGGTGTATGATGAAATAAACCTGGCATGACCAATTAGTGTTCTAAATGAATGAAAAATATATAGGATTTTTTTTTCTGGAGACAGATTATAATAAACCCGTCAAACCCTATCTCGATATGGCAACTCACTATTATACCCTAACATGCAAGACTTTGAATCAAACCATTTTTGCAAAACTATTTGCAAGACTTCAGGAGGAAGAGACTTAATTCTGATAACTAAAAAATCCCAAAAAAATTAATATTTACACTCACTACAAATGTTGACTTGAAAATACCTAATATGCTTTTGAGTTGCAGAATATTCTCCTTGCAGAATTGGTCAAAACATTTTAATTTCTTTGTTCTTTGAAGCACCTTCTCTGGTTAACATATCTGCCAAATAGTTCTCTGCACCTCATTTGTATTATCAAAATCAAAACCATCTAGCCAAAGAGCCCATATTAACACCCTAGTGCTTCCTTGCTCAAGTAGTCTTTTATTGGAAAGGATGCCTTTCATATGCTTTAAATCTGTTCTAAAAATGAACTTGGAGCTTTTGAGAAACAAGCAGAATATTTTGATTCCCTTTTTTACTGCAAGTATTTCTTTGTGAGAAGAAGTATACTTGGTTTCTGTTGAATCAAAGGACCTTGATGTGTAGCCACAAAATACTTCTTTCTTTCCATGTTTCTGCAATAACACTGTTGCTCAAGTGTGATCTGAAGCATCTATTTCCAGGAAAAAAGGAAGATTAGTATCAAGCAAATTTAGTCTAGGCAGATTCTGAATCTTAATTTTTATTGTTTTGACAACAATTGTCATTTCTGGAGTCCAATAAGATTCTTTCTTTAGCCTTTTCTGCAAAAATTTAGTATCTCTTGCTTGGTGCTCATAGAATTGTTTGATGTAATTCAAACATCCTAAAAATCTTTGGATAGATTTTATATCTGGTAAAACATCTGGAAATTTGAGGAGATTTATCAGGATGTGTGGTTGGAGCTGAATCTGGCCTTGTCTTATATGCAAACCAAGATAATTAATAAACACTTTACCAATCTGGAACTTTTCTGTAGAATCTAATAAAACGAAGCCATGTAAAAAAATAATCTGTAAAATTGTTCTAGATGCACTTTATGTTCATTTACATCTCTGCTGAAAATAAGACAATCATCTATATATACAATAATAAATTCTGTACTCCCAAAAATATCTTACATCCTTTTCTGAAATTCTGATGGAGCATTGTTAAGACCAAAAGGCATTACAGCCCACTGGAACTGACCATGTGGAACTGTGAAGGCAGTCTTATATATTTCTTTTGAAAGTGTGCCAATCTACCAAAATCCACTTTTGAGATCAAAATTCGTTTGAAGAAGGAACCTGGCTTTCAAGAGTATGCAATTTATCTTGAAGTCTTCTTTTGACAGTGAACTGTCCTGGTGAAATCTTAGAAAGTTGTGACTTAACAGAGTTAATCTGAGATTGAAGATTATAAAGAGGAGATATATGAAACATTTTGATATTTGGAATAAATGTTTCATCAAAATCAGAACTATCAGAAGGAACCAATAGTTACCTTATTAAAATCTCTCAATTCTTCAATATCAGTTTCTAAATCAGAAGAAGTATCAAACACTTCAAAATATTCACCATCAGAGTGGGATATGAGATCCCAATCTTGAGGATCATGGATTGTGGAGAAGATATCCATGATTTTCACTTGTTGAGTAGTCCTTTTAGCTCGACATTTATTTGCAAAATGCCCTTCTTTTCCACAGATAAAAAACATGGTGTGTTTATTCAGTTTGGCTCTCCATCTGAAGACTACACGTTGTCTCCTAGCATTCTTTGTAGGAAAATAATTTTTCCTTTGCGGAACATATTTACTAGGAGGAAAATGACACTGATTTGTTGCAACCTTCTTTCTTGACTTTTTGTGACAACCAAAATCATAGGTTTCAGCAAAATTATTGCATAATTTTGTACTGAAATTCATTTGCGTCTTAAAATTATTTTTGGCTTTTTTTGCTGCACATTCCTTCTGTAAGACAGTGATTATAAGTTGTTGCAAGGCAGAAAAAGACATAGATTCAATCTGAATATTATTTGACTGGATATACTGATCCAAAAAATTTGGAATCTTGCCTGGCATGGAAGCTATATAATATCTCAGATAAGCAACATTATGGGGATCTGTTGCTCGATACAAAAGTTTCTAGATTACACAATAATACTCATGTAGGTAATCTATATTGCATAATCTTTGAGAAAGGAATAATTGGGAATGATTTCCAGAATCAACTGGAACTTGTCCTACAAATTCATGGATCAAAGCATCAAACAATGCTTTGAGGGAATCTTCATTCTCAACAATTTCATTTTTCTCATTCTCAGAGAGTTTATCCCACCATTGTTTTAAAATTCCTGTAAAAGACCAAACTATCTGAGTGACTATATCTGACCACTAGGCTTTAGTTTCTGCTTTTCTTTGTAATGCCCAAGCATGTAGATGATGAAAAGTACTAACTACTTCTGCATAGGATAGACAATCAATATTGACCAGCAATGTATTCCCAAATCCTTTTAGATGAGGGTTTTCCATCCTAGTAGATATATTTTCGAGATTTCCTCTGAATCTAGAAAAGGGACTAGAGGAGGCAGCTACATGGGCTGATCTTGATCCAGGGCTTCTATTTCCTTTATTAGAAAAGAAAAAAGTTTCTTCGCTGTCTCTTTTACTTGATTCACTAGTAGCTTGTTCACCTGGTGTTCTAGATTTGACTTCCTCAGTTGGTTGAGGTCCAAAAAATGCCAAGAGTGTAGGAGCTGGTGTAGATTTATTCTCAAGAAGATTTTGGAGATTCACATAGTTTTTTGGTATTGACTGGGCTTGGATAGAAGGAAACTTTTCCACTCTCTTATTCATTAAATAAATATTTTCTCTTGCTAACTAGATTCCAAACATTATCTTTTCAAAATCAACATTTTGGATAGTTTCAATCCCTTTGAAAACAAGGCTTCTAAGTCCTTTGTCAGGTTGGTTAGAGCCTGAAGAAACTAGAATCTTTAGCTTAGAACTAGCTAAATCAACATCACGATATTTAGGGGGAGATAGGGGCTTTGGAAGTGCTGAAGTCAAATGATACAATGATTTAGAGATTATGCCCATATTTGATTGAATATCATTTAAAGCCTGTGTATGCTCATTATGAAAATTGAGAGCTTCATTATTGCCAATATGAATTTTATTTATATGTTCTTTGATTTCTAACACATATTTGGCTATGTCATCTATGTTCTGTAACATACAAACTATTTGATAGTTTGTATAATTCTACATTTTCTCTGACTCACTAGATTCTGGATCTGTTAGATTTCTCATCTGAATCCATTGAAAATCTATTTTCATAGTTCCATTCTTGAAAGTTCTTCTAGCATTTCCTGGTTCTAGATGTCTTTCTTGAATTCTTGCATTGCTTTCATTCTGAGCTCTAGGAAGGGTGAAACTTTTTATTTTAGGCATCATAATTTTGACACATTCCTGACAATTTTGATGTTGTCCTTTATGTTCAGGAATCTCGATTTGGAATTTGGAACTGGTTCCTGAAGAATATGGTGTAGTGATGCAAAATTCACAATCATCAGACTGTTTACCCGTTGATGGTAAAGATCGAGGAGTAGATCTGGTTTTTGATGGTGGAATTCTATCTACCACCCCAAAAGAGGAGCAAGCAAAAGATTGGGACATGGAGCGAGATAATTGAGGATTGGTAAAACGAAAACATTTTGTTCCATCAAGTTTGTTTACTAGATGTAATTGCTTAGGCTACATGAGTGAATGTAGTTGTGTTTATTTTTGAGAAAGAGGAGTATATGTAATGTTCCATTCTTCTGGTAAAGTACATTCAGAGAATCATATTTGAAGTGGAGTAGTATTTCCAGGGCCAAGAATTACTCCTTCTCGTAGTGCTCTTTTATTCAATTTAGGATTTAGAGGAGGCATAAAAGTAGACACAAAATGGAGACAGACAGAACTATGCAACTGGGCAACATGGGTTTGTGGGGCTACATCAAAACCATTAAATTGAATATATGCATTCAAAAAATCATTGATATAGGGATAAGGATAAAGGATGAAGAATCTGAAGTCAAAATTGAAAAATAATTTGAAGATATTTTTAAGCCTCTAATAATCACAAGAACGGATTCACCAGGTGATGATCAGATATCCATCTTACGCAATCAGTTAAGTAAACTTGAAACAGTCATTCAACAAACAAGAAATCAAATGGTACAACTTTCCTCTAAAGTTAAATATAGTCTTGCTGAATATGAAGAATGTAATTCCAAATTGACAAAGCTATTAATGGTTGACATTCTAGCTGATTTGCCTATGAAATCCAAAGATGTTGATATTGTTGATATACTTAGTGTGGGAGATAGAGTAATTATTCCTATCAAAATAAAAGTTCCTAAAATCAAGGAATATACTCTAGATGCTCAAATTGATTCTGGTGCCATGAGAAGCTGCTGTAAATATGGAGCAATCCCTGAATACTATTAGCAGCCTACAAATATTTATTTTAGAGCCATTAACAAAGAGATCATGGAAATTAAGCATATTTCTCCTGTCTTTCCCATATTTTTAGGTGAAATCCCAGATCATGTTACCTTATACAACTATGATATTGGTTCTGATAGGCTCTTAGGATAGGATTTCCTTAAAAGATTTATTCCTGTTACTTTTGCTCATGAGTCAGTCATCCTTACTACATCTTCTGGTCCTATATCACTTCCTTCTAAAAGTGATTACAATATAGTTGTTCCTCCTGAAAAATTCGATATTTTATACACAACTTTGAATGATCTTTCCAAGATATAGAAGATAATCAAGAATGCTAAGTTGCATGGGAAAAAGACGTCGAAATCAGTAGCAGATAAGCTACGTAAAGATTGTACATCAGAACGCCTAGATGCTTTTTGGACAAGAGAAAAATATTTTGTGGCTTTACCTTACAAAGAAGGTTATGTTCCTCACCCACAAAAAAAAAGTGCAAATCACATGAGTCCAACAGAGCAAGCATTGTGTAAAAAAGACTTATCACAATTGTTGGATCAGAAGTTTGTTGAACCTTGCAAAATTCCTTGGGCTTGTCCAACATTCTATGTTAACAAACATAGTGAACAAAAAATAGGAAATAAAAGGCTTGTCGTCAATTACAAAGCCTTAAATGAAGCCTTGCTTCCTATCAAATATCCTCTCCCAAACAAAGAATTGTTGCTAGCCAAACTTGCTAATGCCAACATTTTCAATAAGTTTGATCTCAAAAGTGGATTTTGGCAGATTGGCATACTTCTAGAAGAAAGACATAAGACTTCCTTCACAGTTCCACATGGTCAGTTCTAATGGACTGTAATGCCTTTTGGTCTTAAGAATGCTCCATCAGAATTTCAGAAAAGGATGGAAGATATTTTTGGGAGTACAAATTTTATTATTGTATATATAGATGATTTTCTTATTTTCAGCAGAGATGTAAATGAACATAAAGTGCATCTAGAACAATTTTACAGATTAGTTTTTCAACATGGCTTGGTTTTATCAGATTCTACAGAAAAGTTCCAGATTGGTAAAGTGTCTATTGATTATATTGGTTTTCATATAAGACAAGGCCAGATTCAGCTCCAACCACACATCCTGATAAATATCCTCAAATTTCCAGATGTTTTGCCAGATATAAAATCTGTCCAAAGAATTTTAAGATGTTTGAATTACATCAGACAATTCTATGAGCACCAAGCAAGAGATACTAAAGTTTTGCAGAAAAGGCTAAAGAAAGAATCTTATTGGACTCCATAAATGACAATTGCTGTAAAAACAATAAAAAGTAAGATTCAGAATCTGCCTAGACTAAATTTTCCTGATACTAATCTTCCTTTTCTCCTAGAAATAGACGCTTCAGAACACACTTGGGTGGCAGTGTTATTGCAGAAACATGGAAATAAAGAATTAGTTTGTGGCTACACATCAGGGTCCTTTGATTCAAAAAAAACCAAGTATCCTTCTTCTCATAAAGAAATACTTGCAGTAAAAAAGGGAATCAAAAGATTCCGCTTGTTTCTCAAAAGCTCCAAGTTCATTTTCAGAACATATTTAAAGCATATGAAAGGCATCCTTTCCAATAAAATACTACTTGAGCAAGGAAGCACTCGGGTGTTAAGATGGGCTCTTTGGCTAGATGGTTTTGATTTTGATATCGTCTACAAATCAGGTGCAGAGAACTATTTGACAGATATGTTAACTAGAGAAGGTGATTCAAAGAACAAAGAAATTAAAATGTTTTGACCAATTCTGCAAGGAGAATCTTTTGCAACTCAAAATAATATTAGGTCTTGTCAAGTCAACATTTGTAGTCAGTGTAAATATGAAATTTGTTGGGATTATTTAGTTATCAGAATTAAGTCTCTTCCTCTAGAAGTCTTGCAAATAGTTTTACAAAAATGGCTTTATTCAAAGTCTTGCATGTTAGGGTATAATAGTGAGTTGCCATATAGAGATAGGGTTTTGGCAGGTTTCTTATAATCTGTCTCCAGAACAAAATCCTGTATATTTTGCATTCATTCAGAACACTAATTGGTCATGGCAGGATTATTTCATCATACACCAAAGAGCTAGAATTTAGGGTTCTGTCAGAATTTTAGCTTATGCATTAGAATTAGGTAGTCCTTGGAATTCTTGGAGTTATTGGTTCAAATTATTCTTGTATAAATATATGCCACACACTTCCTGGATGCTTGATAGTAATTTCAAAGAGAAAATAAGTACTCTTTCTTGGGAACTGAACATAACAGGAAGAAATGACTATACTGTGGAATTTGAATTTAGACATGAGGATTTAGTAGTGGATCTGATAGACGATAGCCATATAGTTGAACCACAGTTTAATCTATTTGTGAGTTTTACTAGGATAATTTTAGTGGAGCCAAGTTTTCAGCCCTCCAATAGTTTCTCTTTCCCATTTTGTTGTTGCCTTCGAGAATTTGCGCCTTATTAGTTAGATGATGTTGTCTCGGTAGACATCAAAAATTTTGATATTGAAGCATGACTTGAACTAAATGAGGCTGGCAGATTCCAAGATGATGATTTTGAAGAATGGGAGAATAGTGACTAATAGCTTATGATCACTCTTTGATATCATAAGTCTCTTGTAATTATTAGAAATTCCATTTTATTTGATAAAGGATTTCATGGGGTTCGTCCTTGTAAGAATCTCCACTGTGTTTGATAAGGCTTTCGTGGGGCTCGTCCTTTAAAGAATCTCCATTGTGTGTCTACTTTAAGGATTCTCTCTTATCCTAAAAGAGCCGATGTCCTAGAATCCAGCCAAAAGAAATGATGGGATGAGATCCGGTATTTGGTAAAAGTTGTAACTTGATGACCTTGTAAAATGCTTATAAAAGGATAGTAAGTAGAAGTGATAGGCATTCGAAGTTTGAGTCTGAGTCTGTAAAGAGTATTTTGTTAATATATTGAAGAAGTGTTTGAAAGTATTTTGTTCAAGATCTGAGAAGCCTGCCTATCAATGTGCTTGGCACTAATAAGAATCTAAAGTGGCCAGATATATCTGTGATATGTTTGAGTGTTGTTATAATTTGATCTATTAGAGCCATCTGGTTCTCTGTCTAGGATGTTTCATTGAATTCTATCTAGTTGATCTATGCGCAAAGCTTTGCAGTTGAGTAAAGTCTGTAAGTTGGAGTTAAGGTCATTGTTGAAGGCATTGAGGTGAAGGACAACCATGTTTCCATCTGAAGGTGCAAAGACTTATCATTCTCATTCAGGTGCACTTTTATATCTTTTTAGATGGCTGGTAATAGGAATGAATATGAATTCATCAATGGTAATCCCGAAGATAAGAGATTAGCTAGACAAAAGAGATGGTATTTTATGAATAGATTTATGAGTAAATCTAATGAATACAAGCTTTATGATGAAAGAGTTTTAGTTCAAGAGTTTGAACCACAGCCTAATTGGACACTGCCAGAGATTAGAGTAGATAAATTATACATTCTACCTATTTTTTAGATTAGAGAATCATAGTTGTTTAGATTCACATCCGTAAATATCCCTATTTTAGTTGACCTAGATGTTTATCAGATTCCTTTGATAAACAAAGAAGACATCCAACGGGGATTAGAACATGGTTATAAATATGTGCATATTGGCATGGTTTAGTTTGGAATCAATCCTTTGGTCCGTCCAGGTTTAAATACTTCATGTTTAACTTGTATGTTGGATACTCGTTTAAACAACTTCAATGATGCTTTATTAGGAGGATTTCAAAGTCCTTCGAATAATGGTCCTATCTGGTCATCCATTGTTCCTCGTTATCAGGTCTCACTGCAAGATCCCTATATAAATGAGTTTTTGAATGCATATATTCAATTTAATGGTTTTGATGTAGCCCCACAAATCCATGTTGCCAAGTTGCATAGTTTTGTCTATCTCCAATTTGTGTCTACTTCTATGCCTCCTCTAAATCCTAAATTGAATAAAAGAGCACTACGAGAAGGAGTAATTGTTGGCCCTGGCAATACTTCTCCACTTTAGATAGGATCCTCTGAATGTACTTTACCAGAAGAATGGAACAATACATACACTCTTCTTTCTCAAAAATATCCACAACTGCATTCACTCCCGCAGCCTAAGCAATTACATCTAGTAGACAAACCTGATGGAACACAAAGTATTCATTTTACCAATCCTCAATTATCTCGCTCCATGTCCCAATATTTTTCTCGCTCCTCTTTTGGAGTGGTAGATAGAATTCCACCATAAAAAACTAGATCTACTCCTCGATCTTTACCATCAATGGGTAAACAGTCTGATGATTGTGATTTTTTCATCACTACACCATATTCTTCAAGAACCAGTTCCAAATTTCAAATCGAGATTCTTGAACATAAAGGATAGCATCAATATTGTCAGGAATGTGTCAAAATTATGATACCCGAAATAAAAAGTTTCACCCTTCCTAGAGCTCAGAATGAAAGCACTGCAAGAATTCAAGAAAGACATCTAGAACCAGGAAATACTAGAAGAACTTTCAAGAATGGAACTATGAAAACAGATTTTCAATGGATTCAGATGAGAAATCTAACAGACCCAGAATCTAGTGAGTCAGAGAAAATGCAGAATTATACAAACTATCAAATAGTTTGTATGTTACAGAACATAGATGACATAGCCAAATATGTGTTAGAAATCAAAGAACACATAAAGAAACTTCATACTGGCTATAATGAAGCTCTCGGTTTTCATAATGAGCATACACATGCTTTAAATGATATTCAGTCAAATATGGGCATAATCTCTAAATCATTGGATCATTTTACTTTAGCACTTCCAAAGCCCCTGTCTCCCCCTAAATATCGTGATGTTGATTTGGCTAGTTCTAAGCTAAAGATTCCAATTTCTTCAGGCTCTAACCAACTTGAAAAAGCACTTAGAAGCCTTGTTTTCAAAGGGATTGAAACTATCCAAAATTTTGATTTTGAAAAGATAATGCTTGGAATCCAGTTAGCAAGAGAAAAGACTGATTTAATGAAGAAGGGAGTGGAAAATTTTCCTTCTATCCAAGACCAGTCAGTATCAAAGAACTATGCGGGTCTCCAAAATATTCTTGAGAAGAAAGATACACTAGCTCCTACAGTCTTGGAGTTTTTTGGACCTCAACCAACTGAGGAAGTCAAATCTAGAACACCAGGTGAACAAGCTACTGGTGAATCCAGTAAAAGAGACAAGGAAGAAACTTTTTTCTTTTCTAATAAAGGAAATAGAAGCCCTGGATCAAGATCAGCCTATGTCGCTGCCTCCTCTAGTCCCTTTTCTACATTCAGAGGAAATCTCAAAAATATCTCTACTAGGATGGAAAACCCTCATCTAAAAGGATTTGGGAATAAATTGCTGGTCAATATTGATTGTCTATCCTATGCATAATTAATTAGTACTTTTCATCATCTACATGCTTGGGAATTACAAAGAAAAGCAGAAACTAAATCCCAATGGTAAGATATAGTCACTCAGATAGTTTGGTCTTTTACAAGAATTTTAAAACAATGGTGGGAGAAACTCTCTGAGAATGAGAAAAATGAAATTGTTGAGAAGGAAGATTCCCTCAAAGCATTGTTTTATGCTTTGATCCATGAATTTGTAGGACAATTTCCAGTTGATTCTGCACATCATTCCCAATTATTCCTTTCTCAAAGATTATGCAATATATATTATCTGCATGAGTATGATTGTGTGATGCAGAAACTTCTGTACCAAGAAACAAATCCCCATAATGTTCCTTATCTGAGATATTATATAGCTTCCATGCCAGGCAAGATTCCATATTTTTTGGATCAGTATATCCAGTCAAATAATATTCAAATTGAATCTATGTCTTTTGCCACCTTGCAACAACTTATAATCACTATCTTACAGAAGGAATGTGCAGCAGAAAAAGCCAAAAAGAATTTTAAGAAGCAAATGAATTTCAATACAAAATTATGCAATAATTTTGCTGAAACCTATGATTTTGGATGTCACAAAAAGTCAAGAAAGAAGGCTGCAATAAAGCAGTGTCATTTTCCTCCTAGTAAATATGTACCGCAAAGGAAAAATTATTTCCTACAAAGAAAGCTAGGAGACAATGTGTAGTCTTCAGACGGAGAGCCAAACCGAATAAACACACCAGGTGTTTTATATGTGGAAAAGAAGGGAATTTTGCAAATAAATGCACGAGCTAAAAAGACTACTCAATAGGTAAAATCATGGATATCTTCTCCACAATCCATGATCCTCAAGATTGGGATCTCATATCCCACTCTGATGGTGAATATTTTGAAGTGTCTGATACTTCTTCTGATTTAGAAACTGATATTGAAGAATTGAGAGATTTTAATAAGGTAACTATTGGTTCATCTTCTAATAGTTCTGATTCTGATGAAACATTTATTCCAAATATCAAAATGTTTCATATATCTCCTCTTGATAATCTTCAATCTCAGATTAACTCTGTTAAGTCACAGCTATCTAAGCTTGTACCAGGACAGTTCACTGTCAAAAGAAGACTTCAAGATAATTTGCATATTCTTGAAAGCTAGATTCCTTCTTCATATTACTGTCATTCTTCAAAGGCACCCACATCTGTCCATGGACCCATGTTGCTTTCGGTTTTCCCAAAAACTCTGTTTAGGGCCTCAAAACGACTTCGGAAGTTCAGGACCTGAAAAAATGCTAAAAATAGTAAGTTGTGTTGAATGTGAAAAGCTGGAAGAATTGATGGTGCGGCTCCAATTGGAATAGGTGGGTGGCCACTGATATCCACCTGGATCATTCCTCCCTTGTTAGGAAGCAATGTTCCCCATTGCATTGAGATCCTCCATGAGATGAGGAAAATTATGTTGTACTGGGTATTAGATTTGTTGTAGATGTCATGGACCTGTGGGCAGACATGTTGGATGCATTTAGTAAATTTGGTTTCTTTATCAACCTCAAATAGTACATGTGTGGATTCTGTCTGTGTAGTTGTATGATGTATGGCAACATCAAGCGGCAACGCGTCGGAGGTCGGATGAATGGAATGATTGTCCTGGTAGTGTAGAGGAACCTCTGTGACTGAGGAAAAAATGTCCTCGTATTCCTCCATGACTTTGTTCATCTGCTGTAGTCGTGTAGGGGAGCCTTGTTTTGAGGTTATGGCCACAATATTATTTCCCTGTGAGCGAGTTGTAAAGAAAAGAAATTTCCTGGTTTGGGACACAATATTACTGCGTTGTTTTACAGTAGTCAAAGAGATGAGAAGAGGCGGTACTACCTCCGGTATATTGTGCAAGTTATTTCCCAAAGTAATAATAACAACACAAGGCCTAGACTCATACATAGCATGTTGCCTCCACAAGTATGGTTGCCCCAATATTACATTAGCTACATCAAGAGGAGCAACTCACACAATACCTCATTCGTGAATGGCTTGATACTATACGAAAGGCGGCACTGCTGGCATATGCGAAGATCTCTCCCTGGATGAAGCCACCCGATGGTATATGGCTACGGGTGTGCTATGGTTGGTAGGCCAAGCCGCTTCATGATCTCTGCTGAAATGAGGTTCTTTTGGCTTCCGCTATCAACAAGGAATTGCAGTGGATAACGCTTCACCCACATCTGCTAATGGAAGAGGTGCTCCCCCTCCTCTGGATCCTCGTGATCCTCCCTCTGGATCTTGGTGGTGGGAAAAATGGAACTGGGATCCACATCAATGATTTGATTCCATTTTTCATTTCCTTTATCTCGTTCTGACTCATGATCAGATAATGCATCTAATTCGGGTGCGTTTAGTTCAGCCACAAACGATTGTTTGGCTCGAGACTCATTTGTGTTATGAGTGGGGCTGTTATTAAATTCACACCAGTTCCCCATTTCCTTCTTTGGATTTGTGGTGTTTTTTTAAGTTTCCTCGCTTTGGCCTTGCCCCTTTTTATGTGGTTCGGGGGCACCTTTCCCTGGCTTCGGATTCACAGATCCAAAGTCTTGCTTCTTTTGCTTAAATTTATGCTTGATCTTAGCGGCATAAAGATATGCCGTGCCAAGTCATGTAATTTCAAGGAACTCCATTTCCTCCTAAATGTGTTTGTGAAGACAACTGCGGTACTTGAGCACCAAATGTCTCTCTGAATATTTAATACCCAACTTTGTGCACAGGGTATGGAACAAATTCGTCATTTTGTGCACATCTTGATCCCTTTGTTGCTGCAGTGTGGACCATTGGATGTATTTGTCTCATAGTTCCCCACGGGTTTATATTGTTCCTTGATGCCATCTCATAACAAATTCCAAGTGAGTGTGGCTAAGAACAGAGAGGTTTCCCCTTTGTCCTCTTGCTCACAGTAGGGTTCCCACCAGTCTTTGACATGGGGGACGGCTTTGAGGAGTGAAAAAATAATCTTTTCTCGGTCGGAGAAATCATGGACCGAGAAATACCGTTCCAGCAAATTCAACCATCTATCTACGATGTCTGCATCTATCTGGCCTTCAAATACAAGAATGTCAAAATTTACTTGTACCTTGAAGGGAGTGGCACCTCCAGAGTGGCTGTTGGATGCAGATGTGCCGTAGGTGGGTAGTCGTTGAAGGATCTAAGCAAAGTTATCCATCATCACGTTCCTTTGTTTCTTGAGGGCCTCCTCGAGCAATATTTTGATAGGATCTCCTACTCCCTAATATTTATTTTCTTCCGCCATGGGAGGTCGTTGAGGTTTGCGAGGCTGATCATGAAAGGGTTCAGCTAGATTGAGCCCTAACTCCTTATACCCTGACCGCATTGGGGACATGCAAAGAAAAATAGAGAAAGAGCAGACCGCTCTAATACCACTGATCTATATTTATGCAGGAACGCAACAGAATACACATATAACCGTAAACACAGAGATGCAGCAGAAATAATACTTCATTTTTTTAATAACAAATGACTGAAATATTCTTACAGACATAATGGAAATAAACTAGCTAGGTTGCTGGTAGCATATCTCTGAGAAGAGATGTGGTGACTACAGACCTCTTAACTCTGTTACAATGAGGCTCAAAGGCCTATTTATTGTTGAGAAACAATGCAAAACCATAAACATCCCAAACCCTAACCATAGGATATGGGCCCCGTTTGGGTAAATTGGTGTTTCAACTTCCAAGGGATGTAACTTTGGCATACAATCTCCATTTGACGCGTATCATACCTCGTTAGAAATATCTATCCGAGGAGTGTAACTTTTGGTGTGAGAAACATCGTTCCATGGACCCAAATTTCTCCCATTTTTCCCAAAAACGTTGTTTAGGGCCTCAAAACGACTCTAGAAGTTCAAGACTCGAAAAACTGCTAAAAATAGTAAGTTGTGCTGAAAGTGAAAAGATGCAAGAATTGATGGTGCAGGTCCAAATGGAATAGGTGGGTGGCATCGATATCAACCTGGTTCATTCCTCCCTCCTTAGGAAGCCATGGTCCCCATTACGTTTAGATCCTCCATGAGATGAGGCAATTTTTTTTGAACTGGGTATTAGATTTGTCGAAGATGTCATGGACCTACAGGCAGACATGTTGGATGCATTTAGTAAATTTGGTTTCTTTATTAGCCTCAGAAAATACATGTGTGGATTATGTCTATGTAGTTGTGTGAAGTATGGCAACATTAGGCAGCAGTGCGTTGGGGGTCAGATGAATGGAGTGCTTGTCTTGGCAGTGTAGAGGAACCTCTGTGAGTGAAGAGAAAATTTCCTCGTATTCCTCCATGTATTTTTCCATCTGCTGCAGTCGTGCATGGGAGCCCTGTTTCAAGGTTTTGGCCACAATATTCTTCTTTCCCTGTGAGTGAGTTGTAAGGAAAATAAATTTCCTGCTTTGGGAAACAATCTTACTGCGTTGTTTTGCAGTAGTCAAAGAGATGACAGGAGGCGGTACTACCTCCGGTATCTTGTACAAGTTATTTCCAAAAGTAATAATAATAGCATGAGGCCTAGACTCATAAACAACATGTCACCTCCACAAGTATGGTTGGCCCAATATAACATCAGCTACATCAAGAGGAGCAACATCACACAATACCTAATCCGTGAATGGCTTGATACTCTACAAAAGGCACAACTACTGGTAGATGCGGAGATCTCTCCCTGGGTGAAGCCACCTGATGGTATATGTTTGTGGGTGTGCTATGGTCAGTAGGCCAAGCTACTTCATGACCTATACTGAAATGAGGTTCTTTTGGATTCTGCTATCGAAAAGGAATTTCAGTGGAGAACCCTTCACCCACATCTGCGAATGGAAGAGGCACTCCCCCTCCTCTGGATCCTCCATCTGGATATTGGTGGCAGCAAAAATGGCATTGGGATCCACATCAATGATTTGCTTCCCTTTGTCATTGCCTTTGTCTGGTTCTAACTCATGATCAGAAAATGCATTTTATTCGGGTGCCTTTAGTTCGGCCACCAACGATTGTTTGGCCCGACACTCGTTTGTGCTATGAGTGGGGCTGTTATGAAATTCACACCACTTCCCTGTGTCCTTATTTGGATTTGTGGTGTTGTTCTGAGTCACCCTACTTTGGCCTTGCCCCTTGTTCTGCAGTTTGGGGGCACCTTTTCATGGCTTCGGATTTGCAGATCCAAAGTCTCGCTTCTTCTACTTAAATTTTTTCTCGATCTTGGTGGCATAGTGATATGCTGCGTCAAGTGATATAATGTCGAGGAACTCCATTTCCTCTTAAATGTGTTTGTGCAGACCGTGGTAGTACCTGAGCACCAAATGTCTCTATGAATCTTTAATACCCAACTTTGTGCGCAGGATATGGAACAAATTCGTTAGTTCATGCCCATCTTGATCCCTTTGTTGCCATAGCGTGGTCCATTGGATGTATTTGTCATCATAGCTCCCCATAAGGTAATATTGTTCCTTGATGCCGTCTCAGAATGAATTCCAAGTGGGTGTGACCGAGAATAGAGAGGGTTCCCCTTTGTCCTCTTGCTCAGAGTAGGTTTCCCACCAATCTTTGACATGGGGGGTGGCTTTGAGGAGTGAAAAAATAATCTTTTCTAGGTCAAAGAAATCATGGATTGAGAAATACCCTTCCAGAAAATACAACTATCTATCTACGATGTCTACATCTATCTAGACTTCAAATACAGGAATGTCAAAATTTACCTGTACCTTGAAGGGAGTGGTGCCTCCGGTGTGGCTATTACATGTAGATATGTCATAGGTGGGAAATCGTTGAAGGATATGAGCAAAGTTATCTATCATCGCGTTCCTTTGTTTCTTGAGGGCCTCCTTGAGCAATATTTTGATAGGATCTCCTGCTCCCTCATCTTTATTTTCTTCTGCCATGGGAGGTCGTTGGGGTTTACGAGGATGATCTTGCAAGGGTTCAACTAGATCGAGCCCTAACTCCTTATACCTTGACCGCGTTGGGTACATGCAAAGAAAAATAGAGAAAGAGCAGACCGCTTTGATACCATTGATCCAAATTTATGTAGGAATGAAACAAAATACACATATAACCATAAACGTAAAGATGCAGTGAAAATAATGCTTCCTTTTATTAATAACAAATGACTGAAATATGCTTACAAACATAATTGAAATAACCTAGCTAGGGTGTTGGTAGCGTATCTCTGAGAAGGGATGTGGTAGCTACAGACCTATGAACTGTGTTACAATGAGGCTTGAAGGCATATTTATTATTGAGAAACAATGCAAAACCCTAAACATCCAAAAACCTAACCGTAGGAGATGAAGCGCCAAAACTATGGGCCCTTTTTGGGTAAATTGGCATTTCAACTTCTCGGGGATGTAACTTTGACATACGATCTCTGTTTGATGTGCATCATACCTCATTAGAAATATCTATTCGAGGAGTGTAACTTTTGGTGTGAGAAACATTGGTCCATGGACCCATGTTGCTCCCATTTTTCCCAAAAAACATCGTTTAGTGCCTCGAAAGGACTCCATAAGTTTAGGACCCGAAAAACTGCTAAAAATAGTAATTTGTGCTGAAAGTGAAAAGCTGCAAGAATTGATGGTGCGGGTCCAAATGGAATAGGTGGGTGGCCATCGATATCCACCTGGATCATGCAACTCAGTACTTGCAAGAAAATCTTGTTGTAGCTATTGATCTGAATGTCCTCTTGTGCTTTCTTTCTTTCCCTTTTCCTTATTGCTCCAAATCCCAAGTGCACCACACTCCTCCAAGAGTGCTCCAAGAAAAATTTGTGTCCAAGTGTATGAGAGAGAGAGAGAGAGAGAGAGATAAAAATGAGAGATCCAAAATTGAACTGAAAAAATTATGTGAACTGATCTTGAGAAGAATTTTTTTATTAATGAGGCCTCTAATTTCTTCAATTTTCCATTATTTTCCTTCATTTCACTCCTCACATACAACCTGTGACCTTTCACCTTACTTTTCTCCTATTTTTGATTATTTTCATAAATAAATGCCAATAAATTCCACTTTTCCTTTCCAAAGCATTAGCCATTTCATTTGCCAATTTCCATAGCCATAATAAATCGTATGATCACCAAAAATAAGATGTTTCTCCCAAAATTCAACTTGGAATATGTTTCCCATGATATTGGTTAATATTTTCCTTTATTAACTTCTATTACATGGAACTTTCACTAGGGTTGTTACAGAACCCTCCCCCTTAGGGGAACATCGTCCTCGGTGTTCAACGATACCTACAACCAAAAAGACGTCTATAAGAAAAACATAATTCTCATGGAGCTTGATAAATTAGATTGTTGTAGTATTTACAATGATCGACCTACTGAGAAGTAAACCAACATGAAAACATGACAAACATAACATCATAATGACATGACACTCATACCACTTACTGGATCTCTATAACATATCTCATGGAGGTATTTACATCCATATACATTTGTACATACACCAAAGACATATTTTTAGACCAGGAGGTAACTCCACAAATTGATCGATGACTCTGATAGAGGGTATTCATGAATATATACATGGAGGTGAGACCATTGGGATTCATTTCCCAATGTCGCTTAGACTTCCTTATTTCCTAATTTACACTAATATAAAATTTATCCCAATCCTTTAGGATTAGGTGTCAACATTCCCCCCCTTAATATGAAGGGATGTTGGTGAGTCCAAGCATCGTTTTTTATTTTTCAAATTTTTCTCTTCCAAGTGATTTGGTGAAGATGTCTGCAATCTTCTCATTTTTGGAATAACAACGTAGATGGATAGTTTTTTCCTCAACATGATGTCGAATCAGATGGTATTTTTTATTGATGTGCTTCGTTCGATCATGGAGCTTTGGGTTCTTGGCCAACTTTATTGTAGAAGTGTTGTCAATCATGAGTGGATTTGAATGAATTTGTTTCATTCGAAAATCTTCTAGGATTTTCCTGACCCACACAATTTCCTTTGTCGCTTCAGCTGTTGCGACATATTCTTCCTCAATTGTGGAATCTGTCGGAATTTACCATTTGTGTGATGTCTAGGAGACAACTCATGATCCAAGACTCATAGTATAACCTGAAGTATATACCCATGTTTCTTTGTCTCCATCAAAGTCTGAATCAGAGTATCCGATGAAGCTGAAGTTTCCCACCTGTGTATATTTGAGTCCAAAGTCTTGAGTCCCTTTCAAGTACTTTAGAAGTATTTTTGCAGTAGACCAATGTCCTTCATAAGATTTTTTCATAAACCTGGAGAAGATTATAGCAACAAATGAGATGTATGGTCTAGTAGTAGTTGGGTAGATGAAACTTCCTACAAGCTCTCTATACTTCGTTGCATCCTCAAATTCCCTCCCATGAATGGATGTGAGCTTCAAGTTTTGTTCCATTGGAGTGGTCAAAGGATTGCATTCAGCCATGCCAAACTTGTTCAATAGATCTCCAATGTACTTATTTTGAGAAAGGAATATAAATTTAGGATGTTGAGTTACTTTAATACCAAGATAATAGTGAACATAGCCCAAATCAGTCATTTCAAAACCTTTCTTGAATTCATTCTTTATGGATGCAATATAAATCTCATTTTTCCCTATCATCAAAATATCATCTACATACACCAAAATATATACAATTGTTTTCCCAAATTTCTTAGCAAACAAATTTACATCATAAAGATAAAAAAATTTGAAGTCAAGTTTCAGAATATGCTTAGTTAATTTCTCATACAAGGCTTACAGTGCTTTCTTGAGGCCATAAAAGGATTTTATATGCTTTCATACTTTGTTTTATTGGCCCTTCAAAAAAAATCCTTCTGGCTGGGACATAACAACCTTCTCCTTTAGATCTCCATTCAAAAAGGTGGATTTTACATCCATCTGATGGAATTTCCAACCCTTTTGAGCTGCTAGGGAAAAGAGTGTTCGGATGGTGGCCCATTTTGTTGTGGGGGAAATTTTTTTCTCATAATCAACCCCTTCTTTCTATGCAAAACCTTTTGCCACAAGCCTGGCTTTTTGTTTTTCAAGTGATCCATATGATTTGTACTTGTTCTTGTAGATCCAATTGCAAAAAATTGGTTTGGTGGAGAATGGAGGATCAACCAGATTCCAAGTGTCATTCTTTATCAAGGAATCATACTCCTTTTGCATCGCTTCATTCCATTAATCATGAGAAGCAGCTTCTTTGAAGGAAGTTGGTTCAAGATCTGTAGACAAATTCAATTCACAATTATAAGCAACATCCATATCAATAGGTGAATCATAATTATCTACATCACCTCCACTTTTCCTGGTGGAACTTCTCATTCCTGTCTTTCCAACCTCATCGGGATCAACATTTTACAGTGTCTTTCTTAGCCATTTTGGGGCACCTTTCTGAGATGGCCCAAGCTTCTCATTTGACTGAGTTGAGATTGAATCAAGATTCAGTCTCCCAATTATGTCAATCGCATCATTCAAGGTGTCATTCGTGGTTGGTTCTTCATGTGGGGGAGAGAGTGCTTCGGAAGATGATTCCATAGATTGATTCAATATAGGAATCCCCCCTTCAAGATGTGGAATCTAATTATAAAATTATTTAAATTACTTTTCATGTGTGAATCTATCCAAGAGATCAAGTTGCTGCTCAACAACATCGTTAGTATTGGAAGATTCAAGGAATATGATATCTCTAGATACTACAAATTTCTTATTGATTTCATCAAAGAGACAATATCCTTTTGAGGTATTGGAATACCCGAAGAAGATACTCTTTCAACTTCTAGAACCAAGTTTAGTTCTTTGTACCTTAGGTTTCAAAGCATAACAAGTGGAACCAAAGACCCTGAAATGCTTTACTGAAGGAATGTGGACATGCCACATTTCATAAGGATTTTTGTTTCTGATTGTATTATAAGGGCACCTATTCTTTATGTACACAACACAAAAATGCATCAACCCAAAACATGAATTTTACATTCTTGAAAAACATCATGGGGTGAACCATATTTTAGATTTTCCTATTCATTCTTTTAGCTACACTGTTCTGTTAAGGATTATAGGGCATAGTTGTTTGATGTTTGATCCCATATTGGTGAATATAGTTTTCAAATTCATTTGAAGTGTATTATTTTCCATTATCAGTGTGCAAAGAGTCAATATGAGTTTGTGCATCATTTTAAATCCATGCATAAAAATTCTTGAATTTTTGAAAAGCATCAGATTTGTTCTTCAATAAGTAAACCCAACACATTCTAGTGTAATCATCAATAAATGTCATCATATATTTATTTCCATTTGCAGAAGAAACATGCATGGGGCCACATAAATATAAATGAATAAGCTCAAGTTTTGTATGTGCTCTGGAATGTGAATCATGAAAGGACTTTTTTCTATGCTTTCCTAGAATACAAGCATCACATTACTTAAGATTCATAGGAATTGTAGGTAATCCAGTAACACATTTTTCTTCAACAATCGAAGGTTGTCATAGTTTAAGTGTCCAAATCTAGCATGCCATAAAATACTTTATGGGAATGTACCTTCATCACGATGAGAACTAAATGCAAATTTTTGTGCCTGAGGAGAGGTACCTTGTAGCTTTAGGAGTCTTCTTTCTTCTATTCCCTTCATGACAAGTAAGCGATCTGATGATTTTTTGACCTCAAACTTGCCATCAAACATGTGAATGGAGTGTCCTTGCTAGCAGATGTGCACCAAGGACAAAAATTTTATCCTCAGCTCGGGGAGGTATAGAACCTCATGTAGAAGATGGTCTGGAAGACCAGGAAACTTAAGCCTGATTGTGCCAAGCCCTGATGGCTTGAGTTTAGATTTGTCTGAAAATTATACTTCTCCATCAACCTTGTCAGTACATTATTCAATTTTTTTTTTTCTAAAATTCATGTGACATATTTCTCTTGAATCTAGTAACCAATCATTTCTCCAAGAAGTAAGTGAAGCATCAAACAATTCTTTAGTTACTCCAATGTTACAATGTGCTAAAACATAAATAGAAGATTCAAGTTCTTTACCTTTGTCTCTGTCATGATTTTTACCTTTTTCTTGATTTCTTTGCTGCTCAATTTTGTCCCTATATTACTAGTATAGTCCCTTATTGTTGTTAGTGTAACCCCCTTATTGTTATTATTGTACCCCTGTAACCCAAATATTGTTATTATTGTGCCCTTAAGTTATTATTGTTAGGTCGACTAGGATTACATTGTGGCCCCATGGACTCTTATATATAAAAAGGAGGTTTTTTTAATTTGTATCATCCAAGAATTGTTCATTCATGTAACGTATTGGAGGTTTCCCCCTCGAAGTGGCTTATTTCTAAGGCGTTGATATCTCTTTTCTTCTATTTTTGGAGCTGGTTTCACAACATTTGGTATCACAGGTTTGGATTCTAGGGTTTTCGCTGCTCCAAACCGGTCATTGTGGAATTTTCACTATATATTTTTTTCTACGAAGGTTCAGAAGCTGAAATTTGTAGAGCACAAAGCCGAAATCCTGAGGAACATTTTCACACAATTTCAGATCTTTGTTCGCAACATTTTCGGAGATATGATCTGTGGAAGTTAGGGATTTTTTCAAGCTCCTGAATTTAACCTAAACAGGTCATCGCGTAATTGTCGCTATAACTTGTTTTCAAAGAAGATTCAGAAGCTAAAATTTTTAGAGAGCGAAGACCAAATCCTGTGAAACATCTTCACAAAATTTCAGAGTTTGGTTAACAATATTTTCAGAGATATGATCTATGTAATTTAGGTCTTTTTCAGGCTCCCGAATTTCATCTCAAAGAGGTTATTGTGATAAAATATTCATAACTGTCTCTCTGAGCATCAAATTGGAATGCTGTAAAAAGTGGCTACAAGTACACTGACGATAGTTTCTTTTATATCAATTTCAAAGTCAAAGGAGGCAACATTGACATGTGGCAAGTCATACAAGTTCGCTCTGTTGAACCAGTCCATAATTGAGTCATTGTGGGAGATTGGACATAACTTTGTCTTAAAGAATCCAATTTAGGTCAGACCTGTGACATTTGAAAGAAACTTCAGAGGGCTACTACAAGGCTGAATTTTAGATATTGAGGATTCACCATTATAGAATTAATTCAATTTCAATATAGAGCTCCTCAAAAGCAAGTAAAAGGTGTGTATTTTTTTCCTGAATTGCATCAGTCTTGTTTGAAGAATCAAGTTGAATTGGTTCCAAGGGCATATTGTAGAATAGATATCACTATTGGATTCTAAAATGGCCCCCAAAAAGAATTCAACACCCATTAAGACATTAGAAGGCTCTACTGTGACTAATGAAGACGAAGAATGGCAAAATAACATATCAAAATTACAAGAGCAACTGCAACAAATTTCTCTCTCGCAAAGAGCAATAAAAAATGACATGGAAGTTTTGAAGAAAGCCATGGAAATTAAGATGGATGGTTTGAATAAAGGCATGGAATCTAAGATGGATGTTTTGAAGAATGGCATGGAAGCTAAGATAGATGGCATGGAAGCTGGCATGGAATCTAAGATGGATGACATGGAAGCTAAGATCGATGAAAAAATGGAAAACATGAAGAATGATATAAAGGCAGGCATGGAAGGTTTGACAAAGTTGATACAAGAAATGTTTCCTAATGGTGAAAAGATAGTAGAGGAAACTCATGATGAGAAAAAAGTAAATTTTAATCGTGATTTCATAAACTCTAATGTTGGTAGGAAGAACCACCATATTCCAAAAATGGATATGAGGAAGTTTGATGGAAAGGATCCTGTAACATGGATACTACAAATGGATCAATATTTTGATCTCAATAATGCGGAAAACACACAAAAGGTATGCATTGCAACTTTACATTTAGAACAAAATACATTTGTGTGGTATCGATGGCTTTGCTCCCGTAAAAAAATTGTCACTTAGTCAATTTTTATAGAGGAAATGATAGCACATTATGAGGATACAAAGAGCAACATCTTCTTTAGCCAATTTATAAATCTCAAACAAAAGGGTTTAGTGGGGGAGCACATTGAGGACTTCCAAAAATTGAATATAAGGGTAACTGATATTCCATAGGAACACATGATTGGTCTCTTCATAGGTACTTTAAAGGATAACATCCAACATGAAGCTCGTGTTTTGGAACTTGATTCATTGGAGAAGGCATTCAAGTTGGCAAGAAAAATTGAATGTAAAATTATGGCGACAAGGAAGCCTACCACTCACTTCTATAAAGAGGGAAGTGTTGCTATGCCTAGATTTCCACAACCTACAAGGTTGACACCACAAAAATTGGAAGAAAAAAGAGCAAAAGGGCTTTCCTACAGTTGTGATAGCAAATACACTAAAGGTCATAAGTGTGCTGAGAAGAAATTATCTTACATAGATTGTGAAGAGGAAGAAGAAAATGAACAAGAAGAGGATATACACTAGGAACCAACCCTAGAAGAGGAAGAAATGAGTCTAACCATATCATGTAATGCATTGGCAGGAATTACCACTCCTCAAACTATGAAGATAGAAGGACATATCAAGAATAAAAAGGCAATAGTGTTGATTGATTTAGGTAGTACCCATAATTTTATCATCCTCAATCCGATGGTCAAACTGAGATAGTAAATAAATGTTTGGAAGGATATATTTGTTGTTTTTTATATGATAAATAGACACAATGGGTCAAGTGGTTACCTCTCGCTGAATGGTGGTATAACACTTCCTTCCATACTACAGCAAAAATGACCCCATTTATGGCACTTTATGGATATCATCCACCATCCATCACTTCTTCTTTAAGAGAAAATTCGAAGGTTCAAGCAGTGGAAGATCACATCGAGCATCAACAAGAAGTTCTCTAGCTCTTAAAGGATAACCTGAATTTGGCACAAAATCGAATGAAACAATAGGTAGATCAACATCGCAACGAGAGAAGTTTTGATGTAGGAGACTGAGTATTTTTACGGCTACAACCATACAAACAAATTTCCCTCAGGAAAGCTAAGAAGGATAATAAATTATTGCCAAATTACTATGGTCCTTACAAAGTGTTGCAAAATATTGGTACTATGACATACAAATTGGAGCTTCCTGCTTCTTCACGAGTGCATCCAGTTTTCCATGTTTCATGCTTAAAGAAGGTTATAGGTGAAAATATTCCAGTTCAAACAATATTACCAGAACTTGATGAGGAAGGAAAAATCATGTTGGAACCTGAAGCGGTCACGGAAAAAAGAAGTCGACAGCTATGAAATCGATTAATTTCAGAGTATCTCATCAAGTGGAAGAACTTACCCACTGAAGATCCTACATGGGAGGATGATAATTTTATACAGAAGCACATAGAGCTACTCAAGCGTTGAGGACAACAATTTTTTGAAGGAGAGGAGCATGCTAGGTCCCTATATTACTAGTATAGTCCCTTATTGTTGTTAGTGTAACCCCCTTATTGTTATTATTATACCCCTGTAACCCCCATATATTTATTATTGTGCCCTTAAATTATTATTGTTAGGTCGGATAGGATTACATTGTGGCCCCACTAAGATTACATTGTGGCCCCATGGACTCCTATATATAGAAAAGAGGTTTTGTAATTTGTATCTTCCAAGAATTGTTCATTCATGTGATGTATTGGAGGTTGCCCCCTCTAAGTGGCTTATTTCTAAGGCGTTGATATCTCTTTTCTTCTATTTTTGGAGGTGGTTTCAAAACACAAGCCCTGATGGCTTGAGTTTAGATTTGTCTGAAAATTATACTGCTCCATCAACCTTGTCAGTACATTATTCAAAAAAATATTTTCTAAAAGTCATGTGACATGTTTCTCTTGAATCTAGTAACCAATCGTTTCTCCAAGAAGTAAGTGAAGCATCAAACAAGTCTTTAGTTACTCCAATGTTACAATGTGCTACAATATAAAGAGAAGATTCAAGTTCTTTACCTTTGTATCTGTCATGATTTTTACCTTTTTCTTGATTTCTTTGCTGCTCAATTTTGTCCCAAGGCAGCTTAGATGTAGATTCATCATGCCGATATTTATTGCAACGTATGTAATGAAGATCAGATTTTTCAATTTGAGCTTGTCTGCCCCCCCTTCCTATGAAATTTCATCTTCCTCTTACTCTTAGGCCACCTCTTGCTCTGAAATAATCCTAAGCATGATTATTCTCTCTATGTGCGAAACATACATCTTCTTCAGAAGACAGAGGGGTTGTCTTCTTTCCAAAAGCCTTCTATCTTTCTACAAACATTTTCTCAAGGGAATCAAAGGTGATCTTCATGAGGTTTCCACTTGCTTGCAATGACCCAAGGTAATGTGAGTAAGTGGGATACAATTCCTTAACATAAGCTATGAGAGGTATGTCAACTTCTACACTAATATTTTTAATGTCATGCATGATAGATCTTACTTTTGATGCTAAAGCAAGAGGGTCATCGTTTTTGAATTCAAGGTTAAACAACTTAATCATTAATTGAACAATTTCAAGTTCTGAATGTGAGTCATAGATTTCTTTTAATTGATTCAAGGCTTCATAGGAATTTAAAAATGGTGTAATATGGCAACTCACCTCTGCATTTACTGAATCTACAATCAAGGCATAGACTTTGCAATTATTGTTTTCCCAAATGGCGATCTCCTTGTCTGAGGTCGGATTTTTCGGTGTATTTTCTCCTTCTCCTTCACAAATTCCACTCCACAACTCATTAAAAATGAGAGTGTTCTCCTTGCCAGAGAGAACTACTCCCACAATAGATATGAGAGAATGCATTGTAAATATGTATTGTAGAAAAAATTTAGTTTGTTGGAAAAATACTCAATTCCAGTGTAAAAAATTTATTTTGCTGCAAAAACTCAATTATGGTGGAAAAAATGCACTCTGCTATAAAAAATCAATTCTGGTAATAAATATGTACTTTGCTGTAAAAAATCAGTTCTAGATTTTATTTATTTATTTATTTTTTGTAAAAAAAATATTAAAAAATTTTGTAGAGGGGAGATCGGACCTGGGGGAGGAGGGATCTAGGGGATGTAAAACCTCAAGAAGGTAGGACTTGGGGGAGGTCAAACTTGGTAGGTAGAATAGGGGAAGGTGAGAGTGGAGGGAGGAGGGAGGGGAGGGAAGGGAACCTGTAGAGGAGAGTGGGGAAGGAAGGAGGGAAGTGGGAGGGGAGAAGCTCAGAGGAGTGGAGGAAGGGAGCAGAGGGGAAATTGACTGTGGGAGGAGGTAGAAGCTACGAGAAGAGGGGAGCCTATAGAAGAGGAGGTGTGGGAGATAGCCGCGAGAGGTGGAAATTGTGTGGAGTTGGAGGTAACAGCTGTGTGGAGGATGGTCATGAGTTGTGGAATGTGTTGCAACAGGAGGAGAGAGATTATTTTTATTGTGATCTCCAGGAGAGCGGAGCATACAAGAAGTATGGGATGCGATGGAGAAAGGAACAAAGCTCAAAAATAAATTTCGATGCAAAGGAGCCTGGGAATGAGTTGAAGGCTCAAAAAAATTGGAATCTGGATTGCTAGGAGTAGGAGGGATAGTTTTTCCAAGAGCAAAGAAAGAGGCAGATCTGCCAGGAGAAGGAGGGAGTTACACCAGGGGCGAAAATGCCAAAAAAGGAGTTGGCTCTGATACCATGTCACACCAGGAGGTAACTCCACAAATTGAATGGTGAATTTAATAAAGGGTGCTCACACTACAAGGAAAAGACCCTCTAGCGGAGGTTATAAAGGAGGTTTTTAGTGTTATAAAATTGGCCAAAATTTTCAAAAAACCATTTTCTACAACATTCGTTTATGGTTACGGAGGTTTTGGCGGAGCTTTTAATGGAAATTCAACACAACTAAAAAAACTGGGCAACTGGAGGTTGTTACAGATTTTTTTTTCATCGGTGCGCTACTAAGGTTTCAACGCACTAGTGAGTGTCATCTAGATGGTGGCCCTGGGGCGGTCGAAGGTGCATGCACTAGGCCGTCAAGGTATAAAACTGCACCGGGCACAGTGTTGGTGAAACAACGCACAGGGCCGTTCTAATTGGTCTTGGGATTTGTGCGGTTCCCATAGGTCGTCTCAATGCACCGGTATGTAGACTTATAGAAATGCATCGGTGCTCTGTATTAGACAAACACACCGAGATTTATAGTTGGTATTGGTATTTGTGCAGTGCCCATAGGTCGTACAAATGCACCCATGCGTAGTCCCACATAAATGCACCAATGCGCAGTACCGCACAAACACACTGAGATTTTTAATTGGTTTTGGTATTTTTGTGGTGCCCATAGGTCGTAGAAACGCACCAGTGCGTTGCATCATACAAATGCACTGGTGTATAGTAATTGACACGCGCCGGTGTTCATTTTTGATTTTTTAGAAACATCGACCTGTGACAGTGCAATTATTGTGATTTTTAAAAATTCATTATTCATTAAAAGTCAGCACATCTTATAATAGTATTCATATTAATTAAATTTTTATTAATTCATTTGAATGTGATGTCTGGATTAATTTTTTATATCATATCATAATTATTGTGATTTTTTAAAATTCATTATTCATCAAAAGTCGACACATATATGTCTTATAACAGTATTCATATGAATTAAATTTTTATTAGTGCATTTGAATGTGATGTTTGGATTAATTTGTTATATCATATCATCAAAGTTCACATCTCTTCATTACGATATTTAATCATCCATAAATCTAATCAGTGGTGTTACATTTCATAGTGACAATGGAGAACACAATAGAATAAATTAAAACATATTTTATTATATATATATATATATATATATATATATATATATATATATATATGAATAAGACAATATTTGTCAAACAAAATGGGACAGTTATTGGTATCCCTTTGTCTTTCAGTTGGAACACTATGTCCATTACATTAAACACAATGTCTGATTTCACAGACAAATATTTAAAAAAATATAACGCCTTGCTCTGATATCCAAACATAGTGATCATCATTCTTCGCTTGAACTATTTTCACTTCTAGATCTACTTCCATGACTTGGGTTATTTTTAGGAATGTTTTGTTCACGGTGTTGATTGTTTTCTTCTTCTTCACCTTCCATCTACAAACATAAAAATAAACTGTAATGAGTGTATATACATTGGTGAGAATAATGAAAATTGCAATATTAAATAATATACATCAATGTAAATTGAAAAGAAATGACGTACCATAGCAACAGTTGGCTCATGAACTATACACATTCTTTCAAAACCATGTACCATGTCATCTTTCAAGATTTCATCTATTGGCGTAGTTCCATACTTTGTTTCCTGCAAGTTTTACACCCCATAACAAATAATATATTTAATATAAAAGATTCGTTTGTTCTATTAATTATAGATGGAGCTAAGTAAAACAATATTGATATATGCTTACAAATTCCACAATTAATTTGTGATATGCCAACATATACTCATAACCCATATCTAATCCAATTTCAATCGATTCGTCTAATGGTTCTTCTTTGTATGTTAGCACTTGTTTGAAGACATTCAATGATGATTTTTGTAAAACAACTTAAAAATTAAAAAAATGAAATCTAGTTAAGTTGTTATAAGGAAGTAACAATTACTCACAAACTTAGATATCAACCATTTTCTTCCTTGTCGTCTTGTTTTATGTGTTGAATGGGTTCCATTTTCTTTTATTTTCTACAAGAAAATAATTGAAAATTAATAGTTAATGCCAAATTGTTTTTTTATTGTACCCAATGATCGAAAAATTCAATGATTACATATTACATTTGAATCACGTTTTTGTTGAGATGGCTCCTCCTGTGATGCAATTTTGTCCATTTCTTTGACTATCTTCTTGTACACCTTTTTGGACATTCCTACTGGCATATTTATGATATCAGCTCGTTCATATTTTGAGATTTTCATAATCTTCTTGAAAATGTAACATGACAATAAACTATTTAATTTTTGTATTGATATATGAAAAGTAAATATAACAAAAGTGATATCTATAAATAATTCTAGACAAACATTGAAAGGAATATTAATTTTTTCATTCCTTTTTTTTGTTGTATGTTTTTGCTATTAAAAGACTAACATGTCTCATTGACCAATTCTCTGGAAACTCTTCCTATAGTTTAGATAAAATTTGGTTCTTGGAATCATTGGATTGATTTTTGTATTGTAAGTGGAAAGAACGTCTATAAATTCATTCAACTAGATCCCTCAAAATTTTGTAAAAACTTTCCCCCTTTTGTTAACCTCCAACACCACTCCAGATGAGCTAAGGAGAAATTCATTTTCATTTGCATGTTCTGTTTTTTTTCTTTTCTTAGAACAACATTCCTTTTCTGAGTTGTTGGTCCCTATAGAAAATTAAACATATGTGAATTAATAGATTGTTTGACACATGTTATCTAATAATTTTAAGTATATTATTAATGAAAATTAAAAAAAGAAACTCATATTGGATCGAAAGTATTTTTTCATTCACCTGATTCATCCTTTTGCAATTTTTCAATCAAGATGTTATGCTCTTCTGGTCCTAGATCAGAAATAATCTTATTGAGCTTCGTCATTTTGTAGCTCTGCATGATACACAGTAAACTATACATATTAGTTAAACTTACATATAGTTCAAAAATAATATTTTTTGTAAAGAATTTACAAAGAACTTGCCTTTTTTGATTTTCTTGATGTGTTATCAATATTTTTGTTACTTGATCTCTTGTCAGTAATTTCTTTATCAATCTGAAACTTGTGCCATATCATTTATTAATATATTTATAAATAAATTGTTGATTTTTCAGCTAAAAAAAAGAATCTCGAGAAACCGGTGTGCCATTCATTCTGTGCACACCGACGTTGGTGCGTGGGGGTCTTATAAACGCTTTGCACAAACAATATAATAGACCGTATGGTGCTCTATGTCAACAAGGATCATCGGTGCATTACATGTTAACCATCACACTGATTAACATAGAGAAGATAATAAAAATCGTCTAGTGTTAGTTTTTGTAGCATAAATTCCCCATGCAAACAAGGGACCACCATACGGTGCTCTCTATCAACTAGGAGACCCGGTGTGGTGTGTTATATGTTACATGGTGCACCAATTAACACAATAAAACATTTTTTTGTGAAAAAAACACATTAGCGGTGCGCCATAATGAAATAGCACATTATTGGTATGCCTTGTGTAACCTAGCACACTGGTGCCCTATTTTACATATGGCGCACTGATTTTTTTTTTTTAAATTTTTCTTACACAGTAATTTCACGGTGCGCTGGGATAATACAACGCACTGGTACGCTAGGTTACGCAGGGCGCACCGATAAAAAAAATGTTTTTTTTCAAAAATTCACGCAAGGGCCGACATGGATTGGGACCCGACTGTGCAAGTTGTCCCGTGGGTTGGATGTCAATAAAAAATGAAAATCCCTAATTTTGAAATCATAGAAAAATGGAGAAGAAAGGGCAGAAACAAAAATAATGAAGGGTTTAGGGTAGAAATGGAATTTTTATTTTTTATTTTTTGTTTCTGAAAATGAAAAACAAATCAAAAAAATTTTCTTACTTCGTAAAAAAACTGCAGAAAAAGTAAAAAAAATAATCAAATTTAATCACGAGATCGTTTTAAATTCTATGCTATAGGGTTTGATTCACTAAAGGTCTGGAATTTTGATTGTCTGAATACTTTTGTTCGAACGTATTTCGCCGCTCCATAGTGCTCTCGTGCTCTCTTGCTCTAGGTATGTCTCCTGCAAATTTCTGGCTGAAAACTTTTGCAAAAATAGTGAAATAATGAAAAGTGTTTAGTATTTAAAGAATTTTTTTGATGAAATTAGATTTTTGAAAATATTTTTCCGCTCATTTTTCAATTTGCTGCTTTTTTTTTTCACTTAAAGAAAATAGAGTTGCACTTTTTTTATTTGCGGTTATTCGTCACTGGAGTGTCACTTAATAGCACCGAACCGATGCGTCCATTGGTAACACGACACCGGTGCGCATTAACTAAAACACACCGGTGCGGGTATATGTACATTGGCACAGATTTGTGGCTAAGGCACCAAATTTGCGTTTAGGTGTGTACACCAAAATTTAGTGAAGTCTAACCATAGAAATTGAGAATTAGAATTTTGTTTATTCTTGATGGAAATATGCAATTAGAATTAGAATTTTGTTTATTCTTGAGAATTAGAATTGGATAAATTCTTGATGAAAATAACTATTCTTACAATGAATTTTGTTTATTGCAGGAGGTCCCCACTGATTATGTGGAGAGAATGCAATGTGGGGCATGTGAAGATGCAATACTACAGGGCCCAAGTGGAAAATTGTGGCATGTGACCTATGCTATGCTAAGACTTGGGCAGTTTTCACAAATGGTTGGGAAAGTTTTGTTACTGAGCAGTTTATTGAAGTTGGAGATATTTCAGTTTTTAGACATATTGGAAATGTACATTTTGTTGTGAAAATATTTGGGCCATTTCTTCTCAAAACTACACCTCTTCTTCTTTCAGGAAAAAAAAAAACTTGAACCTTTCCACAACCTGCAACAAGAAAAGGTGCCAACAGGAGCCTCTGACATGCATATCTATTTCTTCTATTGAGGTCTCAAAGGAATTGATTATGGCCAGTCTACTTCATTGAGGAATGTGCCTGAATTTTCTTTGGTTCTACCAAAGGGTGAAGTTACTAACAGATACAAGATTTTAAGCTCCCTCCAACCCTCATTAAATTGCGGAATATGGATAAAACTCCATAGAAATTCCTATCATTTGCGTAAAATGCCTCGAAACACAGAATGGAGTCTTTTTTTTTTTCAAAGTTGTGTGTTATTATGGTGAAAGAAATTATTCTTTCTATTTTGTGCTAATATGGTGAAGAAATGGAATAGTGCTCAAGTATATGACAAGAGTCTTCAATCATATTCTCAAAATATATGGGTTCTTTATTAAATGCATAGCTACAATATTTGGTCATATCGCTGCTAGGAAAAATTCAACTGAAATACCAATATGGCAGGGTTGGTACTATTTATTGTCCCATGAACCCATAAACCCCACAAAAAATCTCAAAAACCTTTTAATAAAATGCAAAATAGTCTAAAAATGTTTTTTTTTTTTTGTCTATTGCATTTTGACACTCGAATTTTTCTAAAATTTGTTCATGGAATTAGCATCCATAAGAGGCAACGCAATGGTAATATACTCAAATTCTTCTAAAGTTTGTTCAATGGAATTAGTACATGTGAAATGGTACATGTGTTGTTAATTCATCAATATTTATACTTTTTAAGATGGATTTTTATAAAGAAGAGGACTTAATTACTTTATACCTTATAAGAATCGTTTTTTTGAAAAATTATAATATGTATTTTGAATTAATGTAAAAATCAATATTTCACTTGATAATTTGCAATTATGTTGATCTCAATAAAAATAGCGTATTGTATAAAGTTCTTTTTTTTGGTATGTAAGATCATAGTAAAATAATGATAATTCTAAATTACATGAATTTATTTGCATTATTTTCTAAACTTTATTATGTTAAAAAAGTTCATATTATTCTAGATTTTTTATTTTACAATTATTTACAAATTTACAAATTTTAATAAAATCATTTCACATTAATAGAATTAAATTTTTCACATTAATACAATTAAAATTTTACAAATATTTTACATACAATTACAATTACAATTACAATTACAATTTTACAATTTCTCAACAATTACAATTAGAATTACAATTACGATTTTAGAATTTTACATACAATTACAATTAGAATTACAATTAAAATTTTACAATTACAATCATTTCACAGTAATACAATTAAAATTTTACATACAATTAGAATTGCATTTACAATTTTACAATTTGTCATATATACAATTACAATTAAAATTACAATTACAATCATTTCACAATAAATTAAATATTACAATTACAATTAAAATTTTACAAATATTTTACATACAATTACAGTTAAAATTATAAATACAAATAGAAATACAATTTTACAATTTTACATTCAATTAAAATTAAAATTCCAATTACAATCATGACATTAATATTTAATAAATATCATGGTCATTTAATATGACATTAATTAATAAACATCACGATCATGATAACCATCATACAAACATCATATTCGATTAAAAAACACATTCAAATTTGCTAACATCATTGTGATCATGATCATCTAACAAAACACAATTAGCATTGTATAACATCATCACAACACAAACATTAAATATACATGTCATGTCAAATAACTGCTATCACATACACATCTATTTGCAAGTTGCACATTAAATGAACATATCTAACATGACCTAACAATATACACATCATGATGATCACCAACATGTAAATTAAGTACAATTGCAACATGAACATAAAATACATGGACCATATATATATATATATATATATATATATATATATATATATATATATATATATATATATATATATAATGTCAAAAATATACAACTGTAATATAAATTTCATGGATCAGCTGGTGGTACATCATCAATAGCAGTACTAGTCGAGGCCTGCTTAGTCAATGGTGTAGCCTTGACGGTCGATGGTCCAGCCTACTCATGATCATGAGTACTGCTGGATGTTGTATGCTGCTGATTGGACGTGGCCGATGGTCCATCCTGCTGTCCATGATGACTGTTACTCGATGCTAGTGGAGGCTTCTCATCTGATGCGAGGTGAGGTGAAATATCATCAGGTGATTGGTCACTACTTGCGGACTATCGATCACGTGCCGCATCTCGACCATGCCTATAACGTGCAATAGTCCTCCTCAGCCGCGTAACTAATGTCGTAGCTCCTACAACATGCTGCATCAGGTTGTACATGTCACACAACATGCCTCTCCACATATATAACAGCCTACCATCGGCTTGTATGTCTCTCATAGTAGCGGGCATGATGCTCACCTCAACAATCAATGCAGTGCGTTGGTCGCCCAACTCCATCCTGTATCTACTATCAATCCCACCACGCCTAGCAAAAGGCGGTACCGGAACATCAACAGGAGTAGGTCTCTTTGCACAAGCCTCCTGATGATCCTTGACATTTGGCATACCCTGATCATCATGAGGATATACACCTGGATCATTTGGTGGTGTCGGCATGTCCACACCATAAAAATACCCAATGTCTACAAAATATATACAAGTACACAAAAATAATTATAAATTTTCATTACACAACTTAATAAAAACAAGTTAAAGAACATGTTAGAATAAATTTAAATAAAACAGTAATATTACCTCTATCATCCAGCGGCTCATCATCTGTGAAGAGGATTTTGGCACACCCTCTCCAATCCAAACTAGCATAAGGATAGGAAACCATAATGAAGGGATGCTCATCAACACTGGCTAGTAACTCAAGTGCATCATGCGATATCCTTGCTGGAAACACAGTCTCGCCTCTCTTGGGCATCATATTCCCCCACATGTGCATTTGTTCCTCGAACATCAGCCTACAAGGCTGTAGAACAAAAGTAGGCATTGTCTCTAGAAACCTATCAAAAAATAAACAAAAAATCTCTGAAGAAAAAGGTAAGTTGACCCTCCCTTGTGCATGAGCATGACATCTATCTAAGGCTGTATAGAACTCCCACAAAAAAATGGCAGACCACCTGACAAGTCGTGGCTCCTATACTCAAGAATCAACATAATATAGAAGCGAGAAACTAATGCATTTCCCATCATCGGTTTTGTGTGAAATGGTTGAAATCAGAAGTGAGAGACACATCACCTCCTGACTACCAAATGCACCAATACGTAGCTGACCTCTAGAGACCTGAAAATCTGAAGGAGACATTATATCTGCGCTAATGTATCTTTGGGAGTACACCAACTGAATCCTTGCTGCATAGCCAACTAGAACTTCTGGGAACGAGGGAAAATTCACCCCTCTCCTCGATAACCCTTTAATGAAATATATTTCCTCTTCAATGGGCGTGTACCACTAGTTAGGACCAACCCATAAATCCTGTAGGTGGGCATTCCACCTGCGGACAAGATGTCTCAAAAACATACCATGGCCCTTTAGGGAAGTAGCTTCCTCATAGAACTTGAGGAGGCCTACTTGCCTTGGAACCCCTGGGTAGCTGTTGTAATAAGGCAAGGGTATGCATCTCTCTCCCTCTCTCATGCCTCCCACAGATGAACCATGTTATACTAATCCGCCTGTTGTTGCTGTTGTTCCCCCTCTTCTCTCATTTCACGTCTCTGAATGATTGACATATTAAATACAATTTTTTATTAAATGAGACATGTATTTAGGAATATAGATATATAATTTTTTTTGGAAAAAATAAAAACAAAACAGTCAGTGTGCCACAAAAAAAAAGCATGCACCAGTTCCAGTGTGTCTTTTTTTGTCGCGCATCGGTGGCGGTGCACCAGATAATATTCAATGCACTGATGGAGGTGCACCTGAAAATTTTTAGTGCACCGTTGACTATGTACGGTGTCAGGAGTATGGTGTGCTGACTAAAATCTACACCCCGGGGCATATAGTTTGGTCAGCGCACCGACCTCCTGACATTATTACATTTTTAATAGTGCGGTCTTTAACCAGGTTTCACTGTTGACCCTATCAAAATGCAGAATGTGGTGCGCTAACAAAAATACCTGCCTCGAGGTGGATATTTAAGTCAATGCACCGCATTGCCGCTATTCCACATGGTCAACGGTGCGGTCGGGTAACAGACCGCACCGCACTTTTTTTTTTAATTTTAAAATAACACGGTGCGCATTTTGGTACTGCCCTAGAACCAGTGCGGATACTGTTAGCACCGATTGCAGTGCACCTTGTAGCAGCATTGTGAACCAGTGCGAGCTGAATGGCTCGAGCGCACTGCACGACAATTTATTTTATTTTCTTTTAGATGGTTGATTTTAAGGTAATTTGAAATTCTAATCCACTAAAAGGCTTAATTATGGAAAAACAAGAAAATTACCTGTACATTTGGCCATCGAGGAGCCATATTGGCTATAGAATTTGCAAAAGAAAATTTGGTCACCGTTTTGAAAAATTCAAGTTGGAGATTTGTGGGCAATGCACAGTAGTAGTGTGTGCAATGGGTGCAATGGGAGCACCGATGTTAGGGTAGATTAGACAAGAATAAATTGCACCGATGCTTGAGAGTTCTAGAGCACTGAGAAAAGTGAAAAATGTGGTTTTTTGGCCATAATTTTTTTTTTTATTTAACCCTGTTCTGGTACATGGGGTTTTATAGGCACACTAGCGTAGCTGCTAACGACTGCATCAGGAAATTTCTTTTTTGGCATGGGGTTTTATGACAGATCGATGTGGTTTCTTAATACTACACAGGGTTGTTTCTGTTTTAGTATGGGGTTTTATGGCGCACCGGTGTAGAATATTTGTAAAGCAATGATGCACTATAGTAAAAAGACGCATCGGGCAAGTGTGTACGGAGCACACGATGTCCGGTGTGCCAATTTTTTGTGCACATCGGTGCTTTCTCTTGTTGAACACACTAGTGTAGTTTAGGATGATTTGCACACCGAAAGAAAAACATCTACAAAAACCTCCACCAGCCAACGTCCTCTAGTAACCTCCACTAGAAACAGATGCCTGGGGTTTTTTTATAAGGGGTTCCTCAAAAACATCTGCTAGAGGGTATTTTCCTTGTAGTGTCATGAATATTTACGTGGAGGTGAGACTGTTGGGATTTATTTCCCAAATATCTCTTAGAATCCGTTTTTCCTAATTTAGACTAATATGTAATTTCTCCCAATCCCTTAGGATTAGGTGTCAACACATATACCAAAACACATGCCAAAACATTTGCTCAACCAATGAACAAGGAAGAATACGTAGCCTACATTTAATCTACCATCTCCCATGTAACTTGATTAAGCCCAAACTGCTTCCACTACTCTTAAACCTACTCGATTTCTTGGTTCTGAGTATGAGCATATTTATCTGCAAAATGAACTAAGGTTATGATTGGAATTATCCTTCTGGCTCCACCTGCAATATAGACCAGTCAATCACATGATAGAAATATTTAACATACTTCTTAAGCAATGACACATGGAAAACATCCTGGAATTTCACTATCAGAGGCATTGCAAGTCAATAGGCTATTGGCTCAATCCTCTCAAGAATATTGAAAGGTCCACAAAACTAAGGTGCCATCTTGGCACATGATCCAATCCTCAAGGATATCTTCTTGGGCTTGATGCATAAGTATACCTACTCCCCAACCTAAAACTCTATAAACAACATGTTTCGATCTGCATAAATTTTCTATATATTCTATGTTGCCTTTAGATTTTTCTTGATTACGTACATTTCCTGTTCCATTTCCACCAACATGTCTAACCCAACCAAGACCCTGTTAACTGGATCACTCCAACTGATCCAGGTGGATCAAACAGGTCTAGGTTTAAGTGGCTTAAGTACAAAGGATAAAAAATCAAAGTATATGAAATGTGGCAAACTCAGTGTCAGGTTGAACATCTCGTCTTTCAGATTCTAGCGACATAGAAATCGCTTAATTCTAAGTCTGTATGGAGGATTTACAGGTAGTAAAAGTTTGAGGGTTGACTTGGTGAAGTGGCAGACTAAGGAGGACCCAAATTGGAATTTTTATAGCCACCAGATTCTGGCCAGCTCCGGCTAGATTTCGGGCGAAATTGTGGGGTCATTAGTTTGACTCCTTCAGTCAAATTAATTTTTTTTCAAAAAAAGGCATAGTGTTATTAAAACAAAAAACATATAAAATAAAAGGGTTGATGGGTGTCCAAACCCTGTCGACCCCTCCACATATCATAACAAAAAATATTAGTATAACGGGCTGGCGGCCATGACCCTGTCAGACCCTTTGCCACACCTTACGACATGTCCCATAAATACTACGACCACATATGTATTATGGTTGGCGGGGGTTGTGAACCCCACTTCCAATCCCACCAATCATGCCACATGTTAACGGTGTCGGCAGAGTATGGGGGGCAGACGGCCCAATGCGCCCCCCCACCCCCTCGCTACAGTAAAAAAACGCAATGGGCAAGTGTGTATGGAGCACATGATGTCTGGTGTGCCAATTTTTTGTGCACACTGGTGCGGTTTAGGATGATTTGGACACCAGACAAAAATCATCCACAAAAGCCTCCACCCGCCAACCTCCTCTAGTAACCTCCGCTAGAAACGGATGTCTGGGGTATTTTTATAAGGGGTTCCTTAAAAAAATCTACTAGAGGGTCTTTTTTGTTTAGTTTCATGAATATATACATGGAGGTGAGACTGTTGGGATTTATTTCCCAAATATCTCTTAAAATCCGTTTTTCCTAATTTAGACTAATATGTAATTTCTCCCAATCCCTTAGGATTAGGTGTTAACACATATACCAAAACACATGCCAAAACATTCTCTCAACCAATGAACAAGGAAGGATACATAGCATACATTTAATCTTCCATCTCCCATGTAACTTGATTGAGCCCAAACTGCTTCCACTACTCTTAAACCTACTCGATTTCTTGGTTCTGAGTATGAGAATATTTCTCTGCAAAATGAACTAAGGTTATGATTGGAATTCTCCTTCTAGCTCCACCTGCAATATAGACCAGTCAATCACATGATATAAATATTTAACATACTTCTTAAGCAATGACACATGGAAAAAATCCTGGAAATTCACTGTCAGAGGCATTGAAAGTCAATAGGCTATTGGCTCAATCCTCTCAAGAATATTGAAAGGTCCAGAAAACTAAGGTGCCATCTTGGCACATGATCCAATCCTCAAGGATATATTCTTGGGCTTTATGCACAAATAGACCTACTCCCCAACCTAAAACTCTGTAAATAACATGTTTCGATCTGCATAGCTTTTCTGTATATCCTGTGCTGCCTTTACATTTTTCTTGATTACCTACATTTCCTGTTCCATTTCCACCAACATGTCTAACACAACCAAGACCCCGTTAACTGGATCACTCCAACTAATCCAGGTGGATCAAACAGGTCTAGGTTCAAGTGGCTTAAGTACAAAGGCTAAAAAATCAAAGTATCTGAAATGTGGCAAACTCAGTGTCAAGTTGAACATCTCGTCTTTCAGATTCCAGCGACATAGACAACACTTAATTCTGAGTCTGTATGGAGGAGTTAAAGGTAGTAAAAGTTTGAGGGTTGACTTGGTGAAGTGGCAGACTAAGGAGGACCCAAATTGGAAGTTTTCTAGCCACCGGATTCCGGCCAGCTCCGGCCAGATTTCGGGCGAAATTGTGGGGTCATTAATTTGACTCCTTTAGTCAAATTAACAAATTTTCAAAAAAATCCATAGTGTTATTAAAACAAAAAAAATATAAAATAAAAGGGTTGATGGGTGGCCAAACCCCGTCGACCCCTCCATATATCATAACAAAAAATATTAGTATAACGGGCCGGCGGCCATGACCCCGTCGGACCCTTTGCCACACCTTACGATGTGTCCCATAAATACTACGACCACATATGTATTATGGTTGGTAGGGGTTTTGAACCCTACCACAAATCCCACCAATCATGCCACATGTTAACAGTGTCAGCGAAGTATGGTGGGTGGACAGCCCAATGCGCCCCCGCCCTCCCACCCCCCCCAACATACCAACGTAACTTATTTGACATGCCGCGGGGTTTACAAAAAAATTCACAATTAGTTAAAAAAAATTGACTTAAAAAGGAGGGGGCGGGATTTGACCACCTGCTGAGGCCTCAGAAATCTATGGCAACAACAAGGGGGATAATCACCTGGTCTGGACCTTAAAGCAGCTCCTTTTCCGTTTGGGATAGTGGCTCCGACTGGGGGGGTAATGGGACCAGTTTCCGAGTTTTGTGTTTTATATGATTGTTTGGATTTCTTTCAAATTATTTGAAAGTAGAATAACTAAAAACTAAGACAACTTTATTTTAATATGCAATACTTTGAATTAAATATGATCTAATCTAACATGGGATAATGCTGATTTTTTGCGATCTAAAATGATGTCTATTCAGTATGTGATGATTTAGATCAATCACAGACTTAATAGAATTAATACTTTTATAAGATAATCCTTCTGAGAAAATAGTTAATAAAAAAGAATATGTAAAACATATCGCATATATTCTGATGATCATATATGAAACAAATCAATTTCTATTCTGATATCATACAATAGTGCAACTGACACTTCTAACAAAAATAATTGATTTCATACATAATTCATAAAAAGATAAATCTATCACTAATTTTAAAACAGAGTTTAGCATACACGATAATAGTACTAGATGTGTGTTGTCCTGCTCATCTGACCAGCGATAATAGGTCACAATCAATCTTCTATCAATAAGTCATTCAAAGAATACAATAGTGCATCAACAATGATCAACCAAAATGATATATAATTGAAAAGACCATGTTCCATTATCTTATCAAGACATACACAAACTTACAATAATGTATTCTTTGTAAATGTTCTTAATAAAAATTATGGACCCTTCTCTAAATGCATGAGAAGAGTTTAAATACTAAATTAACTACTTACATAAACAGATTGTACAAAATATCTTATGAGGAGGTTTCAAACAACCTTCCTCATTTCTAGTATATAATTTCTAAAATTGAGATTTCCAAAACATATTAACTCATGATCATGCTTGATGGTAGGCTAGTGCCTGCTCTTCTTTTCTATTCACAAATATCGGACATTGGTTGAACTTTTGGAGACTTCCCGAACTGTGTTTTCATCTGTCCAGTAAATATAACATCGAGTAAAAGTAGCAACATTTTCTGTATGGAATCTAGAGAACAATTCAATGTCACTATTTGACTATGAGGTTTAACCAAGAGTTGCCAGCATGCTTCCCAATTAGTCTTTTTCAGCTACGCAATTGTTTCTTCTCATATTTGACCTATATTTTTCCAACTTTGCTCCAATATTTTGAGATCAGGAATTGATTTAGGATCTCCTTTTTTAATTAAACCAGAAGTATGTAACATATGCTTGATTGTTTTGACAATTCTCTTTGATATGCCTCATGCTCTAGCTATTTCCAATTCTACCTATTTTACTTGTGTATCCCAGTCAGTAAAGAGAATATCTTTATAAGTTTCTTTGATCTTTGGGATATTTGATCTTCTCCCTTCCTCTGAATCCTGCCATTCAATATAGTCAAAAATTTTGGTATTGAGTTCATTAAACTCAATTATCTGATCAATAATTGTATTAGTCAATTTTTCATTGATTTCCAAATGTGGAACTATGTATGACATTTGTAAGACAAGAAAATCTTGTTGTTTTGAGAGTCGGGCATTTAATGCCAATGCTTCTTTAATGAATTCCTCTGTAGTGGGAATTCCTTCATACTTTATAATATTTTCTCTGAAGTCTTTAATCAGTGTATCTTTCCTGGATAATTCATTTTCATGACTTATCTTAAGTATTTCCATATCTTGTTGTAGTTTAAAGAGTTGTTGTTCGGCCTTTTGATTCAGAATATTTCTTTCTTCATCCAGCTTTTGTTGTCGTTGCATTACCTTATCATCCTTCTCTTGAACCAAAATGGATACTTCAACTGATTTGTCCATTATTGCGATAGTATATGCTCCAGCAAATTGTGATAGCCAAGTTAGGTTGTCGATTGGGTTCGACAGGGTGTCTTTCCATAAAACTTCCATGATCTCATTACCTGCGGGTGTTTCAATCCTTCTTTTATTTCTCTATTTCCTAACTACAAATTTATGAAGAGGGCTGTAGAATATATCTAATGGAGGGATATCAGTTACCTTTAGAATAATTTCAGTAGTAGGAAACACAGGAATAACTTCTTCATCTTGGGAGCTTGTCTCAGGATTTTCAGTGGTTTCTTTTGCTGAAACTATCTGACCTTGGGGAGTCTGAAATCATATATTTTTCTGTGTGGATGATCCCTTGGGGGTATCCATCAATGTATTGCTAACTGAAGTCCACAATTTATCTAGCTCACTTTGATTCTGTCAATCTGATTCTTCTGTTCTGATCACCTTGCTTGGTTCAGTCATATAACTAGTAATTAGGATATTTTGTGGAATACGCTTGATTCTTTGCTCCCTATACTCATGGAATATTTGTAATCCCTTTGGGTTTAGATTCAATCTGAAAAAGTTTTGAACTTCTTCAAAAGTTTCAACAAATTGCAAAAGGTCTTCAAATCTATCATCTGTGTGTATGAAAGGTTTGATTTTGACTAACAGAGTAAATTTATTAGAAATTTTCTGTGGGTTGAATTGCCTTGGCGGTAGAACAGGGAGCTTCAAAAGATAAATTTTATAGCATTCTTTCAGTGCATGATTGAAATTTCTGAGGGTGGAACCACACTGAATTGGGAAACTTGGCCATAAAGATTTTTTACTATCTTTCAAAGTTTTAGTGAGTCCATTGCCAATATTTTGGTAAGCCACTTCTCTTGCCATTAGTTTATCTAAAACATATAGAGGAAGTACATGTGGAGGAGTGGAGCTTCCAAATACTCTTATGTATGAAAATTATTCTTAAATGAAACATATTCCTATCATTTTGAGATCTGTGATGGCTTCCTTCGTGAACCTGGGGCTTTCCCTATCAAACATTAACTGATGTAATGGTAATACAACCCCATAACATAACCTGTGGAAGTGTGGTACATAATGATGTTCCCATATCTGTTTATGACTCAAATGAATAGGAGTAGGGTCTTCAAGAGTCCATTTCCAACCCATAATTGGAAAGCTAGTGGACAAACAAATGACATCAAAAACATATGCACTCATGAAAAATTGGGGGACAGATTTGGAATAACTAACTCTTGCTTTTCGATATTCATTAATCACTTTGGCTAGGTTTTCAGAAATATTGGTTGCCCAATTCATGATGTGAGAACTAACACAGGAGTCAATCAAGGGAACCCAATTAATAGAGAACTTGGTGTTATCGGGGAGACCATATAATCTGCACAACATTGATGCTGCAAAATTGTAGGGATTTGCAAGTTAAGCAATAGGATACATACCTGATTTTTCATGCTTGAACTTGTTAAAAAATTTCCTCCAACCTTAAATCATTTTGAAAGGGTTGTCATTTTTCTTTGCAAATTTTTCAACAAACTGGTTGTCATAGATGTCTTGTTGGTTGGGCAGTTTGTACGTGGCTTTCAAATCTTTAGCTCTGAAAGAACCTAAGATTTCATCTTTAACGGTTATGAATTGTGTAGAAAATTTGAATAATTGATATATTATTCACCGAGATTCTCCTGATCACACACTATTTTAGCTTCATGCACAATACAGAATATCTTCTACCATTGATCATTACATGCGGAAATAAAATCAATTGCATGCGCACATTAAAACCATAAAAATCGTCATATGAATTGAACACAGTATTTCATGGGAAAGCTTAAAGCTGAAAACCCCAACTATCTATATATTATATGTCATAGATATCATGTAACAATCATCATACAAAGCTCCTCACAAGCTCTCAGTACAATCTCCAATTACTACACACTAATCAAGGTAGATCTAGCAAAACACATGCTCCAATCTCTGCCACCTGATAGCCTGCCTATATTGCATAATAAATGCTGTGGAATGGCTCATAAATAAATTAAAACCACCTAGCTTGTACTGCACAATCCTCATTGGCTTCTCCAATCACTAGTTGTTGCAAATCATGCAACAGTATAGTCACAACTGATAGTCACACTACTCTTTCACCTATCTCTTCACTGGTCTCCACTGAAACTGTCCATGCACTGAAGTTAACTGATGTATTCTTTAGTTGATTAATGAGTTTATAATTAGTGAATTAATTAATAATTAATTCACACCACTCTCACTAGTGTATCAATCAGTTAGAGTAGATACAACTAGCTCAACTATGTTTAGATTAGTTAAACTGAACACAACTCCATTAACTTCCTCAATCAACTCCACCAAACTCTTTCACATGAGTTCTAACTGAAGTATCCATGAAATAGCTCCACTTAACCCTTAGGAATAGCGTAATTCCTTCTGTCAGCTCCTGTGCCACATCTGTGCACTTAACTGAAGTGCTCCAAGAGAATAAGATAATGTTTATAGTCCAAATATTATTAAGAGCTAATAATATTCGACATATCTATTTTTAGACTGAAAATCTAAAAATAGATTCCGCCCAATATGTCTAAAAATAGAAGTCCATCTATTTTTCCAACTTGACCAACCATCCACAAATAGCATCCTGCAACTCATAGAATATGATCGACATGTCCAAAAATAGACTTTGCGCCAAAAATAGCCTGCGGGCCCACTTAGTGAAGGCGACTCTTTTCACTAAGCTCATCATCTTGTTGCAATCTCAACAAATTGTCTGTCTTTAATTGTTGAATTCTCAACTACCCATATTATCATATCAGTATATGGTAAAAGGTCGGCCCTTGCTGCTATTCGATGAAGGAAGGAGCATGCTGGATCTTTAAACTGTAAATCTGAAGGCTTTGCATCATCAGCCGTTGCCTTGACCTCCACTACTTTGGGTTTTTCATCTTCGAGGATAGTATAGATGGCTTGCCATGATGTAGCACCTCCATTTGCAGTGCAAACAATATCTTTGATTATGGACGACATTTCTGTACATTTAGATTCTGCAAAAGTTTGTTTTCTATGTTTCTGCGTTACTTTGTGTATGGACATATCTTTGAAGAAAAATCCCTATTTAAGACAGAATAACAATCAAATGATGAAAGATATAGTGAAATGACAAATTTTAAAAGAAAAGATCCGAGAAGCAGCTGTATCATTAGTTAGCCGTAAAAAAATAATAACTGTTCATATCGGGATGATGAAACATGATTAATTATTTCTGACATGATTTATTTTCTCATTAAAACCTTCATTAAACCATGTCAATTCTGTAGCATCGTGCATTTTTGAACCTGTTTTTTGAAGTGAATTTCTTTAACAAGATTTGCGTTTATACGATATGTGATTTCGCAATATCGTGAAATCGCAAAATTTCTTTCATCGGGATATCACAACATCGAAGCATTGGTAATTCATGTTTTAAGTTTTAAATGTATATTTGCGATGTGCGATTTATGATGCCGCTTGCGAAGTTCAAATTGCAAAATCGCAAATCGGGTTTTTATGTTTTGTGCTTAACTTTTTAATCGGAAAAATATTATGCGGGATGCGATTTGCGATAGGGTGATCACTATTGGAAATACTGAGAGGGGGGGGGCTGAATTAGTATTCCTTTCGATTAGAGCATTAGTTAATCTTCAATTATTATCAGTATTTGTACAATGATAGCAACAAACAAAAGGAACACAAATGCACACAGTTTTTAAGGTGGAAACCCACTCCAGGACAAAAACCACCTAATGCTTTTCTAATAATTCTTTAATATTCAAATCCAATTGAAAATAAAGCTCCAACTTCCTATAATCTAGAAAAGCATTCTTCTCCAGCTCCCACTGGATGGATGCTCCAATGCCTAATATTCTTCAGTATTCAACTGAACGGATGCCTCAACACCCAATGTGCTACAACTCACCCTACCACCACCCTACCACCCTATAGAATAATAAAAGAAGAATGGACTCCCATACCAGGGAAAATGGTCCACTTTACAATGATATAGAATGATGTAGAAGAAGAAGATACACTAGACCATAACCCCAACTTTGACACAACCACCTAATGATGATTCTAGACCACCTGACACTACCTCTTCAACTCTTGGTAGATAGACACTAGTACAATTTGTACAATAATGTATTTACAATGACTTAGTACAATGATACCTTTACAATGATTGTATGCAGTGCTACCCACTTGAAGACTTCATGTGATGAAATTATTGCTACTATTATGCACCTTGGTTGCTGCTCTTGTCATGCTACCCTCTGCTGCACCTTGCTTTGCTTTGCTTTCGTAGAAAGTCTGGTCCTTTGCAGCCCTTGACAACACATGATCTAGATTTTTCTTGCCTTCTAGGAGCTCGATATTTAATATGGTGTATATCTATTATTTTAGATCTCCAATATGTGATTTTCAGTCTTGTAGTAGTCCTCTGAATTTTCTTTCCAATGCCACAGGTCTGACCCAATTTGGATTCTTCAAGAGAGATTTATGCCCAATCTCTCACAATGCCCTAATTATGGACTGTTTCAGCAGAGAGAATTTGTATGGCATGCCACGTGTCACTCTTTCTTCATTCGGCTCTGAAATTGATAGAGAGAAAACTACAGACTGTGCACTATCTTTCAATTCTCATGGAATTCCAATCTGATACTCAGAGAGAGAGTTATGATGCTTTTTTTAAGGTCACTTCATAGAGATGAATTTCAGGATCTTGCAAAAACACTAACTTCCACAGATCATATCTCTGAAAATATTGCGCACCTTGATCTGAAATTTTCACAGAAGTTTCCATAGGATTTTGGCTTCGTCTCATAAAAATTTCAGCTTCTGAACCTTCATAGAAAACAAGTTAAAGTGAAAATTCCACGATGACCTGTTTCAGATGGCGAAATCCCTTGAATGGGGAGGATATGAGGATCACAATTTATATAAATGATTAGGTTGAGAGGGGCTTCAACAAGTGAATGTCGGAGGGGTTTTAGGAGCTTAAAAAATATTAATTATGACTTTTCAATGACCCATGCCACAAACCCATGGGGTTTTAGCCGACTAACTAGGGGTACAAACTTCAAACATGAATATCTCTCAAACCGTGAAGAATTACATGGCGTGCCATATATCAACAAAAAAATCTCGACAAGTCGAAACCATAAAAAGCATTATTGACCCATAATATATTAATTTGGTAGGTCAAAATTCCCATCCAATATTGGGTTAGCCCCTGGTGCTGCTTGGGTTGACATTAATGACAACCGTTGATCAACAATCTCCTCCTTTGGAATTGATGGCAACACAAGTACTCCCCCTGCGATCATGACACCTCTTTCTACGAAATTCTCTCCCCCTTTGACATCAATGGCAAAGGGTAACTCCCCCTGACACAAAACCATCTTGTGGACCTGTACACACTTCCACTCCCCCTGACACACAACTGTCCTGCAGACCTGTAATCTAATGAGAACTTGGGAGAATCCCAAGCTTCTGACAAAGATATTCCAATGCTTCATGAGTACTCTCACGATCATCAATACTTCATGCCCAATCTGCATATGTAAAGGAATGAATAATGAGATTTTTATCCTTGGAATACCATAAGCCATATTTTGTTGTTCCCTTTAGATATCGAAGAATTCTTTTGATGGCAATAATATGTGATTCTTTTGGTGCTTCTTGGAATCTTGCTACTTGTCTAACTGCTTGCATAACATCTGGCCGAGAGGCTGTTACATATAGAAGACTACCAATCATAGATCTGTACAACCTTTTATCCACATCCTTAGATGAGTCATCTATGCTCATTTTGCAACCTATTACCATTGGAGTAAGGATGGGTGTGCAATCTTCCATTTTGAGCATTTCCTTGATGTACTTGGCTTGAAATATAAATATTCCTTTCTCTTGCTGAGATATTTGAAGCCCTAAGAAGTATGTCAGCTCACCAAGTAAATACATCTCGAAATCACTTTGCACCTTTGTAGCAAACTTCTTACTTAGTCGATCATCATTGCTACCAAATATTATATCATCCTCTTTAGCTATTAGACATGCGTTAGTTGATTCATCCAGAACATATATGTCATTTGGAGCTCGACTTGTTGTAGCCACAGTTTCACCATACATGCCTTTCCTGATTTCACATTTTTTGGAGTTGAATAGTATTGTGTGTCCTTGATCACACAGTTGTCCAACACTGAGCAGATTGTGATTCATGTTTTCAACCAATAGAACATTCTTGGCTAGAGCATATTTTCTTCTGAGAGTGACAGTACCTGATCCTATAACATTTGAAGAACCATCATTTCCAAAGGACATAGTTCCATCCTTCTTCTCTTTCAGAGATAAAAATTTATTTCTATCTCCAGTCATATGCGTTGAGAAACCGCTATCAACATACCACACATCTTTGTTGTTTTGAGCCTTGAGAGCGAGAGCACAATTACCAGTCTTCTTCTTCCATGTTCATTTGTTTTGTGGCTTCGAAGATTCTTCTAGAGGATTTTCAAGTCTACAGTCTTTGGCTATCTGTCCAAAGTTTCGAAATTTGTAACATTCAGTATTATTTCTTAAATGTTCAAATCTATTGATGTTTCGCTGAGCCCTGGGAGGTTCATATTTGACAGATCTCCTGGAATTGTATTCATTCCTAGGGTACGCCCGACATTCTATAGCTTTATGACCAAATTTTCCACATGAATAACAGTATCCATAAAAAATATGTTGGTACCTGGATGGAAATTTTCGTCGAGGAATTGTCTTCCAAGTCCGTTCTTGTGAATCTTGTCCAATGAAGTCTACATGCATGTCAGATCTCATAGGTTCATCGTATTTTGTTGTAGAAGGTCCTACTTATTCTTCTTTGTAACCGATGCCAGTTCTATCATTGTAAGATCGTTGATTGTTGATGAGTTCTTCCAATTCCCTTGAGCTGTTGGCATAGTTTTGGACAATTTTTCCTTTCTTCACTTCCTCACGCAGCAAAAATACTTCGGCTTCTAATTCTTCCATTTCTTGGTTGCTTTCTCCAAACTTATTTTGAAGTGACTCTTCAATACATTTGTGTTCTTCAACTTCAATTTTGAGACCTTGAACTTGTTCTTCAAGAGTATTGAAACAGATCTTCTCCTCCTTGAGATATTTTATAAGCTTGATTGCTTCCTTATAAAATTATTCTATGGTCAATTCTTCTTCTTCGTTGTTTGATACCTCTTGTTTATTGTGCTTGGCCATAAAAAATACTCTCTCATTGGCTTCTTCTTCGCTGTCATTGTCTTCATCGAATGATGATCTATCTTCTTTAGAGAGAAAGTTCCTTTTGGATCCTTGCTTGTTGAATTTCTTAAAGCCTTTATTTCCTTTTGAGTTTCCATCATTTCCGTTTGGACATTTTTGCTGCGAAATTCCCAACCTCACCACAGCCGAAACATATCAATGGAAGTTTACCTTTGAATTTTCCCTTACCAAGTTTTATTTTTCTCGTAAAGTAAGCATATTCTTCATCTAAAAGACCTTCTTCATCGTCTCCCTTTTCTTCACACTTGCAGGTGCATGTATTTTCAATTGAAGGTTGTTTATCCTTATTGGTTTTCTTAGATGCAACGAACACAGTTTCTAGATGTGAAGTACCCTCTTCTTCATCAAGTCTCATTTCTTATGCTATGAGAACTCCATGTAATTCTTCTTTGCTGAGTTTTCCCATATTTGCACTATATTCTAAGACCGATACCTTTGGGTTGAATTTCCTTGGTAACGCTCTAAGAATATTTCGTATAATAGTCTTTTTATCAACTGACTCTCCCAATCCTTCTAGAGTATTGGTTATTTCATCAACGTATTGGAAGTATGCAACAATGTTGCAATCTTCTTTCATTCTGAGTTGCTCAAATTTCGCTCTATAGATTTGAATCTTTGCTTCATTGACATTTGAGTCACCTGCATAAATATTCTCAAGCTTGTCCCATACATTTTTAGCGGTTTTATAACCCAACACCTTATGATAAGAAGATTCAATAAGTCCACTGATAATAATATTATTTTCTTTTTCATCATTTACCAAATTCTTCTTACCTTGTTCATCGGTGGTTGATGTAAATCCATTTTGAACAGTGTCCCATACTTCGTAACCTTGCACCACGAGATAGGCCTCCATTCTTCCTTTCCAGAGTGCATAATTATTTTCATTGAGCAAAGGTACACCATTCCTGGTATGCTCCATGACCTCCTTCCAGTTGTTAAACTGCAATTGAAGGAACCAAGCTCTGATACCAATTGTTGGAAATACTAAGAGGGGGGGGGGGGGTGAATTAGTATTCCTTTCAATTATAGCATTAGTTAATCTTCAATTATTATCAGTGTTTGTACAATGATAGAAGCAAACAAAAGGATCACAAATGCACACAGTTTTTTAAGGTGGAAACCCACTCCAGGACAAAAACCACCTAATTATTTTCTAATAATTCTTTAATATTCAACTCCAATTGAAAATAAAGCTCCAACTTCCTAGAATCTATAAAATAATTCTTCTCCAGCTCCCACTCACCCTAGCACCACCCTACCACCCTATATAAGAATAAAAGAAGAATGGACTCCTGTACCAGGGAAAATGGTCCACTTTACAATGATACAGAATGATGTAGAAGAAGAAGATACACTAGACCATAACCCCAACATTGACACAACCACCTAATGATGATTCTAGACCACCCGAAAGTACCTCTTCAACTCTTGGTAGATAGACACTAGTACAATTTGTACAATAATGTATTTAAAATGACTTAGTACAAGGATACCTTTACAATGATTGTATGCAGTGCTGCCCACTTGAAGGATTCATGTGATGAACTTCTTGCTGCTGTTATGCACCTTGGTTGCTGCTCTTGTCATGCTACCCTCTGCTGCACCTTGCTTTGCTTTGCTTCCCTAGAAATTCTGGTCCTTTGCAGCCCTTGACAACACATGATCTAACTTTTTCTTGCCTTCTAGGAGCTCGATATTGAATATGGTGTATCTCTGTTAATTCAGATCTCCAATATGTGATTTTTGGTCCTATAGTAGTCCTCTGAGTTTTCTTTCCAATGCCACAGGTTTGACCCAATTTGGATTCTTCAAGGGAGAGTTATTCCAATCTCTCACAATGCCCTAATTATGGACTATTTCAGGAAAGTGAACTTGTATGGCATGCCACGTGTCATTGTTTCTTCATTCAGCTCTGAAATTGATAGAGAAAAAACTACAGACTGTGCACTATCTGTCAATTTTTATGTAATTCCAATCCGATACTCAGAGAGAGAGAGTTATGATGCTTTTCCGAAGGTCACTTCGTTGAGATGAATTTCAAGAGCCTGCAAAAACAATGACTTCCACAGACCATATATCCGAAAATATTACGCACCTTGATCTGAAATTTTCACAGTAGCTTCCTTAGGATTTCGGCTTCGTCTCATAAATATTTCAGCTTCTGAACCTTCTTAGAAAACAAGTTAGAGTGAAAATTCCACGATGACCTGTTTCAGATGGCGGAATCCCTTGCATGAGGAGGATATGAGGATCACAATTTATATAAATTCTTAGGTTGAGAGGGGCTTCAACAAGTGAACGTGGGAGGGATTTTAGGAGCTTAAAAAATATTAATTATGACTTTTCAATGACCCATGCCACAACCCCATGGGGTTTTAGCCCACTAACTGGGGGTACGAACTTCAAACATGAATATATCTCAAACCGTAAAGAATTACGTGGCGTGCCATATATCAACGGAAACATCTCGACAAGTAGAAACCATCAAAAGCATTATGTACCTAGAATATATTAATTTTGTAGGTAAAAATTCCCATGCAATATTGGGTTAGCCCCTGGTGCTGCTTGGGTTGACATCAATGACAACCACTGATCAACAATAAAAAAGATATGAAAATGTAATTTAATTATTATTATTATTATTATTTTTAAAACAAAAATATTTTGGAGTTTGATTTTTTATTCAAAATGAAAAAAAAAACATTTTAACAAGGGTCCCTATTTATATTATCAAATTTTAAACTATTTCGAAAATATAAATGGGGGGGTTGTTGCATAGCACAACAATTGGCTGTTCACTTGGGAGAACCAGATATCTTTGATTGGTTTGTTTCATATTTCTAAACTTTGAAAACAAGAAAAAGTTTCTGAGAATAAGAATAGTATGATTCATGAATTAAACAATGTTTTTTTTTGAAATATAATCTATTTACCTATCTCATATTTTTCTTAGTTAACCCCTTCAGTGATAACACATAGGTGTTTGTATCATTCAGTACTCAGATTTAAAAAGATAAAGTAGGTGTTCTCTAAAAATTGGTTTCATATACTTTTACTCATTTATCACAAATAGAGCCACTATTGCCAGCATGAGTTTATATCCTCGACAGGGTTATCTTTTAAACAATAATGATTCATGGTCCCATCTGATTTCGATTTCTTATTTCAAAGTTTAATTTAACATATAATTGAATTTATTTTTTCTAACACATTCTCAAATCATTGTCCAGTTTTGGTGGCCTGATAGTGACAATGTCATTCACTGATAGTAATTTAGACTGAACAAGTTGCCTCATGATGAGACCCCTTGTCTTTTGTTTTTTATAATAATTTAGTTATTACCTTGTTATGGTATGCAGTATTGGTAATATCAGTCTAGATTATTTCTCTATGATCATGATAAACAAGCTCGTGATGAGACTTATTTTCTTTTTGAGTTTGTATATTGTATATATTTCTTGTTCTTTTTTTGAATTATACTTTGAAGAAGAAAGTTTATCAGATGGGATGAATCATTATCTCGTTTAAGATTTATGGATGATAATTATAGATTTGGTAGATACCTTTTCGTAGAGAATTCTTGCTAGGTTAAAGGTTTCTTTCTTGACTGATACATAACATCTATATTTTATGACATTAAGAGTCTTTTCGGAAAATAAATGTCTTTAGTAAATTTCAAAATATTTCAAAGAAATAAGGTTTACTCAATTCTCATAGTTATAATCATATTTTTACTTTACTTATTTATAGAAGCGAAAGATCAAATAAATTTATCAGATATTTTAAAATTTTGAATCAACAAAAAATGATGTTATTTTCAACTTTTATTTTCTAAAGCAAAATGAAATTTAAAGCTTGATTTATAATAGAAATATTTTTTGAGAATTTGACCACTCACAAGCAAGGAGTCTTTCTTACCTAATAAATATTTTAACAAGAAGGTAGATAAGCCTATTTTTTCTATGATTTGAAATGGACCAAGCCATAGTTTTTGGAATTTGGTATGCTTACCTTTTTCTTCGTGTGCCTTGTCCCATTTCAAAACAAGGTCTCCTATTTCAAAATATTTTGGGCTGGTAAATGCTGTGTCAAACGAGGCTTTAACTATTTGTTGATGATGAGTATGTATAGATTTGGCTTTTTCTCTCTGTTCTCCCATTTTAAGAATTTTATCTTTTCTAAGTTGAAGGGAAGAAGAAGGTTTTTCATCAATAAACTACACTAAAGAAAATGATGGTATTGTTATATTTGTGGGTAGAACTGCTTATTTCCCATAAAATAATACAAATGGAGAAGTACCTATTGAGGCCTTTTGGGTGATTCTATCTACCCAAAGAGAAAATAATAGTGCTTTGTGCCAATTTTTGTGATTTTTTTCTATAGTTCATTTGATGATTCTGATAAGGTTTTTATTTGTAGATTCAACCAATCCATTACCCCGCGGATAATAGTTAGGTGAGTATTTTTATTTAAAACCTCTTTTCAAAGTGTTAGGGTCATATACATATAGGATTCATAATTTTGAATTTACACTGTTAAAATCTTGGAATATTGTACTTACCTTTGCTTTCTACAACTGTATTCCCAAATTAAAAAATGAAAAGAGGGTATGTCCTAAAAGAACAATCAAAGGAAAAAAAGAAACAAATATCAAATAATATTAAATATGAACCCCATCAAAAATAGATCATATCAAAGCCATTATCCCTCCATGAAGACCTCTATTTTATTAACAATTATTTTGTTTTGCAGGTCATTAGCAAAAGGATAATTTAGATAAAACAATCTAAATGCTAGTTAAAGATCTGTTTTACTCCAAGGGTTCACGAAGAAATGAATTTTAAATGATATTCCTTAAACAAAAGATTCCAAACAACAGAACAGAAAGAAGTCATTTATGCATAAAGAGATAAATTTTCACAGTGAATGGTAAAAGTGAAATAAGAATTCACAATGACAATGAAAACATAATAGTCAAAGAGCATCAAAGTTAAAGTGTATCAGATGAAAGTCACAGTAAAGGTCAAAACAAAGTTACATAGTAGTCAAGGTAAAACCGTAAAAGTAAATACAGAGGCAGTAATGGTTAAACAGATATGAAAATACTTTCACCAAAAATGAAATTTATCCAAAGTAAAATAAAAACAGTGAAAAGAACAAAAAGGTTAAAAGATGAAAACAGAGCAAGAAGGGACATTTTTGCAGAAATTTTTTATTTAAGTCATTGTTTTGCAGAAACTATTGTGACCAAATCCAAGATGAATTTTGTAAAACTGAAGGAGGTTTATGTTCCTAATATGTCCAACTACAAAAACCTCTCTCATGTTTCTAACAGCCATTATGGGTTTGGAAATATTAAACAATATTTGAAAGCACTTTTTACAGCAAATTCCTGTTAAGTCATCAGTTTGCAGAGAAGATTGTGGCCAATAAGAAATACATATTACAAAATTGAAGAATGTTTTTGTTCCAAAGAGACCCATATACAAAATCTATCTCAATTTTTTCATAGGTATTAAAGAATGAGAGATACATGCACATATTTACAGCCTGTTTTTCAGACTGTGCAAATCTCTGTTTTACACATATTTTTGCAGAGCCTATTGTGACCAGCTGGAGCAACATTTTAAGGAACTGAGAGAGGTTTATCTCAAAAACATATTTATATAAAAAAACCTCTTTCATGTTTTACATATATATTTTGGATTGAGATATAGAAAGGTATCATGGGACCCAATGTTCTAGAGCAAAATGCACAAAGAAAGGAGACAGTTAGTGACTTGGATTCCTCATCATCAACTAAGAGTTGATATCAAATTCGAATTCTCTTCTTTGTCACCATCAATCCATAAGTATAGTGGCAAATAGATTCACTAGTTTTTAGTGTAATTTTATTAAGTTCTATTTATGTAAAATAGTTTGAGATATTTGTAAACCAACCTTGATATTTTTTCAAGATATTTTAGTTTAGAATTTGTATATATACTTCATTTTTTGAAGTATTTTTGTGGAATAAATTGCTGGAGATTGCTATAGTTATTTTTGTTGGACTTGAAATCTTTTGTGTGTCTAATTTTGAGTAGAAGGCTAGATCAAACCAATTGGCATCATACTTCAGGATTCCTATGATGAGCTATTTGGAGTGAATTATTTCCTTGTTATTGTTATCTTTCTTTCTTACATGCATCCATCTATGTTTTTTCTAAATATGAATGAATAACTAGGAGTATTACTATAGGATTTGTTGAGAGCACCCTGCTTTTAACTATGTATCATTTATATTTTTTCCTTTGATTTCTAGTGTAGGGAACCCTTTATTTCTCCCTCTCTCGTTTGACCTGTTCCTACTACTTCCTTTTCTGGATCAAAGGATTCTTAATTTCCATTTATCCCGATCATACCACCTCAGAAAAATAAATTTCCAAGACCTTCAAGGGTTATGTATCTTGGCCTGAAAACATTTGACCTTTTGGCCTTTATCCCAGTTTGGTTTGCTTTATTTTGACTCCTTAGCCCAATGGAAAAATAGATCTCCCACTATCTATCCCTTCAAGTTATTTTTTCCCACCAAATAAAACAAAACCAAAACCACTTGCACAATCATAACTAGCCTAATATTTTATTAAAAAAAAACAAAGTTAAATCTTATAGAGAGAGCCATCTTTGAACCCTAGGAAGGCTAGATCCTAGAGTTTAAAATTTGGTTTGTGGTTACCTCAGTGATTTATCTCTTGAACCTGGAGAAATTACTGAGTGATGACACAACTCAAATTCTATCATAGTGTTTCCAGAAAAGTAAGATGCATTGTCAAATATCAAAGCTGATGGGAGACCAAACCTGGTGATTATGAAATGATTAATAAAGTCTGTAATATTTTGTGTATTAACCACCTTTAATGGGATAGCTTCTACCCATTTTTTGAAATAATATGTTGCAGTTAGAATATACTTATGCTTCTTAGAAGAGTTTGGAGTTATTTCACCTATGATATCTAACCCCCATTGTTCAAATGGTTGTTCAATATTTACTGGTTGTAGTGGAAATGCGGCTTCCTTTCTCTTCCTACTGTAGTTTGACATAATTTGCATTTTCTCGCATATTCATGTGCATATTTAAATATAGTTGGCCAAAATTAACCAACATGCAGTATTTTATGAGCTATGGTGTTTCCTCCGAAATGACCTCCAACTGGTCCATCATGTAATTCCTGCATAAATTTTTCAGCTTCAGTTTTCTCTAAACATCTCAACAGTACATAATCATAATTCTATCTAAATAACACATCATCTATGAGTTGATATTGATTTGCTTTAAGCCTTAGAGCACGCTTTGCTGTGTAATTGAGATATAATGGAGCATATCCATTTTTTAAGAAAAATTCAGATCAACGTATTGTGACTGAGAATCGTTTAGGCTTACCTCAGATAGCTATATTTCATTTGATTGATCTTCTTCTGTTGGTAAATGAGAGGCTCCAGTTAACAACCTGCAAAGACCTTGACCTTTAACAATTTTAGTAGGATGTATCTCTACGTCATATTCTTGAAGTGCGGTAACCCAATTTTCTCTCTTCTCTCCTACTTGTCGTTGGATTAATAATTGCCTTACTGCTGAGTAAGGTACTATTATTTTAGTATGTGTTTTTAGGAGAAAAGGTCTAAAATGTTTCAAGGCTTTAAACATAGCAAAAGCTTGTTTTTCCATAGTTGAATAATTTAATTCAGCACCTTGAAGGTTAGAACTGAAAAAAGAAATAGGTTCAATGTTTTGATCATTTAGCTATGTCAAAACTGCTGCATATGACGTATCAGAAGATAATGTGTATAATACAAATGGCTTAAGAAAATTGGGAGTTGTTAAAGAAGGAGCTTCGATAATGGCTTTCTTAATCAACTCAAAATAATTTCTCTCATCTTTTCCCCATTTAAAAAGTGAACTTTTCTTGATCATTGATTGCAAGGGTAAGATGATTTGGGAAAAATCGGGAACAAGCCTTTAAAAAAAATAAATTTGTCCTAAAAATGATTGCATTGTTTTTTTATTGTGTGGTAGAGGAATATTTTAGATTTCCTGAATCCTATCAGGATCAATATGGATTCCTTTTTTGGAGACAATGAACCCTAATAATTTACCTTCTGATAAGGCGAAATTACATTTTTTTGGATTCAAGGAAATGTCGAATTTTCTACATCTTTCAAAAATATGTTTAGGTGATTAACATGATTGTTTATATGCTTAGAGTAGACATTAATGTCATATAAGTATACAACAACTGAGTTATTGATTATTCCTCTGAAATATATATCCATAGCACGTTGAAATGTAGCGCCGACATTAATCAGCCCAAATGGCATTTTTTGGTATGCATATGTTCCCCATTTTGTTCTGAATGTTGTCTTTAATCTATCATCCGGATGTACCATAATTTGATTGTATCTTAAAAATCCATCGAGAAAAGACATCAATTAAAATCTTGCAACTGACTGCAATATCTGTTCCATGGTAGGCAAAGGAAAAATATCCTTTTGGCCAGATTTATTCAAATTTCTAAAGTCTATGAAAATTCTAATGTCTCCATTCTTCTTTCTAAATGGGACCATGTTTGACACCCATTTCGAATGTCTAACAGGAAAAATTATTTTGGCTTTAAGAATTTTGTTTAATTTAGATTTAATCTGACTTTCTAAGTTTGGGTGGATCTTTCTAAATTTTTGCTAAACGGGTTTGTCATCTGAGATCATAGGTATAGTATGCTGAATTATAGAAGTATCATATGTCTTGAGATTTGAATAATCCCATGCAAAGATATAATTATATGTTTTCAAAAACTTAATGAATGACATCCTTTCTTCAGTTTTAAAACCAAGACCTAGGTTAATGTTTTGAGGTTTTTCTGGTGTACCAAGATTAATCAATTCAAATTTTAAAGTAGAAATATAGGTTTTTGAATTGGTAATCTTCTTAAAACTATCTTTCAAATCATCGAGATCTTCCATTTTGACTACAGATTTGGGAATTGGATTAGCATTTTGTTCATTTTAAATCTGTAAGTCATGTTCATGTTTATCTACGATTTGACCCTCGTAAGATCTATCTGATGAAAGAAAGTTTACTATATATGCATCATTATTAAATACTCTCCAATTTGTTACGTTATCATGAATGGAAGGCCTAAAAATTAACTCAATCGAAAATCTTTTTCAGCTAAATTCTTCAGATGGTATTAGCTTAGATGCTACATTAGCAAGTAAATCAGCACTTGCATTTTGTAATCTAGGAATTATGGAGATATTGAATGCAGAAAAATGGGATGTAAGGCTTTGAGCTAAAGCTTTATAGTGTTTCAAATGTCCAGAAATACAATGAATTGTGTTTATGACTTGTCTAACAATTATCTCAGAATATCCATATACCTACAAATATTTAACATTTAATATAATAGCTTTGTACAGACATTGTATCAATGCTTCATATTCAGCGGTATTATTCGTGCATTGAAATTCGATTATGCAAGCTAGCATTGTTTTCTCTCCTTGGGGATTGATTAAAATGCAACCTGCTCCTGCACCATCTTCTGATTTTGAACCATCAAAGTATAAAGTCCAAAACACAGAATGTTTTGAAATTTTATTGCTAAGATTAATACATTTAGAAGTGTCTGTTTGAGAAAATTTTTCTATTTGAGAAATAGCAGTATTTATTGAAAAAGGTGAAATATGGGCATTGAACGATCCAAGAAACGATTCAGCTGAGTAATTTTCAATAATATTATTAGTGAAAGCTACATGTTCATTTGTTTCTTCAAGTTCAGTGATTGTATGTTTCATAAATTTTTCACAATCAACTCTGATTTGATTTGGTTTACCATTGTATGGTAACCACATATGTGACCAATCGGTAGCGAAATATCCATGTAACTTTTCAGACCAATCCCTGCTTAAAATAAGACCATAAAATTCAGTGATATCTGCAACCAAAATGTCAATTACTTGTAGTACCTTTGGATTGCATGATAATCTAATGGATATTGAAAACATTTCTCCAATGACCTTGAATTTTGTTCTATCTAATTGAACTATATGTACAACATATTTTTGAGGAGTGACATTCAATTTTGTGCACACTGTTCTTGGCATGATGTTTGAAGAAGCTCCTGAATCAATAAGACAATTTTGAACATTTTTGCTGAAAATATCATAAGTCAAAAGTAAAGGAGGAGTGTGAGAAATAGATCTATCACTAATTAAAACAAGATCATCGGGATTTACTTTGTTTGAATATGACGGAGGTTTCACCATATCTTTAGAATCTTGGGCTATAATTGGTGGTTGTATAGGATCTATAGGGATTTCCTTGAGTTCTCTGAGTAAAATTTTTTGCTATTGTTTGAGTTTGGTCATTTCATGTAATGAAATGTTTTCTTTTCTCTTTTTCATATCTTCAAATATATTGTATTCCACTGTATATCTGAAACTATTAAAGTTTTGGAATTTTTAAGAGGATCTAGTGAAATAGGATCTGTCTGAACAATTTTATATTTTTTGGCTACCGTTTTCTCCTTTGTGGGGAGAGATTTATGTTTCTGATTTGATATAGTTGAATCAGAAGAAGATTTACTTCTTGTAGACACGGGAATAGCTTCTATTTATTCTTCTGTAGGGAGATTGAAATCCCATAACCCATTCTGTTCAACTTCTTCTTCAAACTCTAGTTCTTGTTCAGATGGTGAGGAATATTCAGTATCTTGATCGGATTTAGCATTTGAAATCACATTTGGAGGCTGAGATGGTGAAGAAGGGTTTTTATTATATGGGGGATATGATTTCTTAGGTATTGATGTTTCAGCAACCTATTTTTTTATCTCAATCATGTCATTTGACATAGTTTTTAACACTTTTTTAAGACCTTCAATATCGAATGGATCTTTTGAGACTTTCTTTTTGGAATCTTGACTAAACATCACTTTCTTTGATTTCCTGTCTTCTATCTTTGATCGTTTTTCTAAAGATAAGATTCTTTTGTCTACAACAAGAGCTTCTTTCATGTTTTCTAAAAGGGTAGCTTTACTAGCTCTGTCTACAAAAATAGCTATATTAGAAGGCAAAGAAGAAATATACCACTCTATTTGTACATCGATAATAGGCTTAGAGGCAATTGGGATTTTGTTTAATAACTTATTAAATCTAGAGTTGAAATATTTAATCCTTTCGCCTGAGTTTTTTTTAGATTGGAAAGGGCATTGATTAAAGATGCAACAGTTCTATCATCTCCAAATTTTGCAAGGAAAACTTGTTCAAAAGTTGTCCAATCTGCAATAGATCCTGCTGGAAGTGAAAAGTACCAGGATCCTACGGATCCTTGTAAGGTATAAGGGAACAATCTTACTATAATATCTTCATGAGTAGCTCCATTAAGATTCATGGCCAACATAAAATTATTGATATGTTCTTCAGTAGGAAGACCATCATATGGATTATATTTAGGTAGCCATTTGTATGGATGATCTGGAAGGGGATTTGGATTTGCAATCAATACCACACTAGGATTAGTCCAATTTTGATTATCCATAATTGGATTTGAATTTTGCGAATATATAGAAGCAGATCCAGAAGTAGGGGGAATGGATGTAGAACTTACAACTGGAACAATACTATTTGTGATAATACTGATTGTTTGAGTAGAAGAAATGGAAGAGTAGGAAGATGAAGATTGAGTAAGAGGATGTGAGGAAGTAACCAAAGAGAAAGATGACGTGACCTCACTCGTATCAGACTTAGATCTGGATATAGAAAATTTTTGCGATGTGATTATATTGGGAACTCAAAAGGAGGAATTCCAAGTTTCTCGCTTTTGGATCGGGTTAATATATCAGTTTCTTTAAATAGGGAAGTAACGATTCCTTCTGAAGCTTCGGGATTAACAGGCTTTTAAGCAGAAATAGATATTCCTTCTAATTTTTGAATTAAAGACTGAAATTCGGGAGACTCGGGAGTGAATTCTGAATCAGATGATTGTCAAGATACTTCAAGGGATGAGGGGAAGGTTTCTACAATTTCCGATTTCTGAGTTGGTGATTTAGAGTTTGATCGAGAATATGTAGGATGATTTTGGGGAGATCGACTCTTATGAGGGCTTCTAGTTTGAGGTTTATATTTGTATGCCATCCATAGTCAGGCCCTCCTTCTAGCGCCAAAAATGTTGAGGCCTCAAAAATCTATGGCAACAACAAGGGGGATAACCACCCGGTCCGGACCTTAAAGAAGCTCCTTTTCCATTTGGGATAGTGGCTTCAACTGGGGGGTAATGGGACCAATTTCCCAGTTTTGGGTTTTATATGATTGTTTGGATTTATTTCAAATGATTTGTAAGGAGAATAACTAAAAAATAAGACAACTTTATTCTAAGATGCAAAACTTTGAATTAAATTTGATCTAATCTAACTCGGGATAATGTTGATTTTATGCGATCTAAAATGATGTCTATTCAGTCTGTGATGATTTAGATCAATCATAGACTAAATAGAATTAATAATTTTATAAGATAATCCTTCTGAGAAAATAGTTAATAAAAAAGAAGATGTTAAAAATATCACATATATTTTGATGATAATATATAAAACAAAGCAACTTCTATTCTGATATCATACAATAGTGCAACTAATACTTCAAACTGAAATAATTTATTTCATACAAAATTCATAAAAGGGTAGATTTTAAAACAGAGTTTAGCATACACGATAATAGTACCAGATGTGTGTTGTCCTACTCATCTGACCAGTGATAATAGGCCACAATCAATCTTCTATCAATAAATCATTCAAAGAATACAATAATGCATCAACAATGATCAACCAAAATGATATATAATTGAAAAGACCATGTTCCATTATCTTATCAAGACATCCAAAAACTTACAGTAATGTATTATTTGTAAATGTTCTTAATAAAAATTCTCGACCCTTCTCTAAATACATGAGAAGGGTTTAAATACTACATTAACTACTTACAAAAATAGATTGTACAAAATATCTTATGAGGAGGTTTCAAACAACCTTCCTCATTTCTAGTATCTAATTGCTAAATTGGAATTGCCAAAACAGATTAACTCATGATCATGCTTGATGATAGGCTAGTGCCATCTCTGCTTTTCTGTTCACAAATATCGGACATTAGTTGAACTTGTGGAGGCTTCCCGAACTGTGTTTTCATCTGTCTAGTAAATATAGAATCAAGTAAAAGTGGCAGCATTTTTTGTATGGAATCTAGAGAACAATTCAATGTCATTATTTGACTATGAGGTTTAACCAAGAGTTTCCAGTATGCTTCCCAATTAGTCTTTTTCAACTGTGCAATTGTTTCTTCTCGTATTGATCTGTATTTTTCCAACTTTGCTCCAATATTTTGAGATCAGGAATTGATTTATGATATCCTTCTTTAATTAAACCAGAAGTATGTAACATATGCTTGATTGTTTTGACAATTCTCTTTGATATGCCTGATGCTCTAGCTATTGCCAATTCTGCCCGTTTTACCTTTGTATCCCAGTCAGTAAAGAGAATATCTTTATAAGTTGATTTGATCTTCTCCCTTCCTATGAATCCTGCCATTCAATATAGTTAGAAATTTTGGTATTGAGTTCATTAAACTCAATTCTCTGATCAATAACTATATTATTCAATTGTTCATTGATTTCCAAATGTGGAACTATATCTGACATTTGTAAGACTTACAAATATTGTTGTTTTGAGAGTATGGAATTTAATGCCAATGCTTATTTAATGAATTCCTCTGTAGTAGGAATGCCTTCATACTTTATAAGATTTTCTCTCAAGTCTTTAATCAGTGTGTCTTTGTTGGATAAGTCATTTTCATGACTTATCTTAAGTATTTCCATCTCTTGTTGTAGTTTAAAGAGTTTTTTTTCGGCCTTTTGATTCAAACTATTTCTTTCTTCGTCTACTTGTTGTTGTAGTTGCATTCTCTTATCATCCTTCTCTTGAACCAAAATGGATACTTTGGCTGCTTTGTCCATTTTTGCAGTAGTATATTCTCCAACAAATTGTGATAGTCGAGTTAGGTTGTCGATTAGGTTCGACGGGGTGTCTTTCCATACAACTTCCATGATCTCATTACCTAGGGGTGTTTCAATCCTTCTTCTCTTTCTATGTTTCCTGACTACAAATTTATGAAGAGGGCTGTAGAATACATCTAATGGAGGGATATCAATTACCTTTAGAATAATTTCAGCAGTAGGAAATGCAGGAATAACTTCTTCATCCTAGGATCTTGTCTCGGGATTTTTAGTGGTTTCTCTTGCTAAAACAATCTGACCTTGGGGAGTCTAAAATCCTGTATTTTTTTGTGTGGATGATCCCTCGGGGGTATCCATCAATGTATTGCTAACTTAAGTCCACAATTTATCTAGCTCACTTTGATTCTGTGAATCTGATTTTTCTGTTCTGATCACCTTGCTTGGTTCAGTCATATAACTAGTAATCATGATATTTTGTGGAATACGCATGAGTATTTGCTCCTTATACTCATGGAATCTTTGTAATTTCTTCGGGTTTAGATTCAATCTGAAATTTTTTTGAAATTCTTCAAAAGTTTCAATAGATTGCAAAACGTCTTCAAATCTATCATCTATGTGTATGAAAGGTTTGATTTTGACTGACTGAATAAATTTATTAGCAATTTTTTGTGAGTCGAATTTCCTTGGCGGTAGAACAGGGAGCTTCAAAAGCTGAATTTTCTGGAATTCTTTTGACGCATGATTGAAATTTCCGAGGGTGAATGAACCACACTGAATTGGGAAACTTGGCCATAAATATTTTTTTACTATCTTTTAGAGTTTTAGTGAGTCCATTGCTAACAGTTTGGTAAGCCACTTCTCTTGCCATTAGTTTATCTGAAACATATAGAGGAAGTACATGTGGATGAGTAGAGCTTCCGAATAATCTTATGTATGAAAATGATTCTTCAATGAAACATCTTCCTATGACTTGGAGATTTGTGATGGCTTCCTTCGTGAACCTGGGAATTTATCTATCAAACATTAACTGATGTAATGGTAATACAACCCCATAACATAACCTGTGGAAGTGTGGTACATAATGATGTTCGCATATCTATTTATGACTCAAATGAATAGAAGTAGGGTCTTCAAGATTCCATTTCCAACCCATAATTGGAAAGCTAGTGGAGAAACAAATGGCATCAAAAACATATGCACTCATGAAAAATTGGGGGACGGATTTGGAATAACTAAATCTTGCCTGTCGATATTCATTAATCTCTTTGTCTAGGTTTTTGGAAAGAATGGTTTCCCAATTCATGATGTGAGAATTAACACAAGATTCAATCAAGGGAACCCAATTAATAGAGAACTTGGTGTTATCGGGGAGACCATATAATCTACACAGCATTAATGCTGCAAAATTGTAGGGATTTGCAAGTGAAGCAATAGGATACATACCTGATTTTTCATGCTTGAACTTGTTATCCAATTTCCTCCAACCTTGAATCATTTTGAAATAGTCTTCATTTTTATTTGCAATTTTTTCAACAAACTGGTTTTCATAGATGTCTTGTTGGTCGGGAAGTTTGTACATGACTTTCAAATCTTCAGCTCTGAAAGAACCTAATATTTCATCCTTAATGGTTCTGAATTGTCTGTCTTTAATTGTTGAATTCTTAACTACCCATATTATCATATCAGTATATGGTAAAAGGCCGGCCCTTGCTGCTATTCTATGAAGGAAGGAGCATGCTGCATCTTTAAACTGTAAATCTGAAGGCTTTTCATCAACAACAGTTGCCTTGACCTCCACTACTTCAGGTTTTTCATCTTGAGGATAGTATAGATGGCTTGCGACGATGTAGCACCTCCATCTGCAGTGAAAACAATATCTTTGATTATGGACGACATTTCTGTACATTCGAATTCCGTAACAGTTTTTTTGTTGTGTTTCTGCATTACTTTGCGTATGGACATCTCTTTGAAGAAAAATCCCTATTTAAGACAGAGTCACAATCAAATGATGAAAGATATAGTGAAATGAACAATTTTAAATGAAAATATCTAGGAAGTGGTTGTATCATTAATTAGCCGTAACAAAACAATAACTGTTCGCATTGGGATGATGAAACCTGATTAATTATTTCTGACATGATTTATTTTCTCATTAAAACCTTCATTAAACCCTGTCAAGTCTGTCTCATCGCACATTTTTGAACCTATTTTATGAAGTTAATTTCTTTAACAAGGTTTGCATTTATGCGATATCGCGAAATCACAAAATCGCTTTCATCGGGATATCGCAACATCGAAGCATTGGTAACTCATGTTTTAAGTTTTAAATGTATATCTACGATGTCCGATTTATGATGCCTCTTGCAAAATTCAAATCGCAAAATCACAAATCAAGTTTTTAATGGGAAAAAGATTATGCGGGATGCGATTTGCGATAGGGTGATCACAAAGATATGAAAATGGAATTTAATTATTTCTTTTTGTTTTATTTTTAAAAACAACAATGTTTTGGAGTTTGATTTTTTATTCAAAATGAAAAAAATAAAAATTTAAGAAGGGTCCCTATTTATATTATCAAATTTTATACTATTTCGAAAATATAAATGGGGGGGGGGGTTTTGCATAGCACAACACCACCCTACCCCCTTCCTACTAATCTGGATCACTAATCACTTCAGCCAATGACCAACTTAGGAAATTCCACCTGACCTTCACTATATAAACTCTATATTTCATAAGTGCACCTAAAAGCCCAGACAGGGCACAAAAATTGAGATGGTGGAACCATGAGCACTATGCAGGAGGGGGGCAAAACCACGATCTGAGCCATTTCCAGAGGGTCCACATTTTCACTTTGTCAAATTCAGGAAAATTTTATATGGATTATGCACCTGTCGACACCACGAATCTAATGGTGTTGTCCATTTTTTCATCATAGGTCTTCAATTTCCAGGCACTTTCAGCTATGGAGGTATAAGGGTGCAATTTTGCATTTTATACTTATACTTTCATTTTTTTCCACTTAATGAAAGAGGGCCTCCCCACTATTTGACCAAGGCCCGGAGATGTAGTCCCTCCTGGACGAACTCCGATATAATTTTTGTGTCTTCTTGCATGATGCTAATTGCTTCTCTATTCTTATGTTTATGCCTTTAAAGTTTCTTGTTTAAGCTGCAATTTTCACATGTAATTATTTAACACATATTAAGAAAAATATTTTGAATCAAGTGGTATCAAAGAAGGTGTTTGTAGATGTGAATTACATTCTTGTATGCTAACTAGAAACAAGCTACGAAGAGGCAAATGGACACTACAGTCTTTTTATCTCGAAGCAGGATGTGCACATCAGAGAAGGGACATGGATGAAGATGTTAGACATGAGGAGGAGCTCAACTTCCACAAGACCTTCTACACCATGGTAGATCAGGTGGAGAATTTTTTCTCTAGACTTGAGAAACTAGAGAAAGCAAGGGAGAATGCTTCAGAAGTACAAGGTTAAACACATGGAGATGGTGGAGGAGGTCCACCTCCTTCTCCTCCAGCAAGTGAAAGTTCTTCCTCCTCTTCTCACCATCATCATAGGAATTTAGGAAATGCATCTAATAAAGCTTTCTTTAAGTTAGATGTTAAATTTCATCTACCCATGTACAATGGTGAAAGTAATGCAGAGAGACTTAATAACTAGATTAGGAAGCTTGAAATCTACTACAATATTTAGCAGATTGTTGAGGATGAGGAAAAGATCCAATTAGATTCTCTTCGACTGAATGGCACAACTCTCATCTGGTGGGAGAGAAAAATTTAAGGAAACAGTAATTTGGGTAACCTTATTTCCTCAGGGTAAAATTTCATTACTATAGTTAAAGATCAATTCTATCCCTTGGGTTATAATAAAAAAATCCTTAATGGAGTGGCAGTACCTAAGGCAAGGTAAAGGAAAAAACGTGCAAAGATTTACCGAGGAATTTAGAAAATAAGCACTAAGTTTGGGCATTTCATTATATTCACCTGAAGTTGTAACTAAGTACATTGGGTCATTACATAGTTACATTAGACATTCATTGTTAATGTTTGAACCTACTACCATTGACTCAGCCAGTGTAATGGCCATTCATCTTGAAAACAGGGGCATAAATGATAAGGATGATCATTCAAAGAAACCACCTTTCAAACCTTCAATGGAAAATTCAAAGGCAAAGGAAAGGGAAAGGAAAATAAGATTACATCAACGAAGAAGGATGAAGGAGAAAAGCCTTATTTCACTCACTGCAAAAAGGAAGGTCATGATGACGATCATTATTGGAAGTTGTACTCAGAAAATAAGCCAAAGAGATATGGAGGAAATGGTACGAAAAATATGGTAGCAACCGCACAACAAGACCTTGGATTGGACTCTGACGATGTGGCATTGACCATAGTAGCAGGCACAAAAGGTACTCATTCTCTTCATGTTAATTCTGAATCGCATGAAGGCACTAGTTCAACAGATTATCCTCTTCTTAATGAACAAAAGAGAATTGAGTTGTTTCATATTATAATTTTCATAAATCATACAAAAGTATAAACTCTATTTGATTCAGGCTCTCAAGAAAATTTAATCTCAGAATCCTTAGGGAAAAAGTTAGGCTTAGAAGTTAAGCCTCATTCGAAACCTTATCCACTTGGATGGACACATAGCAAAGTAAAACTAAATCTAACCAAGCAATGTAAGATTAAATTTGTAATTTCTTCTAAACTGGTGGATGAAGTAGAACTCGATGTCATACCATTGGATATCTGTGGTATTGTGTTAGGGAGTCCCTATCTTTATGACAGGAAAGAAGTTAAATTTCGACATGAAAATAAATACCAAATCACAAAATATGGGGTAGAATATATTGTAAGAGCTCATCAAACAAAATTCAATGTTAGTCTTGTAAGTGCGGGACAGATGAAGAAATTGGTGAATTCTAGCAAGGGGTGTTTGCTCATGGCTGTGAGAGAAAAATATGTAGAAATATCAGATGCTTTCCGAGGATGTGATCCGGCTCATAAACATGAACCATGTGATTTTATTTCTAACTATGATGAATTGTTTTAGGAACCCAGAGGATTGCCTCAAAAACAAGAAATCCAACATGAAATCCATTTGTAGCATGATGCTCCATTGCCAATCATTGGTATGCATAGGATGTCATCTATCGACATGGAGGAGATAAAAAATCAGGTACAAGAATTGTTGAACCAATGAGTACCCATGAAATATGGCACATGGAGGATGTGCATGGATTATCGGGCACTAAACAAAATCATGGTGAAAAATCGATACCCTCTCCCTCGCATTGATGATTTGTTAGATCAATTAACGAATGTTATCTATTTCACCAAATTGGATTTGCGTAGTGGTTATCACCAGGTCAGAATTGCAGAGCAAGAGGTGTGGAAAACTGCCTTCAATACCAAACATGTGTTGTTCGAATGGGTGATGATTCCATTTGGACTGTGCAACGCTCCAACCACATTCATGAGGGTCATGAATGATATTTTTAGGCCTTTCGTTGATGAATTTTTCCTTGTGTATTTAGATGATATTATTATCTTTAGTAAGAATTGGGATGAACATGTATGCCATGTAAAGAAAGTGTTTGATGTATTAAAGAGGGAAGAATTGTATGTAAAATTGTCAAAGTGTGAGTTCGGGAAAACCTCTTTGGTTTACCTAGGTCATATTCAATTGAAAATATACCCCTCCAAAGTTGAGGTGATTGTAAAATTGCCTAAGCCTACCAATGTAACAAAGGTTTGTAGTTTTCTAGGTGTAGTACAATACTAGAGGAGATTCATTGCCAACTTCTATGTTATTGCATCACCCTCACACACACTGAAAAGTGTAAAACAAGCCTTTCAGTGGGGAGGAAAGTAGTATAAGTCCTTCAAAGCACTGAAAGATAAAATCAATACTGCACCAGTCTTGGCTTTACCTGATATCCAGCAGCCTTTTGAGATCGAAACCGATGCCAGTGGGTATGCCATGGAAATTGTATTATTGCAGCAGAAGAAGCCAATATGTTACCATTCGAAGAAGTTCTCCCAGCCTGTCATCAATTACCCCACTTACGACAAGGAACTATATGCCTTGGTCCAAAGTGTGAAAAAGTGGAAACACTACATGATCGGCAAGGAAACCATTATCCATACGGATCACCAGCCCTTGCAATACCTTTAGTCACATACCAAGCTACAACAGCCACGTCATTTCAGGTGGATGGGGTTTGTACAATAGTTTCATTTGGTAATAAAGTATAAGAAGGGCACTAGTAGCAAAGTAGCATATATGCTTTCTCGCCCTCCTATCACTGCTTCTATTATTTTGCATAATGCTTCGTTGGCTTTGAAAGTTATGCTGAACAATACACTAATGATGACGACTTTAAAGAAATATATGCAAAACTAACTCATGGTTCATAGGTGGACAACTATCATTTGCAGGGGAAGTTATTTTATCACCTTGGAAAATTGTGCATACCCACAACAGAAAGGGTACATGTAATTCGAGAGGCGCATACCTCTCTTGTGCGTGGTCACTTTGGTGTCAAAAAAACCTTATGTCATTTGCAAAGGTTTTGCTTTTGGCCCCATATGAAAAACATTGTAACCCATTTTGTAATGGGTTGCGTGATGTATTCTGTTTCAAATCCCTCTAATAGAAAACTCGGGCTCTACACACCATTCCCTATTTTGGGTTGTCCATGGGAAAGTGTGTCGAAGGACTTTGTAGGAGGTTTGCCTATGTCTATAAAGGGTCACGACTATTTTTATGTTGTCGTCGACCGCTTTAGTAAAATGTGCATATTAATGCCTTGTAAAAAGCATGTCACTGTTGAGAAGACTTCTTATCTTTTCTTTTAGGATGTTTGGGTCCACTTTGGGTTGCCCACATCTATTGTGTCAAATCGAGACTCTTGCTTCCTTGGAGAGTTTTGGACCATCTTGTGCCTTATGATGGACACCGAGTTGAAGAGAAGTACGACATTCAATCCACAAACTGACGGACAGACATAGGTCGTCAATCGTACCATGGTACACTTGTTGCAGAGCTATTGCAACAAAAATCCCAAGTAGTGGGATGAGCATCTTCCATATGTGCAACACGCCTACAACCAGTTAGTGAATTCCTCTATGAAATGTTCACCTTTTGAGACATGTTTTGGTTACTTACCAAAGGACCCTTTGGACATGATATATGGAAGGGATGAAGATGCCAGTGGACATGATGACAGGGATAAATCACAACAGTTCATCCAGCAGATAGAGACAATTCACCAAGCAGTGCAAGAGTAGTTAGAAAAGAGTTAGGCCCGATATAAAGCCCAACATGATAAGCACCGAGTTGACCGTGAATTTCAAGTTGGTGACAAGGTGTGGTTCCATATCAACAAGGATCGAATGAAGGGGGAAGGCAAGAAATTGCGACCATTCTGGTATGGTCCATTTACCATATTGGAGAAGACTGGGAATAATTATTTCTGACTCAATTTTCCTGTATACATGCAGATGTACTTGGTCATGAATGTCAAAATTATAAAGCTTTATGAACCACCATTGTTTATGGACACTGAGGAGGTAGGATCAATGCGTACAGTGGATGAATAAGCCCCAAAATATCTCAATGAAATGCTAGAAGAAATCAATCTCGATCGAAGAACCAGGACTTCACAATGAGGAGATGTGGAATATCTTCATGTTGGTTTCAAAGGGATGCACCCAATTAAAGGTAAATGGCTTGAAAAGGAGAAGGTGAGGGATCAATTCCCTCACTTGAATGTTGATTGATAAGGCTTTTGGGTCCAAAATATCTTTAGTGGGGAGGAAATGATTGAGGTGGATCGAACAGGTCCAAGTACAAGTGGCTTAAGTACAAAGGCTTAAAAATCAAAGTATACAGAATGTGGAAAACTTAGTTTCAGGTTAAATATCTTATCTTTCTAATTCCAATGGTGTAGACAACACTCAATTATGAGTCCGTATGGAGGAGTTAGAAGTAGTCAAATTTTGAGAATTGACTTGGTGAAGTGGCAGACTAAGGAGGACACAAATCGGAAGTTTTTTGGCCATCGGATTCTGGCCAGCTTTGGCCGGATTCCGGGAAAAATTGTGGGGTTGTTGATTTGACTCCTTCGGTCAAATTAACGAATTTTCAAAAAAAACCATTTTGTTATTAAAACAAAAAACATATAAAAAAAGGGTCGACGGGTGGCCAAACCCCGTCAACCCCTCCACATATCATAACAATAAATATTATCGTAAGGGGCTGGTGACCATGACTCCGTCGTACCCCTCGTCGCACCTTATGGTGGGTCCCATAAATACTACGACCACATATGTATTATGGTTGGTGGGGTTTCTGAACCCCATCGCCAACCCCAACAATCGTGCCACATGTTAACAGTGTCAGCAGAGTATGGGGGGTGGGCCGCCCAATGCGAGGTTGGCCCCCCATAACATACCAATGTACCTTATTTTAAATGCCGCGAGGTTTACTAAAAATAATGCGCAGTTAATTAAAAAATAATTTTTGACTTAAAAAGGAGGGGGTCAGATTTGACCACTCGACCCCCTCCCTACTAATCCAGATCACTAACCACTTTAGCCAACAACCAACTTAGGAAATTCCACCTAGCCTTCACTATATAAACTTTACATTTCATAAGTGCACCCAGGGGCCAGGAGAGAGCATGAAAATCGAGATGGTGGAACCATGAGCACTGTGCAGGTGGGGGACATAACCACGATCTAAGCCATTTTCCAGAGGGTCTAGATTTTCACTTTGTCATATTCAGGAAAATTTAATATGTATTCTGCACCTTTCAACGCCATGAATCCAACGATGCTATCCATTTCTTCATCAGAGGTCTTCAATTTTCGAGCACTTTTAGCTATAGAGGTATAAGGGTGTAATTTTGTATTTTATACTTGTACTTTCATTTTTTTCCTCTTAATGAAAGAGGGCCTCCCCACTATTTGAGCAGGGTCTGGAGACGTAGTCCCTCCTGAATGAACTCTGATATCAATTCTGTGTCTTCTTGCATGAAGTTAATTGCTTCTCTCTTCTTATGTTTATGCCTTTAAAGTTTCTTGTTTAAGCTTCAATTTCACATGTAATTATTTAACACATCTCAAGAAAAAGATTTTGGATCACCAATTGATAAGAGTATTGCAACTCCACCCATACAATGCCTCAAATGGTCTCATCCTCAAATATTCCTAATATCCATTGTTGTAAGCAGAATCTACCAGTCAAATATACTCTTCCCACCTTCTTTGATTATGAATCACATACATCCTCAACATGTCCTCCAATATCATGTTGACCCTCTCTGTCCATCCATCTGTCTGTGGATGATAAGTTGTACAGAAGGACAAATCTGTGCCCAAACCCGCAAACAACTCCTTACAAAACTTGTAAGTGAACCTAGCATCCCTGCCTGACACAATATTCAGTGGAACACCATGAAATATGACCACATCCCTGATAAATACCCATGCTACATCATTCGTTGAGTTTGTAGAGTTCAATAGAATGAAGTGTGCTACCTTCTTTAACCTGTCCACCACAACCATGATGGAATCATGCTGTCTATATGTCCTTGGAAAACCTGTGATAAATTCCATGGAAATTACCTCCCATTTCCACTATGGAATCAAAATCGGCTATAGTAGTCCACCTATATGCTTACACTCTTCTTTAACCTGATGAAAATCCAAGTACCTAGCCACAAACTCTGCTACATCTCTCTTAAAATCAATAGTAAAACCTTTATACTGTTTTCAACGTCTTCTGATAGCCTGGGTGACTTGTATATGATTTCACGTGAAACTCCCTCAAGATCATCTTATTTATTTCACTATTTTTTGGAACATATATCCAATATTTGAACCTAATCAAGCCATCTGTTGTGATATGATAGTCCACATCTCTTTCTTCTACACTTGTATCTGTATCACTACTTGTACCTGTACCTATACATGTACCTATACCACTACCCGTACCTGTACCTATGCATGTACCTATAACACTACTTGTACCTGTACTCTACTGCAATCTATGCCTGAGCTCCATATTCCTGACATCCTGCTAGCCCATAGGAACTCATAACTACTATATGATTCACCTGTATCTACATGCTAAGACCATCTGCAACCTTGTTCTCTTTGCCTTTAATATACTCGGTCTCAAAGTTGAACTCATTGATCATGGCCAACCATATAATTTGCCTCATGTTTTGATTCAGCTGGTCAAACAAATATTTCAACCCACTATGATTGCTCATCGGTACAAACTTCCTGCCAAGAAGATAGTGCCTCCACATATTTAATTCATGAATGATCGTTTCCAACTCAAGATCACGTGTCAGATAGTTCTGCTCGTTGACATTTAGTTTTCGTGACTCATAACATACCACCTGTCCTTCGTGCATAAGGAATCCACCAAGCCCTCTCTTGCAAACATCTATACATACCACAAGCTATTTGTCTAGATCTACGATATTTAACACTGGAACATGTGTCAACAACTCCTTTAAATGCTAAAAACTGGCTACATATTCCTCTATCCATTCAAACTTCTTACCTATCAATTGTAATGATGTGATAGGATAAGAAATCTGCGAGAAGTTCCTGATGAACCTCCTGTAATAACCTGCTAACCCCATGAAGAACCTTACCTTATCCACACTCCTAGGAGCTTCACAATCCATGATAGATCTTACCTTTTCTGGATCTACTGTTATGCTTTCCCTGGAAACCACACGTCCCAAGTAATGTACCTCTGTTTGAAAGAATCTACAATTACTGAGCTTACCATACAACTGATGCTCTCTCAACAATCTCAATATTGCTGCTAAGTGTTCAACATGCTATTCCTCATTTTTTAAATATACCAATATATCATCAATGAATACAATAAAAAACCTGTCGAGATAAGGACGCAACACATTATTAATCAAGCACATAAAAGTAGTTGGAGCATTATTCAAACCAAACGGAACTACAAAAAACTCATAATGTATGTACCTGCTCCAGAAATTTGTATTGTGAATGTCCTCTTATTTAATGTGTACCTGATGATATATTGATCTTAGATCAATCTTCGACAATACTATTGCTCCCTTCGGTTGATCGAACAAATCATTAATCATTGGAAACATATACATGTTCTTGATGGTCACGTTGTTCAACTGTATGTAATCAATGCATAGCCTGAGGGTACCATCTTAGAAACTTTTTTTGAACTTCTTATTTTTTAATAAAAAAATTTCTTGATGGTTGCAAATAGAAACTTTTTTTAGACTTTTTTATTTTTTAATAATTTTTTTTTGTTTAACAATTTAATTGCACTAAGAGGCACATTCTACATCCCAGTATGATGTGTGAGTTTGTCCGTCCATCATCAAAGTTGAAAATTTTCTATGCCGGCCAAAATAAATCAAAAAAATCAAAAAATCAAAAAAAAAAATAACTATAGAAAACATTTAAATAATGTGGCCTCATAGAAAAATTAAATAACTAAACAATAAGAAATCCCTAGATGTGCAAACCTTCATTTCAGAGTGTAGAATTTGAGGAAAAAATTACACTTTGATGGATTTTATCCCTCTCAATGCATGATAGATATAAAGTTAGATAAATCTAGACTGGTTTAAAACCACATAGAAAACCAATTAAAAAAAAAAACAATTTACATTTAAAAAAAATAAAAAAAATTAGTTATTATTTATTTATATTCATATTTTAATACAATTTTTTCTTGTAAAACCACAAGATGCAATATGGCCATTGGTCAAGCAAATTAAAAAAAAATAGTTTTTAAAAATAAATATAATAAACATATTATATATTTACTATTTATATATAAATGTAACTCACAGAATAATTTCATAATTCACATTTACCATCTAAATTAAGCTCATTTCAAAATATTAAAATTTAAATATGTTTTTAAAGCTTAAATAATAGTTGGAAAAGATATGTACTTAATAATAGAGTTATTGGTCAACTAAAAAGACTCAGTAGATTCAATAAAATAAACAACCAACATTTATAATTCAATAAGTGAAAATAAAAGGAAAAATAAACCAATATAATTTTAGTTTCCTTTCTTCAATTTTCATTAACAAATAAAACAATCAATATTATTATAACTAGAAATATATATACTCTTATATATTATTTACTATGATTAATGTGAATTAATATAAATGAAGATGAAAAAAAGCATCTATAATCTATGATTAATGTGAATTCTGAACGACGTTAGAGTCATTGCTCTAGTATGGAGAGAGAATGTAGCTAAGTATAAGAATCTGCCAGACCAAAGAAAATTGTACTTTTCATATATAAAAAGCACCCCTGTCACTCTATTTATTAAAGACCTTTTTAATAACTCATTGAAGCCAATTTTCAATAACTTAGCAGTTGAAACTAATATCCCTCATGTACAAAAAGATATAGTCATGCTCCCGTACCATCATAGGCATTTGAATGGATCAATTCACCCATGTGAGAATTTGTCAAGCTATTATATCGAAAAATTTAAATATGACTAAATTTGGACTTTTTGACTAAAAAGTTAATTTTTTATTATTAAAATTATATTTTCAAATATATAAATAATTTTAATATATTACAAATATTTATTATTGTTACACATTTATTGTCTTATCTCATATTACATCTTTGTATCATTTACTCCGAAAAACGATGTGCTTATATTTTAGAAGCTTATTATGTCACTGCTCATGTCACTGAGGTTATGCATTGAGTGATATATAGTGATCAATGCTTGTATATAAATATTTTTTCTTTTCATATATAAAATTTTGTTAGATTTCCAAATTTATATTTCTAATTTATACTTCAAGTTTTGTTCCTGGGCGGTGACATTATGTATATTATCATTTTAATGATTAATAAACAGAAACTATACAATTTAAATTTTAATAACTTTTTATATTATATAAATTAAATTAAATTAATTATTTAGAAAATATAAAAAATAAATATTATATTTTTTTTATTAAAAATAAGTCATTGAAAATTTCATATATTTTTTACATTTTATTTATTATAAAATATTAAAATAACTTATAAACCATTCAAATGAAATATCAAAATGATTTATAAACCATTAAATTTAATCAATGCAATTCTATTTATAGGAATATTAATTCTGTGATCCATAAATTGTGAAAAAAAAATTCGGTAAAAATCACATCCAAATAAAGTTGGTGGATGCATTTCGAACCAGCCAGTGTGGTTCATCATCAGGACTTGATGAAAAAACTGATCAGGAGACCCAATTAAATAGATATGAGAAGCTCCAACTAGCTCTTGAAAAATAATGACTAGTTAGACTAAATCAAAATCATAGAAATAAAAAGTCAAAAAATATATATAAAAAGATTAAAGTTTATAATATGAATATTATTTATTATTATTTTTAATTTTAATTAATTTTAATTCTTATTTTTATTTAATATACAATAGGAATTATTCAAAATATTCTAGAAGATTAAATAAATATAGGATTATTTCTATTAATAAAACATAGTTAAAAAATTTTATTTTGTTTGATATTATTTAAAAACATAAAGGATTAAATACTACTATAATAAAATAAAATAAAAATAAAATAAAATAGAATATAATAAAATAAAATAAAAATAAAAATAAAAATAAATAAATAAATAATAATTTAATTTTTAATAATTTTTATTTTAATTTATTTTATTAATATTTATTAAGTAATTTACTTATTTATATATTTATTTTATTTAATTATTTATTTTTTATTTAATTTAATTTAATTTTATAGATTTATTAAGTTAATAATAAGTAAATAAATAAATAAAATAATAATAATAATAATAATAACCCCGGATGCGGGTGACGATACAGGAAATTAAGGTGATGGGAGGGGGAGATGGCAGGTTGGAAAGACATGCGCCAACTTGGCCCAAAACTGTCATTCGGCTCATCAATATGATCGTTCAGATTTTAATGCATTTAAACCATAGCACACATTTCAATCTCGCCTCCGATCCTCGAGACCTCTTCGCACGCTGCGAACATGCCATGACTCCTGCAAAAATTTATGAAGGTGTAATTCCAGGAACTTATTGTTGCACGGCCGATTGGAATGATAGAATGGCGCGAGGGTATGGCTTCAGCAGTTCTCGCCAGCCTGTTCAGAGATGCTGTAATCCGGATGTTGAGCTTTCATCCGCGCGCACTGTTACAGGGAAGAGAACCAGTCTCCATTGTTGCTTGGAGCTTGGCGACAGATTCCACCTCTCTCTTGCTGGCTATTGCATGCTTGCCACGGTCTCCTTGCCAACTCAAATGCCTATGTCTCCTGTCCTGACTTTGCCTCCCCATACTGCTGTTCCGTCTGAGGAGATGCCGCGTCTCAGGCATAGAATGCGTAGCAGAAGGGGCTCAAATAGACGCCGCATTCAGCACACCCCCACCTCCTCCAGCACCTCCCCTGAGTCTTCTGCGAATTCTGACAGCCATTCCACTACTCACAGGGGTCGCCTCCACCGCTCTGGGCGTAGCTTTCATTCCCCCTTACCCCCGATACCTCCTTCCCATCCCCATACTGTTCAATTTACTTTCAAAAGTTCTCTAAATCATCCCATAGTGACGGATTCCATCACTGTTGTCTTTACGGAATCTCCTTAGGCCGGGGCTCCTGGCTCAGGCAGGGATGATGGCAGCACTGAAGATGTTCATATTCCGGGGCAGAGTGCAGGTATGAAGGATAATGACAGCACAGACTTAAAGAATGAGAAGGGCAAGGCCACTCAGTTCAAAGCGAGCCAAGGTGAGGCTGGTCAGCCTAGCAGGTCGCCGAATGCGAGAAATGATGACAATGGTCAAGCTCAGGTTGAACTGGACCCTCCTCCTCCACCTGGGACTTTGATCCCTACTACTGATAACCTTCTCAGCGTTGTCAAGGCTGCTGGGTAGGATAGCAAAAGGTTGAATACGAGCGAGGCGCAGTCTTCCAAAGAACAAGCGAGCGTGGTGAAGATTCCTCGTGCAATCGGGAAGGTGATTCATTCGGTTGAGGACCTGTACAAGGAGGATGGGGAACCAGATGATCTCTGGTGCAGGGTTGAAGAAGAAGCTCCTGATGAGTAGCACCTCCCTCTCAATGTGTTTTTTGTACTCTATCTCTGGCCCTTCTTCAGGGCATGTTACTGTTTGTTATATTGTTCATGTTTTAGTTTTTGTTAGCTATGATATCAATACTCAGAACTTCATGTCTCCCCTGCGTGGGACTGTTTTTGAAAAACACGCTGCACTGGTTTCCCTCTTGAAGGGCAGTGTCAAACATGGGTTTTTTGATCAAAATTCCACTACACAGGGCAAGGATCTGGATATGGCCTACTGTACATAATTTTTTCTGGTAATAGATTACGATTACTTAGAAAATAATAATAATAATAATAATAAAATAAAAATAAAATAAAAATAAAAAATAAAATAAAATAAATAAAATAAAATAAAATAAAATAAATAAATTAATTAAAAAAAAAAAATTAAAAAAAAAATAATAAAAAATAATAATAATAATAATGATATATATAAAAAAATAAAAATAAAAAAATAAAAAAATATTTATTTATTTTTTATATTTTTTATACTTTTTATATTTTTAGGAATGAAGAGCAGGAATCCAACACCTGCTAACCATCCACCCATCGTCCCTGTTCAGGTTAAGAGGCCTCTTTTCGATTTCCAAGGCTTCTCGCAACTTGCGGTGGTGGAAGTGGTCGATCTTCGCAATCACCTTAGCATCTTCAATGCAAATGTGATGATTAGTTTTCTCAACATGCTCTGCTAGGGCCGAGGAGCGTGATCTATTATGCTTAAGGTCAGCGACATGCTCATGAATTCTTTGATTAATAGACCGGCCCGTTTCACCAATGTAAGGTGTCCCACAAGAGCATGGAATCAAGTACACACCCTTACCATCCTTAGGGAAAATCGGGTCTTTAACAGATCTAAGGGAACTTCGAATGGTGCTGTAGGGTTTAAACGTTGAGGAGACATTAAACTTCTTTAGGATCCTAGCGATTTTATCCGTAGTACCTTAGATAAACGGAAGGTGAACTCCAGATAATCGTTCACAAGGATCTTTCTTAACTCTAGGACCCCTTTCTGCTTTTTGAAAAGCTTTAAGGCAGTGAGTTTTACTATAACCATTTTTATTAAAATCTTTAAGGAGATGAGCCTTTTCACCTTCAAAATGGTTAACATCAGAGATTCTAAAGGCTATGGTAGCTAAGGTGTTGAGAACTCCGAGCTTCTGAGCAGGTAAATGGTGAGAACTAGCATGTAAATATTGCTCAGTGTGCGTCTTCTTTCTAAAAACTTGATGAGAAAAAGAACCATCTTCATTCCTAGAAAGGAGGACATCAAGAAAAGGAAAGCTACCATTATCTTCAAATTTCATGGTGAACTTAATGAAGTCAGATTGATCATTAAGATGCTGGAAGAAAAGGTCCAATTTCTCCTTACCATGAGGCCACACAACACAGGTGTCATCGACAAATCTTTTCCAAAGCTTAGGTTGATAAATGGAAGAGGAAAGGGCTCTAGATTCAAAGTATTCCATGAACAGATTAGCTACCACAGGAGAAAGGGGGGAACCCATGGCCACACCACAAGTCTGTTCATAGAATTCACCCTCAAAACTAAAGAAAGTCGAGGTTAGACAAATTTCAACAAGATGAGCCGTATCTGGATCAGTGACATGAGAAATAACATCAACAGCCTCCCTAATGGGGATGCTAGTGTATAAGGAAACAACATCAAAACTAACAAACCTATCATCACTGTCTAACTTCAAGTCTTTCAAATCATTAATAAAAGACCACTTGTCTTTAACAAAGGAAGAGGTCTGACCTACAAGCGGTTTCAGCTTAGTGGCTAGAAATTTAGCGAGCAGATAAGTTGGACCTCCTATGGTGTTAACAATAGGGCCGAGGGGGACTCCATCCTTATGAATCTTAGGAAGACCATAAATCCTTGGTGTGAGAGGGTTACTCTCAATTAGCTTTTTGCTCAAAGAACCAATAGTGCTACTCAATTTTATAGCCAAAGCAACTGCTTTTGAAACTTTTTTTAGAGGATTTTTGTCAAGCTTCTTATAACTCCTGCTATTAAGAAGGTGATCTAACATCTTATTATGATAATCGTATTATTATGATAAAAATAAAAACTAGAAATTGCACCACATGTTGCAAAAGAAACGCCGTAAGGAAATAGCATAGGAAAGAGTAGCTTAGAAGAAATAAGATGTTGGAAAAGGAGCCATGTAGAGGAATGAAAATCTAAATTTTCTTCCATGGAAAGAGGTAGTGAAATCTTAATGCAATATTTCTTCCTTGAGCCTTACAAATCATGAGGCATATGTTGAAGTTAAGTTTAGAGGAATGAAAATCTAAATTTTCTTCCATGGAAAGAGGTAGTGAAATCTTAATGCAATATTGCTTCCTTGAGCCTTACAAATCATGAGGCATATGTTGAAGTTAAGTTAAATACCCTGTCTCATCATGCCAACATGAATGCCTTATGAATAAAGAAATAAAGAAATAGAAAGTGAATTCCTACCTTCAAAATCAAAGATGTTTTGGTGCAGTTCCTCCATATTTAATCTTGATCAATTCCTATTGAGTCACCTATGCATTATTTTCTTCATGATATTTGAAAATTTTCAAAATATCACATTGTTCTTTACTACTTTTGTCCCTCATGTGTGCCATGTTCATGTTCTTGTTGAAGTTAAGTTAAATACCTTGTCTAACCATGCCAAAATGAATGCCTCATGAATAAAGAAATAGAACGTGATTTTCTACCTTCAAAATCAAAGATGTTTTGGTGCATTTCCTCCACATTTAATCTTGAATTTCCTTCATGATCTTTGAAAATATTAAAAATATCACATTGTTCTGTACCATTGTTGTCCCTAGTGTCTGCCATGTTCTTGTTTTTTCAGTATGGATTATATGAAGTTTTTTTTTTGTTCTTTGTGCAGAGAGTAAAAAATGCATGGAGAGGTGGCTTTCATCACTTCAAGAGCAGTAAAAATAAGGCGATTGAGAAAATAGCTCCAACAATGAGAGAGATTTGGTAGCATTTATGGAGTTGGCGAACCTGTCTTGTTCCGTGGTGTTGGCTAGTAGACATAGCTTTCTTAATGTTGTGTATAAATGAATTTTTATTTATCTTATATTACATTAACCATGAAATTTCCAACATTCATGGCACACTTTCCATCTCATTTGTAGAGAAAATTATAACATAGTATCACACTTTCTTATCAGAGGTAAATTCTCCTATATGCAACAACGATGAATTTCATCACGTAAGTAATAGAGAAAACAACTCCAACACATTTGTAGAGAAAATTGTAACATAGTATCACACTTTTCTTATCATATCAAAATTCTCCTATATGCAACATTTTTATTGAGAAAACAACTCTAGCACTGAGAGAGGTTTGGAATCAACTGTTGAATTATTGAACATGTGTGTGTTGCTCTATGGTGTTGGATATTGAGCATAGCTTTCTTGATCTTGTATATTACAATAGATTATCACGTTTTTCTTATCATATCTAAATGTTCCTATATGAAACAACTAATTTGGGCCTCATAGTTTAAATTTGTGCAAGGAGGAGGAGAGGAGGACTTTGAAGGTGCAAGATAGAATATGAAGGGAAAGAAGAATCTTGTTTGGGACTTGAGATAGACTCATTCTCTGCACATCTAGAGTAAAGCTCAATAAAACAAAACTCACCATACTTTGAATTTTTTAAATAAATATCTTAAAAATTAAAATATCAATTTAATACATTATGTAGCTAGAATCTATTACAATTAAGTAATTAAAGGTAATTTTAATGTTATTTAAGAAATTAGAATTATGAACATTCATCATTATTTCTCAAGATAAATCATGTACTATGAAATAATTTGGAAATTTAAAAAGATCACATATTTTTAAAATTTTCATTATTAATTTAATTTTCTATATATTAACAAATACTACTCATGAATAATAAATAGTTGTAATATAAACAATATATAACAAAAAAACCATGTATTTTTGGAATAATAAAATAGTTGTACCAAAAATAATATAGAACAAGAAAAACTATGTATATTTGGATGTATGAAAATTTAGATACGTTTTATTAAGTTAAATTTTAAAAGAATAATGATTATAAACATTTGAAAATAGTTTTATTAATAATTAGTTTAGATCTATATTATCTATCAAAGGGATCAATTCTCTTTTTACTCTAAAAGAGGTTTGCATATCAAGACATATGATCCCTCTTGGGTCTTGGTAGATCCAAAGTTAAGATTGATCTAGGCCATCTTAATTTCCCTCATTAAATAATCCTTAATTTCTCTCATTAAATAATCTACATTCCACACAAATACCATGGGTCAATAGCATGGGTTGTTTTTATAGTTAATTATTATTTTTATCTTTTATTGTATTTTGACCTAGTTAAAATGTTCATTGCATTATGTCAATCTTTTTATTTAATTTACTTTTATTTTTATTTTTGTGTAATTTTACATAGTAAAAATGTTAAATTTAGGTTAAAATCTAACAACAAAGATGGATTTCATCACTTAAGAGTAAAAACAAGTTTATTGAGAAACAACTCCAACACATTTGTAGAGAAAATTGTAACATAGTATCACACTTTTCTTATCAGATCTAAATGCTCCTATATGTAACAAGGATGGCTTTCATTAGTTCGAGAGGAGTAAAAGCAAGTTTATTGAGAAAACAACTCTAGCACTGAGAGAGATTTGGAAGCAACTGTTGAATTGGTGAACATGTCTTTCTCTATGGTGTTGGATATTGGGCATAGCTTTCTTGCTCAAGATATTTTAAAAAATATCATTATTAATTTAATTTTCTATATATTAAGAAATTCTACTAATATAGAATAAGAAAAACTGTGTATTTGGATGTATGAAAATTTAGATACATTTTATTAAGTAGAATTTTAAAAGAATAATGGTTATAAATATTTAAAATTATTTTTATTAAATAATTAGTTTAGATCTATAGTATCACACTTTTCTTATCAGATCTAAATGCTCCTATATGCAACAAGGACGGCTTTCATTAGTTCAAGAGGAGTAAAAACAAGTTTATTGAGAAAACAACTCTAGCACTGAGAGAGATTTGGAAGCAACTATTGAATTGGTGAACATGTCTTTCTCTATGGTGTTGGATATTGGGCATAGCTTTCTTGCTCAAGATAAATCACGTGCTATGAAATAATTTGGAAATTTAAAAAATATCACATATTTTAAAAATTATCATTATTAATTTAATTTTCTATATATTAAGAAATTCTACTCATAAATAATAAAAATAGTTGTAACAAAAATAATATATAACAACAAAAACCAAAAATAATATATAACAAAAAAAACCATATTTTTTGGAATAATAAAATAGTTGTAACAAAACTAATATAGAACAAGAAAAACACTGTGTATTTGGATGTATGAAAATTTAGATACATTTTATTAAGTAAAATTTTAAAAGAATAATGGTTATAAATATTTAAAATTAGTTTTATTAAATAATTAGTTTAGATCTATATTATTTATCGAAGGGATCAATTCTCTTTTACTCTAAAAGATGTTTGCATATTGATCCCTCTTGGCTCTTGGTAGATCCAGAGTTAAGATTCATCTAGGCAATCTTAATTCAACTTAAATTCAACTTATTAAAAAGAAAAAAGAAAAAATTATAATAAACATATAAAAAACTATTTACTTGTGAATCTAATGACCTAAAACAAAAACTTATAGTGGTTTTTAATTTTAAAAAATAATTTATAATTTACAAATTTTTATAATTCTCTAAATTTAAACTATTTATTGAATACTTAATTTAATGAATATCATTATTTATATTATACATTATAGGAAGGTGCATACTCTGAATTTAAATAGTGAAGAAGCTTGCATTTTCCTCTGAGATTTTGAGTGAAATGTTTGAGGTTTTTAGATGGGAAGCAACATTGGGATCCCCTATGAATTTGTGGATGGGTTTTTTCATTCGAATCCTCTTCTGTTTTTTTTTAAGGATTCTCTTGCATAGATCACATTTGCATAGTTAGAATTCTCTTTTTCATAGCAATAAAGGAAATTGTGCATAGATTACACTTGAATAGTTTTTAGTGAAATAGTCTAGTCCATATATTACATTACATGGTTTGGCATCTTGTGTTAAAGGTGTTCTCTAGTTTAGTATGGAATGGATGTTGTAATATCATGTACTATACTTTATGTTATCTAAAAAATTTGACTTGTTCAAATTACATTAAAAGAAAATAGAAAAACGAAATATTCATTTTATAGTGACAATTTTTGGGTGTAGGGTTTCACAAAATTTTTGTGTAAAGAGACATAAAACTAGTTGTTCAAAGGTGTTGTAAAACGATGTCACTACAACTCCTATTCCAATTCTACCATAAAATTTTTGTATTAAGGTATTCCTTACATTCCATGAATAAAACCACTTTTTTTTCATCTCTAACCCTTCTCTCTAGATATATATATGTATATATAGAGTATGGTCTTTTTAAGGAACAATTTTCTCCATAGTTTTAATTAAAATATCACAAATATTTTTTAAAATTAACAAAATATTTAAAAATTATAATAAAAAATTTATGAATAACTAAAAATTATAATAATAAAAAATTAAGAATTATGAACTATTGATTTTATATGCCATAGCTATTATAAATTATATAAGTACTTTTTTAAAATAATATCATGAAACAAACTTTAAGAAATTTCTCAAAATGATGTAATAGGTTTTTTTTAATTATTATATATTTTAAAAAATGTATATATAAATAAATTCTTAAAATAATGTAATAGTTTTTTTTAATTATTATATATTTTTAAAAATAAAAAAATTAATCTATTCATGTCACATTTATTTAATTTTATATTCATATATTTGAAAATATTTTAATTTCATTTAATTTTTAATTATTTAATTTTATAATTTTTATATTACATAAAATATATATGTAAATTGGGAATATGTGTCTATAGTTTGGATCTTTATTAATATGTAAATATTCAAAATATTGGCTTCAAGAAAAATATCATTATTGAAATATTAAATTATTTTTTTAATTTAGTATAATTTATTATAATTTAATTATTTACCAAGAGAGATCATTTATTATTATTAGAATATTATATCATTTACAATGAGTAAATAATTGTTTGTAATTTTGTGGACTTTTAATTGTGTTAAATAAATCTAGGGTACTTAATTTATTTATTTTTAAATACACTTTTAATTAAAAAAAAACAAATTTAAATCTTATTATACCACCAAAACACTTTTTAACCAAACAAATTTATCCTCTAAGCATCATTTATATTTTACATGGTGATATATTTTATAATAACTTCCTATCTGAATCATACACATAAACTCAAAACAATTTAAAAAACTATTTTTTTTCCCAAAAATAAGAATTAGTTTTTTTAGCAATATTAAATGAAGATATACACTCTTTCTACAACAAAATATGCAAGTGGAATATGAAATTTCGGTGTATACCCACTCAATTTCTGAATATAGGCAATATCAAATGCAGTTTAAAAGGCAATAAAATGTATTATACCTCACCAAAGGGCAATAAACGTTTGTTTATTTAACAAAAGGGTGATTTGGGTATCAAACCAAACAGACAAGGCTTTAATGATTTTTTTTGAACGAGATAAATGGATGGTGACAACAAGTGGCCTTCTGAGGAGCACTTTCGAGTAAAGAATTTAACACCTTTCCATCCCAATATAATACATAAAGGGCGACCTTAAAGTACATGTTAGTCTGTTTATGAGATGTGTCATCACCTTAAACAATGTGAGGAAAATGATTATCAGGATATAAAATTTTATGGCAGTGGAAAGATGGAACAACAATTATTGCTTTAATATCAAATGTTCGTGTCAACCAAAGAAATATAAGAAATATCATATATGCTAGTGAATCCAAACCATTGATTTGGAGAGTCCAGATTCAAAATTCCAATCATCATAGGAGTTTAGGTGAAAGCAATGTCTTGAGCAGTGAAGATTCTGAGCGCGTCGAGTATACTTTATAATATCAAAAGAGATCAGATAATCATAGAAGCATTGTGAAAGCAATGGTGTCTCGGTAGTGAGCATTTACTGTTACCAGGAAACTATAAAAGAAAAATGACTGGATAACGATGGAGTCAACTCAAACATAAACTCCATGGACTAATGATTAACGCTCAGAAGAATCTGTAACAACAAAGTGATGGAATTTGTAACAGCGAGAGGAATTGCCAACCATGCAGGGATGGAAATCGCTTAAACTCTGTCATAAATCAAGCCTGAGGCCTTTCGAGATAAGCCCAGTATTCTGGCGCAGTTGTGCATATTAAAAACAATATTGTGGCATTTTCCTTACTGTTACTTTATCCTATTCTAATCTAGCTTTTATCCAATTAAGAATTATTAAAGAGAAATCAGATTGGGTGCAATCACTAATGGGAGACAGACTATGAAGAATCTAACCCAAAAAAAAGGTACACTCAACCTGAAAACTATGGCTGCGAGAACAGGACAACTGAAAATTTATTTCATCCTCCACTAGTTGTAAATAATTCTATGATGTCTAAGGAGCAATGGCAGGCAGGTTTATCTAGTGTGCAACAGGCATAATATAATATTAGAAAAATCAAACTTACATCCACAGCCACGCTTAGTCCGTGCATCAATGTCAGCTCCACTTTTAAATAATTCATTCATCACGTTCAAATGCCTACCAGCAGAGCAAGATGTAGAGGGCGAGGGCTGGCGTGTGGAAGAGCATCCCCACACGGCGTCGGATGGCGAGCACGTCCAGGTTAGTGATTGCATAGGTTAGTGATTGCATGGTTGTGGAGGATTTTCGAGAGCCTGTTCAGTGCTCTCAACAATGTCGCTCGGCCCTATTAAACCCACGATCGTTCCATTCTATATGTCCACAGACACCCCTGGACGAAACTGCAACCCGTCATTTGGTAATCCAGATATACAACTGTTAAGAGTCAACAAAACAATGGATGGTTGGACGGTTACAGAAAAACAAAAAAGCCGATGCTTCTTGAATGAGGATGGTTACAGAAATCGCAGAAATCACGGCAACTGTCACAAATTAAAAATCAATGGTGAATAATAACTCAATCGTCTAACAAAAATCAAATGGCACATATTATGACACGATAGCGGGTAGCAAAGTTGATTTCAAATAAATACGCCTTACGGCGTAATTAATTAAAATTAAAAATAATGATAAATAATATTCATATTATAAACTTTAATCTTTTTATATATATTTTTTGACTTTTTATTTCCATGACTTTGATTTAGTCTAACTAGTTGTTATTTTTCAACGGCTAGTTGGAGCTTCTCATATCTATTTAATTGGGTCTCCTGATCAGTTTTTTCATCAAGTCCTGATGATGAACCACACTGGCTGGTTCGAAACGCGTCGACCAAATTTATTTGGATGTGATTTTTACCGAAATATTTTTTCACATTTATATTTATAATTATTTTTAAAGATAAATATTATATTATTTATAACTAGAGAAATAGTAAAATTAAATAATATTAATTAAAATAATTGATATTGTTTTAAAAATCATGAGAAATTAACTGTGGAGTTTTCTCTACAATTAAGCTCACTTAACTTGCTACTGCATTTGCTAAGTGGACTATTCAAAAATCATCAGAAATGCGACTACCTCTCATGAACATGATCATAGATAAATGACTTACTTAACGCAATTGAATCCCAAAAAAATGATATCTAAATAATATCAATTAATATTAAATAATTAGGTAATTATTATCTTAAAAATTTAAAAATTTAATATCATATTTATCTTAATATAATTACATATTAATTATTATTTAAAAAATATAGAAAACAAATATCATATCTTCTTAATATAATCACTTATTAAAAAATGTCATTTAATTTTTCATATATTTATTTACATTTAATTTATAATAATATATTAAAATAATTTATAAATCATTCAACTTAATCAATAAAATTATATTGATAACCTAAGTTATAGTAATTATGATTTTGTTTTATCATGTGAGATGATAAGTGTTAATGGTGCCACCACCAAACTTAATTAACATAGGTGGCATGTCCCCCATCTTGTCTTAACACTCAACATGCAAATAACTCGAGGGATTTATGGTTTCAGTTAGAATGTGTTAATGTTTTAACTAGATGGTTTGAAGTTAATGTTGTTCATATGAAGCCATGCCCAATTGGCAATGGCCATTACTCTCGCCCCATTGATTCCAATAGAATCCTGACTCTGGACATTTGTTGCCTTCACTACATCATAGTCTATTGCTATTTTAGTTTGGGAAGATGAGGAACCGATTGTTTCTTTCCTCCTCGTAGTTGTTTCCTTCTTTGCTTTCTCTGTTTCTCAACCTTTTCATGAGCTTTCTCCACCTCACTTCTACACGGTGAGAGTAAGAATTCTCTATGGCAATTGGTTCTCTATGAATTTCCTTATTTTCAAGATAATCTGTATTGGATGGATACGCTTTGGTGCTTTATGAATTTGATATGGTGAGGTAATAAGCTTGAGTTCATTGTGGCAGTAGCAGTGTGGCAGGGAGTAGGGGTTCATGCACTCATTTAAGGTTTGAAGCCTTAGATCGAGCTTCCACACAAAAAATTCCGCATGGTGACAATTTGCAAAAACACAAAAACAATGGCATTGCCACCACATGGATCTTTTTATAAATATGTCTACTAAATAAATTCATTTTTAATTCGATTAAAAATTTAAAGTTATATGATACATCATCAAGATTGGTAGAGTAATTAAAGAGCATTTGTGTCAAGAGTCATTGAAAAAAGACAAACAACCAGTTGTGTTGGAAAATAATAAGTTGTCATTAGTGGGCACCATCATTTCACCAGTACTCCAGGAGAGATAATTTACATTGCAAGTGATATTGGTATCAGAAAATATAAACGTAAAGATTTGAGAATGGGTTTCACCTGCATTAAATCATGGTACAATGTATGAACAAATGACACTTTAAAAACATTTTTTTTTTAAATTTTTAAATCAAATAATTTATACTGATAATTCCAATTAAAACCACATAAAAGTTATCATTTTATTGTACTCACACAATATAAAATTAGAAATAATAAATTTCATATATATATATATATATATATATATATATATATATATATATATATATCAGTAAGCCCTTCGTCATTCATTCAAGTAAAGAGCATGTTACAACCATCTAAAAGACGTTTGGTGACCTCAACTTTCCCTATGGGAACTAGGTCTGCTGGCTACCGAAACACATTGTATACCATCCAAAATCTGAAAGTTTTGTGACTCTCCATCAAGGCCACTTATATGCATGAGTATCTTACCACCATTTTCTACTTATATATCTACAAAATTCTATAGTAACTGACATATATAACTGTAAATACCAACAAAAAATCCAAGACAGCTAGTCATGAAAAATTCTACTAATCTGAAGACTCCACTGGGGCTGGGTCCTTTCCACTCGAAAACAACAAATCTGACTGGGGGAGGCACATAATGTGCTCCTCAATGCAACCAAGGCATTTGTTCTGTTGTTGAATCTGAACTTGGATCACTTGTAATTCTCTTTGAATTTCCTGTAGCCCCGGATCGGGCTCCCTGGCAATCATTTGAGGGGTCATTATGGCTCTAGCCACCATGCTCTTCATAATCCAATATAAGTGAACAATATGCTTGTACTGGGTGGTACGTACTGGGTATTTCCTGGGTCCGGGACAAGATCCCTCTAGTCCACCACCTTATCTTCCACAACTTCCCGATGGTTAAGACAAGTTTCCCAATTTGTCATTAGATTTTTAACATCCACAAGAGTATCGATATTGTAGGCCTTGACCGTCTCTTGAATTATCTCAGCATTGGTGCCCTGACTACTCCTCCTCGGAGGTCTAGTAAAGGGAGATGCTCTGTCCACATTTTTCCTTTGTCGACGGTCGTTTCGACGGCCTCTATCCCCCGTCATTTGTGCACTCTAAGCCATCATATACAACACACTATCACATTGAGCACAACTAGGCTAGTTTAGACATACCACCACGAGGTCGTACCGTGAGTTGTTCATGTAATCACAAAATACACTTGAATTAAAAATAATTTCTACATAACCATTAGAGATTAGCAAAAGACAGTGAGAGTCAGAATTAAGCCACCTAAACAGAGTTAGTTTCATCCTAGGCAGACCGCTGGATCGTGTATAAGTTCGGTGAAACACCGAGTGAACCAAGGAGCCATAAAACCATCCTTTACTATTACAATGATGTCCTTTAACAATTTCTACAATAATGAGATCCTCACCATACCGAGGCCTTAGAAAAACCATGCCATAAAATGAAGAGAACTAGAACAAACCATTGACCGACAAGACCTGGAGAGAAACCCACAACATAAAAACCCTATTGCCTTTTCCAGGCCTCCAAGACCTGACCTGTCCTGACACCCACAGACAGAGAGAAAGATTCCAATGAAGGATAGAATAATTCCAAACACAACTCATATAGGGATAGAAAGAACACACTGAATATAGAAATTTTCAAGAAAAGAAACCCCATACAAATGACTTCCATAATAACCCAGACCTGGAAAAACGACAACCCTGTCATTATCTGGACTACGAAAAACCTTAATTAGTACTAGAGGAGAGTTAAGATAAGATACATACCCAGTAACACTTTCCATGCAGTCAGAAAATGATGAAAAGCTCTCTTGCACGATGGAAAAACACCAACACCACAAAGCAAAACAACTAAACCAACCTCTGACGTAAATGCTCGCCGACTGAGGTGCTTCCCAAAAAACATCTGGGCATAGTACCTCTTCCCTGGTGTTCCCTTTCCATTCAGCATACACATGGCATGTGTCTTTACAACTCTCCATTCTCACATGTGCAGGTTGACGGATGGACGCCTCTCGACCTTATCTCCCGATGTTTCTACCATTGTCTAAATTCCAATGAGGATTGATTTGCCTTCTCTCAACCTGATCTAGGGGGTATTGGTTTCCCTCCATTTCTATATCCTGGGTCCAATGATGATATTGATCCAGGATGATATGAAGATGCTCCAAGTCCTCTCGATGCTAAATATTCCTTCATTGGGAGTCAATCGCTTCCCCCTTATGTTGACACCCCTAATTGGCCAAAAATTCTACCGCCTTGTTTCCTCATCTGAGGACATGAGATGGGACAATGTATTCAAATTAAGATAATATTTCACTAATATCATTGACGATACATGTTGTCCTCCAAATTTTACTGATCTTATCCCATCCGAGTTCCATGATTCAAATTCTTAATAACTTCAATAACCGTTCTAGAGTCCCCCTCAATTTCCAACTTTTTAATTCCTTCTCTGCAGGCTATGAGGAGGCGATGATTGATTGCATTAAATTATGCTTCATTATTCATGGCATATTCACATTTTTATTCATAGAGATGAAGATCATAGCTTTGAGAATCTCTAAACATCCCAACGAACGCTACATCCCTTGGATTTACTTTAGACACGCCATCGAAATTCAACTTGAGAAAGATCTCTAGAGGGGGGAAGAATTTGGAAGGCAAAGAAAATGGTGGAGCTATATGTTTCAAAGACGTCGAAGGAAGCATTTGAGGTGATAGATTCAGATTAGCAAGAATTCGGGCTTCATGCGACACCACCTTATAATCGTCAAGGTGTCATTTTTATGGCAGAATAGTTTCTCTTGTATTTTGGATGGTTCCTTTCCATATCTCCTCCTCAGGGATTCTTTTATATTTGAACACTCATATATTTCTCTCTTTCAAAATCACCCACAGGAGAAAGCTCAGGGCGAGATTACATGCCCTATTTAGGACCGGGCTAGAGAAAATTCATTGCCTCCATAATTCAATGGACATTTTGGTGCTGGTTGTGTCCCGATCGAGACGTCCAAAGAGGTTCCCTATGTTTCTCCACATTTTCTCCGCCAGTGGGAAGGAATTAAGGAGGTGTTCCATGTCTTCTACATTCGCATCACACATGCAGCATTTTGCAAGGCCCTGGACACCCATTTTTTGAAGTCCCAGGTTAAAATTCGTTTTCGACCCACCAACCACAGGAAGTATGTTACTTTTGGCCAAAAATTACTTCTACATATTTTCCTCCATATTAGGTTCCCCAGTTCCATATGTTCCTTCGTATCTAATTTGTAGGCCTTCTTGATTGAGAACATCCCTCGTGGTGTGTACCCCCATCTTAAAATATCTAGTCCTTTCATGGTTGTTATCTTTCTCTATGTTGTCTCCTTTTTGTAAAACTCCCATTGGATTGATTCTGAGGCGTCCGAACAATCCTGAAGTTCCTTCCACTATCACCATCTCATGTTTTGGGTTGGCTTCTAAAACTTCTCTACAACCGTATAATTCTATGTATTGGTAAATAGAAAAATTTTTGATAGATCTTGATGGCTAAATAGCTTGGGGTGTTGCTGCGAGGAGTCTTGCCAAAAGAGTTCCCTTCTTCCATCCCTCATTTCCCAAAAGGTGTGTGACCTGTTAAGGTCTTTGTTTGTCACATCAAGCTTCCACATTGATGACTCCCTTGGAATGTTTTGAATCAGATATCATTTTTGGGATTCAACTGCGTTAAGAAAGTCATTCATCTATGACCATTTCCATGAGAGGTAGTCGTAACTGACTAATTTATAATGATTTTTGAATATTCCACTTAGCACTCATTGCATCGGGTGATTCTAGCACGGTTGAAGAAGTGGGATTGAAACTAGTGAAATGAATCACATAGGATCAATCATCATTTCCGCAGCTTGCACCTAGTAACCAGGACTTCCTGGGAGGTCACCCATCCTAGATCTCTTATGGCTCAAGCGTGCTTAAATGTGGAGTTTTCCCCACAAACAAGCCCACTTAGCTTGCTACTCCATTTGAAAAACCTTAGCAAGTATTGTGCCTCATGAATCATTCAAGTAGATATCCCTTCACTCTTTTGTATTTAATTGTTGAGTGGTTTTCACAGTGCATTATATTAGATATCATTTTTGGGATTCAACTGTGTTAAGTAAGTCATTCATCTATGACGATTTCCATGAGAGGTAGTCGTAACTGACTAATTTCTCACGATTTTTTAATAGTCCACTTAGCACTTATTTTATCGAGTGATGCTCATAGGGGTGAAGAAGTGGGATTGAAACTAGTGAAATGAATCACATAGTGTCAATCATCACTTTCGGGGCTTGCACTTGGTAACCAGGACTTCCCGGGAGGTCACCCATCCCATATCTTCTCCGGCTCAAGCGTGCTTAACTGTGGATTTTTCCTCACAATCAAGCCCACTTAGCTTGCTACCCCATTTTCAAAGCCTTAGCAAGTATTGTGCCTCATGAACAATTCATGTAGATATCCCTTCACTCTTTTATATTTAAGTATCAAGGGGTTTTCCTAGTGCATTATATTAGATATCATTTTTGGGATTCAACTGCGTTAAGTAAGTCATTCATCTATGACCATTTCCATGAGAGGTAGTCGTAACTGACTAATTTCTCATGATTTTTGAATTTTCCACTTAGCACTCATTGCATTAAGTCATTCATCTATGACCGTTTCCATGAGAGGTAGTTGTAATTGACTAATTTCTCATGATTTTTGAATTGTCCACTTAGCACGCATTGCATCAGGTGATGCTCACAGGGGTAAAGAAGTGGAATTGAAACTAGTGAAATGAATCAAATAACGTCAATCATCACTTTCGAGGCTTGCCCCCGGTAACTAGGACTTCTCGGGAGGTCACCCATCCCAGATCGTCTCTGGATCAAGCATGCTTAATTGTGGATTTTTCCCCACAATCAAGCCCATGCTCATAGGGCTGAAGAAGTGGGATTGAAACTAGTGAAATGAATCACATAACGTCAATCATCACTTCCGGGGCTTGCACTCGGTAACTAGGACTTCCCGGGAGGTCATCCATCCTAGATCGCATCTGGCTCTAGCATGCTTAACTGTGGATTTTTCCCCACAATAAATTTCGTGCTCATAGAGGTGAATAAGTGGGATTGAAACTACTGAAATGAATCACATAGCGTCAATCATCACTTCCGAGGCTTGCACCTGGTAACCAGGACTTCCTGGGAGGTCACCTATCCCAGATTGCCTTTGGCTCAAGCAAGCTTAACTATGGAGTTTTCCCCAAAATCAAGCTACACCTGGTATCCAAGAATTCCCAGGAGGTCACCCATCCTAGATCGCCTCTGGCTCAATCACACTTAACTGTGTAGTTAAGTGTGATTAAGCCAGAGGTGATTTGGGATGGGTGACCTCCTAGGAATTCCTGGTTACAAGGTGTAGCTTGATTGTGGGGAAAACTCCACAGTTAAGCACGCTTGATCCAAAGGCGATCTAGGATGGGTGACTTCCTGGGAAGTCCTGGTTACCGGGTGCAAGCCTCAGAAGTGATGATTGACGCTATGGATACATTTCACTAGTTTCAATCCCACTTCTTCACCCCTATGAGAATCACCCAATGCAATGAGTGCTAAGTGGACTATTCAAAAATCATGTAAAATTAGTTAGTTACGACTACCTCTCATGGAAATGGTCATAGATGAATGACTTAGTTTACACAGTTTAACCCCAAATATGATATCTAATATAATGCATTACGGAAACCCCTCAATTTTTTGAATCCTTAAGATGTCTGCTTCAGAAGATGGCATTTGATATTTTCTCACCCATATAGTATTCCATAAATCAGATCCCCCTTGTATCCATCTCCACCAATATTTCCCCCCATTACCTGATTAAGGATGAAGGGATCCCAGAGCCCCCAAATCCCCGAGAGCTTTGGTTTTGTGATAATGTCTTAGGCCACTGAGGCCTATTTTTGTTTTTTGAAAAATACAAAATATATTTTTATTTTAAAAAATAAAATTAATATAATAATTAAAAATAAAAATAAAAAACTTTATTACCATTTTTTTTAATTGAAAGTCATACAAGACCAATGAATAATCAAATTTAATTACCTTTCACAGGTTTTAAAAATTTAAAATATCAAAATTTAGTTAAATTTTAATTAGTCAATAATGGTCATCACAAAAACTCTTTGTAGTTTTTCCAATAGCCTCCACGATTCTTTCCCTCGATTATATATATATATATATATATATATATATATATATATATATATATATATATAGTTAAATTTTAACTAGTCAATAATGGTCATCACAAAAACTCTTTGTAGTTTTTCCAACAGCCTCCATGATTCTTTCCCTCGATTATATATATATATATATATATATATATATATATATATATATATATATATATATATTTGATTTTTTTATAACTAGCAGTTGCCCCAGAAGGTGCAAGGAGAGGCTGATAGGAGTATTGTTTGTGAATTATTAATTTGAAGCAATTGAAGTTTTTGAGATGAAGGATATTTTGTAGAATTTTGCAAAAAGATGATGGGAAATAAATCTAAAGCATACAAAATAAATATGAAGAGGGAAACCCAACATCTGTCATGGGCAAAGCAGAGTATTGAGTTTATAAACAAAGAAAGAAATTTGTAAGTAACCTAGCTCTACGTCAAGCTACTAATTCTATTATCAAAGTAGAATTCATTCCGCTTACTTGCAGACATTTATAGAAAATACCAGAACAAACAAAAGATGCAATGACAAAATCTAACCAACATGGCATTCAATGATGGACCATGCATTTTGTGTAATTTGAGGGATTGACTCTTCAGTTACAAAGTACACAGACAATCTTGGCATAAACCAATTAAAAAGGTCCACAAGTTTCAAGTTTCTTGATGGTAAAAATATGGTTAAGACTCGAAATAAATGTCAGAACAGTTGAACAACCAAAAATCATTCTAACAGTTGCAAGGAATATAGGGAATAACAAAACATTAACGTACATCAACTTCTTATCAGAGGATGATGATATGGACTCACATAATCCTCAAGATATCTCACCTCAATGCAAGAGATTGTTCACTAGATATCAGAAGTAAGTGTTATAAGAAGCCATTCGGTTCTAAACATAAATTTTAGAGCCAAGGAGAAGGCTCTGACTATTCAGAAGAACCAAGGAATCTCAAACCAACGTTCATTAGTCAAAATCCAAGTAATTCTTTGGTCAAAATCCAAGAATATTGTTACTTAGCAGAAAACAAAGTACATCAAACAAGAATGCATACCACTTACTTGTAAAAGCTTGTGGAGAGTACCAGAACCAAAAAAATACATAACAAAAAAATACAAGCAACATGCCATTCATAAATGACCCATATATGTGTAACTATATGGATTGGCTTTTGAGTTACAAAGTACACCAACAGTCTCAGTATAGAGAAAATAAAAATTTCCACATGTTTCAAGTTTCTTCGTGGTTTAAATATGGTAAAATCAATGTAAGAACACTTGTACAACCAGAAATTGTTCAATAGAGGCAAGGAATATAGGGAAGAACATAATGATACAGACTGTCCATACCTTCTCGAGGAAGTAAAGACTTTAGGAAAAATGTCATAGATCCAGCTTTGGAGTCTCAGACAGGTGGCCCAGCAACTCAAGAGATATTTATAATAATACTGTTCATAGATGTTGCTCATATGTTGATGATTTATATCAATCAAGAGCCTTCTTAGGCTTGCTAGATTACCCAGTTCATAAGGAATAAAACTAGAATGTTTTCGAGATTACTGAGTTTCGGAGGAATAAAACCAGAAATATGAAACTGACCTTAAATATGAGACATACCTTAAATAGGATCAAAGACATAAAAATTTATTTGTAAACCCATCTGTGGAGCAGTGTTTTTGGTGCAGAGATCCTTAATATTGGTCCCTGAACTAAACAGACCAATAGCTGCAGCTCTGATATAGTATTGTTTTTGAAGACATTATTTGCACCAACAGCTTTGCCAATCCTGGGTTGATGTATTATTATTGCAATAATACATCCCTGTGTAAGCATTTTGTTTGTCTTGTTTTCTTTTTGTATCTAAATTTACAAAAAGAGAGACTTAATTCAGGTTGTGAAATTGTACGCTGCTCTATTGCTTTAAAATGTACACATATATATTCTTACAAAACCAGGTCAGCAATTTCTGTTCCATTCCTTACTTTTTTCATTGTTGATGGGTTCCATTTAGCTCATACATATAAATGAGAAGAGCGCTTTCTTTTTAGACAGACCTTAAATAGGATTAAACCCATCTGTGGAGCAATGTTTTTGGTACAGAGATCCTTCGTATTGGTCCCTGAACTAAACAGAGCAATAGCTACAACTCTAATATAGTATTGATTCTCAAGACATTATTTGCACCAACAGCTTTTCCAATCCTGGGTTGATGTGATAGTAGATATCCTTCCTGATTCTGATACTTCGATTTCAGTGGCATGTCTTATGTTTTGATATCATTATGCCATTCCTGGGTTGATGTGATAGTAGACATCCTGCCTAATTCTGATACTTGGATTTCAGTGGCATGTATTATTGATGATGGGTTCATGTGTTACTTCGTACATATGCCCTCTCTCTTATAGACTTGAGAAGGGATTTGAGAGGGGCATACTAGGATTTACAAAGAATATATGAGAACCCTTTTTGGTAACAATAAAAGCTTAATCTGTGTGGTTAAAATAGTCCATAGAAAATACTAATTTCAAAGAATAAAGGATTTGTTACTCCTTAGATTCAACGTTCGGCCTATAGAGTTTGTAAACTTCTTGTAGTGACTCTTAATATATGATTCAAAGTCCTTAACAAAGATGGACAAGTTTAGCAGGTTTAAGACAGTAAAAGAGATACATGCACCAACTTGGTTACTTCTTTCACTTTACCACTATGGTTTCTGATGTCCTGTCATAGAGGATTTCACATCTACTTAGCTTTCATCCATAATGAGAATTTGAATATTTCTTGTAATCTCTCTCCTTGGTTGATTTCATCTAAATAATGGAAAGAGACAAGAAATTCATAGGAAAACAGGAGACTGAATGCCAAGAAAAAGACTCTTGGTAACTGTCAAAGGGCATACATGGCAACCTCATCATGACCTGGCGATCACTGTAATGTCTTCTTGGCTCCAGGACTGAATATTGAAAAGGGCTGAAATAATTAAAGGAAAGGTCCTCATTCTCAAGAATGGAGCAATGAAAGATTCTAAGAACTATGATCATGAGAATCTTCAACAAAGGGGCTGCCCCAAAGACAAACAGATGGACAAGTCCAAATCACCATGACATGTCCACAGTGTAGATACACTTCCACGACACCAAGAAATTGTGGCATTTGTAGAAATTTTTTAACAAACACTGGGATGGAAAGGCTCAGAAAATTGAAGTCTGTCTACAGTTGAAACAATATCCCAGAGCTTGAATTGTGCACACAACAATCTCAAAATCTGAAAGAGAGTGTGACTGAGGGCGTTGATATTATCTCTGTATTCTAAGAGCGTGGAGATGGGAATCTAAAAACTGAGAGGAACTGTTCTAAACTGATGGAAAAGGAGGTTCAGAAGACCAATGCCTGGCTGTAAAGGAACTAAATTGTCAAGAGCCTGCAGTAGCATATAAAATGTCATCGATGGGAAAAATTATAGTGACATTGGAACAAGTAATCTAATTAGTGAAAACTGCAACATTTTTCAAATTAACAGGGAGTTTTACAGGTAGAACTACTAGTATACCACATTCAAAACACCAGTTTCCATAAGCATATTAGTGTTGGGCCTCATACCATACTCAGCAACAACTTTTGCAGATATAAATCTACAGCTCCAAGGAATTCAAGAACCACGTACTTTTGTTCTTAGCCACCAGAAAGGCTTTCCCTGTTCCTTAGGTTTAGCTTGTATGCGTAGACCAAATCCTAAATGTGCACCCATTCAAACCAATACCAAATTGATGCATGTCCATGCTTTTATTGGAATAATTTGCAAAAGTACATGCTTTTAATTTAGGTTTTTGCTTCTGATATGCTCATAAACACAGCTAAAAGCAGGTCTTCCAGGCAGTGGTGAAAACATGGGGGCCTAATAATTAGAGTTAACACATGAACCCTAAGCTTCACCAACTCAAAATAAAAAATAAACTGAAATCGTATTCGGGGTGTGCTTTTGTAAAGGAGAATGTAGGAATTCTCTTGGCAAAGGCCCTATACCGAGGACTAAGATGTAATATTTTAGGAGACATAACGGATAATATAAAAGGAAGGAAATTTATCCACCCTTTGGGGGAGGGAACGAAACTCGTTTGTAAGTCTTATGTGTTTTGCAGGAAGATCCTAGGGCTTGCTTTCATTCACTTTTGTAATTCGTATTGAACATATCCAGGACATGAAATGATGGAAATCATTGGCATCTATCATTTAACTCTATCAGCTTCTTAATTCAATCCATCAAAGATAATAGATAACTATGTAGAATGTATGATACCTCAAAATAATGTTTTCTTCTTTCCATTTCTAGGTTGAGCCCTGCAAAACTGCATATTCACACAGATAGTTGTGTGTAAATGAATCTTCTGCCTTGAATACAGGGCCAATTTGAAAGAAACACCCTAAGTCTGCACATATTCTCATCTATCTGTGTAGCTACATATCCCCAGTCCTGTACCCAGCGATATGTAACACGTCTCAAATCTTTGTCCCCTTCAGGGCGTCTCAGTAGGAAGCACCCCTCTGAATACTCAATATTTCCATATCAATATTCCTACCAACCCATTTTATTTGCTAAGGTTTTGGTTTATTCTTCCTTAGGGCTTTATGAAGTTTAGAACATAAATTTTGACAGATATGATAAATGTTATGAAAGGTGAACTTAAAAAAGAAAAATTATACTAATATCTTGGAATTTTTATGAGCCTTAGCATTTGATCGTTATGCTACTGTGCCTTGTCACCTTATTCAATCATATTATATTATCAAGTTAACTCATTCATGACATTAGACAAACAAAGAGTACCAAACATTAGAAAATATTTACAAAGAGAGAGATGTAGATCCATGTTAAGAAGGATCTTTTAAGCATTGAGAGGTATTGCAGATGACATCAAGACAAATCACATAAAACATGACAAAATTATTGTTGTTCTATAAATATTCATTCACAACTGCGAAATAGCAAAGGTCGCTTGCAAACCCTTCTAGATTGAATACTGGTTCTAAATCCACATATTGATAAAATATCAGTCATGAGGAGTCTAGATAAGTGAGATAAAACATGAGATTTGCAAGTGAAGCTCTTTAGCTATCTGCAAGATTGGTTCGGTGCAGCATGGCACAGTCGACCATTGGTATTGGAGCAACATTGTGAAGAATGGACTCACACAAATATAATGTAGTGACCATTCTGTAAAGACTCATTCACAACAACACCTTTTGGGCATGATAGGGATTTCTTTTTTCCTAGTCGATACAGTCTCATATTTTATTCAAACAATAAACAATGACAAAAAAATATTGCAAGCCCACAGACGAGAACATGCTATAGATAACACAGATTTGTAGATGTTGAATTCTAAATTTTGTATGCAGATAATAATGAACCCTATGGAATTATAGAACTGGTATTCAGTCTTGTATGACTATAAATTTTTTTTCTAGTGCTATTTTTGAATAACTTATTACAATCTCAGTTACCAAATGCAGAGGATTGGTGTATGAATATGTGGTCAAGGAAATAAAGCAGAGAGGAAATATGTTGATAGATATAGAGTTTTCAAGATAGAATAGAACATAATAGCATGAGTAAAATGTGAAAACCTTGAAATGGAATAGATTACGCTTTATATTCACATAGATATACAAATTTGAAGGTGAAGAGATATATACATGTGTACAAGAAAATTTTGTTGATGTCATGTAAATTCAAATGAAAGTAAATATCTAATCATAAATACATGATGATGCACAGCATCGGCAACACCAATTGGTGTCTATAGTGACTCCAAGTTCAGAAAGGAGTTCTTGCCATTCAGATCGCATTTTCCGTTGTGTATCTCTTTCATTTATGTGGATTGTTTTCCTTAGAATTCTTTGGATATTCTATAATAGTGCAATAGTTCCACGCAAACGATACAGAGGAAATGACTGGGGTGAAAGGAATCTGAGCTGTATATCATGTAAAGTAAGTTCATGGTATTCAATCTCCTGGCAGCATTCATAGATCATTTTTAAATATTTTGAATCCATATCTGTTGGGCATGAAAAAGGGAAATAGTTATTGTTAGTGTTAACAAATGGTAAAAGTGAACTAATTATAGAGTTTAAAAATACCTAAAGTAATCATAAATTTCTTTTAAACATTAGAAACATAACGAGTAATAGAAAAAACGTGAAAATAAGTAATTGTATATTCAATTTGGATAAGGTGAAGGTTTGTTTACCTCTTGGTGAAGATGCAATGAAGAATGTATTGTTGGATAGATTGTACTCGTCTATATGGATTTCGATGTGAGCAATGACTCTTCTTGCTTTCTACGTTGTAGATGTGGATTTTATTTCATGCGTGAAATGCGTGAAAATGGAAATGTTGGATGGATTTGAAGGTCTGCTAGAGATATAACTCTTGAAATGGCGGTGAATGTTAGACCTTGCCGTTCTTTGGGGCCGATGTCAACTGTTGCTTTATCTAATGTCATTCCCTGTGACTTGTGTATTGTTAAAGCCCATGCCATCTGAAGTGGTATCTGTCAACGTGTACCCCTTGTGATAGGGGAAATGGGCACGGGCACATATGTGGGGTGTGAAATGTCCCATGGTGTTCCTTTGTATTGTTTGAAATCGACGACCACGAAGGATGGAAATTCTGGAGGCTTTGAGTAAGGTGCATACCATATTGAAATGACTGTGCCAAGTGCGCCATTTACAAGCCCTACATGTACCCATAAATTTCAGGTCAGCATAAATTTTTATCCATTGCATAATAGAATCGTTCTGTCTAGTTGTTCTTCTTCAGATGTAGTGAATGTTTGTTCCACATGTTTCTCCGCTAAGCACACAACTACTGGTTTGTGTAATTTTTTCAACGTTGATTTGTTATGCAAGGCAAATGAACTGTTTGTTGCATATAAATGCATGGAGTCCTCAAATGATTTTTTATCTTCATGCGTAATAGAGGAATCTGTTCTCGACATTAGCAGCTTCCAATCGTCGATTGTAGATGTTCCATCCCTAAGATTTGTGAGAACGTTGTGGAAGGCAATTTGGGAAGGGTCAGCACCTTGCTGGCGAAAAATAGTTGTGAGCATAATGAATGTATCAAACCTGTGCCAAAGTGCAGTACCACGTGATGTGCTAGCATACAGAGGAATGTATTTTACAGGTGGCAAATGGCCTAAATCCACAACAAGGATAATGGATCGATTACCAAATGGTGTATTTCGATGGAGGGGAAATGCCTCTCGTAAGCGATCATCAATACAATAAAGCATTTTTGGCCCGATAAAACTCATTTCATCAATGAGTATGTACTGAATATGGCGGAGTTGTTCTTGGAGGTGGAGGAGTGGTTGTCCTTCAAGAGGATGCATTGTTTGGATAGGGATGTGAAGGGCATAATGAATTATAAGTGCATTTATGTTGAAAGCTGCAACACCGATAGGTGAAAGTACCAACAATGGGCTTATAGTTGGTGAGGAGAGTTCGATGAATGCATGTTGTATAGATTTTATTAAAGAAGATTTTCTCGTTCTGGCTGTCCCTTGTATAGTGGTTCTGGTTGGGGGTTTTGGAAGAGGGTTTTTGAAATGAGAAATAATATGTGTGAAATATTTTTTTTGGGTAGGAGATAATATGTGATTTACGGGAAGGTTTGAAGAGGGATGATGTTTATTTTGACTATTTGAGCGATTATATTCAATGAAATTGATGGCAGTTTCTTGCAAGTGGAGAGGTAGGAAAGTATGAGGCCAATTATGGTTGAGGTCAAAGTCACGATTGCCAATGATTTCAAGGGCATGAATTTCAATGTTCTTGCCTGGGTGAAGGTGAGAGACGATTTCCCATTCATTCATTTGGACAGGGTCAAGGCAGATGTTAGGAGGGGTAGATACAGGAGTAGATTCATCTTCGGATTGTGGAGATTGTGGGTTTTCATTTTCACGGTGAACATGCCATGCTTTATATGTTATTTTTTCTTGTTCCCAATGTGCAATGATTTCCTCATTGCTGGATACAATGTCATTGGGGAGGTTATGGAAGGGGAAATACAATATTAATTCAGCCAACAAAAGTTGGTGTAGCTTGGATCAGTAGGGGAAGGGATTGTGGTGTATCGTGGCAAGATATGGACAACCATGGGAGGAGAAATTTGTTTCCACTGGATTTTTTTACGACGAGGAGAAAATGACCAAGAGTGTGCAGCTTCAATGAGGGGCAATGGCTCTAATGAAGAAGGCCTATTCATGTATGCGATAATAAATGGTGGTGTTAAGGGTGGATTTTCATAATCATCTAGAACATGTCTTAATATAGTTCTATTAACATTTAGAGAAGAAAATGTACGACTACAGAGTGTGAGAGGTAATTTTTGCAACATATGGCATATTTCCTACGCTCCAATGTCTCTTTCTGCTATGCTTTCTGTAAGGAGTTTTCGGACAACAGTGATATTAGGTGCCTCTGGAGCAACGTTGTTCAAGAGGAAAAATAAAATTTGGCTGTAGTTTTCTGACTTTGTTTATGCTTTAGCTACATATTTAGAAATATAAGCTAACACGGCATGGCGTAAAATCACTGGCTGACAATCAACATTTTCTCTCCAAGTGGAGAGTAGATCGGCATTATGAATGTTCAATCTATCATCGTTACATGCAGGCTTGTATATTTTCTGACCTTTGTTGTCGATTAGGAGTGAAGATGTGGGACTTAATTCCCATGGTACTTCGTAGCGACATGTGAGAACTTTGTTTTTTTTGCGAAGACAAGAAGCTTCATGGCACTTTGTATGGCACTGGACACAGTTGACAAGATCTTCATAGTCGTCTGTCTGCGTTGATGCAAAAATTGATGGTGTGTTGAGAAGACATGGGTCCTGCTCTGCTTTTTGGTGGAGTAAAGTTGCGCAACGTTGGAGTTGTCGCGGTTTCCAAGAAGTGACATAATGGTCAAAATATTTTTGAGCATTGAGAAATTCTATCTCATTGTTCCAATTGAGGGAATCCATGTTTGGTGCATCTCTCAACCAAAGGAATCCATGTATGTGTGAAGATCCTCGATGTTGCCATTCGCACCTGCATGGATTATCGAAAAATATTAATGATTTAATTCTACCGAATTTTAATATTTTGTTTAAAAAGGAATGGTAATCAAAAGTACCTGCACCAATAGTCGATTTCATGGAGGCCTTTTTGTAAAACTTCCTCGAGGAAAATTGTAAATATACAATGGATGTATTGGGATGTCAAATGTGGATTGTTAATTATATTTTTAATTCTCCACATGTAATGAGTATTTGAATTGGAGGGCACCTCGGTAGGCATAATATTTTGCAGGTCAGGCCATTTGGTATCAACAACACTTAGAGTGAAGAAAAACGTTAGGCTCCCAAGTTGTGTGATCATGTCAGTTAGCTCATTACGACGCTTGTTCCAAAAAGAGCGTGTACCTCGTAGGGATGAGCCAAAGTGCATGACCTTTTCTGGAATTTTTGAATTTGGAAAGTCATGAAGACATTGCTGCAAATATGATACAGTTGTTGGAAAATTGTTTTCAATGTTTTTTTTAACAAAAAAATTGGTAGTTGATTGGCCGTGGTGGTGCATTAGCATGTTATATATGTAGTAACAAAATCTTGGATGCTGGCTGAAGCGATTATCATGGTAGCGTAACAGGTGACAGGCATATTCGTGCAGCTCGACTTTTGTAATTCTTGGTTGTGCGAGCATGGAAATGCCTGTTGGGAAAAGTGTGGGAAATGCCATAGAAAAGAGGCCCTCAGTAGTGTATTCACTCATAGGCGATAGAGATATTGTAGGCCAATCGATTGAATTTATTGATTTTGGATTGGTGGAGTGCAAGTAAGCATGAATGCAATCAAGTTCACTACAGGAGTTTGGAAGAACTGGAACAAATGAAGAAGGTTGGATATATAATGAAGGTAGAATGGCATCAATATCATGAGTAGAATCAGTTATGTTTTCCTGGGGTATAAATGAGAACATGGTTACATTATGAAGAAGATTAGAAACATCAGTAGGTTGATCTGGTAAAGCAGAAATTGCAGATGGGTTGAGTTCAACATATTTGTAGTAGGGATCATGAGTGATTTAGTATTCTAGTGCTTCTAGAACACGTGATTTACAAACGATGAATTCATAAGATGTTTCAGAAGGGTTTTGCATTCTAACAATGAGGATGTCTAATTCAGAAATAAGGTGAGGTAGATATTTCGCAATAGTAGTAATGTCTTGAGGGAAGCTGATTGTATGGCCGCTATATTTGTATTGACCACCACGAGCATGTGTTACTTGCAGAATGGGATTTACACGTGCGATCAACATTTATTCAATCTGTGTTAAATTTTGAAGGACATATGGTTGTTCACCAAGGTCCATGTTGTTGACATGAGTGAAACGGTCTGAATAGTTCGATGTTGCACATCGAGATCAAGAGAGGGTACCATTTGAACGTTTTGTTTTCATGCCTGGATATGATTCTTTGTATAGTGTGCAAACATGCAATGGAGAAAGGTTATCTATTCTTTGTCTAAAGCGACGATGTTCTTCATTGTGGGGAGGGGGGGGGTTGGTTATATAGGTTTTGATAAAGATTTGGTGAAATGGCATGCATATTTGGGAGAGCACTTGAAGAGGGAAGTTGTGTAATGGAATAGGGAGTCTCTTTTCATTTTTTATAAAGAAGTTATCGTCGCACATTTATTGCTTCTTTATTTTGAGCATAAAGAAGGCGACGTCATGCTTTTTTTTCCGCATCTTCATCATTTGATGACATATCTAACAAAGTAAAAATAATTCTATGTTAGGGATGAGCTGTGACAGTTACAAATTAGAAATTGAGTTATGAATGCATATGAAATGTATAACATTGTGTTGAAAGCTAAAATTTCTAAATAACTATTAATAAGCACTAGAAAGAGTTTCACACCACTTTGAAATAGATGTTGGTAAAAACCTTTTTTGTAGTGCGAAACATAGGTATCTATATTATTGAAATGTGAAAGGGTAAATATACATATTTGTAGTTATTCAAAAATGGTATTGTAAAAGTAACTGTGCACTACAACAACATGGTTGTGTTTTACAATGGTATGGAGAAAGGAACTATACAAGGATGTTATTTTCTATCTAGAGAAATAAAAAGTTGTACATATAAGAACAGATGTCAAAGGCGATGAGAAATTGAGCGTTGTGAAATGGTAAGTGCAGCAATGTCTTTTAGGATCGCTGTGCATGCAGAATCATATTGAATTTCTTCTGAACTTAGGAGAATAGGTTGAAAATATTCAACACCATTGCAGTATTCTTTTTTAATGGAAAGTGATAGCAAGAAGTGACAACCTGATATACGACTACATATTTTCTGAAGATCAGCTAGTTCAATAGAAAGGAGGAACAATTCTTTAGCTGTGATGCCCATGAGCTCATTTCCCGCATCATTGAAGACAGTGACATTTTGAAGCTGTCCAGTATGGTCATGTAATTCGATTTTAAGTTTGTAACAATAGTCGCATTCTGGAAATTCATCGTTGCACTTTGTACAATGCCAAATATTGTTAAAATGGTGGCTTATTTTTTTCATGCATTGTTTCCCATTGTAATCCAATGGACAAACAAGGAAATAGAAATCGTCCATGTGTAGACTAGTTGTTGTGGCACGAACTGAAACCCATACTTCTTTCTCGGAGATTTCCATGTCAGATATTTCCTGAATTGTCTTTTGTGGTAAAGCTCGCTTGGAAGACATAGTATAATTTCTGCTCAATGAAGTAGATGAAGAGCTGTAGCCTGTATCGAGGAACCAACTTTGGAGTTGTTCAGTTTCTTCAATGTTTGGATTTATGAGAAGATTTGTAGTGGAAATTGTCCCAATAGTGATTCCATTAAATTCAGTTACCCGGTCTCCTTTGACACAAAGGATTGGTGGGTTGTCAGAAGAGTGAAGTTCAGCAAGGTCCTTTCCTATAGAGATACATTTATCTCCCCATATTGTTAAATCAATGCTGAAACCTGACTTGTCCTTCAATGTCAGTGTTTTTTTTAATATTTCAGTTCCATCTCTTCTCTTATTGTAGAGCAAGGCAGGTGGAGCTAACGACACCAAGAACATCGACAAGCGTATTTGGGTTTGCAGATTTGATTTCAGCAATAGTTCTGAAATGAAAGCTTTGGTAAGGAAAGCTTGGATCATCTTCTGAACATGGTGTCATAGTTGATGCAACAAACAAGTAAATCTCCCATTTGTTGTTTAAATGGTTGTAGTTTGGGTTTGTTTGTTTAATTGTTCCATTGGAGACAATATATAGTTGCCCAACTTCAATGAGATTGTAAATGGATTCAGCTAAATCATCGAATGCAGAAATATGGATTTCATCTTTGTCACGACCAATGAGGTCAAAGCCGAACACTTTTCCTGACCCACGTGTAGTGTTTTAGTTCTTCAAGGGTGTTTTTGATAAAAATCTACCTTGAACTGACCAATACTTCCGGTACGGATTGAGTGATTTAAATGATACAAGTGATGTTGTAGGTGTACTTGTTGGAGTTGAAGTATTTGGAAGAATATTTTGTGCTGATGAAGAGCTTGAACAAGATTCGTTTTCCTTTGCATGTAATAGCGATGATGATTCCTTAACCAAAGGTCCGCTACGGTGTACAACTTCAAATTCTAGGATTCGAATGGATCTGAAATGGATGAAGAAATTATTTAAAATTAAAATGAATGTTAAAATCATTTTTATTTAGGAATAATGCAAAGAGAGTAAATGGAAAATTTCAAAACAAAGCCTAATATTACAAAGATTTTTGGGACACTGTGCAAGTTGATTTTGTAAGTGAAATGATTGAACCGATATGAATGTCTTTAGATGCAACTTGTGCGCCATAAGCAAATGGTAGCAAAGTCCTGTGTTGATATGTGCCGTCAGAGAGAGTGATGTGATAGTGGGAAGAGCTGTTTTTTTATGAATAGACAGATCCAATGTTGACTATTTGCAGTAGAGGTTGAATCTCAGTTGAACCATCTAGAAATTTGGGGATGGCATTCTCGGTCAAAATCGGCTCCACCACGGTAGCAAAGTGCAAATTTTTAATTTCCAATGGTAATACCTGCAATTTATTTTAATGCATTGGAAAAGATATTAACGCATTAAATAAATTGTAAGCAAAGCATAAATTAGCATTTCTATAATCGTTACGCTCATAATTTATGCTCTAAGACATACCTACAAACATTACAAAGGCATGATACAGATATGAAAGAATTCAAAAAAATCACTGATTTTTTTTTTTAATTGGTTCGATGAGAAGCATATAGACAAATATTTAATGTTAAGTTTCATGAAATTCTGCAACTGTTTGAATGAACAATCTAAAAGTAATGGCAACTCCAAATTGAAACTAAAAATTTAACCAAGATTTTAAAAATGAGGGTAGCGATTTCTGTTCGATTGGTTATGGTGAATTCCCCATAATTTCTTACTTGTTCAAGTAATATAATAGAAAAATTACTTTAAAGAGTTTCTAATTTTTCGATAGTCATGGAAATGTAGTAGTATTTTATGCAATTCTTTGGGTACTAGAGTCTAGAGCTATATTGTTGTCTATCGCATCAAAAACAGGAGAAATGAACAGGGTATTGCTAACAAAAGAAGTGGAATGGGAATGGAACCAAGATCTTACTTGTACCAAGGTTAGTAAATAATATCATATTATATATATTATAATATGATGCATAGTGGTAGTCTTCTCTGTAAATGAAACTTTTATATTAGCTTAGAAAAAAAATTTGTGCGATTGAAATCTCAAAAAATTTATTTTTCTTGAATGGATTGCAGACTACTCAATGGTAACAGTGCCAAATTCAACAAAGTCCAACTCTCCTTGGAATTAGTGGCTTTTGATGCTAAATTGTACAACTCCAGGGAAGACTATCCTAACTGGTATCGAAAGTTCATAGTTGCATTGTTGTAGTTGTATATAATGAATTGCAGAGGATGATATAGGGCATTGTGTAAGCATTATTATTGCAATAATACATCCATGTGTAAGAATTTTGTTGCACAGTACCCTCCCCTTTATGAAAATATTTTTATTTACAAGAAGTTTGTCTTGTTTTCTTTTTGTATCTAAATTTACAAAAAGAGAGACTTAATTAAGGTTGTGAATTGTACCCTGCTCTACTTCTTTAATATATATATATATATATATATATATATATTCCTACAAAATGAGGTCAACGATTTCTGTTGCATTGCTTACAGTGAATTCCCCATAATTTCTTGCTTGTTCATGTAATATAATTGAAAAAGTAGTTTAAAGAGTTTCTAATTTGCCAATAGTCATGGAAATGTAGCAGTATTTTAGGCAATTCTTTGGGTACTGGAGTCTAGAGCTACATTGTTCTTGGAATTAGTGGCTTTCGATGCTAAATTGTACAACTCCAGGGAAGACTATCCTAATTGGTATCGAAAATTCATAGTTGCATTGTTGTAGTTGTATATAGTGCATTGCAGAGGATGATATAGGGCACTATGATTCTTGACCAATGACTCAAATCTATAATAACAAGTCTATTAAAAAATATGTTGGAATGAAAAACTAATGATTGCAATCCGAAATTGTCAGATTTAAACCTAGAAACTAGAGTGATTCATTCACAGTCCTTCAATCTGAGATTCTATAAAAATTATTTGTGTTTTGTGGAATTTAAACTACTGCATCACTCATCTATAGGAATAAAATAAACTGCTGCATGACACAAAATGATACTGTGATAAAATAAGCTGTAAAAATCCAACCAACCATTGCATAAAAGGCTATAACAACAATCTTCAAAATAATTAAATTCCATCACAGTCGAGGCAAGAATAAGCGAGAACCAGAGAAGGAAAACGAATTCTCTCTGAGAGTTTGAGACACTAATTTGATGCAACCTAATTACAAGTTTGGTCAAGGAGATTTTGCTTGTAAATAGAGCCTTTGACATTGAATGGGAGACAGAGTGATTCGAGAAATCCAGAATAACTATAGCTTGAAGCATTTAAAATTTCTTTCAAGAATATCCCCACGAGTCATCCGTGAGATGTGTAGTACTGACGTTAAAATTGTCAACATCTATAAAGAAAAATCCCAACATGCTCATAAGAACTAAACAAAGGGATAATTATTGCACAGATATACAAAGCTTCTGGGACTTCAATGAGACAATCATGCCCTTGAAGATTAATACATCTCTATGGCCTTCGAATAATGAGAACTACTGTTAGAATCTGAAAGAAAACTACATAGCCTGTAGTTTCCAGGTATTTCAACGCAGAATGTAAGGGTTACAGCGAGAAGAAAGACTGCTTGGTTACATGTAAGGACACTCTTATTATCATGCCCTTGAAGATTAATACATCTCTATGGCCTTCGAATAATGACCACTACTGTTAGAAATCTTAAATAAAACTACATATCTTGTAGTTTCCAGCTATTTTAGCGCAGAATGTAAGGGTTACAGCGAGAAGAAAGACTGCTCGGTTACATGTAACGACACTCTTATTATCTATCGCAGCAAGGGGCTTTCCCCATCTCTTCAGATTACTCCTTCAAAGGTCTTATGGGTATGTTGGATCAAGTTCAGGGAACCTAATAAAATGGATCTTCAGTTCTAGAAAGTATTGCAAGCCCTAAGACATCCTAGCAAGGGCTTCTCCCCATCTCTTCAGATTGCTCTGGAATTAACTGGCTTTGAAAGAACTTATGGGTTATGATAAGTTCAGGGAACTGAATAATGGGCTTTTAAATTTTCAGTACCAGAAGAAGAAATAAATGGAAGAAGAAAGAAAGTGCAAAATGATGAAGAAAAAAAGGGCATTACCTGTTCTTCTTTGATGAGCCAATTTGAATTTTCTTTGAGGAAAATAATGTGTTGTCCGTTGCTATGGAGCTGCAAGTGGGAGGAAAATTCAACTCCGAAAGTGAAGAAGAAATTGGAAGTCGGCATTATTTGTGAATCTGTTTATCGTCGAAGTCGAAAAAATAGGACAGAATTAATTCACCCACTCCTTCGTTGCATTACCGACCGGCCACCGCACTATCCCATAATTCTGTCGTTTAAGGCTTTGGAGCGACCGTGTACAACATCATGTGGAGATTCATTGTCTATGAACAATTTCTGCAACGGCTGGTCGAGGTTTGAATTTGCGCGCCAAAGAGAGTCTGTGGGAATGAAGAGTGGAGGCGACTGGATAAGTGGTTTTTTCCAACAGGTGTCAAGGGAACAGGTGTCAGTTGGAGATTAAAAGTGTTGACGATCAAAAACTACATCTCTTTCATAAGAGAAGGCCTATCGGCCTAAATATAATTATAAATATGTTTGTACACTGAAGCCATATTTTTCAAAAAGGGATATGCGTATGTGTTTTTTTTAATGATGTATTGAATAAATATAGAGATATTTAAACCCATTGATGATGAAAATAGGTTTTCTTTTAATATTAAATTTTGATTATACAAAATTCCTACATATTATATTATGTTAGTTGCATTCATAATATATTTATATTTTGTTAATTTTATTTGACTTATATATGATGATATTATTGGTAGGAATTCTAGTTATAAGAATTATTTAATTAATTGAATTTTTTATTTATTAATAATTTTATTATATAAATATATTTTTATTTAAATATGATTATTGTTTAAAGTGGATGAATGTATGAGGATGGGTTATATTTTTTGGCCAAATGTGGTGACGAAATTTCAAGTTTTTCTTCATTTATCACATTGAAGTTGTCAAAATTCATATAAGTGAATTTTGATTCATAGTAAAAAGAAAAATTGTGGAGAATTATGTTGTTGTACTAATGATATTTTCTGCAAAAAAATATTAATGTCATATAATATGACAATTTTCCATTAAATGAAATTCTTTTCCTTCCAAATTTTTACACATCTTAATAGGTATGTGTGTGTGCTCAGGTAGCACAACTTAGTCTAAAATATGTAATTTTTAATATATATATATATATATATATATTATATGAGCGTGATCTAAACAGATAGAGCTAAGTTTTTCCTATTAAAAATGTAGTCTTTTTAATGCAAAATTATATATTTTTAATTTTTTTTCGAAGTTGGAGAAGTAATATTTCAATTGAATTTTGCAGACACATGTGTTCGCGTAAGGTTTTTTTCAATTATTTAAATAAATAGAAAAGCCAAGAGTAACATTTTGAATAGAACTCGTAACGAAGATAGTGGTATTTTTTGAAAAAATTTCAATGTATATATTTTATGATATTGTTTTTTTGTCCAACCTCTTAAAAATTGTTCAAAATTTTTTCAAACATTATGTTTAAAAGTAATTAGATGAAAAAAATCATATAAATTCGAAAATGTCAAACTCACATGACATTGGATAGAAGTAAAGTGTAAAAAGAGTAACTCTGACAGATGTATGAGGTCAGTTCATGTGGGTATGAATTGATATTATATACTTTCACTATGCCTATGTTTATGTTATGGACATGTAATGATGATGGGTACATCAATGAAGTGAAAGTAGTGTAATCTACGACATGCTAGGATAATCATGGATAGTGGAAAGACACTAGAAGCAAGGCTGCTCATTGGGTTAGTGTGTATTCCTTATATGTGAAGTACTACTGGTGTTTATATGTTGTGCATGTTGTATATTTAGTGATTGTAAGTATGGTGACATGTACATGTAACATATGTAGTATTGTTTATATATGATGCTATATGCCTGTTATATTTATGGTGTTGTGTGTATATTTCATATGCGGTGCTAGGTATAGTTGGTGCTATGTACATGTTGGATATGCAGTGTTGTGTATGTATGGTGCTATGCACATACGATGTTGTGTGTGTCATACATATGGTGTTGTGTACATATGGTGTTGGGTGCATGAATGCACACATGGTGTTGTGTGCATCTGGTATTGTGTACATATTATACATGTGGTGTTGTGTGCATGTCGTACACGTGACGTTGTGTACATGTGGTACCGTGTACATATCATGCATGTGGTGATGTGTACATTTGGTATTGTGTACACATTATATAGGTGGTGCGCTGTAAATTTTGCGTTGTGTACACATTCTGTAGGTTGTGTCATGTACACGTGATGCTGTGCACATGTTATGCAAGTAGTGTTGTGTACAGGTGGTACTTTGTACATGTTGTGCATATGGTACTCATATACATGTGGTATTGTGTGTATGTCATGGAGGTTGTGTTGTGGGAATGCGGTACTATGTATGTGCATGATGTAGTCATGGTATCGTGACATGTGTATTGTGATGTGTTGTATACTGGGTGTGGGTGCACACATTGTGTTATGTTGTACACCAGATGTAGGTGTATGTATTGTGTTGTGTTGTAAATTTGGTGTAGGTGTATGTATTGTGATGTGTTGTACACTAGGTTTGGGTGTATGTATTGTGTGGCATTGTATGACTTGTGTGGATGTGCGTGTTGTACACTGTGTATGTGTATGTGAGTAAAGAGAAGAAAGGGCACTGGGTGTTTTCCAAATATGGAAACTGATCCAATGTGTGTACCAAAAGAAAAAAGGTAGAAGTAAGGAGCGATGAAGGATTAGTATTGATAATTTATTGTATTTCTATTATGCATGTGAACTGCGATTCTGACTTATGATGATTACATGAGATTTATGATTATGATTTATGATTATTGCATGTGATTTGTGATTTTGATCTATGATGATTGTGTTTTGAGCTAACCAGATGTGATATGTTTATTTATGATGATTTGATCAAACAAATGGTTTGACTTGTTGTGATAGGAAGTAAAAAAAGGTGCAAGTGTACCTTATTGATGAGCCACCAATGAGTTATGATGTGAATTAATTTAAGTTTATTTTGAATCTAATGGAAGTTATGTGCTTGGTACAGGAAGCACAAAAATGCCCGGTTGAGTGGTTGAAACGAATTTCAAGCCTTAGAAACCACAAAAAAAGGAATTGGAACATACAACAATATTTTGGTAAAGCACTTCAGGAGCGGGGCCGTTATGGGACACTAGTACCCAATAGTGTCCATTGATTTCCATGGGCATGATATTACTAGTATGATGGTTTTGATGCATGGATATGCCTTGGTTTTTGTATCTTCCGATGGGAGGAATCCTTGCCAAGGGATGGACTTCCCGAGATGGGGGTGCCAGCAGAACTTGGAAGGTGTGTGACCGCATGGAAGGGGGTGACCAGATTTCCCAAGGGACTATGTAGCAAAGACGGTAAGGTCGGGGATGGATTTGGTTTGGTCATTAGCATTGTGAGATGGAATCAGATGCACATTGGAAAATTGAGCCGGTAACTATTCACTGAGCGTATAGTAGCGCAATATTGTAACATTGGGAATTGGATGCAGCTTTGACTATGACAGTGGATTCTAGAATTCCTGGGAAGGAAGTGAATCCTGATACTACTTTTAGGGTGGAGATGTGAGCCTTTGGATTCCCTTATTTTTGATACATCCATTGTATCATTCTATTTTCTGGTTGAGAAAATGTGTATATGTATATCTTCATTTGTGTATATTATTGTAAATTTCGTGATGACTTGTGTTATAAAGCTCCAATACACCATTCGATTTTCATGGTGATTTTTTCTTTTGAGTAGGTTATTCATTGTAAATACTGCAACAATATTTGTTATAAATCTCCATAGGTAGTATGTTTTATTTTCAACGGTTTGCTAGTTTTTAGGTGTCATAGAACACCGAGGACGGTGTTCCCCCAAGGGGGAGGTTCTATAAAACCCCTGGTGAAAATTCCATGTAATAAAGTTATAAATAATAATCACGGTTGATGGGACACTTATTCCAAGCTAAATTTTGGGTAATACATCCTAGGGGGTGTTCATTTGGCTTAATACGGCTAAGTAAATTCGCAAAGGCAAAGGAAAAGGCTTTGGAAAGGAAAAATGGCATATTTGGCGCATTTATTTATGAAAAATAATGGAAATTAGGAGAAAAGAGAGATGAAAGGTCACATGTTGCATATGAGGAGAAAAATGAAGGAAAATAATGGAAAATGAAGAAAATAGAGACCTCATCCATAAAAAGGCTTCTGAGGATCAGTTGGTATCTTTTGTCAGTTCCATTTTTGGATCTTTGTCATTACTCTCTCTCTATATCACTCTTGGACACTTAGAGTTTTCTTGGAGAAATTTGGAATTGGAGCAAGAAAAGGAAAATAAATAAATAAGAACGTTTTCTTGGAGAACTTTGGAATTTGAGCAAGAAAAGGAAAATAAAGAAACAAGAGTGAAGGAGAAAGGAAGGAAGAGCGGGATCAAGAAGATACAACGAGACTCTTTGCATGTGTGATTTCCTTGCTAGATATGGCATTCATGGCATTGCATGTGGTTCTTTTCTATCTTGGCATGGGATTTTTCCTAGTGTGACAATGTTTTAAGCATAGCCTTTCAATTTTTGGATAGCCTTGAGGAGATGGGTTATCATAATTTGGCTGAGCTGGATTGCCGGATTGGATTTGAAGTCAAGTGAGGTGGATCTTCGAATTGATATAACACATGGCCTAGTAGCCCCTGAGCCGGACTATGGGTTGCGGTAAATCCAGCTAGTGTGTTGCCTCGATGGCCTAGGAATCCTTGCCTGTGAATTGTGGGATATACGGTAGATCATAGAAGCGATTTTCCTCAGTTTAGGGCCTAATGATCCGAGATGGATTATGGTAAAGCCTAAGAGGTTGGTGCTCTCTGTTTTGGCCTAGTAATCCCAGGATGGGATGTACGGTAAAGCTTGGAGAGTATGTCTTGGTTTAGGGCCTACTTATCCTTGATTCAGACTGTGGATTATGATAAAGCTTAAGAGACTAAGAGACGAGAAATTTTCTAACGGTGTAGGAAGAGAACTCCAGTAGCATTCATGCTTGTTTGGTTATTTTTTGTTGGTTATGTGTCCCACATTCATGCTTGGAATATGGCACACGGCTGATTGGATGAAGAGATATTTGGCTCAACCAGTCTATGGTTGGGTGGAACGTGGGAGTCCCATCTCCAGTTGGTTTTTATATCCATAAATTAGAAGCTCATTCCTTTGGTATTTGATGTATAAATTTAATGGTTGTTATGTGGATTTTATTGCTATTATATCCACTATATTTTTACTGTTATTATGATGGTTATAAACATATATTTTTACAGTGATGATATATGGCTCTCTCCATGTTTTTACTTGTAAATGAATGAAATTGTATCCAAGGTAAAATATATTATATGGAAGCTAATGATGTAGGGGAGAAATGATTCTTGGAAATTTTCAAATAACTATTAAACCCCTTTGCTCTATTCTGTTGTTTATACCTGTAGCTTTCATGTTTGTGACATGTTTTACAACATTCTTGTCATGGCTAGGAGGGGTCCAGAAGAGTTATTAATGGTGTGTTTTCTTTTGTGTCATTGTTCGGTTGTTTTTTACCATCTATAATCTTACTGTTATCACTATAATTTTTTTCTAAACTTGGACAGTTTGTATTTGTTCCTAAGTCATGGTCTTAGAATAGGGGTTAAGTCATTTTTATGTTTTTAGAGTCTAAATCATAAGGTTAGAGTTTCATCTCCATCATCAAATAAGGTCCAACAACTCTGTTTCACATTTTAAGGGTCCCATTTCATGTTTCAGAAATCATGTGTTTAGTCAGTTTGAATTTTTTTTCAAATAAGCCACGAAACCACGTTTTCGTAGCGTAGACAGTGTTAAAAACAGATTTTCCGCTACGAAAACGTTGGTCTTTTCGTAGCAAAAAACCTTGAAAATACATTACACGTGCTATGAAATCGGGGATTCGTAACCAATCCTATCCAACTGTCAAATCCATCAAATTACATTAAATTTTCATGAGTAGGTGTCAGTCCACGAATCCTTTCTCAGACATGCAACCATTCACAACCATCATGAGATTCGTTAGGGGTCATTTATCATCAGTTATTTTAAAATTTGAAAAGGGATGATTGTCCTTGATTATATTATCTCATGCAAAAACACTTGCTGCATGTTTTTCTTCGAATGACAAGCTTATGGTAAGCATAAACCAAAGCTTCTCTCAATTCTCAAGTGAGGCTGAACCCTTAATCAAGCAAGCTAGTTTCTCTGAAATCAAGCGAGCTAGTTTATTACAGGTTTCCTGAAGCCATAGGGATTCCGAGTGAAAGATGACAGAGGAAAAAAGAAACCATAGATCAGGCCACTGTTTGAGAATGGAACCTGAAGGCATAGAAGCTCTCACCAAGGATAAATCAGTTGAAGAAGCTTTCAAGAAAGTAGGATGCTAGATATTCTGTGAAAAGCTACAGGGAGGTCATAATCAACTCACAAAATAATTTTCCATTAATTTCACAGGTTCAAATAAAAAGGTTGGATGTTTAAACTTTCCAATTTATCCTGAAATTATATCTTTAGTGATAGATATTCTAAGGGGAGAAGAAAGGTGGTTCAAGAAATTCAGGTTTGAAATGGAACCTTGTAAAATATTTTTGAAGCCAGAGTTTGTGCACACAGATTTAACCAAAGCAGTGCCAAGAGGTTATGTCAAGGATATATATGCTAACCTTCTCTCCAACACTCAAAGGTACTTCACCTGTGAAGGAAGATACCATAAGGTGTATTATTACCATTTCAAGCTCTTATTGCATTTCACTAGAATAATTTCTCTAGATTTACCTTTCTTTCTGTTTCGGAGTTTGGCCAAGATGGCAGATAAGGTGCGGATGAAAACTCAGGCATGTGAAACTTCATTATTCCATCATGGTCTTGTTAAATTAATAGTTTTGCATGAAATTCAAAGGGTGAATAGAGAATGGTATGCATTTCTGTTTTTGTGTGGATTTGGGGTGGAAACATATGGAACAGCTATAAGCCCTAGGGCCAAAGAAAAATCACTATCTGAAACCACTGACCCTGTAGAAACAAGATCAAAGAGATTTTTCAAATTAAAGCCTAGAAAACAAGTGAAAGGGCCAAATATTAAAACACCAGTAATGATTCAAGAAACCCCTCAACCTACACAAAAAATGATAACCAAAGGTAAGGAAGCAATATAGGAACAGTCAACCAGAAAATCAGCCTAGAGAAGATTGAATGGAAGACAAATAGCAAGGGAAAAAGGAAAAACATTGGTTTCAGAAGAAGCTCTAGGTTTAAAGGGAAATTTGAATGATGTTTTACAAGATATTGATATTGAGGAAACTCCTTTAGTGCAGGAAGATTTTATAAATTTGGATGAAGGAAAAACCAAGAAGATCAAGTCCTCCAAAAAACTGGATTTTAATGATGAAATTTCAGAGTTTGTGTTCAAGCCCAGAAGGCCTCTAACTAGGAATTCAAAAAAGTTGCAAGGACTGGATGTGGAGGTAGATAAAGCTGGAGAAGTTTCAAATGTTTATGAGGAACCCATAGACCTTTTATCACCTATGCTAGAAGATGACAGAAACATAGTTTTCCAAACTCAAAGAGAAAAGAGCAGTTATGAAGGAATGAAAGAAAAACTAAGACTAGCTAATATTCAAATTGCTAAGCTTGAGAAGAAAGTAAGAAAACATGTGGTGGAGAAGATAAATTTTGATAGAATTAAAGCTCTGTGGGAACTTGAAAGAGTCTTAAAACCTGAAACAGTCAGTAGTGAAGCTCAGTTTTTCACCTAGACTCTACCTGCAATCAAAGAGGCTAAATTTATGAGGAGGATAAATGTAAATTTAAGGGCTACTAACAGGAGGTTGAAGAGGCACATTGAAGATCTTGAAATCCAATTGGAAAAATTTGAAGAAGGTCAACTACAACAGAAGTAACACAGTAAGTGACAAATCCCTAGTATAATTTTGTTTTGGGAAAGAAACCACTTTTTGAAAACATGGAAAAGTTGACTTATACTGATTTCAAGGTCTATTAGCATCAAAATCATCATTAGAAGACTATAAATATTTTAAATATTTAAAGGTGATGAAGAAACTGTGTAATATGGAGACACACATCAATTTCGTAGCGTGCTATGAAACTGCTGTGGGTGACATACACAATAGTTTCATAGCGCACTATGAAACTGCTGTAGGTGCAGTTTTAAATATTTTTTCAAGATTTCAAGAAACAAAGCACCTAGTTTTTGAAGTTTGGATGCTGCTAGAAGATGGAAATGGTTCACAAATGAAGTTAGAAGGGTTAAAGCAAGAGGAATTGGATATTAAGAGATGTCTACAAACTCATAGTTAGTACGCTATGAAAACAACATATATTTTCATAGCACAGACACATCAGATATCTTCACACTCTTTCAAGGACTAAATTTTGCACAGGTGGATCTACATGGTTATATGAAAGTGATAACACATTTCGCTTGTCTTAAAAGGTTCATTTTCGTCAGCCAAAAGATTCAAGGAGCATAAATTAAGGTTATAGCTATATTGCAGGAAACATGTTCCTAGTTTTTATGACATATAAGGGATAAGATAACAGAAATGACAACAAGGTTATGGACACCATCAAGGTCAAATATTAGGAGGAGAAGCTATCAAACATAATATTTAATTTTTAGATAAGGTTTTTTTAGCCATAAGAAGGAGTTTTACTCCTAATTTTATTAGGACTCTAGAACAGACAATTAACTGTCACATGTAATTAATAGTCAGTTTTAGAGTAAATAGGTGTCAATATAAGATAGAATTCGAATTCCTCTGAAGATGGGTCATAGAATCCAAGGTTTTAATGACTCTATAAGAGAGATGAGGTCGAATTCCTCAAGGCTGGAAATTTTCACGAACAAGCAGACTATGCTACTATAGCAGACTGTGTGTTTTTATCATAATGGAAATATTGGTTTACTACTCAAGATTCAGAAAGAGTTTTTAATGTTTGATCTTACTATGGCTTTCCTTATCTATCTATTTTCAGTGGTATAAACATATGTTACTTAGAATTCATTGGAAAATGCTCTAACTTCTTGCATATGTTTATAAACTGTGTTTTTTTCACTATGTTTTTGTTTCATTGATATACTTAAGAACTCTGAAATTCCTTGACTTCCATGATAAGCTGATGTTGATGTTTTGTGGGAAAATACCTAAACTCTATTTCCCAATAGATGCTTGTTGATCATTATCTCAACCATTCATACATTTTTATCCATCTTATTCCTAGAGTTAGCCATCTAATCCTTAATTCAAAATCTTAAACCTAGTGAGAGAGCCCTCTCAGTTTGAGGAGGCTAAGCCTCAACTAAAAGTCTGGTTTGAAATAATTACGCTGAGGTAGCCTAACCAGCAGCCTATCAGGTCCTATTTTGGTGATAAAATTTTGGTGCATCTGTCGGGACCCTGAAGATTAATCATTCCCGAAATCAAGAGAGCTAAACTTCTAAAGGTAGAAGGAGCTCATAAATTTTTTCGAGGCTGCGATCTACCTTGGTGACTCCATACATTTTCAAAGTTTAAAGGTGGCTTCAAGAAGGAGATATACATGGAGCAATCCTGATCCCAATCCACCTACCACTGTGGACAATCCAAACACTATTTCAAGAGGCAGTCAAAGAATTTCAGAAATATCAGGTACTCCATCTCATTCGAAATCTTTCTCCTCTGAAATATTAAGAAGTCCTAAAGACAAAAAAGTTGATGATAAAATTCATGAAGTGTTGTTTAGGTCAGAAAGTGAAAAGGAACTCATTGATGTTATCTTATACTTGCAAAAATGAGGAATTAACACTTCAGCCCTAGTAACCCAAGAAGACAGAAGAATTTTGGGAAGTTGTTACTTCTGAGCTGTTTTTAGAAAAAGAGTCTCTGGATAGACTTAAAGAAACTGATCCTTTTGAAGTCCTACTAAAATCTAAAGCTGGTTTTCCCCTTCCAAATTGGAGCTCAATTGTTAGTGGCTTGCAGAAACCAAGTAGCCCTCCTCATATCAGTTCGTCATCTTCTGTTTCTGTCATTCCTAAAACTACTTTTCATCTCTCAAGCATGGTTGCTCCTGCTAGGTATGCACCACTCATACTCCGTGCTCTTTTGCATGACCTTCCTAGTAAATATGCTACTTGGATTCCTACTTGGGGTAGTGATGAAGAAATTACAACAGAGGAATTTGTAGATAGATTTAATGATTTCATAGACAGGGAAGAAGTTGATGATGAAGATGTGAAGTTAAGGTTATTTGCACAAAGTTTTATTGGTGAAGTTAGAAAATGGTTTAAAGCCCTTACACCAGGAAGCATTAGAAATTGGGATGAATTTGAAGATAAATTTTTAAATAAATGGGGAAACAAAACCAATCCAGTTCAAGCACTTACTGAATATAACAACCTTAGAAGGGTAGTTGATGAGTGTGTCCAATTTTTTTTAAAGAGATTTAATAAATTTTTTGACTCAATTCCAACTCATTTGAAACCTCCGGAAGCCTTAGCACAAATGAGATATGCTGAAGCATTTGATTATGAATTTTCTATCTTGTTGAGAGAAAGAAAATCACCTTCACTTGTTGAAATGAAAAGTGATGCAGTTAAGGTTGAGGTAAACATGATAGCTGCTAAAAAATCAAAAATGGGAAAAACTAAATTGAAAGAAGAAGAGAAATCTTCCACTTCAAATTCTGAAGACAAATTTGATTCAATGATGAAAACCATGGATAAGTTGATGGATAGGTTAGCTCTTGGAAACACTTCGGCTCCTCCTGTGCAACATGAACCTCAGTTTAGAAATCGTCAATTCAGGAGACCTCAGAACCAGCAAAGGCCAAGAGAAAATAGAAATTAGCAGCCCGATCCTCCATTGAGACCTCCTCTTCAGCAGAATTTGGTAGATGAAGAAGATGAACCTGAAATTCTTGAAGAATATATCCATTGTCTTGATGAAGAAATGTCAGGATTTTTCTTGACTAAGGAAGAGCATGATTAGTCATATTTAGCTAACCAAGAGGGAGAATCGTCATATTATTTTAAGGGATATCAGCATGCCATTTTTGAGATGCAAAAGCAATATAATCTCAGAAACAGAAATGTACCTATCACTGCAAGTAAAACATAGCCTAAGAAAGATTCTCCAAAGGTTTTTGAAGCTATAAATGATACCTCAAAGGTGGCTTAAGGTAAAAAGGACACTCCACTCGGTAAGAAAGACATTCAACTTCCTCCTCCTATCAAAGAAGCTGAGAAATCTATTTATGTTTTCAACCTTGAGAATGAAATTTCAAAAATTAAAATATCAGTCCCGTTTAGTGAGATTCTCAAGGTAAATGAATATAGAAGCAAGATTGTTAAGTTGTTAAATTCACAACCAGGAGCTGCTGATATTTTGAATGTTCAAGAAGATAATCCTACTATATATTTGGGTCCAAGGATAGAAGATGAACAAAATGAAGAGTTTCCTCCTTTTTATGTAAGCATTAGTATTCATGATATGACTTTACATTATGCTATGCTCGATTCCGGGGCTTCACATAACCTTATGCCCAAAGTAATCATGGAAAGGATGGGATTACAAATCACAAGACCATATAAGGGTTTGTTTTCATTTGATTCAAAAGAGTTCAATGTATTGGTCTAATCAAGGATGTTGTTGTTGGTCTAATGCAAATCCCAACAAAGACGATTGTTATGGACATAGTTGTGGCTGATGTTCCTCCAAATTTTGGTATTCTATTGTCAAGATCATGGGTAGCGAAAATCAAAGGCACAATGCAGATGGACTTTACCTACGCCACTATTCCAGTTTTTGGTGAACAAAGGAGATTATATCGAGAAACTAGAATGGCTTACATGGTAAGTAGCAAAGACAAGCCTCAGAATTTTCCTATTTATGCCTTGGATACTGAGCTTGGATCTGCCATTATTTTTAATGAGTTAGCTGATAGTGTTGATGAAGAAATAAGAACAGAAAATCAGCAAACAGAAAATCAGCAAGTAAGTGAAAAACAGATGGAAGAATGGTGGTCATTGTACTTTGATGGATCAGCAGGAAAAGAAGGGGCAGGAGCAAGTATTTGGATTACAATTCCAACTGATGAGACTAAGTTCTACTTTTACAAATTGAATTTTGATTGCAAAAACAACATGGCTGAATATGAGTCTTTGATTTTGGGTCTAGATCTTCTGAAAAAAATGAAGGCTCAAAATATCTCTGTTTTTGGAGATTCTGAATTGGTTATTAGACAAGTTGAAGGTGTTTATCAAACAAATGATGTAAGAATGAGGGCTTACAGAAATTTAGTTTTAGACATGTTAGAGAATTTTCAATCTTATTCCTTCATAGTCAAAACTAGAGATCAAAACTCAATTGCTGATTCTCTTGCTATCTCTACAAGTCTTTTCATCATTCCCATGAATTCAAATGAAAAATATGAGATTGAAGTTCGCCATAGACCAACCATACCGGACAATATCACAAAATGGAAAGTTTTTGAAGATGATCAACAGGTAAAGAATTTTATTGAGTTGAAAGAAGAGTTTGAAAGTACTCATGTAGATCAGCAAAATATGTTTGTTGAGTCTAAAGGAAAATATGAAATTTTTCAATTGAAGAATAATGCAATACAAAAAGGTCTTATTCCTCTTGAGAAGATTTTTGATCAAAATGATGTTTTTAAAGCACCAAAATTACAAGCTGATGATGAGGAAGTAGAGAGCTATAATCTTGGTACATTAGATTTGCCTAAAATGATAAAAATTTCAAAGTTTCTTTCAGCTGATATGAAATTCAAATATATTGAGATGATGAGGAGGTTTATGGATGTTTTTTCTTAGAGTTATGCTGATTTAAATAAATATGATCCTTCCATTATTCAACATACTATTCCCATCAAAGACAATGAGAAACCATTCAAACAAAAGTTGAGGAGAATCAACCCCCTTCTCATTCCATTGATTGAAAGGGAAATCAAGAAACTCTTTGATGAAAAAATCATTGTCCCAATCAAATTATCCAATTGGCTTGCAAATTTGGTACCGGTTAGAAAGAAGAATGGATAAATTAGAATTTTTATTGACTTCAGAAATTTAAACAAAGCATCATTAAAGGACAACTATCCTCTTCCCAAGATGGATACAATTCTGCAAAATATTGTTGGTTCTCAAATAATGTCAATGCTCGATGGTTTTTTTGGTTACAACCAGATTCTTGTACATCCAGATGATCAGGAGAAAAAATCTTTCATAACACCATGGGGTACATTCATGTACGCAAAAATTCCTTTTGGTCTCATGAATGAGGGATCTACTTTCCAAAGAGCAATGGAAAATTATTTTTCTGAAGAAAAGGATAGATCAGTGGTTGTCTATCTTGATGATATAACAGTCTTTTCAAAGAAATAAGAAGATCATTTGAAACACTTGGAAAAGGTCCTGCTGAAATGCAGAAGGTTTGGTATTTCCCTTAATCCTACTAAAATAATTTTTGCTTTAACTTCAGGCAAATTACTTGGTCATATCATTTCTAAAGATGGAATTAGGATTGATCCTAATAGAGTTAATGCAATTCAAAAGGTAGATTTTCCAAGAAGTAGGAAAAAGATTCAATCATTTCTTGGAAAAGTGAATTTTGTTAGACACTTCATTCCTAACTTTGCTGAGATTGTCAAAGATATTACAAGGATGTTAAAGAAAGGAGTTGATATCAAATGGACAGCTGAAGCTAGAAGATATTTTGAGAAAATCAAGCAGGCACTCACACAAGCATTGGTACTCATCAGCCTAGATTTTTCCAAAGAATTTTTGGTTTTTACATTTTCTTTTGAAAACATAATTGTTGGAGTTTTTCTACAAAAAGGAAAGAAAGGTACTGAGAAACCTATTTCTTTCTTTAGTAAAACATTAGAAAATGCTTAGCTGAAGTATAATATTCTAGAAAAACAAGCCTATGCTTTGGTGAAAGCTATAAAATATTTTAGAATTTATATTATGCATTCTCATGTCGTGGCATATGTTCCAAGTGCTATGGTAAAGGAAATTCTAACTCAGGCAGATACCGATGGTAAGAAGGGAAAATGGATCGCTAAATTGCTTGAATATGATATATAAATTAAACCAACTAAGTTGGTGAAGGGACAAGGCTTAGTGAAACAAATGAATTAGTCAAATCTGGACTGTCTCGACATAAATCTGAATGCAGAAATATCAGAAATTTCTGATGATGAAGAGGAAATGGTTGAAATTGAAGAGAAATACATCATTTTTGAGTGGTATAAAGATGTGGTTTTTGTTTTACAACATCAAAAATCTCCTGCTGATCTAAAAAATTCGAAAGCAAGGATTGTAAAGTTGAAATCTTTAAGATATTTTGTATATGACATAAATCTGTTTTCGAAAGATACAGGAGGAATTTTGCTGAATTATTTAACTGAAGAGGAGGTTGATAAAGTAATTGAAGAATTTCATAAAGGTGATTGTGGAGGACACCATTATTGGAAGGCTACAACAAATAAGATTCTTAGAGCTGGATACTTTTGGCCAATAATGTTTAAAGACATTTATAAAAGAATTGTTGCATGTCATGAATGCCAAATTTTTGAAGGAAGAAGAAAGCTTGTACCTCTACCTTTGGTTCCTATATATCTAGAAGCCCCTTTTCATCAGTGGGGGTTAGAATTTATTGGAGAGATACATCCACCATCATCAGGGTAGCATCGCTGGATTCTCACAGCAACAGACTATTTCACCAAATGGATAGAGGCGATACCAACAAGGCAAGCTAATGATTCTGTAATTATTTCTTTTCTAGAGAATAATATATTGTCCAGATTTGGTTGTCCCATGAATATCATAATAGATAATGCTCAAGAATTTAAGTCCAAGGAATGATAAATTTATGTCATCAATATCACATCACTCTTGGACATTCTAGTGCATACTATCTGCAAGGGAATTGTCTTGCTGAATCATCAAATAAGAGATTTTTAAGGATCATCAAAAAGATATTGCAGGAAAAAAAAAATATTGGCACTTAAAGCTGAAGTACGCCTTATGGGCTGATAGGATTTGTACAAAGAGGTCAATTGGGACTTCGCCATATGAGCTTGTCTATGGTGCTGAAGCTGTTTTTTCGACATCACTTGGATTACTAGTCATGAATTTAATTCAAGGATTTGAAGAGGAACCAAATGCCATCCAGAGGAGAATTAACCAGCTGATAACCTTGCAGGAAAATAGAAATGAAGTTTATGACATCCATCAACAGGTTCAAAACAGAATCAAGAACACATTTGATAAGAAGATCAAAGAAGACAGTTTCTAGTTACAAGACAAAGTGCTAAAATGGGAGGCCAAAATTGAGGAAAAGGGAAAGCACGGTAAGTTTGAGAATTTATGGAAGGGTCCTTTTAAGATTGATGGTTTTCATGGAAAAAGTACTTATATATTGCAGGAAATTGATGGAGGATCATATGCTGGAGGGCCTGTTAATGGCAGATTCCTAAAGCATTATGCTTCTTGAAGTTTTATCAGTCACTCATGACATTGTATACATTCCATCTTTGTCATTTTTATTGCTAATAATGACAAGCTGAAACAGAGATATTAAGCCCGAGGTGAAGGCCCAAACAGTTTGAAGAAGACGCTTGACAATGTAAATTTCTGTTTTTATTAAAAATGGATAGCACTGGAGCTGCGGGTTCTTAGTGTACCACAGGGGCACACTATCCCAAGTCGAGCCACTGTTATCACTATAAAAATTTTCTAAACTTGGACAGTTTGTATTTGTTCCTAAGTCATGGTCTTAGAATAGGGGTTAAGTCATTTTTATGTTTTTAGAGTCTAAATCATAATGTTAGAGTTTCATCTCCATCTTCAAATAAGGTCCAACAACTTTGTTTCACATTTTAAGGGTCCCATTTCATGTTTCGGAAATCATGTGTTTAGTCACTTTGAATTTTTTTTCAAATAAGACATGAAACCACGTTTTTGTAGCACAGACAGTGTTAAAAAATGCTTTTGTGCTACGAAAATGCTGGTCTTTTCGTAGTGAAAAACCCTAAAAATACATTACACGCGCTACGAAATCGAGGATTCATAACCAATCTTGTCCAACTGTCAAATCCATCAAATCACGTTAAATTTTCATGAGTAGGTGTCAGTCCACGAATCCTTTCTCACACATGCAACCATTCACAACCATCATAAGAGTCGTTAGGGGTCATTTATCATCAGTTATTTTAAAATTTGAAAAGGGATGGTTTTCCTTGGTTATATTATCTCATGCAAAAACACTTGTTGCATGCTTTTCTTCGAATGAAAATCTTATGGTAAGCATAAAACAAAGCTTCTCTCAATTATCAAGAGAGGATAAACCAATTCTCAAGCGAGGTTGAACCCTTAATCAAGCGAGCCAGTTTCTCTGAAATCAAGTGATCCAGTTTATTACAGGTTTCCTGTAGCCATAGAGATTCCGAGTTAAAGATGACACAGGAAAAAAAAAACCATAGATCAGGCCACTGTTTGAGAACGGAAAATGAAGGCATAGAAGCTCTCACCAAGGATAAATCAGTTGAAGAATCTTTCAAGAAAGTAGGATGCTGGAGATTTTGTGAAAAGCTATAGGGAGGTCATAATCAAGTCACAAAAGAGTTTGCCATTAATTTCACAGGTTCAAATACAAAGGTTGGATGTTTAAACTTACCAATTTCTCCTGAAATTATATCTTTAGTGACAAAGATTCCAAGGGGAGAAGAAAGGTGGTTCAAGAACTTCAGGTTTGAAATGGAACCCTGTAAAATATTTTTGAAGACAAAGTTTGTGGACATAGATTTAACCAAAGAAATGCCAAGAGGTTATGTCAAGGATACATATTCTAACTTGGTCTCCAACATTCAAAGGTACTTCACTTGTGAACGAAGATACCATAAGGTGTATTCTTACCATTTCAAGCTCTTATTGCATTTCACTGGAATAATTTCTCTAGATTTACCTTTCTTTCTGTTTCGGAGTTTGGCTAAGATGGAAGATAAGGTGCAAATGAAAACTCAGGCATGTGAAACTTCATTATTCCATCATGGTCTTGTTAAATTAATAGTTTTGCACGAACTTCGGAGGGTGAATAGATAATGGTATGCACTTCTATTTTTGTGTGGATTTGGGGTGGAATCATATGAAACAACTATAAGCCCTAGGGCCAAAGAAAAATCACTATCTGAAACCACTGACCCTACAGAAACAAGATCAAAGAGATTTGTCAAATTAAAGCCTAGAAAACAAGTGAAAGGGCTAGAGATTAAAACACCAGTAATGATTCAAGAAACCCCTCAACCTACACAAAAAAGGATAACTAAAGGTAAGGAAGTAGTACAGGAACAATCAACCAGCAAATCAACCCAGAGAATATTGAATGGAAGACAAATAGCAAGGGAAAAAGGCAAAACATTGGTTTCAGAATAAGATCCAGGTTTAAAGGGTAGTTTGAATGATATTTTACAAGCTATTGATATTGAGGAAACTCCTTTAGTGCAGGCAGATTTTATAAATTTAGATGAAGGAAAATCCAAGAAGATCAAGTCCTCCAAAAAACTGGATTTTAATGATGAAATTTCAAAGTTTGTGTTCTAGCCCAGAAGGCCTCTAACTAGGAATTCAAAAAAGTTGCAAGGACTGGATGTGGAGGTAGATAAATCTAGAGAAGTTTCAAATGTTTATGAGGAACCCATAGACCTTTCATCGCCTATGCTAGAAGATGACAGAAACAGAGTTTTCCAAATTCAAAGAGAAAAGAGCAGTTATGAAGGAATGAAAGAAAAACTAAGACTAGGTAATCTTCAAATTTCTAAGCTTGAGAAGAAAGAAAGAAAACATGTGGTGGAGAAGATAATTTTTGATAGAATTAAAGCTCTGTGGGAACTTGAAAGAGTCTCAAAACTTGAAACAGTCAGTAGTGAAGCTCTGTTTTCCACCTGGACTCTGCCTGCAATCAAAGAGGCTAAATTTATGAGGATAATAAATGTAAATTTAAGGGCAACTAACAGGAGGTTGAAGAGGCACATTGAAGATCTTGAAATCCAATTGGAAAACTCTGAAGAAGGTCACCTACAATAGAAGTAAGACATTAAGTGACAAATCCCTAATATAATTTTGTTTTGGGAAAGACAACACTTTTTGAAAACATGGCAAAGTTGACTTATACTGATTTCAAGGTCTATCAGCATCAAAGTTATCATTAGAAGACTTTAAATATCTTAAATATTTAAAGGTGATGAAGAAACTGTGTAATATGGAGACACACATTAGTTTCATAGCACGTTACGAAACTGTTGTAGGTGACATACACAACAGTTTCGTAGCGCGCTACGAAACTGTTGTAGGTGCAATTTTAAGTATTTTGTCAAGATTTCAAGAAACAAAGCACCTAGTTTTTGAAATTTGGATGCTGCTAGAAGATGGAAATGGTTCACAAATGAAGTTACATGGGTTAAAGAAAGAGGAATTGGATATTAAGAGATGTCTACAAACTCATAGTTACTACACTACGAAAACATCAGATATTTTCGTAGCACAGACACATCAGATATCTTCACATTCTTTCAAGGACTAAATTTTGCACAGGTGGATGTACATAGTTATATGAAAGTGATAACACATTTCACTTGTCTTAAAAGGCTCATTTTTGTCAGCCAAAATATTCAAGGAGCGTAAATTAAGGTTACAGCTATATTGCAGGAAACATGTTCCTAGTTTTCAGGATAGATAAGGGATAAGATAACAGAAATGACAACAAGGTTATGGACACCATCAAGGTCGAATATTAGGAGGAGCAGCTATCAAACATAATATTTAATTTTTAGATAAGTTTTTTTTAGCCATAAGAAGGAGTTTTACTTGTAATTGTATTAGGACTCTAGAACAAACAGTTAATTGTCACATGTAATTAATTGTAAGTTTTAGAGTAAATAGGTGTCAATATAATATAGAATTCGAATTCCTCTGAAGATGGATCATAGAATCCAAGGTTTCAATGACTCTAAAAGAGAGATGAGGTCGAATTCCCCAAGGTTGGAAATTTTCATGAACAAGCAGACTATGTTACTATAGCAGACTGTGTGTTTTTATCATAATGGAAATATTGGCTTACTACTTAGGACTTAGAAAGAGTTTTTAATGTGTGATCTTAATATGGCTTTCCTTATCTATCTATTTACAGTGGTATAAACATATGTTACTTAGAATTCATTGGAAAATGCTCTAACTTCCTGCATATGTTTATAAACTATGTTTTGTTCACTCTGTTTTTGTTTCATTGATATACTTAAGAACTCTGAAATGCCTTGAATTCCATGATAAGATGATGTTGATGTTTTGTGGGAAAATACCGAAACTCCATTGCCCAATATATGCTTGTTGATCATTATCTCAACTAGTCATACATTTTTATCCAACTTATTCCTAGAGTTAGCCATCTAAACCTTAATTCAAAATCTTAAACCTAGTGAGAGAGCCATCTCAGGTTTAGGAGGGTAAGCCTGAAATAAAATTCTGGTTTGAAATAGTTACAGTGAGGTAGCCTGACCAGTAGCCTATTAGGTCCTATTTTGGTGATAACACTTTCCATGAAGTTCTAGGAAAAGCACTGGGTTCTGGGCCTGAAAAGGTGGCTCAAATATTGGGGCCACTGGCACATAATTGATTATTTGGGGCCCTGACTGCTTGTATGCAATGTTATTCCTATGAATATAGCCTCTTGGTCATTGGAATGCAGTGCTATGCCTGCGGCTATGGCTCAAAGAGTTCACAATGTCAGTGTGACCCATGGGTAAGAGGCATGAATAGTTGGGTTACCTTCTCGGGGTGTTGTTGTGTTATGCTTCCACTTCTCTAAGGTCACGTACGAGGTTGAATCTACTTATAGTAGCCTCTCATCACATATTTAACCTGGATGGATGGTTTCTTGGGTACATGAGAATTTTGCATATAAATTTTGAATATAGTGGTATTTTTTGAAAGTGTAACACCCACATCCCACATCTACTTCTTGGGTAGATGAGATTCAACTTCCTAGATGACCTTAAGAAACTAGAACCCATGGAAACACAACATATAGACCTTGTACAACAACAATAACACCCCCAAGAGCTAACTCAACCTCTCAGGGCTCTTACCCTTGGGTCACAATGAAATTTTGTCCTCTTTGAGTCATATTCGTAGGCACATGATTGCATTTGAGCTACCTTTTTAGGCCCAGAACCCAATGCTCTACCTAGAACTTCATGAAAAGTTTAGAGATGATAAATAACAATAGGAAAATGATATAGAAGAAATAAAATCAATAAGAAATCATCTGGAACCCTCCTAGCCATGGAATTTGTTTTTCAAACATGTCACAAACATTGAAACTAGAGGTGTAAACCACAGTTCTGAGCATAAGGGTCTTATACTTATCTGGGAATCACTAAGAAGAATTCCTCCCTTATATAATTAGCTTTAACACAATGTATTTTATCATATATACATTATGCATTCATTTACAAGTAAAAAAATGGATAGATCCATACATCATCACTGATAAAATGCATGCCTATAACCAACATAATAACAACAAAAATACTATGGATACAACAACAATAGAATCCAAATGTAAACTAGTGCATTTATACATCAAATAACAAAGGAATGAGCTTCTCATTAATGAATTTAAGAAACAACTAAAGATGGACTTCAACGTTCCACCTGACCATAGAATGGCTAGGCCAAATCTCTCTTTAGGAAATCACCCCCGTGCCATATTCCAAGCATGAATGTGGGACTCATAACAAACCAAAAGTAACAAAACAAGCATGAATGCTACTGGAGTTCTCTGCCTACACTGTGAGGAAGTTTCCTGTCTCCTAGTCTCTCAGGCTTTACTGTAATCCATAGTATGAATCAGGGATAAATAGGCCCTAAACTGAGACATACTCTACACACTTTATGGTACATCACATACCGAGACTAATAGGCCAAAATAGAGAGCACCTAACTCTCAGTCTTTATCGGAATCCATCCTATATCACTAGGCCCTAAACCAAGGAAAAACACCTCTAGGCTTTACCGTATATCCCACCATTCATAAGTAAGGATTCCTAGGCTCACCGAGACAACAAACTATCCGACGTTTCCACCATTAGAGGAATTTTGAGGTCTAAAATGGGCCTCCTAAGAAAAATTTACAACAAAAATAAAATTTATAATAACCAATAGGATTCAAGATGATGATGTCAACCATGGGGGGCGTTTCACTATTTTTGGAGTAAAAAATTAAAAATAATAAAACTACTTTTTCAACTCGTATTTTCAACTTATCTTCCTATGGGTTTACTCAAAGTTTGATCAGGAGCACTTTTTGGATGCAAAATTTGATCCCTCATCCAAGGATTACCCATGTTGCATACTTTCAATCGACCTTGCTACATGAAAATGAGAAATACATGAAAAACGGTTTGCAATCATGTTTTTCATTTATTTCTCAGTTTTCGTGTAGCAGGGTCCACCAAAATTATGCAACATGGGTACTCCTTGGATGAGGAATAAAATTTTGCATCTAACTAGTGTTCCTGCTCAAAATTTGAGTAAACCCATAGGGAGATAAATTGAAAATACGAGTTGAAAAAGTAGTTTTTTTCTTTTTCCCTCTAAAATTTGATAATCTAATTTAATATTATTTTATTATTTCCACTATTATTCTATAATTTCCTTATGAGGCCCATTTTAGACCTCAAAATTCCTCTAATGAACCCACGGTTTGGTTCAGGGGTTACTAGGCCATTTTTTATATCAATTTAGAGATCCACCTCACTCAACTTTGAATCCATCCAGTAATCTAGGTCAACTGAAGTATGAGAACCCATCTCATCAAGGCTATACGGAAATGGAAAGGCCATGCTGAAAAAATTGTCACACCTGGAAAAATCCATGTCGTGATAGAAAAGAACAACATTAAATACCATGCATGCCAGATCTATTAAGTAAAACACACATGAAAATTGATACCTACTAAGAATCTTATTTTAATTTCTTGATTCCTACTCCTCCTTGCTTGCTTCCTCCTTCTTCTTACTTTCTTTTTCCTTTCTTGATCCAATGCCAACGTGCTCCAAGAAAACTCTAAGTATCTAAGAGTGAGTGAGAGAGAGAGAGAGAATAATGAGAGAGACATAAGTGTGAGCGAAAGCTTGCCAACTAATCCTCAAAATATTTTTTTATTAATGAGGCCTCTAGTTTCTTCATTTTCTATTATTTTCCTTCATTTTCCTCCTCACATGCAACCTTCGATCTGCCATCTCTCTTTTCTCCTAATTTCCATTATTTTCATAAATAAATGTGCCAAATATGCCATTTTTCTTTTCCAAAGCCTTTTCCTTTTCCTTTGCCAATTTTCTTAGCCATATTAACCGAAATGAATACCCAATAGGATGTTTTGCCCAACATTCAGCTTGGAATAAGTGTCCCATCAACAATGGTTATTATTTTTAGCTTCATTACATTGAATTTTCACAAGGGTTGTTACATTTTTTGGAATTTGTTTTAGTGTCATATGATATGTCTATTTTCCATTAAATGAAATTTTTGTCCTTGCAGATGTTCACACATATTAATAGGTATATGTGTGTTCAAGTAGCAAAACTTAGTCTAAAATATGTAATTTTTAATATATATATATATATATATATATATATATATATGATCTAAATTGAGAGAGCTAAGTTTTTCATATTAAAAAAATAGATTTTTATGAAAAATTCTATTTTTATTATTATTTTTTGAGGTTCACACATATTAATAGGTATATGTGTGTTCAAGTAGCAAAACTTAGTCTAAAATATGTAATTTTTAATATATATATATATATATATATATATGATCTAAATTGAGAGAGCTAAGTTTTTCATATTAAAAAAATAGATTTTTATGAAAAATTCTATTTTTTTATTATTTTTTGAGGTTGGCGAAGTAATATTTCAATTACATTTTGCAGGTACATGTTCACGTAAGTTTTTTTTCAACTATTTAAATAAATAGAAAAACCAAGAGTAACATTTTGAACATGACTCATAAACGAAGATAATGGTATTTTTTGAATTTTTTTCACTGTGTATATTTTATGATATTTATTTCTTATTCAACCTCTTTAAAAATGTTCAAAAAAATTTCAAACATTATGTTTAAAATAAATTAGATGAAAAAAATCATATAAATTCTAAAATGTCAAACTCACATGCCATTGCATAGAGGATTCTTTCATGAATCAACCATGATCAACTCTACCACCTAAGGACAAATTTTTCCCTTAGTTTGTTGGCGTAAAAAATGGTGTTGCGGGAAATTTTGTAGAAGGGGTACTGAAATTGTCTATTTTAGGACTCCAAAGGGTCGATTGAGTGCTTAAAGCTCTGAATCGAGCATTTAAATTTCAAATTCAAATAGCTCAACCAAGGGTTTTATAAACCCTCGATCGAGCCAGTTTCATGGTTAATAGGGGCTTAATTGAGTGCTATGGCTCAATCTAGCCTTTATATATCTAAAAAAGGAATCCAATAATTTAAAGTTTAGAATCAATAAAGATCTAAAATTCAAGTTTTTACCACATTTTAAAATTCCAAATTTTATTATAATTTTTGTAATCATGTCATGTAGAAAATTGTTATTATTATTATTATTATTATTAAATTAAATTATGAAATCTGATATTAAAATAAATTTAACATAAATATATTTTAATATTAATATTAAATTTATTAAATTTGGATTAATATAATATTATTAACTTTAATATAATATAAATTTTGTTAAATTATAATATATGTTAGCACAACCACATTAATAAATGTGTTTGATATATGCCATAGGTGTCAACAAAAGAGTCATTAACACAACAATAATCATACAAGCTCACTAAATATGTTAATTTTATTTAACCTATAGTGCTTTTTTTATAAATCTAACATAATAAAATATGTATATTTTTAAAATATGGAAGTAATCATAACCTAAAGCTACCTAAATAAATAAAAGCTAAATAGTTTCAATTGCAAGGCATGGAGCGCTCTATGTATCTCTGATGGAGGTAGCTGGAATATTAATATTTTGGAAAAATTTAGATAATATTTACATGAAGAATTATCATTTTCCCTCTAGGTGAATATACAAAATACATTTGAAATACTGTATTTTGAATATGTATTATATAAAAAATTAAATTGTTGTACAACATAAAAAAAAAATGTTTAAACATAATATTTTAATTGTAAAAGTATTTTAATTTTTTTGAAATATAAAGGAGAGATAGTGGGAGAGAAGGGTAAGAGAGAGAGAGAGGGGGGGGAGCGGGGGGGGGGGGTGGACACAAATATGGAGAGAGGGAGAGGAGGAGAGAGTCTTCGAGAAAGACAGGGAGCTAGAGAGATGGAGTTGGAGGAAATGATAGGGAACGAACAAGTTCAATACATATAGATAGAGAAAGGTGGAGAGATATGGGGAGTGACAAGGGAGAGATGGAAAGAGTGTGTATATTTGGGGGTGATATAGAAAGAAAAATAAGGAGATATGGAGAGAATGGGGGGAGATAATGAGAGAGGTAGGGAGATAGCCCACAAAGTTGCAAGATGAAGCTTTAGAGAGAGGGAGAGAGTTAAATAGAGAGAGTGAGTGAGTGACAATGGGGAGAGACAAAGGGAGGTGGGAGAGAAAAGAAGAGAGACATTGGGGGAATTTTGAGGTCTAAAATCAGCCTCCTAGGGAAATTATAAAATAATAGTGGAAATAATAAAATAATATTATATTACATCATCCAAATTTAGAGGGAAAAAGGAAAAAAAACTATTTTTTTCAACTCATATTTTCAACTTACCTCATGGGTTTACTCAAATTGCGAGCAAGAACACTCATTGGATGCATAATTTGATTCCCCATTGAAATAGTACTCATGTTTCATAATGTTGATGGACCTTTCTACATGAAAAATGAGAAATACATGAAATGTGTTTGCAATCACGTTTTTTGACGTATTTCTCATTTTTTGTGTAGCAAGGTCCATCGAAAGTATGCAACATGGGTACTCTTTGGATGAGGAATTAAATTTTTCATCCAACAAACACTCCGGCTCAAAATTTGAGTAAAACCTTAGGGAGATAAGTTGAAAATAAAAATTGAAAAAGTAGTTTTATTATTTTAAATTGTTTTTAATCATTTTACCTTTTTACCCCAAAAATGGTGAATCATCCCCCATGGTTGACATAATCATAATGAATCCTATTGGTTATTATAAATTTTATTTTGGTCATACATTTGTCTTAGGAGGCCCATTTTAGACCTCAAAAGTTCTCTAATGGAGGACTTGAGAGGGAAGGAGAGAGAGAGATGGAGTTGGAGGGGGAGAGATATGGAGGTAAGAATAAAGACATATAGAGAGATAATTATGGAGAGAGATATAGAGAGAGAGTATAAATATATAAATAGATTCAACTGATCTTGTAATGTACTAAAACAAAATACTGAATCAATTTTACAATTTTCGGAAACCAAATTCGATCACACAATCACATAAACAAGAAAGAGAAATAATTATCAATCACACAACACAAAATGTGTTTGGGGAAAGCCTCATATAAAAACCTAGCTATTTGTATATTTCATAAAGTCAAGAAAATGAAACAATACAATGTTATTTATCTTCCTAAGAAACCTATGCACTATGATGATTGTCTCACTTTGAACCTGCTTTGATCTAAGCAAGTTTGGTCCAATATTTAACCATTTTCTTTCCTATGTTGGACCAACCTTGCTCATGCATTCTTGGGCTAATTGAGCCCCTATTAATTAGGAAATTCCCAATTAATTATTGTGCAATACATCCAAGGCTTCTTGATGACCTCATGCATGACCTGCACAATTTTATAATTATGCAACTGATAGTTCTCTTCCCTTTAACTCCAATATAAACTGAGCCTTCCTTAGAGCTAAAAAGCCACAAATATTTATAGTGAATTATCAATTAAATTATTGACCACTGCATGTGAATTAAATTATATTTAATTCACTGGACCTATCACTAGCTCATATCTCATTTAGAACTATTTTTAAGTCAAATACTTGAGCTAACTAATTACAACTCACAAATAACTTAACCAGGGCTCCTAAGAAGTAGAAGACACCATACATGCCTCTCGTTTGACCCTCAACTTGAATTTACTGAGCTAAGTAAGTCTTACTAACTGAGTTAACTCATACAAGTTGTCACAAGATGTGGAATTACAATTTACTTCTAATTTAATTAAGGAAAAATTAAATCAAAAGCCCCCTTGGGGTGCCATTTCAACACTCCCTCTCAACAAGAAAGGGAATATCTGCTACCTTGATCCTGTCTCTGTGGAACTCAAATTTTCTTCTTGACAGTGCCTTCGTCAAGATTTTTTCATCCCGCTCCTCCGTGGGAATGTAATCTAATGACATAATCTGTCTCTAGACACAATCTCTAAGACGATGATACCAGATATAAATATGCTTGGACCTACCATGAAAAACTGGATTGACCAAGAGTTTGATGCAACTGTGGTGATCACAATAAATCACCTTTAGATCCATCTATTGACCAAAAAAAACAACAAGTATCTTCCTCATCCAGATGGCCTGACATGCTGCATGATTGGCCGCCATGTACTCTGCCTCTGCTGAATTGAGTGCCACTGATCTCTGTTTCCTATTGTACCAGGAAATTGTTGTTTATCCTATGTTGAAGATCCCCCCTACTATCATTTTCTTGTCAGATGGACTCCCTACCAAATCTGCATCGGTGAAGCCTTGAAGCTTCAATCCCTCTATCAGTCTGCACCATAGCCCATACTTTGTAGTGCCTCTGAGGTATCTCAACACATGCTTACCTCCCTTCCAAAAGAGCTTGGTAGCCTTAACCATATCTTGACTAAGATCATTAACCGCATGGCATATGTCTAGTCATGTTTTCACCAAATACATGAGTGAACCCACAAGCTTCCTATAAATAGTAGCATCTAATACCTTTCCTGAAGTAGCATCCTCCTTCCTCCAGTTTCTTACCAGAGGAGTCAACATGATTTTTTTTCCCTCTTATGGAAATTCCTAAGGATCTCATTGGAATAATTTCTCTAAGATAAAAATAGCTCCCCATATCTTTGCCATATTTCCAATCCCAGGAAATAGCGCAAGAGCCCTATGTCCTTCATCTAAAATTCTATTCCAAGATCCTCTTTCAAATACTTGATGAGATGCTCATCACCTATCATTATCATATCATTGACATAAAGTAAAATAATAAAAATCTCACCTTATACAACAATATGATAAAGGTTCTGATCTATTTCACTCTTGGTGAAGCCCAACCCGGTGAAATAATCGTCGATCCCGGTGTACTAAGCACGAGGTGCTTGCTTAACCCCGTACAATTCTCTCTTGAGTCTGCATACATATGACTCTTTGTCTAAGGTCTCAAAACCTTCTGGCTGTTCAATGTACACATATTCCTCAATCACCCCATTGAGGAAGGTTTTCTTTACATCCATTTGATATATCTTCCATCCCATCTGCACTAAGAGTGAAAGGATGGATCTGATTGATGATTACCTTGTGACTAGTGAAAAAGTATCATCATAATCAATCCCCTCCACTTGAGAGAACCCTTCGGCCACAAATTTGGCCTTTTCCTTATCCACACTCCCATATGTTTCCTCCTTCACCTTGTAGATCCACTTGGATCCTACAAATGACTTCCTCTCTAGTCTTGGGACACCTTCCCATGCACTGTTTATGATAATGGAGTCATACTCCTCAATCATGGAATTAAACCAAATTGGTTGCTACACTGCTTCCTCAAAATATGATGGCTCTATCTATACAACTTCACTCATAAGATCCATGTAGCCAGTGTACCTCTCTGGGGACCTTCTTTTCCTGCGCATGATGTGGGTGCTCCAACATTCTCTCTAGCATTAAAAAAAAACATGTCAGCCTCTTTGGTGCACTTCCTTCTATCTCGTGATGTCTCTACATGAGTGGGTGCTTCCACTCTCTGTACCTCTACTTGTGGCTGCTCCACATCTTGAGGTTCCTCTTTTGGAGCCAAGATCTCCTCAACTGCATGCCGTTGAAGCTCCCTTTCAAGGTAAATTCCCATGGTCTTCTCTTCATCTAATTTTGCATCTCTTCTGACCACTGTCATCCTGTGTGATAGTAAGTACACCCAATTTTTGTGAGGTGTATCAATGTACCCCACAAATATCCCCAACTAAACTGTTGGATCTAGCTTCTTCTTGGCATATTTTATCACATGGAAATAATTTTATGAAACATTTTTTTAAAATGTGACAAACCTGGTCTCTTACCTGAAAAAGCTTCCTCTTGTGTACTCATCCCCAGTATCCGATGAGGACCTTTGTTCTGCAAAAATATTGTTGTATTTCATACTTCCGCCCACAGATGCAACGATAGGCCATGACCATGTAGCATAGTTCATGCTGCTCCCACAATAGTTCTATTCTTCCTTTCTGCAACCCCATTCTGCTGTGGGTTATGAGGTGTTATCAATTCTCTTCGAATTCCTTCTAAAACAAAAAATTTATTGAATTAGTTAGAGACATATTCTCTGCCATTGTCGCTCATTAGATCCTCCACCTTGTTCCTTATATATTTCTCGAGAAGTGCCTTGAACTCACAAAACTTGGAGAACATACGATATTTCTTCTACATGAATAAAATCCAACACTTTCATGAAAAACCATCTACAAAAATCACATAATACATGTGTTTTGCTGTGGAAGCTGTTGAGAATGGTCCACACATGTCTGAGTGAACTCTATCAAGGATTTCATTTTCTCAAATTTCCTTCTTATGCAAGGTGTATTTGGTATAATTCCCCAATGTACGCCCTTTGCATGTATCTCGTTGCACAGGTGCACCATTTGGAAGGCCTGTAGAAATTGGTTGCATGATGTTCTAAGCACCATGGTGTAGATGGCCCAATATCCTATGCCATAACTCTACGATGTCTCAGCTCTCCACCTCCTCTGCTTTTGTGCTCAAGGCAGCACAATCTTCTACATCCAATTTGTATAGGTTCTTTACTTTGAAACCCAATATTTTTCACCCATTCTATGGCTTTGTGACAAAGGGATGCATTTAATTCATGGAATATCACATCATAGCCACGGTCTTCCAACATAAGAACATAAACCAAATTCTTATTTTGATCAGATCACGAGTCGAGTACTACTCTAACTGTTGTTTACGGTATGAGGATCTTTTAATTAACTGTCGCTTATACAGGTTTAATTGAGCACAATATTTCATCTATTATATGCATAAAACACATGAACATAAGTAAATGAACTTATAATATCAAGAAGAACATTAAAGTAAATAAGAGAGAGACAACCGATGTTGGTAACGGAGTTCACCCCTCCATCTCTGGATCTGCTTCAATGGGAATGTAAATATTCTATATTCCTTCTTCAAAGTAAGCTCTCAAATATCTCTTACATTTAAGCATTATGGACGATCCTTAGCTAAGAAATATGGATCTCAATAGCTAAGCATTCTTTCCTTTCTTCCTCCTTCCTTTACATGGCTCACATAAGAAATATATATAGTTTTCCCTCACTCACTCTCTAACAAAGAGAATTAATTACAAAACCCACAATTGTACGACCTAATTACAGGGAAGGAAAAAAAAATATCCATGAAATTAGGATCTCCAACTATCTCAGGCTCATAATTGGGAAAAGACTCAAAACCACCTAAAGACTCTCCAATCACGCCCTTAATTATCTCAACTTATAATTGAGAAAAATAGAGAATTTGTGAGAGGTGGTTTCTCACATAAAAACCAATTTCCCTAATTACATTAAATGAATAATATGTGAGACAAATTTCCTCTCACAAATATTAATCATTTATATCAACAGTGAATAACAATGCATAAGTTTAATAAAGGCTCAAAAATTGCATAATTAAATGCATGAGTATCTCATGAAAAACATTAATCACAATTTCACCCACTTAAGCACTTTGTCACCAACTTCAAATAAAGATGGCACAAAGCTCTTTCACGTGCGAAGATCCTTTCGGATCACACCTCCCCGCAAGGAAACTTTTGTTCTCCAAAAGCATCAACTTCAATCCATCATCAACTGCATGCAAATGTCTCTGAAAGGCACATTCCCACACGACTCCTTCACCTGACGTACTTTAGAATCAGAATGCATTTCCAACACCTGCAACTACTGCAACACAAATGTTTGAAAAGGCACATCCCTTGAAGACTCCTTCACCTAATGTACTTTGGAATCAAGATGCAAAGTCAACATCTATAACTGTTGCAACACAAATATATGAAAATCCACATCCCTTGAATACACCTTCACCCAACGTACTTAGGAATTAGGATGCAAAGCCTACATTTGCTTAAAGCTGCAACACAAATGTCTAAAAAGGCACATCCCTTCAAGATTCCTTCACCTCGGTCCTTCAAAATCAGAATGCAAAAGCCCACGTCTGCCTAAAGCTACAACCTGTAGCTAATCATACCTGTTTAAATATTTTGAAACACTTTCCAAGAGCTCATTGGTCAAGTTTACATGCCAAAAATGGCCTAGGAAAATCGCCTCATTCAACTTGATTACAAAGAAGCCAACAAGGCTTAATGCGTAAAAATACGATTTTCACTCTCCCTCACATAAGAGTGGCTAAAAAATTCCTTTTTCAATACTTCATAGTCATATTTTACATCATGAATTCATGGAAAACATGACCTTTTCATGGAATTTAATCAAGTTACATGCCAACTTTCTGATGCCAAAATAGAAATTACATGGAAATTCAATGTGCACAAAGGGAAAAATACAAAGTTTTCAACCCCATTTAATATTTGTATGCACAAAAACATTCAAATGCACTGATGGTGAAAATAAATAAAATCCCCCCCGTTACAAAATATGTGCATTATAAAAGTGCCCTCTTCATTTTCTAGGCATAGGGAAAATAATGGGTAGAAAAAAAAATTCAAAAAAATGCCCCTTTTAATTACCCATTTATGTTTGTCCACTGTAAGGAGAGAGGCCACATAGGATGCATCCATTTGTAGACTAGCACCCTACAAGGTGTTCCAATAAAATTCTTTTCATCTCCAACACAAAAATGATGACGAACACCAAGATAAAACACTTTGTGAACATGAAAATCATAAATGTTTTTGAGACACCAATGGCAATTGTAAGGGTCAAGAATGTCTATGACACGATCAGATTAGAGACCCCAAAATGCATGAACATATATTGCGGCTAAAATAACCCATTAGAGATTATCAACAGACCTTGATTGAAAGAAGTAACATGATTTCTTGAAAGAGTGAGAAAACGAAGCACTCACTCTAGATCGAAACCACACCATGCAGCCAGAGATGATCTAGATTTATCTTGAAGATGTGACCACACCATACTCTCCATATTTCTTGAATCTCAGGGGTTATGCCTTTACAACTGGTGAATTGATAAGATATGGATGGAGAGAATCAACATAAGGTGGATAGAGAATAGAAGGAAGAAATGGTGAGCCAACTTCATCCCTTATATAGGAACCCTGTGACTCGATGACCTGTTCCAACACAAGTCTGTCTCCTTCTCAGGACTCAAAGTAGACTTCAAAACTATCTATTTGTTCTAATCCAGATTTATTACAAACCTTCTAAACTCGATTGACAATCTCATGATCTACTCTTTCTTCAAACAAAGTACCATTAGGATGAAAGTCCAATACTACCAAAACATGACCATCACAAGAGGCATCCACATCCTCTTTCTCTACACGTCACACCGATATTTTATATGTTTCAAGCCTCATCGCATGGGATACATAGGGAAATGGAAATGAACGAATAGAGATACATAGAAGAGGGCAAGGGAAATGAATTCCCGGAAAATCCGCAGATGATCACAAAAACCTTGGCAGAATTGTGGAACAAGTATACGCATGTATAGTCGGTGGTGGAATTAATAACAACACGCCAGTTGGATGGCTAATTCTAGTACTGTGTATCCTCCACAGATAATTTTCTGTCATCAAATAGTTAATAAAATCAACTTAATTGAATCTATTTTCATTGATAGCGATCACCACATTGGAGCCGAAATCAGACTCTGCCAACAGACCACTTCCGTTGGGCATGGCAGTGCCAAGAACTACAGGGACCGCATCGTGTCCAACTTCTGTGCACAATCTGGAAACATTGTGAGAATGCCAAGATTTTTTTTTATCCTTACAACTTCCTCCTCCGTTAGCACTGCTGAGAAGCCATGCAGCACCATATTATAAACATGAAGCAACAGAGATAATTTTGAAAAATTTTGGTGGCAACAATGGGAAAAGTAGCATAATAATGTAGGTGTGAAATTAAACTGGAATAAAATTTTAGTCTCCTTCATATTGTTCTTTTATCATCTTAAAACCCCAAAATCAGCTATGAACATAAGTTTACGAGGATAATACACAACCACCTTCAACAAACAGGGGAGGTGGCCATAGTTGGTGGTGAAACAATTAAGGTTTTATAAAGTTTTGTCCCTAGATAATGAGCTGGGACATCTAAAGAAGTATCCATCCTTACAAGCTATGATTTACCATTTGGTTGGTCTGTCATTTTATCGAGTAATAATGTGCACGAATAACCCTATCCAATAGATCCAATGGAACATGTTCTCCCTTACGTTGGTGTGGAGAACGTTTTGCAGTGTGGACAAGAATTTTCCATTTATCCTTCAAAACAACATAAGTCTGGTGCTTGGCATGATCAAATGCATGTAGCTTAATTTTTATCCGCCTTCCAGTTCCAAGATTTTTAGCTTCTTGTACAAGAACTTCAACCTTGACAACTATAAATGGCCTCCTCAAATGATGTTTACAAATATCTACTCTCCTAGACCTATGTCTCATTGGCACCAAGGTTGGTCCCTGATTACTATCATCAACAACACTAGATTGCACAACAAGAGCTCCAGAATAAGACACTTCTTTAGGATTTGACGAGTTGATTATAAGATCAGATTCGCTCATCACCCACTGGTTTATATCAACTTTCTGTGTCTGACAACCTGCTATTTGAGAAACATCACATTAAACATCACATTCGTTTCACTACATGAACCATATATAAGGCCCTTGTTTACTTCAACGTCAATGGATGTCCTAGAGCATTATGCCTTAGGGTATATTGATGAAGTCTGAGAACCTGATTCGGATAGCCGTGGCGAACTTGGCTATGATTGAGATGGCGAACTTGCCTATGATTGAGACCGTCTAAGAGTTAAGAGTCACTATAATCCCATCCTTCTTAGAAATCTGTGCCTATTGTTGGCCTATGATTGCACATAAAATGCAGAAGTGGTCCCTATAAGGAAATCATAGGGAAGAGGCAAAGAATCAGTTACCATTAGCGAAGACGAACGCTACAGAGAAATAGTTAAGACAGAAAAAAAATAAGGGAAGAGTCCTGAACAAGGTTGGGATAAATTCATGCACACGTTCAGGTCGAGTCATGAATGCTAAAGCAGTTCAAGTCATGAACGTGGGGAAAGTATTCCACGAAAAAATAAAAAATGACCTGGCACAACCAAAGAGACAAGGTTGGAAAACCATAGCAAGGGAGAAATGAGGACCGTTGATCCGAGCATCTGGCAATGATGGAGATTAAAATCGCAATCGCAGATTGAAAGTGTTGCAAGATAGTTGGAAAGGGTAAAATTTAAATATGCCGAAGTGCGATGTGCGATGGCGATGGGACCCAGCCACCCGCCACACTTCCTTTTATTCCATTTCCCTTGAAAATCACTAAAACCCTACATTTTCTGCCTTTTCGCTTCATTTCTCTACTTTACCTTTTTCACCACTATATCATTGTTTCTCCTCCTATTTTCCTATATCCCTGATTGCAATTAAAGTGGGCCAGTCCCCCTGACACATCACCCCTTTCTCCCTTGCCATCCATTGCACTTCGTAAACATTACAACTTATTTTTTAGGTGCTCGCAATGTATTTATTTTAATCTTTGATGTGGCATTTGGTCCCACCACAACAAATCCGTCCCCCACTTGTCAACCAATTATAACAAGAAGATAAGATCTACAATTTCCAATGCAGTCAACCACACTTTCCCTTGACACATTCCTTACCTCCTCCCCATGCTTCGCACTTTGCATCCTTTAAAGTTTACCTCCCTTTTTACTATTAAGGGTTGTGATCTATGGGTAGTGGTCGGGTCCCACCTTCTACCACGTCACCCTTTTCTGCCCACCCTCCATCGCAAGTCGTATATTATAACCTTTCACATCTCAACTAAAACTTAAAACTTGCGATTGTTGATTTGCGATATATCACATTTCATTTGTTTTAATTTACCTTTGAAGTGCCCGCAACCTATTCTGCGTAAATTGCGATGCGGTTAGGTCCCACCTTCCCTCCACGTCACTTACCTTCTCCACAAGCTTTTCACATCGCACATTTTAGAGTTTACCTCCACGATTTCATGGTAAATATTTGCGATTGCGGCATGGTTTTTCCCCACCATAATAATCTCCTCACCGCCTTCCACCTTTCCTCCATCTCCAATCACTCCCTCCTCATCTCATGATCCTTGTTTCATTTTGCACCGCATCTTTTGAACTTTAACCATTGGGGGGGGGGGGTCAAAAATGGGCGGTATCCATTACCACCCACTCCTCCACATGTCATCCTCTCGTCATTTTGCACCCCCCCTCATATTTCTTACCACTTGAGACCCCCTCAGAAATCTGGTTCCTGTTTTGCAATTCAAAAACACCGGATGGGATTTTGAGGTAGATAATGCAGTTGTGGTTTATACAGTTTACTCAGGAGATCTCCACTAAAATAATGAGGTGCGACCAGTATGATAGGACTCTTCATAAGTGATTAAGTGGAAATCACTAGACTAAGGGAGTGGAGGTTTGTAGGAAATATATGGAATCGTAAAATGACAGTCAGCCTGTCTACCTGAGACCAATCCTCGCCATACTGTCTTAAAGGATCCCCTTATTGGCCTCAATGGGAGACCATGTAATTTCTATTTTCGGTTTAATTTTGATGATTTTTCTGGTGAAATCTCAATTTCACCCCATTCCTATTTTAATTCTCTCAGTACAGAAAGTAATTGCTCAATGTACGCTCTGCAAGTTAGGTGGGATGTTTTGATTTCATAGATATGGGTCGATCATAAATTATTAGTACCATATGACCCTATGGGAGAACTCTATATGTAGGTAATTCTAATATCAAAGGAGGCTTATGGAATTTGGAAGAATTTTTCTATAGTTTTGTATGATTGTGCTCCCAGTTCTCTGAGATACACATTTGGGGGAGCTGTCTAAACTTAATATGATACAAATATGTTATTTGGATTCCAGATGGAGCAGTGAGTAGTATGTATATATTTCCTACTGTTATTAGTAATATTTTTTTTATGTATAATCATCTGTCATGCTATGCTTCTTTGATGGTACGTGTAATGTAGTTACTGGTAGTCTGCAATGTTATTCATGAATTTGTGTTTGCATAACGATTAGGTGTTAATGCCCATATATTAAGCTTACTGTGCTCTCTTAATTCATGCTCCACGAACCTCTGTTGTTGCCAATATCTCATACATATCCACTTCCTTTGAGGTTGCAAGGGACATATTCTTAAATCTCCTAAGCCTATCTCTTGTGGGTTCCTTCTCCGCTCTTCCTCAACGCCTCTGCATAGTTTAAAGCTTCTGCTCATTATTTTATACTTGGCCCATCTAAAAGGTATCAACATCACAACCTTCTGAGCCCTCTCATCGTTTGGGGAATTTACATGAAGCAGGCTCAAATCGTCTTCTCCATTCTTGAACCACCAATACCATTTTTCTCTTGACGCATATATCTGACAGAGGTATTCATATAATTTTTCACATTTAACCTCTCATTGTAATATTTCCTAGGCACTGTTCTTTTGGAACCTAGGGCTGTCTCTAGGAGCTACAACATATTTTTGGTGCCGTTTCCGGGGAAAAAAATAGAAAACCTTTTCCTTGGGGTGCGACATTATATTCACCCTTCAATCAAGTGATAATGAAGTGTTGAGAGTTGCATAACCCTCACCTTGGCGACTACACTATTATTAAAGTTCAAGTTAGTCATAATATTGGCTTACAAAAGGCCTCATACTAGATCAGTTACTTCCCAACAAAGAACCTCTTCTATGTCTAATCCTGAAAATATTATGTTTAGGAGAATCTATAAGGAGAAGCAGCCCAACCAGGCAGACTTACCCTCATTTACTCTAGAAGCTTCACCTTTCTCATCTCAGAAATCTGACATCCATGGTCCTGGCACCACAACCCATGTACTTGAGTATTCTCCAGAAGCCTTTGCTTTAGCCAGTTCAATCATAAACAATGAAGCTCAATCCACTGATATTTATTTTCCTCCCTTGCACCCTAATCCCAAGGCTGAATAAATTAAAGAAGTTGCAGTACTCCATAGCTTTTTATAGACCAATATAGCAACCTCTATTTAGCACACACTTATACCACATCCAATTCATCCTCAAAATTTACCGCCACCACCCCTCATGGTTGTACCTAGCTTCATCCTCAATAAATATTCTCCATTGGATTTACCTCAAGTATTGAACGACATGCCTCAAGATTATCTAAAGTTCCTACCTCGGTTATTCGGGGAAGATAGTACTTCTATGTAGAGACATATTGAAAACTTCTACGCCTTTCTTGAGAACATAAATGTAGAGAACCTAGATGTGGTGTTGAGGCTTTTCGCCCAATCCTTGGATGGAGAGGCTCAGAAATGGTTCAAATTTCTTGATGATCACATGATCACTACTTGGGAAGAAATGGAGAATTCCTTCACACTAAAATGGGGAGAAAAGAGGGATCATGGATATGTCATCATAGAGTTCAATGCTGTCAAGAAGAGACACAATGTGGATTTAACCAAATTTATAAAGAGGTTCAATAATCTTTATAATAATATTCCTACTGAAATAAAGCCTCCCCAAGCAACTGCGAAGCTGGTCTTCATAAGAGCTTTTGAACTAGAGTTTGGGTTCACCGTAAGAGAGATAAAGTCTGCATCTCTGGATCAAATTCATACTAATGCATTAGAGGTAGGAGAAAAATTTTCTTCTACTGGTAAATTCAAAGGAAAGGCAGAGCATGAAGCCAAAAGAAGGGGTAGGGAGGAGGCTTCTATCTCTAATCAAGAAAGCGAATCACAAGAGTATAGAATCAAAGAGATGAATAAGTTGGTCAAGAGCCTCTCAAATAAGCTAGTGAAGCTTTAATTGGAGGCCAATAATTCCCCTCCTCATCCTAACCAAATGATTCCAAACCATGGGTTTAATCCCCAATTCCGGAAGCCCCTTCTATATTTGTTGTAGCGAGAAAGGAAAGAGCAGAAATATCACATCCAAACTCCCCTATACCTGGAAGGGGAAATGGAGGGAGAGCTTGAGGAAGTCATAGACAGTTAAGAATATCAATTCCTTGCTTACTTAGAGGATGAAGAAGGTGAAATCACCCTGCAAGAAGAGTGAGAAGAGAAGGAAGTCCCCCTAGAGGATCAAGATATTGACAATTAATGCAGGCAGTTTATGGATTTCATGCAAGCTCAATTCCACAGGAGGTATGATCTCAGGTCCTCCAGGAAGAGAACCCGAGTGCAGGAAAAAGACAAAGAGTCAACATCAAGAGAACATACCCCTTCTTCTTCTACGAGTAATGGGAAAAATCCTTTAGAAGAGTCTACCCATCCTAAAGCCTCTTCGCCCACCTCCTCGAAACAGGGCTTTGATCCTCCCCAAAATGAGAGATCCATAACTATACCCTTGAAACTGCCCAAACCTCCTAAAGAGTAGATCAAAGAAGTTTTCAAAAAAAAATATCCCACAACCTTTAGCCTCCAGAAAGAATTAGAAAAGGTCAAGATCCCGGTCTCCCTGACTGAGCTCTTAAAACAACCTTCATACAATGCCCAAATCTCTCAATTCATGTTGCCCCAGGGTGTAGGCCTTCTTCCTGATAGCATAAATCTCCAAGAAGAAAGACCCATGGTAGTTTTTGGACCTCATGTAGAAGATTTGGACTCAGCCACTCCTCTATTCTATGTAACTCTAGTTATACGTGACCTGTTATTGCAAAAATGCAAGCTAGATTTCGGGGCTTCACATAATCTATTTCCATTACCTGTCATGGAGAAGTTGGGGTTGCAGCACCAGGCCTTATAAAGATCTATATTCTTTTGATTCAAAGAGGGTGAAATTCTTGGGCATGATAAAAGATCTGGTAGTAAATTTAGCCCAGATTCCAGCCAAAAGCGTAGTAATGGACATTGTCGTGGCCGATATCCCAGCTTGGTTTGGAATACTTTTGTCCGGATCCTGGGGTACCAAGATTGGAGGATCCATAAAACTTGACCTCACCTATGCCACTATTCTAGTATTCAGTGGGGAGGAAAGACGATTATACCATGAGTCTAGATTCGTGAAGATGGTCACCAGAGCTAATGGTTCCACAAATTCTCTGGTATATACTATGGAGGATGAATTCTCATGTCTTATGCTTGAGGAGGACAAAAATTTCCTGCAAGAAACGAAGATCTATCCTCTAAACCAGGAGAATCCTATGAGAAGAGAGCTAAATGAAATATGGACCTTGTAGTTTGATGGAGATTACTCATAGGAAGGAAACGAGGTCGGAGTACTCTTGATATCACTAGGAGGATGCTTGGTTCCCCTCTACTTTAAGCTGGAATTCAAAGCCACACGTAATGTGGCTAAGTATGAAGCCTTGTTGTTGGGGTGGAAGACAACACGGAACATGAACATACAAAACCTCAAGGTGTTTGGTGATTCAGAGCTTGTAGTGAGGCAAGTCAGGATCCAATGCCAAACTAAAAACCCGCGACTCAGAGCTTACAAGAATGAGGTATGGGATTTAGTTGAGAACTTATTTTATACTTTTAACATTCATTTCATGTCGAGGGAAAAGAATAGAATGATAGACTCACTAGTTGTGGCTTCTAGTAATTTTCAACCCCCGCAGAATCCTGTGCTCAGATATGAGGGTTAAGTACGATACCTCCCCTCCATTCTGGACAACGTTAATCATTGGAAAGTCTTAGAATATGAAGAGTAGTTCCAGTGTTTTATGGAAACAATGGACGAGTTCTCAAATATGGTGATCTATTCAGTCCTAAAGGATGATAGTGAGGAGCCAAAAACCATATGGGAAGAGACAATGGTTGGGCACCGTGTTCTGCAATTAAAGGGAAATGTCATCCCCAAGGGTCTTGTGCCATTGGAGAGATTGTTTGATAATAATGATATCCCAATGAATCCCTACAAACTTACCCTCGATGTGCCTTTCAAGGACGTGAACATTGGGACAGAAGAAGATCCAAAGGTCGTAAAGTTTTCGAAAGGGGTCCCTGAAGAATACCATGATTAGTACCGCAGGCTGTTTCAGTCATATAGTGATGTATTCACCTGGTCATACTAGGATTTGAAGAGCTTTGATATTGATATTATACATCACAACATAACACTCAAAGAGGACGCCAAGCCTCATAAGAAAAATTTGAGACAGATCAATCCCCTTCTTCTCCCATCCATTGAGAAGGAAATAAATAATTTGGTGTAGGCCAAGATCATTGTCCCTCTAAGGTACTCTGAATGGGTGGAAAAATTGGTGCCTGTCAGAAAGAAGAACGGTGAAATCAGGCTTTGCGTGGATTTCCACAATGTGAGCATAGCCTCACTCAAATATAACTATCCCCTCCAGAATATGGAACACATATTGCATAAGGTGGTGAGATCCCCCCATATGTCTATGATGGATGGCTTCTCAAGATCTAATCAGGTGGCAGTGCTCCCGGAATACCAAAAGAAGATGGCGTTCACTACGCCTTGGGGAACCTTCATGTATGCTAGAATGCCCTTTGGCCTGATAAAATTTGGTGGCACATTCCAGTAGGCAATGGATATTGCTTTCATAGAAGAGCAAGACAAGTTTGTGATGATCTACCTGGACGACATCACCATATTTTCAAAGGGTGACGCTGAACATATAGAGCACCTTCGATGAACCTTTGATAAATTCCACAGGTATGGTCTGTCTCTGAACCCTCAAAAATCCATATTTGCCTTGGAGGAAGGAAATTTTTTGGGGCACATAGTAACAATGGTGGGAGTGAAGATCGACCCGAAGTGGGTAGAGGTGATAAATGACATTCCCGTGCCAAGAAATAAAAAGGAAGTATAGGTGTCCTTGGGAAGAATAAATTTCCTCAGAAGGTTCATTCTCAACTATGCCAAGATTTTCTGCAACATCACTGGGATGTTGAAGAAGAATTTTGATGTTAGATGGACCCCTGAGTCTAGGGATTCTTTCAACAGGGTCAAACATGCCTTTGCAGAAGCTTAAGTGCTGGTAGGTCTAGATTATGGGAAGTTGTTCATGATTTTCTCCTTCACCTCTCCTCACACAATAGATGTAGTAATTTTACAAAAAAATGCCAATGGGAATGAATGGCCCATTTCATTCTTCAGTCAAGTCCTGCAGGACACTGAACTGAAATATGATATCCTGGAGAAGCAAGCTTACGCTTTGGTCAAATTGTTGAAGGCAATCTGGGTGTATGTGTTACAATCAACCATAACAACTTATGTACCCACTGCAGCAATGAATCATATTCTGGTACAGGGTGACAGTGAAGGGAAGAGGGGAAAATGGATAGCTAAGATCCAGAAGTACGAACTAGAGATAAAGCCTACTAAACTCATCAAAGGCTAGGGGCTGGCAAAAATCCTGTCTCAATATAACTGTCAAGCTCTGGGAATAAATCTGTTGGTGATAGGAGGAGAGGCACAGGAGGACACATGTGCACACCAAGGCATAAAATATTCCGCTCAAAAAACACATGTCAATTACCTCCTATCCTCATGATATAAATATATAGTGGAATACCTTTTAACGTTGAGGTGTCCCCTTCACTATGATAAAACCAAGTATCACACTTTGAGACTGAGGTATGAAAATTACATCGTGGAAAATGGGTGACTATATTGGAGAGACCCAGCGGGAATCTTATTATTATGTTTGACAGATCAAGAAGTTGACCACGCGATGATCGAGTTCCACGAAGGGATATGCGGTGGGCACTACAGTTGGTGCTCCACTGCACACAAGATCCTGAAGGCATAGTTCTTTTGGCCTAAGCTGTTTGGTGATGTATATGCCCAAGTCCGGGCCTGCAAGAAGTGTTAGGCATTCACCGAAAAACAAAGGTATTCACCCCTCCCATTAATTTCAGTTCATGTTGAGGAACCTTTTAAACAATGAGGGATTGACTTCATAGGAGAGATTCACCCTGCCTCTAGCAATCAACATCGATGGATCCTCACTGCTACAGATTAATTCACCAAGTGGGTAGAGGCTGTGTCCACAAGAAATGCTACAGATTTGGAGGTGATCAAGTTCCTGGAGGAGAACATAATAGCTAGGTTCGGATGCCCAGCTAAAATCATTACAGACAATGCCTAGGATTTCAAGCCGGCTAAATTTGTTAATTTATGTCAGCGTTACAACATCCTGTTAGGCCACTCCACTGCATTCTACCCATAAGGGAATGAGCTGGCATAATCATCTAAAAAGACACTGGTGAGGATCTTGAAGAAGACCATCAATGAAAATCAAAATAATTGGAATTCCTAGCTCAAGTTTGCACTCTGGGAAAATTGCATCACCGCGAAAAGATCCACTTGAAAGTCCCCTTATGAACTAGAGTATGGCACAACCACAGTCTTCCCTATTCAGCTTGCATTTCCTGTGGCCCGATTAGTACAAGAAAGTGAGGAGGATCCAAACGACCTTATACAAATAATGAATCAGTTGGTGGAGTTGAATGAAACCCAGGATCAGGTAAGCCTCAGACTGGCAGAATATCAAGAAAAAATGAAAGGCTTATTTGACCAAAGAGCTAATGATAGAGAAATCCAAGTAGGGGATTTGGTGCTGCGATGGGATGTCAGGAGAGCGGACAAAGGGAAACATGGGAAGTTTTACCCCCTCTATTTTGGTCCTTTCACGGTGGAAGAAGTCACAAGAAACAATACTTTTCCCTAGAGAACTTAGAAGGAGATGTACTTGAGGCGCCCGTGAATGGGCAATTCCTCAAGTTCTATTTTCATCACTCACGAGGGTTAATCCAACACATTGTATATATCATTCCACTATTTATACTCCATTTTTTTTACAGTCCTCCCATTTCATCTTTCATTTCATCTTCAATTTTTGTGTCCACTTGAATGTTGGTATAAAACTTTGTCTAATCAGTATGTATTTGCGACTCCATGAGCCCAATAAAGCACATGCATTCAAGGTCTGTAGGTTCTCAACGCACTTAGAACAACACGTTGCCCCCAGATGGAGGTAATGTTGGCCTGTGATCGCACCTAACATGGAGAATTGGTCCCTATAAAGAAATCACGGGGCAGAGGCAGAGAAGAAGATACCATTAGCGAAGACAAAGGAAGCAGAGAAACAATTAAGATTAAAAAACGATAAGGGCATAGTCCTGAACGAGGTTGGATCAATTCATGCACACGTTCACTTTGAGTCATGAATGCTAAATCAGGTCAAGTTGTAAACGTGGGGCAAGTATTCCAAGAAGAAATAAGAAATGACCAGGCGTAACCAAAGAGACAAGGTCGGAAAACCACAACAAGGGAGCAGCGAGGACCGTTGATCTGAGCATCTGGTAATGGCAGAGATTAAAATCGCAATTGCAGATCACAAGTGTTGCAAGATAGTCGCAAAGGGTAAAATTTAAAGATGCCGAAGTTTGATGTGCGATGGTGATGGGACCCAGCCACCTGTCACACTTCCTTTCATTCAATTTCCCTTGAAATTCACTAAAACCCTACCTTTTCCACCTTTCTGCTTCATTTCTCTAGTTTACCTTTTTCACCACTATATCATTGTTTCTCCTCCTCTTTTCCTAGCTCCCTGATTTCTATTAAAGTCGACCAGTCCCCCTGAAACATCACCCATTTCTCCCCTACAATCCATCGCACTTCGCAAACATTACAACTTACCGTTTAGGTGCCTACAATGTATTTCTTTTAATTTACGATGCAGCATTTGGCCCCACCACTCCAGCTCCACCCCCCACTTCTCAACCTCTTATAATAAGAAGCTAAGATCTAAAATGTACGATGCAGTCAGCCCCACCTTCCCCTGACACATTTCTTACCTCCTCCCTGCATTTTTCACTTCGCATCATTTAAAGTTTACCTCCATTTTTTAGTATTGAGAGTTGTGATCTACATGTAGCGGTTGGGTCCCACCTTTCTCCATGTGACCCTTTTCTCCCCACCCTCCATCGCAGATCGTATATTATAACTTTTTACATTGAAAATTAAAATTAAAACCTGCAATTTCCGATTTCAGATATATCACATCGCATTTGTTTTAATTTACCTTTGAAGTGACCGCAACCTATTCTGTTTAACTTGCGATGCGGTCAGGCCCCACCTTCCCTCCACATCACTTACCTTCTCCCTGCACTTCGCACATCACACATTTTAGATTTTACCTTCGTGGATTCATGGTAAATATTTTCGATTGCGACGTGGTTTGGTCCCACCATAATACTCTCCTCACCGCCCTCCACCTTTCCTCCATCTCCAATCACTCCCTCCTCATCTGACGGTCCTTGTTTCATTTTGCACCCCCACAACTTTTGAAATTTAACAATGGGAGGGTAGGGGGTTCCGAAATGGGCGGTATCAATTACTGCCCACTCCTACATGTGTCGTCCTCTCTTCATTTCGCTCCCCCCCCGCTCCGATACCACTTACCACTTGAAACCCCCTTTGAAATCCAGGTCCCATTTTGAAATTCAAAAAAACCACATGGGATTTTGAGGCAAAACATGAAGTTGTGGTTTATATGGTCTGAACGGGATATATCCACTAAAATAACTAGGTGCGCTCAGTATGACAGGCCTCTTCGTAAGGGATTTAAGTGGAAATCACCAAACTAAGGGAGTGGAGATTTGCGGGCAATAGATAGAATCGTAAAGTGATAGTCAGCCTGTTCACCTATAACCGCTCATCGTAATACTGTCTTAAAGGCTCCCATTATTGGCCTCAATGGGCAACCGCGTCCTTTCTTTTTTCTTTTAATTTTGATGATTTTGCTGGTGAAATCTCAATTTCACCCCATTCCCGTTTTAATTCTCTCAGTACAGAAAGTAATTTCTCAATGTACTCTCTGCAAGTCAGGTAGGATGTCTTGATTTCATATATATGGGTCGATCATAAATGATTAGTACTGTATGACCCTCAGACATAACTCTATATGTATGGAAGTCCAAGATGAAAGGAGGGTTTTGAATTTGGATGAATTTTTCTATAGTTTTGTATGATTGTGCTCCTGGTGTTCTGAGATACACATTTGAGAGAGTTGTCTAAACTTAATATGATACAGATCTGTTATTTGGATTCCATATGGAGAAATGAGTATTATGTATATGTTTCCTTCTATTATTAGTAATATCCTTTTTATGTATAATCATCTTTCATACTATGCTTCTTCGATGGTTCGTGTAATGTAACTGATATTAGTCTATAATTTTATTCATGCATTCATGTTTGCATTATGCTTAGGTGTTAGCCCTCATGTATTAAGCTTACTGCACTCACTTAATTCGTGCTCCATGAACCTATGTTGTTGCCAATATCTCATTCATATCTGCTTCCTCTGAGGTCTCGGGGGACAAATTCTTAAATCTCCTAAGCTTGTCTCTTGTGGGTTCCTTCTCCACTCCTCCTTAATTCCTCTGCATATTTTAAAGATTCTGATCATTATTTTATACTTGGCCCATCTAAAATCCATCAACCTCATAGCCTCCTGAGCCCTCCCACCATTTGGGGAATTCACATGAAGCAGGCTCAAATGGTCTTCTCCATTCTTGAACCACCAATACCATTGTTCTCTTGACCCATATATTTGAAAAAGGTATTCATATAATTTTTCACATTTAACCTCTGATTGTAATATTTCCTAAGCACTAGTCTTTTTCAACTTAGGGTTGTCTCTAGGAGCTACAACACCTGCAGAAAGTAAACCTGAACCAATGCTCAAAATATGGACAAGCCTACACACATACCTTTTTATTTCCCTATGTTTATAAAACTTCAGGTCACAATAGATTTTCCATCTGGAGGTTGTTTGAAATTATTCAAGCATCTTCAGACTCGTCTCATCGAGCTCTTCCCAATGGTATCATTATTTTTTGATTTTGAATCAGAAAAATTTTGAGTGTTTTCCATCAACAGAGGGATACATGCCCCCATAAAACTCAAAATTTTAAAAAATGAGCACAAATAAACATTGCAGAAACATCATGAACTTCTTACCAACCCAACACCAAGCACTTTATTCTTGTAATCGTGCTTTTCGAATGGTGGATGGAACCTCCTTCTTCACGATCTCTTTCAACATATGTTTGCTTGACTTGTGGCGAATTTTGGGGTGCAACTTACAACACTTATTCTACCAATGGCCACTAATTTTGAAGAAACTGCAGAAATTATTTAATTTCCCATTCAACTGTGTCTTCATGATAGGATGATTCAAAAGGTTCTCATTCTTCTTGATCTCACTTCTCGTGGACACATATGTCTTCTTAACCCACACTTTCTTTGTGTGATTCTGAACTACATCACGGTTAGAAGATATATGGAAGAAATCATTTCTCTTATATGAAAAATAAGAATTTGAATGAATATTATACCTTCCTGACTTGTCCTTGAACTGATGAGGACTAGATAGCTTGATTCCCTTCTTGGAATTGGGTGATGAAGAGACGTATTTTTCTTCAGCTACATTCGAGCATTCTCCTTTCTCGTCCTGTCCATAACCCAGACCTACAAATGGTTGTCTTGGTACAACCTCCAACATTTATGCCAAGACCAAATCCTCTATACCTCGTCTTCATGATGATTTTCATGCCAACATCAATTTCATATTGAGAGAGAACAAAACATGAAGTAACATCATATAACTCAGTTTGATATGCAGCATCCATCATTTCAACCTTTTGCAACTTATACAATAACTCCTCTTTGGCTCATATCATCTCTTGAAGCTCCTGCTTATCCTTTTCAGCTACCTGCAACAGTCTTTGCAATTCTGTGTTGTCAGCTTGAATGTTGTTATTTATCTCTTACAACTCTTGTATTCTGTCATCGTGCTTCACTTCTCTACCCATCCTACAAATCAGTCACCTGATCTGATACCAAACTTGATCCAACCACAAGTTGAGTACTAATCTACCCATCACTTACGATATGAGGATATTTTAATTGACCGTGGCTTATACAGGTTTAATTGAGCACAATAGTTCATCTATTATATGCATAAAACACATAAACATAAGTAAATGAACTTAAAATATCAAGAAGAAAATTCAAGTAAATAAGAGAGAGAGACAACTGATGTTGGTAACGGAGTTCACCCCTCCATCTCTCTGGGGCTACATCTCTAGATCTGCTTCAATTGGAATGCAGATCTTCTATATTACTTCTTCAAAGTAAGCTCTCAAAGCTCTCTTACGTTCAAGCACTATGGCCGATCCTTAGCTAAGAACTATGGCTCTCAATAGCTAAGCATTCTCTCCTTTCTTCCTCCTTCCTTTACATGGCTCACATAAGGAATATATATAGTTTTCCCTCACTCACTCTCCAACAAAGAGCATTAATTACAAGACCCACAATTGTAGAACCTAACTACAAGGAAGGAAAAACAAGATCCATGAAAGTAGGATCTCCAACTATCTCAAGCTCATAATTGGGAAAAGTCTCAAAACCACCTAAAGACTCTTCAACCATGCCCTTGATTCTCTCAACCTACAATTGAGGAAAATAGAGAAATGGTGTGAGGTGGTTTCTCACATAAAAACCAATTTCCCTAATTACATTAAATGAATAATATGTGAGACAAAATTTCCTCTCACAAATATTAATCATTTATATCAAAAGTGAATAATAATGCATGAGTTTAATAAAGGCTCATAAAATGCATAATTAAATGCATGATCATCTCATGAAAATAATTAATCATAATTTCACCCACTTAAGCACTTTGTCACCAACTTCAAATGAACATGGAACAAAGCTCTTTCATGTGCGAAGATCCTTTCAGATCATATTTAAATCAAGAACATACATGCCATATTTTAATGTGAGAGGGTTACCTGAATCCCTATGAAATGTAAGTGTACCTACACTAGTAGTTCTTTGGCTCCCGTCATCTCCCATCTCTATGTGCATCTAGAGATCCTTATCCTCCAAGCTACTGATGATTTTTTTGTTACCAATCATATGGAATGAAGCTCCACTATCTAAGTACCATACAAAACCCATCATCGATGACACCATGCATGCAATGAGGGTGAAATCCAGCTTCAACTGTGAAGCAAGTGCTTCACCTACTGCTCCTCCTGAGGACTTCTTTTTGGTCTTCTTGTGCATGCCCTTTTTAGCATAATGTCCAAGCTCGTTACAGTGAAATTTTTTTACCTTTAAAAGGCCTCACTTTTTTCCCGCCTAATCGAAATATGATTTAGAATGGCATGTATTTCCTTTTCCCTTTATTCACCTTTCCATCCAAGGCACATTTCTCCTCCTCATTAGTCTATGATGAGGATTCGTCTCTAGTGTTCCATCAAATCTCTTATTGTACCAAGTCAGACCACAATCACTCCCACTTAGATAGCTTGTCCCTCCCATTCACCAAGTCCTAGTAGCTATGCGAGATCTTGGGAAGGCCTAGAAGTGATAGGCTCACTAAATCATCATGGGAATATTTTATCCCAACACTTACAATATAATATCGACTATGAGTGAACTTCGTCAAGTATTTTGGAATCGTGTCGCCCTTCTCCATCTTGATCTTTCAGAGCTTGTCCTTCAGTGCCATCTTCCTGTGGTCAGTGCTATTCTGAAAAAGATATTTTAATTCCTTCCACATATCATATGGAGTTTCCTCTCCATGGAGTTTCAAGATAATATTATCTTGAACTACTTCTAACATATTGCTTCACGCATTTCCTACATTCTTCTTCCATGCATCAAGAAGTTGAGCATCTGATGCTGCAGGCTGAGGAATATCACTGTCTATGAATTCCTTCAGTCTGCTTTCCTCTAGAAGTACCTCCATCCTTTCCTTACATGATATGTAATTCTAATCTCCCTCAAGGGAATATTTGAGTCTTAATCCAGTGAAATACATCTTGATTTGTTGTTGGTACTGAAGAATAAATTTGAAAATTCAATTCGCTTGTTCAAGAAAAACTCTTGTTCTTATATTCTATAGTGATTCCTACTCTGATATCATGTATAAATATCTAAATATATTCAACTAATCTTATAATGTACTAAAAAAAAATACTGAATCATTTCTACAAATTGCAGAAACCAATTTCGATCGCACATTCACATAAACAAGTAAGAGAAAGAATTATCAATCACAAAATACAAGATGCATCTAGAGAACGCCTCAGCTAAAAACCATGCTATATTTATATTGCATAAAGTCAAGAAAATGAAACAATACATTGCTATTAATCTTCCTGAGAAACCTCTACACACTGTTGAATGTCTCACTCTGATCCTTCTCTGATCTAAGCAAGATTGGTCTAATATTTAACCACTTTCTTTCCTGTACCTGGCCAGCCCTGCTAATGCATTATTGGGATAATTGAGCCCATATTAATTAGGAAATTCCCAATTGATTATTTTGCAATACATCCAAGACTTCCTTATGACTTCATGCATGACCTATACAATTTTTCTAATTATACAAGTGATAGTTCTCTTCCCTTTAACTCCAATATCAACTGGGCCTTCCTAAGAATTGACATGCAACAACTATTTATAGAAAAATATTATTTAACCAATTGAAGACTGCATGTGAATTAAATCAAGTTTAATTCACTGGACCTATCACTACCTCATCTCTCATTTAGAACTAGTTGAACTAATTTTAACTCAAATACTTGAGTTAACTAATTACAAATCACAAATAACTCAGCCAGGGCTCCTAAAAAGTAGGAGACACCCTACATGCCTCTATTTTGACCCTCAACTCGAATTGAATGAGATAATTAAGTCTTACTAACTTAGTTAACTCGTACAAGCTATCATAAGATGTGGAATTACAATTTGCTTCTAATTTACAATAGAGATATGGAGTGACAAGGGAGATGGAGAGAGAGGGAGTCAGGAGAGTAGGAGGGAATAGAGATAGAATGGGGGATAGAGGGAGAGATGGGGAAGAGAGAGAGAGAGAGGGAGAGGGAGAGGGAGAGGGATGTAGATATAGATATATATGGGGAAACAATGTCTATGTTTGCGGGGTGAAATAGAGAGATGAAAAAGGAGAGACAGGGGGAGAGTAGGAAGAAGAGAGATATAGAGGGAGGTAGGGAGGGAGATGGTGAGCCTTGGTATTGCACTAAGAGTGCTACAACTCCCAGGGGTTGCCCTAATTTAATTTATCAACCTGGGGTTCATAAAAACTTGGAGGTGACAATGCTATATACACAACATATGCATTATACTCATGCCATCCTGTTCCACTCTACGAAAGGGTGCTACTTCTAGGGTTTCTCAGTGAAGTCTGTCACACTTCATTGAAACTAAAATAAATTGCATAAAGGAAATGAAATAAAGGAAACTAAACTAAATTTATGAAAATAAATGACAGGAAAGGAAGCTATTTTAACTTGCTGAAAAGAAATGGCAAAAAAGAAACCAATTTAGACCACACTTAACTTGGATAATCGGCTAAACATACCCTATTTATCCTATGATGTATCTACCATGCTATCATGGTTCTAACCATGCAACTATTCATGATCTAACAAAACTTTGAAAAATGTTGCTTGCATTTTCGAGGAAAAATGACTAAAGATGCCAAGGGAAGGCTAACCACATGAAACTAGGCTTAGAGGAGTGAAAAAGGTTTTTGGACTTTATTAAAGTGCATAATATCGCAAAAATGCTTTGGAGAGGGGGGATTTGAAAAGTGCGATGGCAGAATTGCAATGGGAGGATGGAAGTGCGATATGCGATATGGCCAAAATTGCGAAATGTGAAATGTGATGGGTAACGTGGCAAAGTGCTACAGTAATTTCGCAATCGACGGTTGGGAGAGGTAAGTGTTAACGAAGCGGGAGAAAAATGTGATAATGCTGAAATTGTGAAATGCGAGATGTGATGGGTAAGAAACTGCGAAATGTGAAATGCGATGGGGTAGTGGAGCGAAATACAAAAAATCAGATGACGTGGCAGTAGGATATGTGTCAAAGCACTTTAATCATATCACAATCGACGTTGGGAGTAGGGAAACATTAATGGAGAGTGGATGGAGATTGAGAAATGCGATTGCAGAAAGGGATTGCAGTAGTCATAGAGGAAAAAAGGAAAATGTTGTGAAATGCGATGGGTGACATGGCAGCAGAGTACAATAATATCGCAATTAAGGTTCAGAGTGGGGAAACGTTAATGGAGAGCGGATGGAGATTACAAAATGTGATTGCGAAAAGGAATTGCGAAATGCGAAATGCGATGGGATAGAAATTGTGAAATGTGAAATGCGTTAAAAAGGTTTTTAAAGGTTTTTGTGAATAAAAAGGGTGCGACAACTGATAAGAAGAGAAAAAGGAGGGAAATGGAGGCGCTATAGAAAGGTTCAAAAGCGTAACACAGAGATGGAGAGGAATTGGGATATGACGCCGAATGACTTAATGAACTTCTCTGGAACTTTTGATTCTTATTACTGCAAACAACCCTGTTGATCCATGCATAAAAAATAGATGAATGCACAATAATACAATGAAAGAAAGACTCAGACTGGTAATACAATTTCTTCCCTAAACTCAGAAGCAGTGAACATAAAGTAATTTTTGGCCCATGGGAAGGTCTTCCCTCCTCGAACTCTATGGACAGAGATGAGAGGGGAAGGCTCGATCTACATGTTTTGGGGTTTTTCTCTATTCTATTACTCATAATAAAAATGAAAATATATACAACAACACACTGAAAGAAAAAACTAAACAACAATGAAACTATTTGAAACTAGTTAACTGCTCAATAATAAAACTAATTAAATGGCAGAAAAAAAACCTAGCTAAATGATAGAAAGGAAAGAATGATAACAGCATAAGAGTTGGGGCACATGGATTGGGCCCTAATCCACGAGCCTCGCTCCCTGAAACTAGATCAGTAAAATAACATATGACTACTCATTGCATTACAAAATAGAGTCTTATTACATCCCAAATGCCTTAAACAACAAAAGCTTAATTGAATGGAAAATAATGGCATGGGATGGAATGAAATGAAAATGGAATGGAAATGGAATCGAGCCTCATTAGCTCTTGATCATATTTATTTATCCACAAGGGTAGCTACCAATAGCTCCCTAAAAAGTAGTGATTGTGTCCACTTTGACCACAAGTAAACCATAGATTGAGTGCACTTTGGTCTTTGAGTTGCTTGGTTGCCTTTGATAATTAAGGAGGGTGGACAACCCCCTTGAATATCTGCAATATTTCTCAATAATTTCCTCATATTGTGCTCATTTATTCTTCAATCTTGATCTTCTAGTGGCAGGGAGCAAGTCCCTAAATTATCTCCTTCTCCAAATTTGCATAACCTGCCCAATATTCTCACAATATTCTACAAAAATAAGTAATATTAGGAACAAATATACAATTACCTTTAAACCTTCCTAAGAAGATATTAAAGAATAAGAAAACATTATTAAGTGTAGGAGAGATTTAATATATATTTTCATGTGCATAAGGAAGGTAGATGGGCCTAAGAAAGGTTAGATGGGCCTTATTTTATATCTAATTTAGAGGTCCATCATCATCCCCATACTAAAATTGTTGCTCATCCTCTGAGCAACCTATCCATCCTCCCTGCCTTCTGGTTCTTCCTACATGCTGGCCTATTTTGTTTTCTATTAATTGGCCCATGTGCTGCTCCTCATGCTAATTTTCTTGCATTTCTTCTTATGGGTGCTGCATGGATGTCCTCAGATGCCTTAAGAAAAAATTTATTTTGCATGCAAAGAGGTGGTGGGTCCACCTTTTATTTATTTTTTTCTATTTTTTTCTCTTTTTTCCTGTTTTTCTATTTTTTTTTTTTTTTTTTTATTGCATGCAAAATAAACTCAGAGTTATTTTTCTATTAATTGAGTTAACCCTTGGTTACCCCTTGGCACTCCTTGTCTTCCATTACAATGAACTGCTTAATACCCACTTTCTCAAGTCCTTTTTACTTTTGTCTTGTTCCTCTTCTTGGTGGAAAAAGTGAGGCTAGTCGCTAGATAAGGCTGAGATTGCTCTGCTATTGATTTTGGATATATAAAAAAAGTTTTCCTTTTGACATTTTTTAATGTTTTCTTAAGCTAAAATAGATTCGAAGAAAGGGTTATATTATTTCATACCTGAGCCTTATCATTGATTTGTTTTTTGAGGTGATATTGACGCTGTTGCTACTGAAGCTGCATGTGGCGATTTGCTTGAGGTCCTTTTGGAGCATCTGAGCACATGAGGAGGAAGTCCAAGTTTGACTAGATTTGACTAAAGTGTTGGCCAAATTTTCTTTTTGTGCCCACTTGTTGTTTTCTTCTTGCAATGGTTAGAGAGAACCTGCATTCATTACAGAGAGATACAAGGAGAAATGCATTTTTTTTTAAATGCCTACTAGCTGCCTCAATGAGGTTTTCAACTAGTAGGTCTGCCTAGGCACCTTAGAGGAGGCTTTCACCTAGGATAATTTTTTTTTCAACCTAATGACCACCTGATGAAGGTTTTAAGTTAGCGATGACAGATAAAATAATGTGCACAATTAGAATACATGCTTTGACATGTAACTGAATATGAGAGATGAATTGCTTTGACTGGGATTGCATCAAGTACTGCTGGAGAAGAGTGTGTTATTGTGACCTAATGACTATTTGGAACCATATGTCAATATATTTGTGATGCCCCTGGTCCACTTGCTGAGATGGATCACCTTTGATTTTCTCTTCTATTATGACATTCAAATCTTCCTCTTTTTGTTGAATTTTCTCTTGAACACATGGAGGAAATGTTGGTAAACATGAGGAACCTTTATCAACATATGATTCTGATGCCAGCTCTTCATCAAGTGAAGCCCTTGATATTTTTATCTCCTAATTTGGATCTTCTTCTTCTTGATGTTATACTTCAAAGCCATTAAAAAGTCTCTTCCTTGCAATACCTTTCTTGAACTAAGATGAATAAAATATAGATCAAGAGGATATGTTTGGAAGTGTTTTACCTCAGCATTGTAAGCGAGTTGAGATACTTCATTGTATGGGTTTGGAAATGGTGGTACAGGTAGTTGAGTGGGGGCAGATATATGATATGGATGTGGTTGAGGTTGTGGTTGTGGTGGAGGTGGATGGTAGGGATATCATGGAGTTGGGTATGGAGGATATGGATGGAAATATTGAGGATATGGTGGATTTTCCCAATAAGGTCCTTGCCAACCATGTTGCCAAGATTGGTTTGGGGTTGAGATGGCCAAGGTTTCCAAGGAGGGATTGTGTCCCAATTAGTTTGAGATGGATGTGAATAAGCTTGAAATTGTGAAGTGGTCCTTGCATCATATCAAGTTGAATAGGCTGCCAAAGTCTCCCTAGAACTACATAACATATCTTCTTCGGTGATTTCCTTGCTCCATTTTCTTCTAGTTAAAGTTCTTTAAACCCGGGGAATGATGGAAAACATTCAGTGGCATATGATTTAACATGGATAAAAAAAATATCAACATATTATTTTTCCTCATTTTGCATTCTTAACATTTATACTTGTTCACTTAGATTGCTAAGAATTTATGTTTTAAAGTTGTCACGAAATTTTCCAAGTTGATATTGCCTTACCAATGTTGAGGCGGATTTACTTACTCTTTCCATTCCTCTTGATATGCGCTTGCATGCTTCACAAATTTCTTCAAATGAAAATTGGTATACATCTCCTCCACTCATGAGATTAAGGATATCAATCCACTCATCCCTAATTATTCTAAGTAAGAGGGATTTTAGAGTGTCAAATCCTAATTGATGCAATTTTTCCCTCTTAACATTAAACATGAACCTATCTATGAGATTCTCAAGGCTCTCATCCTCTTTTTGATTCATTATAAAAATTTCCTCTTTAAGATAATGGTGTTTATGTTTTCCTAGAAATATATTTTGCAAATTATTCCATGATCTTATTAAATTAGTACTTAGACTCATGAATCATTTCAGAGCTTTATCCTTCAAGGTTATAGGAAAAAATCTCAGTTTTTGAGTGTGTGATAAGTAGCCATAAGATCTATAAAGTATCTCAAATTCAAAGAGAGATGTTTCTGGGTCTTCTGTCCTCATACCATGGATTTTGGGATGGAAATATGGAGGGATGTTATTCATATGTACATTGATGTCCATATCTTGAATGGGAAACCCAATAAGATCTTCTTCATTTTCATCATATCCATCCATCGCTATATACCTTCAAAAGTGTCTGGTGATGTGGTTCTTACTGCACCACGTGGTCAACTGGGGGGGTTATTATTGGAGAAGTATTTTTAAAAATTTTCTGAGTATCCCTGCTGTTATGAGGCATGAAAATTAGATATTTTTATATTTTTCAATATTTTGGAAACAACATGGAAAAGGAAAGCGTAAAATAATGCTAAAACAGAATCAAAGCATCTACTAGACACCTCCTCGGCAACGATGCCAAAAAGTGGTGAGCCCTGGTATTGCAAAATACTGATGCAACTCCCAGGGGCTGCCCTACTTTACTTTAACAACTTGGGGTTTGAACAAACTTGGAGGTGACAATGCTATATACATAATAGATGCATTCTACTCATGTCATCCACTTCCGCTCTACGAAAGGGTGCTACTTCTATGGTTTCTTGGTGAAGTCTACCACACTTCAATGAAACTAAATTTCAAAAAGGAAAGGGAAGAAAGGAAAATAAATTAAATTGTTGAAAAGAAATGATAGGAAAGGAAACTATTTTAACTTGCTGAAAAGAAATGGCAGAAAAGAAACTAATTTAAACCACACTTAACTTGGCCAATCAACTAAACACACCCTATTTATCCTATGATTTATCTACCATGCTATCATGCTTCTAACCATGAAACTATTCATGATCTAACTAAACTTTAAAAAATGTTGCTTGCAGTTTGGAGGAAAAAGGGCTAAAGATGCCAAGGAAAGGCTAACCACATGAAACCAGACTTAGAGGAGTGAAAAAGGTGTTTGGACTTTATTAAAGAGCATAATATCGCAAAAATTATTTGGAGAGGGAGGCTTTGAAAAGTGTGATGGAAGAATTGCAATGGGAGGATGAAAGTGCGAAATGTGATATGGCTGAAATTGCGAAATGCGAAATGCGATGGGTGATGTGGTAGAGTTCTACAGTAATGTCGCAATCAAAGGTTGGGAGTGGTAAGTCTTAACAAAGCAGGAAAAAAATGTGCGAAGTGAAAAATGCGATAATGCTGAAATTGCGAAATGCGAGATGCGATGGGTAAGAAACTACGAAATGCGAAATACGATGGGACACTAGAACGAAATGTGAAATGTGATAAGTCAAATGACATGGCAATAGGACAGGTGGCATAGCACTTTAATCATATCTCAATCAGTGTTGGGAGTGTGGAAACATTAATGGAGAGTAGATGGAGATTGCGAAATGCGATTGCGAAAATGGATTGCGGTAAGTCTTAAAGGAAAAAGGGAAAAGGTTGCAAAATGGGATGGGTGATGTGGCAATGGAGTACGGTAATATCGCAATCAGGGTTTAGAATGGGGAAACATTAATGGAGAGTGGATGGACATTGTTAAATGTGATTGCGAAAAGGAATTGCAAAATGAGAACTGCGACGGGATAGAAATTGCGAAATGAGAAATGCGATAAAAAGGTTTTTAATGGTTTTTGTGAATAAAAAGGGTGCGATAGCTGATAAGAAGAGAAAAAGGAGGGAGATGGAGGTGCAACAACAAGGTTCAGAAGCATAACACAGTGATGGAGAGGAATTGGAAAATGATGTGGAACGAGTTAGTGAACTTCTTTGGAGATTTTGATGCTTAACCATGCTGATCCATGCAATAAAATAGATGAATGCGTGATAATACAGTGAGAGAAAGACTCAGACTAGTAATGCAATTTCTTCCCTAAACTCAGAAACAATGAACATAAAGTAATTTTTGACCTGTGGGAAGGTCTACCCTCCTCAAAATCTATGGACAAAGATGAGAGTGGAGGATCGATCCACAACTTTTGGAGTTTCCGTCTATTCTATTACTCTCATAAGAAAATGAAAAAAAATACAACAACGCATTGAAAGAAAAACTTACTAAACAACAATGAAATATCAGAAACTAGCTAATTGTTCAAGAATAAAACTAACTAAATGGCATAAACAAGACTAGCTAAATGACAGAAAGGAAAGAATGATAACAATAAAGAAGCCGAGGCACATGGATTGGGCCCTAACCCACGAGCCTCTCTCCCTGAAAATAGATCAGTAAAATAACATCTAACTATTCATTGTAGTACAAAAATATAGTTTTATTACATCCCGAAGGTCTTAAACAACAAAATCCTAATAGAATGGAAAATAATGGGTTGGGATGGAACGATAATGGAATCGACCCTCATTAGCTCTTGATCAGATTTATTTATCCTCAAGGGAAACTAATAACAACTCCCTAAAATATTAAAGCATAATAAAAAATCATTAAGTGCAGAAGGAGAGATTTAATATATCTTTTCATGTGCATAAGGAAGGTAGATGGGCCTAAGAAATGTTAGATGGGCCTTAGTTTATGTCTAATTTAGAGGCCCATCAGGAGATCTAGATAGATATGAATAGAGAGAGAGAGAGTTTGTGTGTCTAGGGGGTGATATAGAGAGATAAAGAAGGACAGATCGAGGGAGATATCGATATAGATGTAGGGGGGAGAGAAATGGAAGAAAATTTCTTGCTCTAGATGCATTGATTTCAGTGTATAGATGCTAATTTCTAATCCTATTTTATTTCTTGCATTAGATGCATTGATTTCTATGTAGATGTTGATTTCTAATTATATTTCATTGCTTGCATTAGATGCATTATTTTAATTAAAGATGTTAATTTCCAATCTTGTTTTATTGAGCTTGCATTAGATGCATTGATTTCATTGTAGATGTTGATTCCTAATCCTATTTGATTGCTAGCACTAAATGCATTGATTCCAGTGTAGATGTTGATTTATAATCCTATTTTATTTCTTGCAACATTAGCTCCATTGATTTTAGTGTAGATGTTGATTTCTAATCCTCTTTGTTTGTTTGCATTAGATGCATTAATTTTAATGTATATGTTGATTTATCATCCTATTTTATTGCTTGCATTAGATGCATTGATTTCAATGAAGATGTTTAGTTATGATTTTATGTAACTAGATATATGGTGTACATTAATTTCAAGGTAATTAGTTTAATATTTTGCATTGATTTTAGTGTAAGCACAAAACATTTATTGACGATGTGCATTATGAATACGATTTTGTAGATAACCTCAAACAAAATAAAATAGAATAAAAATTGTATTCGTAACTTTCACATCTCCACATATTTTAAAATTAAATATAACTTATTTCAGTCATATTTGAGTTTTTAAAAATTGAATAAAACTTTTGTCAATCATAAGGAATTGATTGAAATAGTTGGATAACTACTTGTAAGTTTAGGAAAGTTGATAACATTATATCAAATTATAGGAATGTTGTCATAAATTATTTTTTGATCTATATATTAAATTTTGATACGATTGACTTATGTCATGTTATGGATAAGCTCTTGTAGATAATATAGAAAGAAATAATATTGAATAAAACCTTTTTTTTTACACGACATTTTTTAAATTTGAATAAAACTTATTTCAATCCTACTTGTGTTTCTTAATTGAACCTTGAAATAAGAAATTGATTGAAATACTTAAAAAAGTTGTCCATGCAATGGTATATGGATGACTCAAAAACATTTTCATATATATATATATATATATATATATATATATATATATATATATATATGGATGAATTTATGATTCAAATAATTTAATTTTAAAATTGAATTGTAATAAGATACATGTTGATTGCACTAAAAGACAATTTCTACAAGCCAATATGAAGCATGATTGTAATTATTTCCATGTTCAATAGTAAATTGATACAACATATATTTTAGTTCATTTTAAGTATCAAAATTTCATGCATCATAACTTAATATTGTACTTATTTTCTTAGTCTATGAAACTCAAAATCAAAATTGTTATATTTTACTAATAAAAGTTATAGTATATAGAGTTTTTTTTTTAATTAGTGAAATAATTTAAATAGATACATAAAATTATAAAATAAATGAGAATCCATAAACAATATTAATACAAATCCATAAATTTAAATAGTGAATAAATGTATCAATAAACTATCCATATGAAAGTATACACAAATTGCAAATATCACATGAACATCCATAAACCGAAATAATAAGCATCCATAAAATAAAATAATGTCCATGTACATCCAGCCCACGGGGCTTTGGTTTGATGGTGAAGGGTGCTTTGTTAAGGCACTCCATGCGATATGTCACTGGTTCCAATCCCCCCGTGGGTGCTGACTTAGAAAAAAAAAAATGTCCATGTACATCCATAAACTATCCATGTATGAAAACAACAAATTCTGTATCACATGTGAATGTGCCCTATGAAATACGACTAAAAATATACAATCTATCCACACTAAGTACCACCATAACTCCTATGCAAGTTTCATCATGAAAATTAACTTTCCATAAGCTGGTACTACAATACAAAACATACAAATTCAAACTAATTATATCATTATTTGTACAAAATAATCAATATGGAAATAAATGATTTTGAACCACATTTTTAATTACATATACATGAATCTACTAATCTCATTCAAGTTCAAAAGCAAGCTAGATAGGATGGGGGTTTGATGAATTTGGGTTTGGATATACCCTTCTTGTGGCTCAATGATTGCGGCCTGCATCGATGGACCCACATCATCAGTGCCTCTAAAACCAACATCCAACTCATGTGTCCACATAATAGGGACATAAAAGACACTCTACCTATGAGCTTGTGTACACATTGGGAATGCCAAATTATAATTAGTCTACAAATTAATTAGTATATACATGTAACTTAAGAAAAGAAAATGTTGGAATCCTAGGAATAATTTTTTTTACCTCAACTGCTGGTCCATGTGGTTGTACATAGTGACTCTCCTCCAAAATAGTGTTATGAGGTGGAGGTAGAGGTGGAGGAGAACCTATGGAAATGTGCTTTGGTTGAGGATGGCCTGACTGATCAACTACCTCCTTGGATGACCTCATAAGCTCATCCATGTATCTATGATGTGTCTACATGTTATCATGAACTTATTAATAGAAATTAATCTAATATGAACTAGAAATTAATATAAATAATTATGCATAATTTTATAATAAGATTAAAACATTTTTCATGTATATGTACCTTGCATGTCTCACGCGGGCCCTTCACCCTCCAAGTCTGACAAATGACATTGTGATACATACATACATATGTCAAAAACTAGTCAATGAATAAACTTGCGAGCAATGAATCATCATATAAGGGAACTAGCGGGTCAAAATTTTTGAATCGATGATGCAGTTTCTAGTTGTAGTGATTGAAGGTTGGCATTGATGTTAACCTATGCATGTGTTGTCATATGATTGTGCTACAGATGGATTTTTTGGTTGCTACCACTGATTGCAGATGTTTTATTGTTGCAAATGGTTTGGTTTGGCTTATGTTGGCTTGGATTATGCAGATGTTATGTATGGTTGATGATTTTATGCATATAGTTGATGCAAGTGGTGTAGATGGTTGAAGTAAACATTAGCATGGTACATGTGTTCTTGGAATTTGCATTAACCTAGTATTTGGCACATGGTATTGGTTCGAGGTTGATTGTTATATGTTTTTGTGTGTGGTCTAAGTTGAAACTTGGTATTGGTATTACAGGTATTAACATTAGCATGGTATCCGTCTAAGGTATTGGCTTTGAGATTACCATGGTACAGGGGTCCATAGTATTGGCATAACCATGGTATTTACCTCTGGTACTGACTTGGATATTACCATGGTACAAGTGCCTGTGTTATTAGCATAACCATGGTATTTACTTGTTGTATTGAATTGGATATTACCATGGTATATGTGTCCATCGTATTGGGAAAAACATGGTATTTTCCCATGGTATTCATGTGGAGAGTTACTTAGAATAATTTTACATATAATTTTGTGAGAGTGTTGATTTATTTGTTTTTTGGGGTGTGATATCATTGATGGAGAGTGAGAGTGTGCTACAATTATCTATATAGAATATTAAATATCTGTAGCAACATGGAGTTGTATGGTTTATCATATATTATTTTCATATTAGAGTGGCTGCAGGGTTACTCATGTTGAGCAGGTTTGAGATACCATTTTGAAAATGCATGAAACATGGTTCACATGGAGGTGTTGATGGTGTTGAGGCTCATAATAGACAGTGTGTAGAGAAGGTGGATGCCTTCTAGAAGATAGATTAGTATGAGAAAAAAATTTCTCTAGAGTCTAGTAGAATTAGGCGAGGCTCGCTGGTTGTGGTGGCTTCCAGTGAATGGTGGTTCGTAGATTCGTTAGAGAATAATATTTCCAAATGATGTTGCTATTAGATTGTCTTAGTGGTCAAGTCTTCTAGCTACTATGTGGTAGCTCTTCTATGTAATAATTTGTTCAACAGAATAGAAGATTTGAGCAAAAAAAATAATGGTTGGTTTTTTTCCCTAGAGAGGGTTTTCCACTAGAAACATTGTGTCCTATTACGTGCATGGTTTATTGTTGATTCCTCATGTTTTTAATTTTTTTTTGTAATGATTATACATGTTACTAATTCGATTTTGATGTTGGATCACTAATCATTTGGTTTTTTAGTAAAAGGAATTAAAATTTACAGAATCACAATTACTACCGATTCACCCCCCCTCTTAGTATTAAGCTCATTTCCAACAATTGGTATTAGAGAAAGGTTCTCTCGGTGAAGCTTGATTTCTTGAGAGAAGATAGTGGGCCATGGTGAAGAATAAGAAGAATCAGTCACAAAAAATAAAGATCAACAAACAAGTGAGGAATATTTCAGATTCATAAGAACCTCCCTTCTTGTTGGTGAAGAATGAAAAAGTAATTGTAGTGATCATCTCATTTCCGGTTGTACATTTCCTTATAGTGATGATGAAATTCTAGAGATCGATGTTTTTGAAGATGATAACAAGTCAATTCCGTTTGATATTTTTGAGAGAAGTGGAGGTAATGTTTTTGCAGAAAAAACATAATCCGAAGATGAAGAGATCAGAATATTAGTGACCATAGAAGCAGGAAACAAAGCTTAGGAAAGGTCAATAGAGAAGCTTACATTGGAGAATAGATATCTGAAGAAATTTCTCAAAATTCTTGAGGAGAGAGAGAGCATGCTTTCAAGAATCGAATTTTAAATTTGAAAATCCAGATGGAGAAGGCATGGAAGATGAAAGATGAGGCTAAAAATCTACTCAAATATCAAATAAAAAATTGAAAGAAACTTGAAGCAGAATTAGAAGAGAGCAAATTGAATTTAGAAAGAGAAAATAATACAACTCTTGAGAAATGAAAATAAAAAATTTCCAACAGTAATGAAGGAAATACCCATCAAAATCAGAAGATGGAGAAGGTGACAAGGAAGGTTTTGAGAAATGTTAAGTAATCTAGTTCTCAAGAATTTGGGCACACCTAAAAAAATTGCAGAAGAAGAAAGAAAAGAATTTCCCAAGCAGTCCCATTAGCTCCTAGGTACAAAAAAATATTTTATGGGCCATGTTATTTATGTAAGTTAATTCGACCATAAAGGTATTCACTGTCAAAAGAAACCATTTACGCCATATCTTAGACATATTTGATGTTATTTTTATGATAATTTAGGCCATATGGATAAATACTGTATGTTTCCTATGACTATAATGGAGTATGGAATAAATAAGAAGGATCTTGGTGCAAGTACCTCCAATATGCATCAAAGCAACCAACATGCACAATTTAAGAAAATATGGAAAGGAAAAGAGCAAGATAATTAATTGATAACAACTCAACCTCAGGGGGAGCATGCAACAAAAGGATCATAAGTTCATTAGGAGCACCTCCAGGAAATGAGATTTTATTTAGCAATTGAAGAATTAAATTTTCTCTATCAATCACTTTATCCTCGTGTAATTTCCTATAACTGAAGGGAGCATATATCTGAGAAATTATTACATCATTTTTATATGAATTGATTCTTTATACTAATATGGTGTGCATGTTTTGACTCAATAAGCGCTAATGAACGATATAAAAAATTCTATGTGTGCCTCCTTGAGGAAATACCATGGGTGAAATCCATAGAAATGATCCATAATAAAATGGTGTGTCGATTTTAATGGTATTTTGAGAAAAATCTCGTTGACAATTAATGAACACATTGTTTATCTATTTATTAAGAGAGTGGATTTGATGAAGCGCTGAGCATGTATTTGGTTCCGTTAATTGGTGCGATAATGATGTTTTGGTTAAAATGCTTTATGGTTATATGATATACTCAAATAAACCTTGGAGAAATGCTATTTTTAAGATCGGGCCCATTTTTAGACTAGTGTGTAGTTGATTAGTGACTTATAATATGTGGCCCCATACACTAAAATTAAGTGTGACGCATCTCTTGTAAGTAATGAAATTAATTTAATATGAAATTTGAAGGTCGAAATGAATTGATGTAGTCGTTGATGACTATTTTGGTGATAAATGAACCATCAAGTAACTTCAACTTTGTTGACACAATCCATGCCTAGAAATAAAATAAAATAAAAATATTCACAGGTTTACAAAGTAGAGGCATCCCAATGGACATTGCAGAGAATCACAAAAGACCTCTGTTAGAATTAGCACATTTAGAATTAACACATTTAGAATCAACACATAACAATGGGAAGGAAATTCCACCAGAGCCCAAAATGAAAGAAATTTATGAAAACAAAGGAGAAGTCACACTTGATATAAATGAAGTCAGATGTATCCAAATATTTCATATATGTAGCCAACTAAATCTAATGCTTTGAATTATTCTTCATTTCTGTTGTTGAATGTTATTTACAGTGTCACATCAGGAAAGAGCCTTTATATGCCTTCAACACCACTTATCACATGACCTACAACCTTATACATCTCTTTGAGTGGCATTAACAACAAAGGATCGGTTATAGGTTTATCCACGGATACTAATAATACGAAGGATGTGATGCATTTTATCAACTATCATGGCCTTGGAAATGAATTTATCTTGGTCGATAATCGAAATTCCATGGAGCCTATCAGAAGAGAAGCTCAAATATTAAACAAGGTTTTGGGTTTTATTTTATGTTTTGGTTTTGGTTTCCGTGGGTTTTACTGAGGAAACGATGTGGCATTTTCAACCCTATTTTAGGGAATTAATAGGCATTGAGTTATTGATCTAAAGGTTGCAACACTGTGTGAATGAAGGATGATTTTTTTTTGGATCTAGCACTCTTAGGTTCATAAGGTAAATATAGATTTTCATCCATTCACATGGGAAGCTGAGTAGAGTAGGTGAATTGAGCTATCCTCACATTTTCTTGTTCTGTTTTGGGTGTGTTTGTGGTGAGATCCTTATTTCCAGCAAAATGTTGCTTGCTCAAATTGAATTGGAGTCCTCCTCATGGAAAATATTACTGTGAACCTTATGTAGGAGCCGAGAAGTCCATTTTATTTTACTAAAGTTGGCTGAAGAATTCGAAGTAAAAGATCTACTTTGAAGACGAGAGGATCAATGTCAATGATTTCATCATGGGGAGAAAGAGTGGAATCAAGAGTGTCAATATCACCTTTGCTATCAATGGCAGTGGAGTAAGTTCTTGAGGAAATGCTATGTGAACCATTGGGTGAGACAACAAAACTTGATACTTTTGAGGAAATGTTATATCAATTCGCTAGCTTGTGACACTGTTTGTTTACCTTATTTGGGCATCCTGCAGAAATTGTAAGAGAAAATGTAGCAATGATCAAAAGGAAAATTGTAGAGGGGGATGTTATTTTCATGAATGATTCCTCTAGGGCTTGTTGCATATCTACATACATGCACAACTGAGGATGATAACGATGATGGGAAACTACAGCTTAACAAAGAAGTAAAATCTAAACACAATTAGAGGCACATTCTTCAATGTAGAAAAGGTTATATTGCAAGGGAAAAGGGTGAAAATTATTACAGTCCAACTTCTACTAACAAGGTGATTTTTTTTCTTCTCTTGAACCTTCTAAACATATTCATAGTATTGTATCACGGGATACAGTTGGAAACCTGCACTCAAATTGAAACTCACAGTTTGGGAATTCAATTAATTCAGATGTTGTTGAATAGGATGCCAATGCATGGAGTTTTTCATAATTGATTTTTCCCAAACAAGTGCAAGTGGTTGTAGAAAATACACTTTTAGGCTCTGATATACCTCTTTGTAACTAGCTTGAATTTTGGAGAAAATTTAGTCTTGATCATAATTGTGCAGATTTGATATGGAATGAGCGGACAAGACATGAGCTAAGGAAGGATATTTAGGTATAAGTTCATGATTTGGATGTCGAGAAAGCACACACTGAGGATTTTCTTAATATTGGAAATGACACATATGAGGAGAGCATGGGCTAGGAGAATGCAACTCAATTTCCTTGGAATTATACAAAATTTTCTATTTGATATCATATTTTTTCGAAAGATGTGTTGGAGAATATTACCATGCTTTTTTCTTGATAGTGAAGTCTTAAGGCATAACACTTTGATCAAAAATTCTAGCATGGAATGTAGTTGACAATTTATTACCTCTGTATTTTTATGGTTTACATTATGTGTTGCAGGGAATGTTGTATCCCATATAGGTTTTATGCCCCCGCAACAAATGTATTTATGACAAAGCATTGTAATTGTATATGCAAGGCTTTGATTCTGAGCATAAGAGAGAGGGTTGAGTGGTTGTAATAAGCATGCATATAATATTTTTGATGCAAATATGTATGGGATTGGATGTTATTTTCGCAGTCAAATATTTCATAATGGCACCCAATAAAAGTGAGTTTTGTCATATTCATCCATGTATCTCATTTATAAGGCCCTGAAACAAAAGTAATTTTTTTTTATGGTTATGTCACGTAGATTTATTGGTTGGATAGTTCAGGTCCATAGATTCATTGATATTAGCCATATATGAGTTGATGTATGTCTTATGTATCAGTCATATTGTATGAAGTCAATCCTTTAGTCCATGCGTTGTAGCCTTAAGTAAGAAGGAATTATTTTTAGGATGTTGTTGATGATGATGCTCAGGGGGAGAATGTATAGAATGTGGTTGCTGATCAACTATGGTGTTGAGTTGTTTCTTTGGTTGTTGGTTTCCTTGGTCTTGTCTTCATGCAGATGTTGTTACTGCTACCATATGATACATAGATTTTATGTTATTGGTGTTGATGGTGATCATATTTTTTGCTACTATTAATGTTGATGCCTCATTGATGTTACTTCTTGATGGATATAGATGATAATGATTGTTGATTTCTATATTATTGATGATGGTTATCTTGTTGCTGCCTTAATTGAGAGTGAGCATAACGATTTTGGAGCTATTTATTGAGGATACTTTGAGTGTTGTTGTTATTTATAGTTACTTTTTCTTCTTCTTATGATGTGTTGCTGCTAATGGTTATGTTTTTGTTTAGTAGGATGTTTTTCTATTTCCCGTAATCTGTTGATAATTATGATATGTGTTGGTGATGTTGATAGAGAGAGTGTTGCTACCCACACATTATGCTATTGATGATACATATAGTTTATTTTTTTTGTCTACCCTATATTTCTTCTGTTGAGATTCATAGTATGTTGTTTCTATTTGGGACTTGACAATGTTGTTGGCTGAGTTTTGTTGTTATAGCTATTGCCCGAGTTTGCTTCCAGTATACATCTTCTTTTATACTACTGCCATGATATGGAAGGTGTGTTATTGTTGTTGTTTATTTCTACTGTCATACTTCCACGAGGAGTGAGATAGTATGAAGATTGTTTTTTCTTATTATTATTCTTATAGATTAGATCTAATGAGTGTTCAGGGGGATTTTTTGTGTTATATTAGGAGAGTGTTTGTTTAGGTGAGCCCTTTTCCATTAGCGTCGAAGGGGGAGTGAATGAAGATATCGGTTTCAAAGGTCAACGCCCGATGGATGGTTCAATAGGGGTTGCCATCAATTCCAAAGGGGGATATTCTTGGCATTGATGATGCAGTTTTTGGTGCAGTTGCTAGTTGCAATGATTGATGGTTGGCATTGATGTAAACCTAGGTATTGTTTGTCATATGATTGTGTTACAAATGGTTTTTTTGGTTTGTGCCATTGGTTGCAGATGTTTTATTATTACAGATGGTTTGGTTTGGATTATGTTGGCTTGGCTTATGCATATGTTATGTATGATTGATGAGTTTATGCATATAGCTTATGACAATTGTGCAGGTGGTTGAAGTCAACATTACCATGGTACATATATTCTTGGCATTGGCATTACCCTAGTATTTTTCACTTGGTATTGGTTCAAGGTTGATTTTTATATGTTTGTGTGTGGTACAGGTTGACACTTGGTATTGGAATTACAAGTATTTGCATTACCATGGTATCTGACTATGTTATTAGCTTTGAGATTACCATGGTACATGGGTCCGTGGTATTGGAATAACCATGGAATTTACCTGTGGTACTCACTTGGATATTACCATGGTATAAGTGTCTATGGTATTGGAATACCCATGGTATTTACTTGTGGTATTGACTTGGATATTATCGTGGTACAGGTGTCCACAGTATTGGGATAACCATGGTATTTTCCTATGGTATTCATGGTAAGAATTTCCTAGAATAATTTGACATCTAGTTTTGTGATTGTAAAAATTTTAATACAATTATGTATTTCCTATATTCTCCTGATCTAATATTTATATGCCACTATTAAATATAGAATCGCTTCTACAAAAATTCTTGTAGAAATTTAAAACACGATCAACAATTTCAATATCAAGAAGAAATATCAATCACACATAACATGGATGTTTTTACTGAGAAAACATAAAGCTAAAAACCCCACTATTATATATTATGTATATATCATGGATCGTGAAACAATATCATACAAAACTATAATCCAAGAGCTCTCAGTACACTAGACAATCATCTCACACTGTCTTGCAAAAATTGGCAAATGCCTTAGCCAAATTCTACCTCACAATAACCTGCCTCCACTACGCAATCCAAGATGATTACAAAGACCAATTTGATGAAATCATGCCCTCCTTAACTGTGAAATCCTCATGAGCATATCCAATGTGTGTTTGGATTTCAAGAGTGCAATCCAATATCTTACAACTGATAGTCAATTGTCCCTTTCACCTAGCTCTCAACTATGTCTTCATTGGATTTGACATGCATGTAGTTAACAGTAGTAAATCTTCAGTTTCATGTGAGATCACTACATGTGAATTAATTTAATATTTAATTCATTGATATCTCACTAGTGTATCTTTAGTTACAACTAGCACAACCGAGTTTAACTCACTTAACTGAGTTAAACTACTTTACAACTCACATAACTACACATCCAACTCTGTTACAACTTCGAATCAGTCAGTTACAACTAAGTCCACTTGCATGTCCCACCAACAAAGGTTTGAACTTGAAATTCCTACAAATAATTGTTTCTCCACTTCAGTTAACTGATTTCAAGTGCTCCATGATAATAGATTAATATTCATTTTCCAACTATTATTAAGGGATTATAATAGTCAACATGCATCTATAAATAGACATGCGATCTATAAATAGAACTCGCACATACATCTAAAAATAGAACATCATCTATAAATATAATTTTCTCACCATCTATAAATAGACATAATCTATATATAGAATTTTCTCATCCATTCTAAAAATAGACTTCCACCTAAAAATAGCTCGAGGCTCCATCCTAGTGTAGGTGCTTAATTTACACTAGTATCATCATCTTACTGAATCTCAACAGTGATAGTATTGAGTTGTTGGTTTTTTGGGGCATGAGTGGATTGATGGAGAGTGAGAGTGTGCTACAGTGATATATCTATAACATTGCATATCTGTAGCGGTGTGGAGTTGTATGATTTATGATATATTATTTTAATATTAGAGTGGTTGTAGGGTTTCTCATGTTGAGCATGTTTGAGAGCTCAATTTGAAAATTCATGAAATGTGGTTCACATGGAGGTGTTGAGGGAATTGAGGCTCATATTAGACAATGTATAGAGAAGGTGGAGGCATTATAGAGGACATATTAGTGTGGGAAGAAATTTCTCCATTGTCTAGTAAAATTGGGCGATGCTCGTTAGTTGTGTTGCCTTCCTGTGAATGGTGGTTCGTAGAGTCAAGAGAGAAGAGTATTTCCGACTAATGTTTCCAGCACATTGTCTTAGTGGTTGAGTCTTCCAACTACTAGGTGGTAGCTCCTCTATGTAGTAATTTTTTTAGCATAATAGAAGATTTAAGCAACAACAACAGTTGGTGGTGTTTTTCCCTGGAGAGGGTTTTCCACGTGAAACCTTGTGTCCTCTTATGTGCATGGTTAATGTTTTATTATTTAGGATTTTTTTAATTTGTTTTTGTAATGATTCTAAACGTTATTAATTATTTTTTGATTTTGGCTCACTAGTAATTTGGTATTTTAGGAAAAATAATTAAAATTTACAGAATTGCATTTACTACTGATTCACCCCCCTCTTAGTAGTAAGATAATTTACAACACACGAGGAAATGGTGGTGGTCTCTTAATATATCCATCCAATGAAACATGTGCACTGGGTAATTACATCCTCATGTTATCTGCAATAGTCTCTCTGGTGTCCCCACTGATTTGTGACAACTCCTCTAACTTTTTCGGTAATACCAAGCTATGAGATGGTAGTGGAAAGAATATTGGAGGTGGCAGTACATTATCAAGGTCCCTACAAGCCCCCTCACACTCATAGTTACATCCCAAGCCTACTGCATAATAATGAGATCTGATATCAATGTAATATGAACTCATATGTAACATGAACTCTGCATATAAATGCCTGTACAAATAAATGATGACTTGGTCATGGCGGGGAAACTGGAACCAAGCTACACTGAATTTATCATACACAAAAGGGGTTGAATCAACATTCCTAAAATTTGTTGCCTAACTAGACTAATTTTTTTTCCTGAAAATCATGGAAATTCTGTTAAGATTTTAAGAAAATATGACAGTGAGTTTTTTAATTCCAGGTTATAGCTATCAAAATTCAATATTTTGGGTGCCCTAAAGGTTTTTTATGGTGCTAAATCTATTTCCAGCCTCAAAAACATGATTCAAACACTGCTACTGGAAGATTTCTTAATTTTTTTTGCCTAAATTCTGACCACTTTTGGTCATCCGGGAAATTCCTCTGCCGTCGTAGACAACTCCTTCCTAAAAAATTTAAGTGGAATCAAACCTTTATGTGTAGCAGGGTGACTTGGAGGGATGTTGAAAAACTCCCCATGAACATCAATTTTCTTGGTGGCCTCTTTCATGACCTCCCAAGTATACGGGCCTCTAACCTCATGCATACTAACCCTTTGTATGGACTATAGGAGGTGACTTTGTGGGCCTGACCTTTAGTATGTATTGATCAAAATATTGATGCTATCTAGCATCAAAGACAAACTACACCGGGTCGGTGAATTGGAAGGGATGTTATGTATATTTTGTGTGATCCACGTATTATGGGTCTTAACATTCACCAATGTGATATGGGCTGTCACATCGTCCCACAGAGGGATCGATGCTGCACTCTAATCCTCAAATTTGGCATGATGAGGGCATACAAATAAAAATCATAATTTAACATATATAATTAAGAAAATAGAAGCATAATAACATATACATTAAATTCAGACACATCATTTGAAGACAATTTTAAAATTAAAGACAATTTCAAGACATAAACACATAAATTTTATAGAGGATTTAAAAATGAAGAAGGTGTATGTGAAGAAGGTCCACTAGAGGTATAATGATCATCAAAAAAGGCAGAAACACTGCCTCTATCAGTCTTACTGACATTGGAGGTAGGATCTATGAGTGGAACGTGCACTCAGGGTGGGCTATGTGATCTATCACGAGCTCGACAACATAAAACAAACCCCTCGCACTGTGATGGTCTGTAGTTGTGGTGCATATATGGGATGCCTCAGCATATTACCTATAATATATATAACATATATATAATAATTGAAGAAAAAACTGTTGACTAAATTAATACATATAATACAAAACTATTACATATAATACGTATAAAATAATCCATGAAAACAATGTTTACCTAGAAATAATGTTGACAAAAAAACCATTTCTAAACTCAAGCAGAATAATATAGCTTGAATTCCTAAACATTAAACTCCATTTTTTAATAATTTATCGACAAAATTATTGAGTTCCATGTAAATACAACCGAAATAAGTGATTGTTAGGTGGATAAATCATTCTTGCAAACAAGAAATATCTCCCTAGTATCACAAGGATAGCTAGAAACAAACAGGACAAATGAAAACTACTTTCTCTAGATTAAATGTAATTTAGAATTTTCTATGATGAAGAAAGGACCTACCTATGATCCAATGCTAGTTGAATTCTTCTTCCTCGTTTCTCCAAAGAAGTCAACTATTAAGATCTGCAAAGAAATACATGGAAGAGAATCAAAAGCACCTGCAACATATACTAATTCAAAAATTACAAATCTATCTTAATGATCAAGGAATTTAAGAAATAAGTCATTCAAGTAAACACATAAAAATCTTATTGAGAAAAAAGGATCCAATTATATTATCTTTAAATAAAAGAAGGAGTCTTACAACCGCATTCGCCTTGATGTCGTATAGGTCCTTCCGGGGCCCGAAACAAGTGTTTTCCTCTGGTCTGACAAGCTCTTCCACTCTTGAACTAGCCTAACTAAGAGTATGTAATCGTTCTCGTAGCTAGCAAAAAGATTATGTTTCTTCAGAAATTCCCTTCTCTATCGTAGCTACCAAGTACAAAGCAAGTACTAAATGTATACAAAATGGATAGAGAATTTTTACATATATCAGCATGTACAATCTTCAATCTCAGTAAGTACCCTTGAGACTGAACTAAAGCTTCAATTTATAGGAGAAGGAAAGTGGTTATAGCTCCAAAATGGAAGGGATAGAGTCCTCTTATCAAGGGATTAAGTTACAAATACCAAGGAATAGGCTCCTTTTATAAAGGAATGAATGTTCATGATAAATGGAGGGAGTAAGGCTTCGACTGGATAATGCCTTCTAGAAGCTTCCAGCTGGGAGAATATTCGATCAGCTGGGCTTATAGAATTTACTTTCGCCTTCAATTTACCTTTTACAGGGGTCCACAATTTTAATGAAGAAAACGTGTGGTCGGCTCCGCAATTTTTGGAGAAAAAGAGTGCGGTGCCATAGGTAAGAGTAAGGAAAACTGCGATACCAATATTTTTATGATTTTTACAAGCTTTTCTCCAAATTCAGGACTTGGTTTAGGAACTTTAGGGTTGTAGACTTCTAAGGGAGAAATATATAGGTGTTGATGAACCCATATAGACAGAAAAATGTCATGGTGAAAAAATAATGTGTAACAGATTTCCCCCTAAAGCGCGACTTGATAGAGAACATGCCCCCTAAGCTTCATTTCATTAAACTAAGTAGACTAATGGTTACTAAAATCTGGATGGAATGAAGGTTCATTTACGAGATTGGATGAAAGACTCAAATTTGACTAGAAGAGGATTTGTTTCATTTTTTAATGAGCTTGACACAGGAAAAGAACTATGCTCATCAAGGACTGGTTTCATTTTTTAATGAGGTTGACACAGTTACAAGAGCATTCCTCAAAAGGGTCTGTTTCATTTTTTAACGAGGTTGACACTGTTGATATTGCAACAAGATGATGAGCTTAGTGAAAAGAGTCACCTTCACTAAGTGGGCCCGCGGGCTATTTTTGGCGCAAAGTCTATTTTTAGACTATGTCTATTTTTAGACATATGGATCATGTTCTATGAGTTGCAGGATGCTATTTGTGGATGGTTGGTCAAGTCGGAAAAAATAGATGGACTTCTATTTTAGACATATTGGGCGGAATCTATTTTTAGATTGCCAGTCTAAAAATAGATATGTCAAATATTATTAGCTCTTAATAATATTTGGACTCTAAACATTATCTTATTCTCTTGGAGCACTTCAGTTAAGTGCACAGATGTGGCACAGGAGCTGACAGAAGGAATTACGCTATTCCTGAGGGTTAAGTGGAGCTATTGCATGGAGACTTCATTTAGAACTCATGTGACAGAGTTTGGTGGAGTTATTGAGGTAGTTGGTGGAGTTGTGTTCAGTTTAACTCAGTTAGACACAGTTGAGCTAGTTGTATCTAGTCTAACTAATTGATACACTAGTGAGAGTGGTGTGAATTAATTATTAATTAATTCACTAAATATTAACTCATTAATCAATTGAAGAATACATCAGTTAACTACAGTGCATGGACAGTTTCAGTGGAGACCAGTGGAGAGATAGGTGAAAGGGCAAGATGCCTATCAGTTGTGACTATAGTGATGCATTGATTGCATCCAACACTTAGTAGAGATGCCAATGAATATTGCATGAGAAAGGCTGGACGAATTCGAGTTCATTCAAAGCCATTCTTCAGCAGGGATTGTGCAGTAGAGGCAGGCTAGCAAGTGGCAGAGATCGGTGCATGGATTTGCTAGATCGGACCTCATTAGTGTGTAGCGATTGTATTGTACTGAGAGCTTGATATGATCAACTTTGTATGAGGATTGTTACATGATATATATGAAATATATTATATACAGATCGTTGGGGTTTTTAGCTTTAGGCTTTCCCGTTAAAACACTGTGTTAATGTGTGTGATTTTTTATGGTTTCAATGTGTGCATGCAATTGATTTAATTTCCGCATGTGATGATCAATGGTGGAATAGATTATTTATTGTGCATGAAGTCAAATAGTGTATGATTAAGAGAATATTAGACATATAACGCATTATTTATATAATTTCTACATACACAATAAAAGGAACTATCCTCATAGACATGTTTCATTTTTTAACGAGGTTGACACAGTAAAAGGAACTCTCCTCATTACCCACCGATTCATTTTTTAACGAGGTTGACACAGTAAAAGGAACTTTCCTCTTGGTATCTGTTTCATTTTTTAACGAGGTTGAAACAGGAGAAGAACCATCCTCATGGAATCTATCAATCTACTCTCTACAATCTACCTACATAATGTATTGATTCATTTTTTAATGAGGTTGACACAGCAAAAGAACTATCCTCATGGGTCTGTTTCATTTTTTAACGAGGTTGACACAGTAAAATAAGTGCCCTCATATCTACTCTCTACAATATACCTACATAACCTACTGATTCATTTTTTAACGAGGTTGACACAGGAAAATAACTGTCCTCATCTAAGACATGTTTCATTTTTTAATGAGGTTGACACAGTAAAAAGAACTTTCCTCTTTAATCATTGATTCATTTTTTAATGAGGTTGACGCAGTAAAAGGAACTTTCCTCTTTAACCAATGATTAATTTTTTAACGAGGTTGACATAGTAAATGGAACTTTCCTCTTTACCTACTGATTCATTTTTTAACGAGGTTGACACAGTAAAATGAATTATCCTCATGACTCACTGATTCATTTTTTAACGAGGTTGACACAGCAAAAGGAATTATCCTCATGACTCACTGATTCATTTTTCAATGAGGTTGACACATTAACAAGAATTATCCTTTGACTTACTGATTCATTTTTAAACAAGGTTGACACAGTAACAAGAATTATCCTCTGGGTATGTTTCATTTTTTAACGAGGATGACACACTAAAAGAACTGTCCTCTTTAATCACTAATTCATTTTTTAACGAGGTTGACACAGTAAAAGGAACTTTCCTCTTACTCACTGATTCATTTTTTAACGAGGTTGACACAGTAACAGGAATTATCCTCTAACTCACTGATTCATTTTTTAACGAGGTTGACATAGTAACAGGAATCATCCTCTGGGTCTATTTTATTTTTTAACGAGGTTGACACAGTAAAAGAACTGTCCTCTTTAATCACTGATTCATTTTTTAACAAGGTTGACACAGTAAAAGGAACTTTCCTCTTGACCATTTCATGGCTTCCAACTGGAGGAAAGACATGTCAGGGGACACTCCTCAATCATGGCTTCCAAAAGGTATTCATCAGATGGAAGAAAAATTCTCTGGAAATAACACATGTCAAGGGACTCAAAAGGGATAGGAACATCACGTTCAAATAATCCCATAGCTTTTTCCATGTACATTACCGGATCTAAGTCAAAGGAAGTCGAGCAAATAGTGAGAGGCTCGCTTGCATCGGTAACTGAAAACATGGGACTAGTTGCCACATAATTAACCCGTGGTGGGGTAGATACCACTTCCGTATAAGGAACATTTAGGGGTGTTGGATTATTGGTAGTCGAATCAAGACTAGGGAATGAAAGTTGGTCAACAGTGACAATGCTTCCATTGTGAGGGAAATACATCACGCAAAAGAGTGTCGATACGACAACTTTCATTGCGTATACATAGTCTCGCCCAAGGAGTAAATTGAAATCCAAGAGGCCTCAAACTACCATAAGATCAATACAGACATTTTTACCTTCCAAAGTAATAGAAAACTTAGGAAGGATCCCTAAAGGTTCACTAATGGTTCTGTTAAAAGATGACAGATTCTGTGTAACAGGCACAAGCCGAGGGGAACCCAAAGCTTTCCAAGCAGTTGAGGATAAAATACTAACAGAAGCACCTTCATCTACATGTGTGTGGCATACATTCGTACCACAAGACTTCACAATTTTCTGGAAAGGGATGGAGGAAGGAAGACGAGATTCTGTCAATCTATTCCAATCAAAGGAAAATACCTTAGTACTTGGAGGGGGTGTTGTAGAAATAGGTGAAATGCCCCCTGGTGTAGAAGAATCTGATGTAACAAGAAGAACCTAAGCGGTATGAATTTCACTCTCTACAGGGAGAGTGGGATAGACCAAATGTGAAATCGAGGTGACCACTTGATCAACTAATGGATCATCAACCTAAGTGATATCAATTTCACTCTCCAACGGAAGAGTGGGATTGACTGTACTTGGAATTAGATCAATCACTTCGTCAGTGGACGGTAGGTTGGGAGAAAGTTGACAGTAATCGGTTGGAAGTTTTTGCTGTGGAACAATAAGGTTTTTCAAACAATTTTGAGGCTTCATCCATGTGAGGGAAAATGTGAGTTTGATGACTCCCTTTGCATAACCTACAAGGAAACCTAGCTTTACCCTTTTTCCCAAGAACCTGACAATCACTGGTTGATGGATCAACAGAAATTTGATGAGATTTTTCTAACCATACTTCCAAGACCATTGGAATACTATGACAATTGATAAGGAAGTGGTCACCCTTACAAAGCTTGCAAGGGAATTTGGGTTTACGATGCATGCTGGAGGTTTCCTCAACACTAATAACACTTACATCCATGGTTGGTTGGTTGACTTCTTTCTTGTCTTGCTTCTTCTTCTTTTTAGACACCTGGTTACTAGCGTCAAGGCTTTTACCAAACGAAGAGGAAGAAAGGCAGGAAGACATATTGGGCAAAGAAGGTAAAGGGTCAACATGAGGTTGGTGATATTGAGATGGTGAACTCTGTTGAGGTGGAATAATTGGAGTATTCGGGACCAATGAAGTTGAAAATAACCATATTGGTAAACCTATTGTAAACCAGGTAATGACAATGTAGCCATATAAGGAGGACCAACATTTCCAAAGCAAGGAAAAATACTAGGATTCTCATTAAGAGGGGTTCCTTGGTTGGTAAATTCCGGAATAAGTGCCATTATATTCAACTTCAGTGAATTTTATTAACAATTTAAAAATAAAATTAACAATTAACAATTCACACCTAAACAAGTAAAATTCACAATTCACACCTATGGTCTCTAAAAGTAAAAACAAACAAATGAACATGCGCTATCAAATCTAGGAGTCAAACCACACACAAATAGTAGATTCCCGCACTAAAAACACTAGTTGGTGATGAAATCGAACATCGTAGAATTTAATGCAGAAATGGCAGTTGGAATAGTTACCCCGAAAACCTGCTTAATGAAACAAACCAGTGCAAGTTTCTCCACTTAAACCATCTCAAGTGAAGATAACCCTTCGGAGAGTCCAAGTGAGTCTAGTCGACGTCTGCTCCAAATACAGTGGGATCTTCCCTCCACTGTCACCTTGGGAAAGAATCCTAAATTTTATGGCCACTAAGGTCACCAACAGGAACAAACATACCTAGGGTAACAGTCTACGATCTGATATACATGCAAGGCCAGAGTAACAAAGCTCAATCCCCTTGAAGGCTCCTTGACATAATCCAAGGTTTACCAACAAGTGACCCCAGGCTCCTCGACAATGGTGAATCCGAGGTTTACCATTGTTAATACCTGTATATCTTCTATCATTCCCAATGAGGAAGGATTGATTACCTCACCGGTTCAGATATGATCTCGTGCTTGACTCCTTTAAGAGGAGCTTCCCAGAGCATAGATGCTACTATTGGAATTTTCCTTACTGCAATATTACTAATTTTTTGTTTAGATTCTTTGGAAAGTTAACTACGACCTATTCCAAAGCACTCTCCTGAGCTAGATTGGCGGAAAGAGCCCTAAAAATGTAAAAATTACTAGATGAATTTGATTAAGCGTTGTGTTATTTAGGCTGTTATTACTTAAAGGGTAAATGGATACGAAACCAATGGTGTTATGACCCGACCCAATACTGAATGCAATCGAATATGATAATGTAATATTTTCAATTCGATGAATCCTAACTAAAGTAAGGAGAGAGTTTTCATTCACTTCCAACAATGCAAAAAATTGATCAAATTGAAAATTGAAAATATAAAAAATTCTCTAATGCACTAATTTTATCAAGAAAAACTAATGCTAATTAATTCCAAATTTTTGTTTTTATGTTTTAAAACAAGCATTAAAACATGTAAATTAAAATCAAAGAAAACTATTTAAATCTACAATTGATTTTTTCAGAATGTAAACTATGCACAATTCACTTGAAAAGTATACAAATGTAATCTATGCACATTTTTCATTCATATTCTGAAAATGAGAATTCTAATTATGCAAATGTGATCTATGCAAGATAATTCTCAAACACAAGATGATTCTAATGTAATCTAAGAACCAATCAAGTGTAAGTAAAGAAAATTGGGTGAGAGTTCCAAAGATCAAAAAATAAAAAACACTCAAAGGCGATTAAAACAAAAGCAAAAAGATGCAAAATTGTTAAGAGACTGAGACAAACCTCGAAGTAATGACCAAAGGAAATCAAATTAAGAATTTCTCCAAAAAAGAAACTCAAAACACCTAATTAACTTAACGGAGACTGATGAGATTGTAAAATTGCTGAAAAGAAATTCACACAAGGCTTTTGATAGAAAATACAAGTCTGGGTATGTACTGAGAATCTTGCAAGCTGATCCTAGAAAAGAGAATTTTAAGTCTTCCAAAAAAATTTCTTAGGGTCTGTAGGTTTCAGTGTAAATAGGTGTGGTCCCACACCGTTTATACAAGAAAATAGCAGAGATTCCTGCACTGTTTCTAAAAGAAAAGTGCAGATACCAAAAAACTAAAAGAAAAATTAAAAACTCTAAAACATTTGTCAGGGATTCTACAAGGATAAACTACCCAAGCCAGTATAAACCAATCAAAATTAGAAAAAAGAAATTCACAAGTAAAAAATAAAATAAATCGAAGTTCAAGATCCATTCCCCAGTGGAGTCGCCATTTTGTTGGACGAATAAATCGTTCTTGCTAACAAGACATATCTCCCTAGTGTCCTACGGATAGCTAGCAACAAACATACAAAAAAAAACTATTTTCTCTAGATAATATTCGATTCAGAATTAGCTACAACAGAGGTTTTGAAGACCTACCTGTGGTCCAGTGCTGTTCGTAATGATCTTATTTCGAGTTTCTTGAAAGAGTCGTCTTCAAAGATCTGCAATCACAAACATGGAAAAAATCAATTGCATCTGTATAGTATAAACTAATTCACGAATCATATATCTATCAAGATGATTAATGAATTCAAGAAACAAGCTATTTAATTAAATAACTCATTGATAAAACATGATAAACAAGCTACTTAATTAAAGAAATCATTGAGAAAACAAGATCCATTCGTATTATCTTTGATGAAGAAAGAGCCTTACAACCGTGTCCGCCTTGATGTCGTATAGGTCTTTCTGGGGTCCGGAATAGGCGTTTCCTCTACTATGACAAGCTTTGCACTCTCTCAATTAAAATACACATGGGTGTGGAATCATTCCCACATAATGATCAGCTAAGAGAGTATGAGTTTCTACAGCATTTCTCCTCAAAAATTCTCAAAGTCTCTTCCCCCCTTGAGGCTGCACTATGGCTTCAATTTATAGGAAAAGAGAAGAGGTTGCAGCTCCACATAAGAGGGGATAGAATCCTCTTTTGAAGGGATTGAGTTCCATAAACCAAGGGGTAGGCTCCCACAATGGAGGAATGAATGTACATGATAGGAGCGAACCTTCGATCGGATAATTGCTTCCAGAAGCTTCCAGATTTGACTGTTGGGCTTCTAAATGTTACTTTCCGCCTTAATTTTACCTTTTACAGGGGTCTGCACCTTTAATTAAGAAAAAGTGTATTTAGTTCCGCATGATTTAGAACAAATAGGTGCGGCACCAAAGGCAATGTTAAGATAAAGTGCGGTACACGTGTTTTTAAGACTTTTATGAGCCTTTCTCTCAATTTCAAGGCTTGATTTTAGTAACTTTGATGTTGTAGACTGCTAAGGGAGTAATATATGAGTAATGATGAACCCATATAGACACTAAAACATCATGGTGACAAATTTCAGTGTAACAGTGATCAAATAGATACCTTCACACTTTTTCCTGTTTCTAAATAATGCATTTTATTCATAGTGTGTAAATATGTAAATATATATGTAAAAAATTGAAATAAATTATTTACAAAACTAATAAAATTTCATGCCAACCAAATACTAAGATAGAATTTAAGTTCTTAATGTTTGACTTTGACACATGGCATTACTAGGTGCAAGCACACAAAGATATTTTTATTATACAACAAGCTACATCATGAAACACTATGGTACAAATTAGAAAAGAGTCTAAATAATTTTATTCACTATACCAAATGCACTTTTCATGATGGATTTAATGTATCTATTAATCGTGCATTTTTTAAACATGAAATTTTATATATAATTATGCTGTAAGGCATTCTCTCTTCGGGGTTGGGGTGAGAAAACCCTCTTCACCCTAACCAACAAGATGGCTTCAATTTCTTCATCCGCCCTGCAATTAAAATTTGACATGCGGAGGAGGTTTTATCATTACCTCACCATTTTCCTCAGCCTCAAATGCCTCACCGTCTGTTTGCCTCACTGTTCGCTTTCACGTCACCATTTTTCTTGCACGAGTATGTATTTAATACAGATACGCATAGCAGTGGAAGTGACACGGAACTGAAATAGAAAACTATAAGAATTGGAAGTTAATTTCTAATAATAGTGTCATCCTATTTAAGGAAACATAATAAGGCTGACGAATATCATCTTCATATTGCCAAACTTCTGATTCCAACCTTTTTTCATCATGGTATCAAAATGTGGCTTCTGGTATTATGTCATCTTTCTTTTCTGGCCAGTCAAAATGTTTCAGGACTTCTCTCTCATCTACCTACAACAAGGAATTTGTTATTCATGAGATCACAATGTAGAACCTTATCCAACTCCCCTTCTATTGACATTATAGTGAATACTTTTAAATTGAGGATAATGGAACAAAATATCATTTGAGTGAGGATTATACAAGCATTATATTTGGGATCATATTACTTACAAGAAAAGAAAGGTCATCTTCAAGCCACTGGAAAAAATATAGAACATCATTAATGTATGTATATGCTACGGTTTGCACTTATGTTATCAAGGATCATACAAAGTCAGCTTTTGTCTCCACATCTGATTTGATCTATAAATTTCAAAAATAATAAAAAATATGTTTATGACATTGGTCTAGAAAAAAAAAACAATAACTAAACCACATTTCAAATTATAGGGGAAATTTTAACTCATTGCCAGTAAATGTGTAGAACGGTTCTTTATTTCGCCAATAATCTCACTGTGAAAAATCGTTGCAACTTGATTATCAAAAATTCCAGTTCCACAAGTTTATTTATTCGCATATCGCTTCATCAATGACTGGTAAAACTTGAATACTTTTGGAGCTTTCTACACAACATATTTTCTAACTGTGAACTTAGGATGAAGGGCATGATGAGTAGGAGGCAGTGGCAGCTGTGGTGGTGGCACACTACTGGCACATTTTGTGAAAAACAAACCAAGATAGAAGATGAATCTTTGAAGGTTTCACACCTGATTCGTCAATTTCACGAGGGCGTGAGTTTTTTAAAGAGGAATTATATTCTCCAATGAAATTGCAATGATTGGTAATGTCCCTTCCTCTAGAAGGCTATACAAACATAAAATTTCATTAAAGATATCCAAGAGAACCCATACCTCTGTAAAACAAAAAAAATTCTCAGATGAAAGGCAAGGTGCTTATCTGACCTTAGCTTATGAACCTACATTACTCGTCTTAGGATATGTGAATGTGATATGTTTTGATGCCTGTAGGCTATCACAAGACAAACACAATAGTCAACCAAGCTGATTATACAATTTCTCAATATGCAATAAAAATATAGTAAGACAAAATCACAAGAATCAAAAGACATGAATAAATATACAAGTTCGAGATATAAAAGAACGCTTCATCCGTTGGCACATGTTGATGTATTCTCTTAGAAAATGAATGTATTTTTGTAAGATTTTAACAACGAGGCTATCACTATTTGAATGGCTCTTCTTTCTCTTTGCATCCAACAAAAAATTGTATTTCACAAAATGCATGTTTCCAAATCTCGATCATCTTCTTCCCCATGTCTTGAATTTTCATCAGCCACCACCATCCATGTAGAAATTAACATCCAAAATTATATCATTTTAGTAGTATTCCCACAAAATTTTTATCAGGTGTAATGAATTAAAGGTCTTCATCATTTTAGTAGAGTTTATTCTCACCACCATATTTCCCTCTAGAGTATGCTCATATATTCGGCGATCAACATCAAGGTCCATTTGATTAAGAACAATAAAACCCAGATCAAAGCTAGAAAGTAAAGAATTTGGAAAGCCAATATTCCTGGTTGGAGTAAGTGAGCGGTCATATTGGATAAATGAAATTATTAAAATAATTTTAGAATGAAAGGTATTCACAGAACACAATCATGAGGGAATGAAAACAAATTATATACGATACCCATATATTAGCCAAGAATATCGAATATCAAGTGGAGAATGTTTTTTCGTGTGAAAAAGAAGGGATCCTACCTTGAAAATTCAATCCATTAAGCAATTTTAGTAATGAAAGGTTAAGAATTAGGGAAAAAACGTATTGTTCCATCTATATGATTTGCAACGCCAACCACACTACAAAGAGCATTAAGTGATGCATGAATGTCAACATGAGAAATTATTATTGTCTGTTGCTCCATAACCTCATGGATGGACACATAATCTTGATCCATCATCTTATCAAATTCATCAATGAAAACAACACCACTATCGGCCAAAACAATTGTTGTAACTTATAGCTTTTGAGGCTTCCTGATATCTTCCAAGACTCTACAAAATCCAAACTATAATGTCCTACAACAAATTTAAAAATTAATGTTTATCCATATACAAAAATCTACATTCCCTTCAAATATAGATAAACAAGTTTAGGGTTCACTATGAATTCATTCCCATCTCTACTAACTTGCAGTTTGAACATAAAAAAAAAGAAAGACCAAGAATATTTCTTTCAATGGTAAGGTTTCAGAAGAAATTACTACAACCATATGTTCAATTACTACAACCATCTATTTTTTGTGAAAAGTTTGTAACTGAAATCACCTTCGTGGTGAGTACCAATCCATCAAGGGTGTGGTTGTTATATCTAACAACACCTTCATGATGGATTTTGAGACTTCAAGAGCATGGCTTCAACGTGTTGAGGACACCATTGACATGTTTTCACTTATGATTTTCGAAGTTCAGAAAGTGGGAGGTTGTCCTCAAACCATTATGAAAAGTGTGAACACATCCTCACCACCCTCTATAGGCAAACATTTTTGTATTTTGGTGGCTTATGACATGGAAAAAATATAATATAATAAGTTAGAAAAATTAATATGAACAAAATAATAGTAACTCACATATTTTTATATTAGCCCCGCTTAGGAAAGTATGTCAAATGTCTTGGACGTGAAAATTTGAGACTTAGACTAAAGGATTAGAGTATTTTTCATTGCTAGTGGGGTAATTTAAGTTGATGTACTAAGAAATTGTTACATGTTGATGAGGCGACACTTACTTGGTTTATGGGTGGTAAGTGTCACAGATTGATAAAGCAACCCTTGATGGACTAAGAAATATCACATATTGATAAAATACATTTACTGAAACCAATTTCCTAAAACCCAAACCAAATACATGTTGATGAGATATATTTACTAAAACCCAATACAAAGATATATTTTTACCCTGTGAGATAAGTTGCACTTATTCTGCCATTGTTACTGGTGCCTTTATTTGGAAGGAAACACTAGAATTTACCTGTAAAATCACTCTTAGAATTTACCAACTTGTTATTAAAATATTAAATATTCCTAAATCATTTGTAATGCACCAAGTCATAAGCATTTTTAATTTTTTTTTAATAGCCATTGTTGGATTTATACAAGTTTTGGATATAAATATTATTAAACTTAAACATTAATTGTTCATTCCTAGTTGTGAATTCCAGAATAAGTGTTATCTTTTTTTTTTATCATAATATTTTTCCAATTCTATTTTTATTATGTTATAATAAATGGTCATTTAAATTTACATTACTTATATTAAAATTGAAAGGTAAAGGTAATATTATAGTTAGAGTATTACAACTTTGTATTTTTATGCCAATAAGTGTATGGTTGGGGTGTGCAGGTGTGTTTATCATGTCGATGCACCTCATGATATTTTTAGGCCTTCTACAGTGAAATTATTGATGGTGATGTGTTGGGTTAGGCTCGGTTTCGTTATGTTAGGTTCCAGTGGGTTTGGATACTTTCCTTATGCCTTTAATTTTGACATCTATGTATTTTGATGTACTTATTCCTTTGATTTTTTCTCGTGTAGTAATTTATGTATGTGGGTCTGATATATGACCGATTACAGGTAGACAAAGGATATAAATAATTATGTGTCCTTTTGGTTTTCATTCGGTTTTATATATGATGGTGTCTGTTTTGGTTTCGATATTTAGAATGCTTTTCATATTGAGACCCTGTTTTGTTATACTTATAATGAACTCCAAAGCGCATATGATATATTTTTCTAGAAATGTATGTGAACATGTATACATATACATATATATAACAATAAATTATTTTGAGTTGTAAAAAATGTAAGAAATAAAAATAGAAATACATCATTAGTTGTGTATGTTATCAATTTTCATTTAATCCATTTTTCCTGTAAATTTAAAAAAAGATGTGTCCCTAATTTTTATAAGTTACTCATTGTTAATAACAAAGCTTGTAAATTAGAAAAATGAATGTGTCCTTACTTTTATAAGTTTCTTAATTCTTATAACATATTTATTGTTAAATAAAGGAAAAAATAAAGTTAATATCTATTTCATCCAAATTTAGAAAAACATGAATCATTATTATGTGGCAATTATTTTATTATTGTTGGTGGTTTTATGGACATTGTGCAATATTTGTAGTTCATAATATTGAATACTATATATTTTAGAGCCTTTAGGTGTAGATCATTTGACAATAGAATGCACTATTAAAATAATATTTTTTATGTCGTCGATTCTAATCTCAACTAATTATGTATGTTGTGTATGAGGTTATGTTGGGTACGCTTGAAGGTTAAAAATTAGTGGATGGAATCAACCTCGTACGAAACTAATAAAAATTTACTCTAATTATTGATTATACCACCCAAACCACATCACTATTACAATTTTTCACTCACCTTCCAGATAATAAAACATCTCTCTTGACAGGACCCCATTCATTGCATGGACTGGAGTGGTTCCTGAGGTGTAAAGGTTAGAAAGTTATTTCATTTTACTGTCGCATTATGTACCCCATAAGGTGGCATAGTGATTCCTGAGGTGTAAAGGTTAGAAATTTATTTCTCTTCAGTGTGGCATTGTGCACCCCATAAGGTGACATCTATGATGTAGCTTGTCATCTCCCATAAAGAGACTTTTTTTCCACATTCCCCACTCCTCCTTTCAGAGTTCCTTTGCACCTCTTGGTGCAATTTCCAATTATATGCTAAATGATATATATATATTTGTGTTTGTGTGTTATTTTTTAAATAGTTATGCTATGTTAAATGTTATAGTTATGCACAATACATATTACACTATGTTGCACTATGTTACACACACACACTCTCTCTATATACAGTTACATATGTTATGTGAAATAATCTTATGTTGTGATATATATAATATGATGTTATAGTTATAGTTAAAAAATATATAGTTATATAATTATGTTATGAACTATGCAATTACAGTTACGTTACATGCTATGTTATATATATATGTGTCTGTGTGTGTATGTGTTAAATAGTTATAGAACTATGTTATGTTATAAATAATATATATAGAACTATAATATATGTAGCTATGTGATATGTTATAACTAAATATCTATAGTAATATTTAAATAATTATATAATTACGTAGTTATGAAATAGTTATAATTGTGTTACATGCTATGTTATATATGTGTGTGTGTGTGTGTGTGATGTTATAACTAAGTTATAATTTAGTAAAATATATTTAATTGTATAGTTATGTTATGAACTATAGTTATGATTATGTTGTAAAATGTTGATATATATATATTAATATTAATATTAAACAATTGTAAAACTATATTAGGTTATAGTTAAATAATAGTTAAGTATAGTTATATTATGTTAAGTGATAGTTATATATGTTTTGTTATAATTATATATAGTTGAATATTGCATGTAAATAAGTTAAATGTTTTGATATATATATATATATATATATATATATATATATATATATATATATATATATATATATAGTGACATGATATTTTTTAGTTTTATATATAGTTTCTTTTTTATATTTTTGACTTCAAAAAAATATTTAAAATATAAATCAATTTAAATTTAAAATAATAAAATAAAATAGAATTTATTATTTTATAAATATAGGTTTACCATGAGTAACTATATTCATAATGTCAATCTAAGCTATTAATTTACTTTACTGGTTATAGTTTCATTGTCTTTTTGGAGTTTTTTGGGGTATAATTTCAGTCAAATTTGCTAGAAATTTAAAATGCATTTAAATAGCGAAAAAATAAAAAAAATAAAAATTGAAAATTTATTTCACAAAATTCTCAAAGAAAAACTTTGAAACCTAAAATAATTAGAAAAAAAGTTTTTACCATTAAAAATCTGAAAATATGCATTTAATAAACAAAACATTGCAAGTAACAAAAAAAATTAAAACCTCAATTATAGTTTTTTTTTATGGTTTCGAAGCATTTTATAGGTTGTTTTGAAGAGTTTTTTTTTATGGTTTGTTGTGGTTTTCTAGGTTGGTTTTGTGATTTTGTAAGTTTTTTTGGAGGGTTTATTTATGGGTTTTTGTGATTCTCTATGTTTGTTTTGAGATTTTATAAGTTGTTTTTAAGGGTTTTTTGGTGGTTTTCATGGTTTTTGTATAGTTGTTGTTTTTTTTTTTTTTTTTTTTATTTTGCGCAAAAAATTAAATAAAAAAGACAAAAATATAGAATACATACCTTTTTTTGAGGCTCTGGGATATTTGTGGGGTTGTTAGTGAGATTGGTTTGAACGCTCCATGCTTCAAATGCTAAATCGAGCTCCAATACTCCCGATTGAGCTACCTAAACACTCTTGGTCTAGCTCTCAAATGTCCTACGACCTGTGCAAATGGCACGTGCATACCATGAGCAAGGTATTTAATAAAAAAATGGCTCGATCGAACGTTAAATCATGATCGATACGTGAAGTTCAATCAAGATTTTGTTTTTAACCCTTGATCAAGACATTTATTTAGCGCCCAGGGAGCTCGATCGAGCTATTTTTTTAGTGTTCGAGGAGCTTGATCGAGCACTTAAAAAATTCTTGATCAAGCGCTTAAATTTCTCAATAGAGCCACCTTTTTTTCCATCAAAATGCTCTCTCTCATTCCAAAAAGAGTAATGCAACTCCATGCTTTCACCCAAGTGTATAGATAAATTTTATGTTTTCTGATATTCTTGTGATGCTATGGAATATTGGAAATGATTTAATACTTACATGAAGAATTCTACTATGTTATAGGATTGTTAAAAATTAGGAAATTACTGAGAGGGGGTGAATCAATAATTGTGTCTTCTCACAATGACCAATTTCAAATTATTTTAACAACATTTTAGCATTTTCTTTAACAATTAGCAGAGTTACATATTTCACTTTAGAAATTAACCATGAATTTAAAATCAAACACACAAGAAATGCATGCAACACATGTATACACCACATATAAATGAAAACCCATAAAGGGAGAAAACCACAAATTGTTTTGTTGTGATGTAAATGCAAACACCCATTCCCTTTTTACATCATATTTTGTAGGCACCCACCTATACAAGGCTTCAACCTCTCCTTTATTTTGCAAGCTACAACTTGTTGGAAGTACCCACTCCCACTTCTTACATCAATTTTTTTTAGGCTCCTATCTATAGGAAGATTCAAACTCGCTTTTATTTTTCATGCTATAACTTGCTAGAAGCACCCACTCCTACTTATTACAAGTTCCAACTTGTTCCTTTTTAGACTACCACCTGAAAGGAGACACCAATCCCTTGATACATCAAAATTTAATTTTGTTGGATTACCCAGTCTTTAAATTTTGAATTATTCCTTCTCTTTGACTCTGTACTATACATTGTCTTTTCCCCCTTTATAACTGTTTAACTCATCTACTTTTCTTCCTAAATTTTTCTTCACATCTGCTCCTCTTCCTCTTTCTATCTCTTATAAGAAATTCACAATCTAGGTCTCACAAAAATCAATCAAGTAGAAATTTTTCATTCCAACAATCCATATTTATGAAACTCATTCTCTATTTGTATTCCAACATAGGGATTTGAAATTGAAAATGTGTCACTTTGTATTCCAATGTTGTCTCTTTGTGGTCCATCTGTTCATTTCACATTCTTCCAAAGTCATTTCCTTTCACTCAGAATTGGAATTGAAATTTTCAATGGGAATAAAAAAGCACTACCAAATGATGTGTAACACATCCCTAATATAAAATGTGCTTTAAAAAGTCCAGTTTAAATTTACTAAGATGAGTGTCTTATCCTTGGACCTACAATCCAATTTGAAATTATATAGAGCCTAGAAATTGTCATCACTAAGTACCCAAGTGTTTTCAATGTCAAGAGAATACCTTTTTCCATTTGGACTCACTACATGGGAGTAACCATCGAGGGCCACCAAATTCTCTGGAACTATTTTTAGTTTGAAGGTATTGTTGAAATGGCTTCTTGAGTTAAGAAATAGTAGGCAAAGAAAGAGAATCCCCCCATGAAACTTCACAATGAAGATTTCCATAGTGCTACACTTGATGCATCACAATTCATGAGGACAAAGAAATTAGTGTTGACATCAATTCTAACATCACAGAGCTCTGTTGAAATTAGAGATGTTATTTTATCTCCCTTTTATATTTAAGTTATAACATCACTAATATAACATCCATAAGCTCTTAGGAATTATAAATATTTATCAAGCACAGAGCTTCACATGAAACTTTCATCATTAGGATTTATTCCAAGTGCTTCAACATAATCATTATTGCTATGGATCCTTTGGAATCATACATATCATACTTGAGTGTAAATCCTCCTGAATTACTAAGCTCTTTATTTCTTAGTTATACGGGGAATCTTATGCTACATTGGGTGTCAATGGGTGCAAACTTCATATAATTCCCCCTATTTATAACACCTTCCATAGAAGGATACGGTATTACTGCATGCAAAATTTCCACAACTTGCTACCGAGATTGAAGTGACAAAGTCCTTAACATCATTTCCATGTCCATATCGCCAAAAGAAACTTTAGAGGTGGTTGATGGCCCTAAAATTCCTATCGTGAATGGAAGAGTTGTTATATGAAAATTAGTTGCATATATTTTAGTGGAGATATTGAGTCATCGAAGAAAAGGAACTGATTATTTTCACTTTTAGCCAAGGAGGGAAGCCCCAATGGTACTGTGAGCCTATTAAAATATGAAAGATTGAAAAAAGAGATGGCATCACGAAGTATCATTTTCATGGAACTTCTTAAATATTGAAATTTCATAAAACTACTTGGATCTCTAATAGTATACATGACAACAAGAGTACGTACATATTCATCCACTAAAATTTCAAAGAAATCTCCTGTTATAATTGAAAAACCACACAAGTCATCTTTAAGAAATTAAAAACCCTACATGTGCTCATAGTCTTCAACAAATAAATAGATGTTTTTATTTAGTTCCTCTATTTATGAAGACTCTATAAAAATTCTCTTCCACTTCCATATTCATCAAAAGGTGTAATATATTTCCACAAACCTTCTATCTTATACAACTTCAAGGGATGAAATTGTAATTTGGAATAATTTTTCTAGTATCTAAATCAATGCATGTTATGTCTTGTTGAACTATTATATTTTTTGTTGGAACTATTAAATATACAGGTAGAAAATATCACATGTCTAATTCATTTTATGGAACTACTTTAGCATACCATAACTGCTCTTTGGTCTGAGATTCAACTTTGATTTGTACATGTCTGATTTGGTGAAGGTCGAGTCTTGGCCAGGTTTGATTTCTTAACTATTATGAATAATTTTTTATGTAATACTCTTTCAATCCTTAACGTATAATGATTTTCCATTCCTAAATCGTCTCGTCAATCCTATATAATGCTCATATGACCACAATTGTTCTAGTGTATATAACGTATATCCTACCAATGTATACTCCACTAGATATTTTATGATTTTGTGCCTTCATTATTAGCTGTAAATACTACTAAGGATAGACTATGTGACATATGCCACAAGTCCCCTTCCATAGGTCCACATACTTGGACATACCCACTATATATCTTATTACCAAACTATATAAATTCTTTGGGATTCAGAACTTGTAACTTGTAACTTGTAACTATTGACAAATACCACAAGTCAAGCTATCTGTATACCACAATTCATGTTGGGTTCACCAAATTGTTAATCAATATTGTAAGTGCTATGGCATCCACAAAATTTCTATGTGTATATAGCTAATTATCTTAGCCGCCATTTAGTTATAAAGATTCAAACTTTGTAACAATCCTACCAAAATTAATGCACACAACTTATAAGACTGATACCAAGATTGTATAATCTCCCATGAGCACAGATTCCGTCAATTTGATATTTTTGTCTAGCCTTGACTATATTTCCTTCCTTAATAAATTAGAAAATGCTTCCATTTTTTTTTTCACTCTATCGCGGTTTATTCATGCTACTCCCCTTGTGATTAATGCACTTTTTAATCACTTCTATTCATCCCATGCATACTATAATCAATTATTTAATGGAATCAATATTTTTCATTTGTTTTCTATAATATGTGCATCAAAACATCGAGCAACCAAAGTATAAGCTTCTAATAACATCAGGGAAATTTGCTGATTCACTAGAGTTGTTGTTGTTAGATATAGTTATAAGATTTAAAAAAATTATTTTGTACATGTATCCCTTTAGACAATTACATGAGCTACTCCTCATATTTTAGGGAATTCAATTTGTTTTTTTGAATGGATTATTTCCTTTACTATTTTCATCTAAGGAATAACTTTTACTGGTATCTACAACATGTGCAAAAAGAAAAATTGTATCTTCATATTATATGAAAAGTGAAGTTCCTCCCATTACAGCGATATTCTAGGCATAAATCCATTCTTAGCTCTTATTTCTCTAGTACTCCTATATTCATTTAATTCGAAAATATGAGAAATAGTTGATAATACACTGGTGTCTTTTCCAGAACCATTCACTTTACAAAGCTTTAGTTGTTGAATAAGAAAGTCCTTTGTTTTGGTTACAATCAAATTAGTCATGGAAAATTAAATCAAATCTATTATTTACAACATATACATACACAGAGTTAATATATCTTAAATGGGAGGATTAGTTAGAGGTTTCTCTTCATAAGAGCCCTTCCTTCCTTTTTCGTTGGCATTGCCTTCGAAAATATTTGAATTACCCAGTGAGAAGGAAAGAGCTCGGGCATGTTCATCATATTCTTGCACTAGTTTGTTAGGATTAATAAACAAGTACTCCATAGTCAGTTCAAAACTATTTAACACGCACCAATGCTTCCGCTACCTTGGCCTTTGGAAATCCCATGTCAACCATCATAAAAGTGGTATCCTTGCGTGCTCCCTCCATGTATTTTTTGTGAAAGTAATAAATACTTTGCTACTCAAATGGACTATCAAGTCGTGTGTTCAATGTCTATTCCTTATATGAAATATGGGTCTTCCATTTTGCACAACATAGAGCTCTTTCAAACTACTTAGGAAAAATCTAAGTTTATAAATATTAAGGAATTATAGATTATGCATTAGGTACATAACCAATTAGGAATTTGAAAAAGTTTCGTGAGCACTCAAGGCATGCTTATTTCCTGGTTTAACCTATTTTATTCTCCAAGATTTTGTAGGTTCTTTCAGATAAATTTTGTTTTTGATTTGTTTAGGAGCCCTCTTCATGCCATTTCTATAGTCTCATTCTATATTTCCTAAATTTTCACATTGATAGCATTCTATATTAAACTTGAATAATGGAGCAAATGAGTTGTAATTTTTGTTGTCATGACCATTAGGGATTATGTTTTGTCTTCCTGCAAACTCACTTCTACAATTTTGATGATAACCTTTATAATCATTCCCATAGTATGCTCTATAATTTATTTATTTATGATTTAAATTAATTCATGAATAAAAATAACCATAGAATATCCTTGGGTACTTCGATGAGTAGCATGCTCTTGAGGATCTTCTGAAGTTGTTTTGTCTTAGAGGAGTCTAATCCTCTGCAAATATTTATTGTTTCTTGTATTGTGTATGGATCCATTGAGAGCATTAGCAAAGATTTTTTGACTAGAAATAATTTTATCCTTGTTCGAACTTTCGCTGTGATTTGACTTTTGAAGGATGATGTCTTTAGGTTTTTCTTCAAACTTAATCTTTGGAAACTTGGAGCTTCCCTCACCTACATAACCAAGACCTGTTTTTTCATAAGGTGATATCTTGTGATCAAGGATATCATTCAGTACTTTTGTGCTCTTAAAAATTTTATTGATATTTTCCATCTCAACCCTTAGTGAGACAACTTATTTCTCACATTTCTGAAATCCTCTTATTTCTTCAATGTTTGTATTTTCATTACTTGTTTAGATTTTATTTCTTCCACAACTTGGGTCAGCAAGGAAAATATTTCTTCTTTAATTCTTCCTTTAAGGTCATTATTATATTCTTTAGTGTCTTAGATCTTCTTCTTAAGCTCTCTGTTTTCTTTTCTGAGCTTGTCTATTTATTCTAGAGCACTAATTAGCTCCTCCTCAATATCAACTTCACCTTTGAATAATCACTTTATTTTGGTATTTTCTTCATCATATTTGTTTTATTTATCCATATTATTTGTTTATGTGGTCACGAGAGAGACTTCCTTGAAGTAGAGATTTTGAAGCTTTTTCTAAATCTCTTTGGTTAATTAGCATTGTCCCACTTTGACTCTCACATAATCTAATAGTCCATTCAAGATGTGATCTGGATTTATATGCAGGAACATAATACAATATAGAAATAAACATAAACTCAGAGATGCACCATGAATAACACTTCATTCCATTAATATCATACTGAAAAATGCTTATAGACATAATAGCAAACAAACTAGCTCGGGCGATGGTAGCTTATCTTTCAGAAGAGATGTGGCGGATACATGTATTTGAACTGTGTTACAATGAGGCTCAAGGGCCTTTTTATTATTTAACAATAAGATAAAACATAAAAAACCAAAACCATAACCCGAGGAGATACAACACCAAGATTTCATGGGCCTCGTTGGGGCTAGTTGGGCAGCCAATTTCCCAGGGTCGTAACTTGTTCATATTATCTCTGTTTGGCGCGTATGATATCTCGTTGGAAATATATCTCCAAGGACTACAACTATTGCGTGATTTCTAAGAAATCACTAGAGGAATCATGCCCAACAAATGTCGTTTGGGGCCTCAAAATGGCTCTGGAAGTTCACGACCTGAAAAACTGCTAAAAATAGTAAATAAGAAAATTGATGAAACTAACTACATGGAATAGGCGAGTGGCCACCATTATCCACTTGGATCAATATGGCTTTAAATTCTTTCGTGTTATTTTCCTTGACTCTTTTTTAGCTTCTTTTATTGATGGAGTTTTTGAGGTTGTGTGCTCTATAACAATTGAATCCCAAACAACATATCCTAGAGCCATCAAATAAAGCTACGTTCCTAAGCTCAATGATACAAAGTTTTTTCCTTTGAACAAGGGAGTTTTACCAACTTGATTTATTATGAATTCTTGAATGGGGGGAGAGATTTCTTCACAGAGTTTGGAGGATTTCCATAATGATATTTCCATCTATGTCACTAGGATCTACCTTTTAGTTGTTAGATTATGCGTGAAGGAACCGACACTAATACCAATTGTTGGAAACTAGGAAATTATTGAGGGGAGGAGGAGAGGGTGGGTGGGGGAGGAGGGGTGGGGGGGGGGAGGGGGGGGTGGTGGTGGGGGTGAATCATTAATTGTGTCTTTTCACAATGACCAATTTCAAATTATTTTAACAACCTTCTAAAATTTTCTTTAAAAATTGGTAGATTTATATAGGTGTTCCACAATTAACCATGAATTGAAAAGAAAACACACAAGAAACACATGAAACACATGTAGACACCAAATATAAGTGGAAACCCATAAAGGGAGAAAAAACAAAAAAATTGTATTGTGAGGTAAATGCAAGCACCCACTCACTTTCTACATCAAATTTGTAGGCACCCACCTATAGGGGGCTTCAACCTCTCTTTTATTTTGCAAACTAAAACTTGATAGAAGCACCCACTCCCACTTCTTACATCAAATTATTTAGGCTCCTACTTACATGAGGCTTCAACCTTGATTTTAGTTTGCAAGGTACAACTTGTTGGAAGAAACCACTCCCACTTCTTACAGGCTCCAACCTGTTATTTTTCAGGCTACAATCTGAAAGGAAACACCCATCCCCTAATACATTAAATTTTTAATTTATTGGCTTATATGGACTTTAAATTATGAATTCTCCCCTCTCTTTTACTTTGTTCCATACTATGTATTTTCCCTCTTTGCAACTATTTATCTACTTTTCTCCTCTTCCTAATTGTTTCTTCATATATTCTCCTTTTTCTCTTTCTCTCTTTATCACGAAATTATCAAACTAGGTCTCATAGAAATCAATCAACTAGAAATTTTGCATTCCAAAAATCCATATTTATAAAACTCATTGTCTCTTTGTATTCCACCACAGGGATTTGAAATTGAAAAGATGTATTTTTATATTAAAACATTGTCTCTTTGTGGTCCATCCATTCATTTCGCATTCTTCCAAAGCCGTTGTCTTTCACTAAGAATTAGGATGGTAATTTGCAATGGGAATACAAAATTACCACCAACTGATGTGTAACACATTCCTTATATAAACGGTGTAAGAAAAACCTTCAATAAGTTCAGTTCAAATTTACTAAGGAAAGTATCTTCTCGTTGGACTTATAATCCAATTTTAAATTATAGGGGTTATTTATGTTGCAATCACTATGTACACAACTATTTTTAGTACCAAGAGAATAGCTCTTTCCATTTGGACTCGTTGCATAGGAGTAACTATCCAAGAAAATAAAATTACCTAAAAATACTTCTTCTAGTTTGACTGTCTTGCTGAAATGGATCCCTAAGGTGTGAATAAGTAAGATGAGACAACGAATCCCATAGTGAAACTTCACAATGAATATGGCCATACAGCCACACACGATGCATCACAATAGATGAGGATAAAGGAGAGAAATTTTAGTTTGATATGTCTAACACACTAGTTCAACTTTTTCATAATGCCTTGAAAGTGAAAAACCTATGACACAATCTTACAACTCTCACCATGGCCGACCTTGATATAAAAACATTTCATTTGTAGTCATTATTACATACATAATTTTTGTGAAAAATTATAATACAATCACATAATACATATTGGAAAGAGATAATGATATTACTCATATATGCTATGTATCAGGTAGATACAATATACCACATCAAATGATCCACTCGATCAGTAAAGTGATCAAAATTTAAAGTGCTCAACAGTTCTCTAAACCAGTGCCAAAACTTAGATATCATTGCTCTGAGTCTAACATAGCTTGAATAGCTCAAAACGGATATCATATGTTCTTGATTTCGCATTCTGGTCATTTTTCTAAACAACTAAAAACAATTGCAGGTTGGTCAGGTATGTTGTTTGGGAAGTTCATAACCTGTCTGGGTAGGGTGAGATCACAGCCTTCTTTGGGAGGTATTTGCAAGGGACCAGATGCTGGGCTTGATTGCTGATGATGGACTGTGATGATGATGGGACTAAATCTGGATGAGTGACAAGGAATCGATCAACTGGTTGTACTCTTCCTTATACTACATAATAAATACATTTGTTCCTTTCCTAATGCACGTGTCAATTATGTTATATGTGTATTTATGAATTTAAACGATTCAATTTGTTTAACTTGAATAGATTTTATTTCCTTTATGTTGTTTTATGTCTTCTGTTTTACATTGCAGGTATAAATCAAGCGAGTTCAGTTAGATTGAGGGCGACGAAAGAGACGAAGGGAGGCGAGTAAAAGTGAACAGATTACAAGTAGGTTTTCCTCCCTTTATCTATTAATTTTAAGGAAAATATTATATATATTTCTTTCTGTTGTTCTATGTGCACCACCACTCTTAGGGAAAGCATACTTATATGTAGGTTTGATTTCCATAAAACAAATTGGTGACCATACTGTGGATCGACGGATCATCCCTCGTGGTTTTTTCCTTGTCCATCAACATCTATTAGACTTTACATGCTTAATTTTAGTCATTTGAATCAGTCTTAGCAAAAGTAGTGTGTTTGATAGATTTTTTAGAGAGTCCTCTGGCACCAACGCACTGTTTGTCTTGAAACAGTTCTATGCATAACACTGTTGGCTTAGGGACAGTGCTCTACAACACACTGTCTCCCAGTTAGGTGTGTGTCACCCATGTGACCAACCAAAATCTATCATATTTTGCTTTCGCAATTCATTTCAGGGTCTTACTTGTTGAAGTTTTGAGTGATTGATTCCCCCTAGAGACCAGGTTTCCTCTACTCTTCTTGCCTCACTTTGAATTTTTTTTATCAATGTTTATTTTTGTTTTCTTCGTCATTTTCAAATAGTTCCAATGTTAAATTTTATATTTTATCAATTCATTATTTTCAAAAAGAGGAATTTTTGTTTCAGTGTTTGTTTCTCTTGAAAGTTTGAGTGATTGTTTGTGAATTAACTTCTTTTTCGTTAATCTAAAATTAAGAGAAATTTAAAATAAAAACATGAATTTTCATATAGGGATTGTGAGTGCTGCATAGGAATAGTTTAGGGAAATTGCATTTAGATGTGCTCATTGTTGATTGCAATCAATCTGATTACTTTATCCCTTGTAGCTAGTTTTTCATTGTCGAAAATCAATTCAAAACGAATGCTTATCATTCTAATTTCATTCTAGGAATGTTCAATACATCTAGCGGTGAACCTGAACGACAAAATAATAAGAGATATAAACATAAATTTGTCTGAATTTATCTAAGGAAGCATTGTAACATTAACAATAACGTTTAGAGGCCTGGGCTGGAGGACGTGTTCCGGCATCGTTAAACATAACAACTACATTTAATTGTCTGTGATACATTCTGAGTGTGATACCTCATTCCACGTACATAAGTATATCAGAGCTTGTCCACGTACTTTCGGGTATATCGGGTGGTGTTCTAGTATGAAAAATATAAGAGGATTCTGTCACTGTGCGGTTTCGTATTAGACAACGCTAATACGGATTGGGTCTCCAAGTACCTTCACGTATATTTGGGAGGATAAATTTAGGTTTCTTACCATCCATAGGTAACCGAGTCAAAAAACTTGTACTTGTGATACAATGAACACAAAAATAAGGGAGATTTCCTGCACATACATAAGTCCTTCGTTTACTGGGCAAGATATTGTAATTAACAGTATCTTAAGAAACCTTTTTTGCTAGAATTACCCTCTTTTTGTTTATTTTCTTTTTGTATAAAATCAATCAGCAATCATGGAAGAAGATCAACCCTTTCCCCATCACTCGCGTAGGAAAATGAATAAACCATCGTTACCACTACAAGCTACACCTAGTAGATGAAGGTATGCTCATCCTATTGAGTCCGGTACCTCTGGAACTCTTGCTTCTACATCATATGATATACTAGAGACATCTGATCCTTTGAGTACCGAGTCTCGAGTCGTTTTGACTGATCTTAGTTTATCTACTACTATTGAGATGGAATCCTCACAGTTACCTGAGGACACTGAAATTCAATCCAGTGAAATGGTAAATCCAGAACCCGAGCTTGTTCAACTGGAAGTTGATCCGGAACCCATTTTTCTTTCACTAGAACATATTGATCCCGAAGTCGAACAAAAAGAAGTTTTTATGGTGCAACATTCTGATCTTCAGTCATCCATAACCGTCAAGTATTCCTCTTTACTGCATAGTTTACCGCCTAAAATTTATCTCGGTCCTGACAGTGAAGTACTTCCACCTGGTTTGATTTTGATAGAGGAAGAACTTTACGAAGAGACAACCCCTTCGAATCCCACTCATTTTGGGTCGGGGCTTCATTTATATCAGACTTTTCCTCATTTGACCTGCCCTACTCCTATTAATCCTTTTCACTTTCAAGTTCCCATAGATTCATTAGAGTATTTACGGGCTTATTTAACCATGGAAGAGATAACATCCTATATTTTACCATCTGTTACAGCTGCGACAACACCTACTGTTGCTTCATATTCGATGTTTTCGATGACACCCGAGTCTCATATTTATGGTGGTTCATTCGTCCCACTGGGTTAGCATGCTTTAAATGGATCCTACTCTGGTGTCTCCTCTATTCCATGCACTTCGCCCATGTCATCATCTGGAATTATATCTGGTTCATCTCTTACAAGTATTGAATGACCTGATCCTTTATTGACATAATCGGCTCAATATCAGGTTGGTCCATCGAATTACTGTCCATATTATGAAATATCTGTTGGATACCCATCATATGAAAGTCAGTGTGTGCAATATCCTTATACTCCATATTCTCAGGGGCCACAAATGTTTGTTCCATATGGTAGTACTCTGTCGTATTTAGGTCAATCATATGCTGGAATGTTGTTTGCCAATGGTATCCTACTTTGGTTGTTCAACCGCAAATGGTTATATATCAATATTAACCATTTCAACGTGTTGCATCTATGCCTACTACGCTTGTTATTTCTTCTATGGTTGTTGGTCAGTCTACTCAAGTAGGTCCTTTTACCCCTAACCCTCAAGTTTCGGGTCTACAAACTCAGGCTTCCCATGTTGGTATTCAACAACCGTCTGTATCAGGAATTTCACAACCACACGATAGTTTACCTTTGTCACAAGATTCTAGTGGCCCTATCTATTCACAACCGGGTCTGAATTATCCTAGCAAGTAACCATTTTATCATATTCCATGGCAACCACAACAACCGTTCCCATAGTATCAAGCTTATCTAGGTCCTAGTCAACAAGCATACCCCTATCTGGGTTACCAACGACAGAATCCATTTTTTGGTATGTAATGACCTATTTCCCAGGCGATTCTATCTTATCCTGGTTATGCTCAACCTTACCTTAATCAAGAGTTTCCATTTTTTGCAAAATTAGAATTATGTGATTTAAATCATCTCACCAATGATCCCAGTCATTATTTACCTTGGTGGCCGGTGATTCCTCATAAATTACCCTCTGACATTCCAAAATTCATTAGAAACTCGCGAGAAGACCCATCTATGCATGTCATGACTTATCATTTGTGGTGCTCATCTAATTCCTTAGATGATTATTCTGTTAGATTGCATCTTTTTCATCGAACACTTACTAGGTCGGCTACGAAGTGTTACATTGAATTACCACGAGCTTTGTTTGATAACCTTACAGTTTTGGCCACTACTTTTTTAACCCACTTCAAGTTACCCATCAGATATGAAACTGGAATGGAAATTTTTACAAGCTTTAAACATACCACTACTACTTATATATCGGATCATATAGATGAGTGGAATCATCATCATCGAATGGTTAAAATATTTGTTCCTGATCAGCTTTTGGCTGAGTGGTTTATTAAGTCTTTGTTGTCATCTATCACTGAGGATGTAGCCAAAGGCAGTTTTGTCATTGAAGAGAAAGTAATTTCTCATTCCCAGTATCTGGATCTGATTTACACCAGTCTGACATGCTCTATGAAAAAATTCCATATACGCCACGACCAAATTTTACTGTTCCTCCTGCTCCATATGGTCAGGACATTCATGCCAACGATGGTGTGATTGGTTCTGCTAGCACTCTGGTAGCAAGTCGACTATATATTCCTACACTTTTTTATTTCAAGTCAAAACCCTATTGCATTTCATCCTACGTCTTCTTCTGAAATCCATGCCATGTCATCTGACAAAGGAAAAAGTGACAAGTAACATGTAAATAGGAAGAAGGGGAAAGATAAGAAGAAATCAAATTCACCCCTGTAGGAAAAATCATCTGATTCATCTAGTTATTTTTGGAAACCTTGTTACCCTTGCTTGATATGTAATGAGGATAATTTTACGCAAGATTTTCCTCATCGCTCAGAAGTCCCAAAGCTTCTTAAGACTTCTGCCACATCTGCAGTGTTGAAAAATCCTTTTCCAAACCCGGAAACACATATGGCTGCTACGGCTCCTACTTATAGTCCGTAAGTGCTTATGCTATCTACCAGTAAGCCCAAAATTGATGTTTTTGTGTCGACTCAAAGTAAATATTACAGTAATGCATTGTCATTGTCAAATGGTCAAGCTAGAGATCAACCTACCACTTCGAATTCAACCCCATATGACTCGACTCTACCGCCTATCCTTCCAGAGTTAACAATAAAGCCACCGAAGGGAGTCATTCATAAATAGACATTAAACCCTCAAGCTCATGCAACTCAAAATTCTAATGTAGTAGAAGACCTAGCTCAATCACCTTCTGCTATGTCAACGCTTGAGGTTATTAAAAATTTTCCATCCTAGAAGCAGGCTTTGTTGTCTGCGATTGGTGGAATTGATCCAATGGATTCAAATATTCTAGTCTTTAATCACGCGGGCGATGTGCCACAATTACCAACACAACTAGAATTTTTTATTCAAGTACTTGTCCTGAATCACCTCATTCATCGCACTATCATTGATGAAGGTGCATCTACTTGTATCATGTCAACGAGTTGCTGGAAGTCACTTGGATCGTCGACTTTGTCACAATCACCTATGGCGTTGAAAGCTTTTGACGGTCGTGCATATACACCTTATGGAATTCTTAGTAACCTAGAAGTAGAATTAGGGGGGGAATCAGTTACTATTGAATTTGAGGTTATTAACGGACCCCTTGACTACAATATATTACTTGGAACACCGTGGGTTTATGTTATGGATATGGTAGTATCTACTTATTTTCGTATGCTCATCTTCCCCCATAAAGGAAGTATCACAACCATTCATCAACTCTCTTTCTTCTCCTCTGGTTCCCAGGTAACTAGAAGCATTTCATTTGTTCACGGACCCCCACCTTCTCTTCAGAAAATTGGTGTAGGACTCTTTAAGTATCCTTCCCTAATGGGCACCTTTTCATTACCATCGCCTGCGACATCAATAGAAAGCACAAATATATGGACCTACAATATGATATTTCCACTTCATCTGACTTAAGGAAGATTCCCAATGATTCTGAAGTAGTGAGGATGGGTGACATCATGTCGCTAAGTCCAATTGAGCTAGCATAGTAATCAATTTTCTTGGCTTATGCGGCGAATCCAAATCCTTTGTCGCCAATCGTTTGGGTTGATCGTTATTATATTTTGGTACTTATTCTGATCCTTTTTCACACGTATTCTCAACCGATGAGAGAAATATGGAATCCATGATGCTAGAAGAATAACCACAGGAATCATCACATCAATCATCCCATCTTCCAGATTACAGTGAAGATAATCCATTTGAACTATATCACCCTAATGTCGTTGATTTCTTGATGAATTCTATTCCTATCCATGCCATCGATTATGAGTGAAACACATTAATCCATATTTTTGAAGGAATGCAATAATACATAGAAATAAACATAAACATAGATATGTAGTGGAAATAATATTTGATTTGATTAATATCAGACAACAGAAATATTCTTACATACATAATGGAAATAAATTATCTAGGGCACTAGTAGCGTATCTATGAGAAGAGATGTGGTAGCTACATGCCTTTGAACTGTGTTACAATGAGGATTTAAGGACTATTTATTGTTTATAAATAATGAAAATCCCTAAAAAAACAAAAACCTAACTCTAGGAGATGAAGCACCAAAACTATGGGCCCCGTTTGGGTAAATTGGTATATCAATTTTCCCGGGGATGTAACTTTGGCATACGATCTCTGTTTGACTCGCTCAATACCTCATTAGAAATATATATCTGAGGACTACAACCTTTGAGTGAGAAACATCTATATATAAACTCATGTGTCTCCCAGTTTCCCAAAAAACATCATTTAGGGCCTCAAAACGGATCTGGAAGTTCTGGACCCGAAAAAATGCTAAAAATAGGAAGTTTTGTTAAAACCGAAAAACTGAGAGAAATAAAGGTGGGGGTTAAAATTGAATAGGTGGGTGGCCATCAATATCGACCTATATCATTAGGGCCTCAAAACGGCTCCAGAAGTTCAGGACCCGAAAACCTACTAAAAATAGTAAGTTGTGATGAAAGTGAGAAACTAAAAGAACCGATGGTGGGGTCCCAATGGAATAGGTGGCTGTCCACCAACATCCACCTAGATTATTCCTCCCCCCTTAGGAAGAAATGGTCCCCATTGCATTGAGATCCTCTATGAGATGATGCAAATTCTACTGAACTTGGTATTGGATTTGTCGAAGATGTCATGGACCCGCGGGCGGACATGTTGGATGCGCTCAGTAAATTTGGTTTTTTTATCAGCCTCAGATAGTACATGTGGGGATTATATCTGTGTGGTCGCATAAGGTATGAAAATATCAGGCGGTAGTATGCCTGGGGTCATAACAATGGAGTGCTTGACCTGATATTGTAGAGGAACCTTTGTGGGTGAGGAGAAAATGTCCTTGTATTCCTCTATGCCTTTGCCCATCTTATAATTTCGTGTATGGGAGCCCTGTTTCGAGGCTATGGCCACAATATTATTCTTTCCTTGTGGGCGAATGATAATGAAAATAAATTTCCTGGTTTGTGAATCAATCTAACTGCGTTGTTTTGGAGTAGTCAAAGAGATGGTAAGAGCTAGCGGTACTACCTTTGGTATCCTGTACAAGTTATTTCCCAAAGTAATAATAACAAAAAAGGGCCTAGAATAATACACATCATTCCACCTCCACAAGTATGGTTGGCCCAATAATACATCAGACACATCAAGAGGAGCAACATCACACAGTACCTCATCTGTGAAAGGCTTGATGTTGTACAGAAGGTGACACTTTTGGCGGACGCATATATTTCTTCCTTCATGAAGCCACCCAATGGTATACGACTATGAGTGTGCTATGGTCGATAGGCCGAGCCACTTCGTGACCTCTACTAAAATGAGGTTCTTTTGGTTTTCGTTATTGACAAGGAATTGTAGTGGAGAACCCTTCAACCACATATGTGAATCGAAGAGGCGCTCCCCCTCCTCTGGATACTCGGGATCCTCCCCCTGGATCTTGGTGGTGGAAAAAATGGCATTGGGATCCAAATCAATGATCTGCTTCCCTTTTTCATTTCCCTTCTCCGGTTCTGACTCAATATCAGAACATGCATCTGATTCGGGTGCCTTTAGTTCAGCCACCAATGACTGTTTGGACCGACACTCGTTTTTGTTGTGAGTGGGGTTGTTATCAAATTCTCACCACTTCCCCGTTTCCTTATTTGTATTTGTGGTGCTGTTATGAGTCATCCCACTTTGGTATTTCCCCTTTTTCTGTGATTCAGGGGCACCTTTCCCTGGCTTTGGATTTGCAGATCCAAAGTCTCACTTCTTCTGCTTAAATTTCTGCTCGATCTTGGCGGCATAGCCGCTATGCCGTGCCAAGTGATGTAATGTCAAGGAAATCCATTTCATCCTAAATTTATCTGTGCAAACAACTATGGTACTTGAGCACCAAATGTCTCTTTAAATATTTAATTCCCAAATTTGTGCGTAGGGTATGGAGAAAATTCATTAGTTTGTGCACATCTTGATCCCTTTGCTGCAACAACATTGTCCATTGGATGTACTTGTCCTCATAGCTCTCCACAAGGAAATATTGTTCCTTGATTTCATCTCAGAATGAATTCCAAGTGGGTGCTTCTAAGAACAGAGAGGGTTCCCTCTAGTCGTTTTTCTCGTAGTAGGTTTCCCTCTAGTCTTTGACATGGGGGGCGACTTTGACGAGTGAAAAAATAATATTTTCTTAGTCAAAGAAATCATGGATCGAGAAATACCCTTCCAGCAAATTTAACCATCTATCTCCAACATCTTCATCTATCTGGCCTTCAAATACAAGAATGTAAAATTTGACTTCTACCTTGAAAGGAGAGGTGCCTTCAGAGTGGCTGTTGGATGTAGATGTGTCGTCGTTGGATATTCATTGAAGGATATAGGAAAATTTATCCATCATGGTGTTCCTCTATTTCTCGAGGGCCTCCTTGAGAAATATTTTGATATAATCTCCTGCTCCCTCGTCTCTTTTTTCTTCCACCATGGGAGGTCCTCGGGGTTTGTGAGGCTCATATTGCAAGGGTTCAACCAAATCGATCCCTAACTCCTTATACCCTAACCTTGTTGGGGACATGCAAAGAAAAATAGAGAAAGAGAAGACCGCTATGATACCACTGATCTGAATTTATGTAGGAATAGATAATACACAGAAATAAACATAAACATAGATATGTAGTAGAAATAATATTTCATTTCATTAATATAAAATACCAGAAAATGCTTATAGACATAATGAAAATATACTAGCTAGGGTGTTGGTAGTGTATCTTTGAGAAGAGATGTGGCGGCTACATGACTTTGAACTGTGTTACAATGAGGCTAGAAGGTCTATTTATTGTTGAGAAACAATGAAAAACCCTAAACATCCAAAAACCTAACCCTAGGAGATGAAGTGCCAAAACTATGGGCCTCGTTTGGGTAAATTGGTACATCAATCTTCTCGGGGATGTAACTTTGGCACACAATCTCCATTTTATGCACTCAATACCTTGTTAGAAATATTTATCCGCGGAAAAAAACCTTTGAGTGAGAAACATAAATCTACCTATTTTGCTCACAGTTTTCCCAAAAAACATCGTTCAGGGCCTCAAAACGGCTACGGAAGTTCAGGACCCAAAAAAAATGCTAAAAATAGTACATTGTGATTAAACTGAAAAACTGAAAGGATTGACAGTGGATTTTCAAATGGAATAGGTGGGTGGCCACCAATATCCACCTGGAACATTAGAGCCTCAAAACGGCTCCGAAAGTTCAGGACCCGAAAACCTCCTAAAAATAGTAAGTTGTGATGAAAGCAAAAAAATGAAAGAACCGGTGGTGGGGGTCCCAATGGAATAGGTGGGTGGCCACCAATATCCACCTAGATCACCCATCAAATATCAAAGAAACGTTTTCTATCAATATTTCGACCAAACTAGGTATTGTAGAAAAAATTCATGTCGGTGCGTCTTGTTCTCTATCTGAACTTGACACTTATTGTGCTCTTTTTCATGAATTCTGAGATGTATTCGCTTGGTCATATGAGGAGATGCCAAGTATTGAATTCATCATTGTTGAACATGAGATTAAAATTTATCCTGATGTTAAGCTGGTGCGACAACGCCTTCATCTTGTTCACCTTAATAAAGTTGTTTCCATTAAAGTAGAGGTTGAATTTTTTTTGTTTTCTGGATTCATTTACCTTGTTCCGCTTACCGATTGGGTTTATAACATTGTTCCTGTCATGAGGAAACAAGGGACAATTAGAGTGTGTGTTTATTATCAGGATGTTAATCATGCTTGTCCAAAATACAACTATCCTACTCCCTTTATCGACCAAATTATTGATGAATGTGCCAGATGTGAAATATTTTCTTTCATGGATGGATTCTCCGGTTACAATCAGATTAATATTCACCCAGAGGACCAATATAAAACCACGTTTATCTGTCCCTGGGGTACATTTTCTTATCTCAAGCTCCCTTTTGGTTTAAAGAACGTTGGGGCAACATTCTAGAGGGAAATGAGTTATGCTTTACATGACATCAAGCACATAATTCAACCGTATCTGGATGACTTACTTGCACATTCACGAAAATGGGCTAACCACCCGCTACATCTAAGAGAGATATTTTTAATATTTCATCACTATAAAATATGCCTCAATCCATAGAAATATGTTTTTGGTGTTGGTTCTGGTCATTTGATTGGATTCGTTGTGTGGAAAGATGGAATTCGGCTTGATCCATTGAAGGTCCAGGCCATTCTTGATTTTCTTGCTCCTTCCAATCTGCTTCAGTTATAGAGACTCCAAGGGAAGGCTAGCTTTCTAAGGGTGTTCATTCCTAACTATACTGAAATGGCTAAAGGATTTACTCGACTCTTGAAAAATTGGATTCCCTTCCATTGGGATGAGGTTGTGCAAGCTTCCTTTGGTGTTTTTAAAGATACCCTGATCCAAGCATCATTAATCTATCCCCCAAATTATCAGAGTGCAAATTTCTTGTATCTCGCCACTGCAGATATAATAATCGCTATGGTTTTAGTCTAAGAATAATATGGGATTGAACATATGATATATTATTTGAGTCGTAATCTCAATAATACAAAATTTAAGTACACATACGTTGAGAAGCTCGCTTTGGGAGCCATTCAAGATGTACATATATTTCACCATTATATCTTGCTCCGAAAGACCATTTGCATTTCAGATTGCAACCCTATGAAATATATTATGCCACGTCAATTTCCGGGGGGAAAATATTAAAAATGGAACGTCATTTTTCAGGAATGTGATTTAGAATTCATCAAATCCAAGTCAAAGAAGTCTTTGTTGTTTGCTAAGCTTTTCTGTGACCTTCTTTTGAGTAGCATCGATCCTATTATGGAACCATCAATTCTGGAAGAGTATTTCTTTCTGGTCGAGTCATCTGACCCATGGTATGGATATTTTATCATCTATCTCTAGGCCCAAGCTTTTCAGCCCAATACCTCTCACTCGCAACAATGACGTATTCGATACCAAGCCAAAGATTATATGATCATCGATGATACACTTTATCATCGTGGTGTCAATACAATTTTGCATAGGTGCCTCACAAATGAGGAGGCCGAAGAAGTTTTAAATGATTTCCATTCTGGTGCATGTGGTGGAAATTTTTCTGGTTATGCTACCACATAGAATATTCTCCACACTGGTTACTTCTAGCCTACCATATTTCGCGACTACATTATCGCAATTAGAAGTTGTCATGATTGCTAGATATTTGATCATAAAACCCGCTTGCCACCAGCACCAATGCATCTTGTCGTCACTGTTGGACCATTTGAAAAATGGGGCATTCACTTCATGACATGTAAACCTCACTCGGCCTTGGGGCATGGGTATATTATTGTCGTTTTTGACTATTTTACCAAGTGGGCCGAGGTGATGCCTACATTCAACGACATGGGATAGACAACTGCATTTTTCTTTTTTAACCATGTGGTTACATAGTTTGATGTACCACAAGCCATAGTCACAGATCATGGAAAACATTTTCGCAATGACATGATGGATGAGTTGACTACGAAGTTAGGACTGTCACATGATAGTTATACCCCTTATTATCTGCAAGCTAATGGACAAGTTGAAGCTATCACCATGCTTCTTAATAATATGCTTGAACACATGATTGGGGTTCATAAACGAAACTATAATTTGATCCTATACTCGGCTTTGTGGGCATATCGAACCTTGGTGAGAAATTCTACTGGATTTACTCCCTTTCAGTTGGTTTACAGTCTGGAAGCTACCTTACTGATACAATGCAAAATACCATCATTGAAACTCACAATTGACTTGCTACCTGAAACTTATGAAGAAGAGGCATGTATTTTAGATCTCATCCATCTAGCTGAAACACATCGTGAAGCTGCACTGGCCAATGAAGCACATAAGAGATGAATTAAGGCGCAATATGTCCACAATGTCAAGCCTCGTACCCTCTCAAAAGGAGACCTGGTCTTTCTTTATGATCAAGAAGCTGATAAGATAGGAATAGGGAAATTTGAACCATTATTGTAGGACCCCTACATTGTCAAGAACATTTTGGCTAAGGGTGCCTATGAGTTGGTAGATTATGATGGGATTCCATTGTCGCAACCTCGAAATGGGTTGTATCTTAAACATTACTACGCCTAATTTTGCATAGTGAACACAATATTATATGCTTTGATTGTGTGTGTGTAGCAGTGTGTCTTTTATATTTTTTCATGTGGTTAGTAATCTTCTTTGCATTTTTTGCAAATGTCAGAATCTTCAGAACCATTTGTTGGATATGCCAATGGTTCTATTCATAGTACTCAGAATTTACCCTTCGCATCATGTGCCATATTTTCTCGAAGTGGAAATTTAGTGAGTTTCCAAGGGATTTGTATTGGTCGATCGACCAACAATATCATTGAGTATAGCAGGTTGATTGAACTACTCTCTGATGTCATTTCACTTGGAATTTTCCACATCATCATCATGCTGGACTCATAAATTTTCGTACAACATCTTACTGGTGTCTATACTGTTCGAAATCTAGCAATTCATCACATGTTCCTTAGAGTTCTTATTTTGGAAAGACATTTTAATTACATTCAATATCAACACATTTCCAGAAACTTTAACACTTGGTTTATTCATTGGAGAACTATATGTTAAATAGAAATTTTCAACATATGTAAAGATATATTTTCAATTAATGTCATACAATTGAATATGATTGCACATAATCATAGGAAAAAACTGAAATTAAAATAGATTTATATCAAGTTTTTTACAAAAATTGTGTCCAAGACATGTTCGTCATTTGACCGCAAAATGTATACAGACATCATAATCTAATTAAACCAAGTGATGCTCATGATACCAGGTCACTTCTTGGGATATCATGCGCAATAGCCTCATCTAACAGCTAGGCACACTAATGGTATGGAGCTACAGCCTTATAGGTAACTCCTTGATCCGGGCATCCTATATCCCAAGAGTCAATCCCTCCACATGCTGTTGAAACTCAACAAGAGTCTCGAATAAATCCAAATCCTAAAGGAATGCTCTCTTGACATTCCTCTTTGTTGGTTCTCCTGCCTATTGTGCACGAACTACTGGTTGAATGGTACCTAAATCTGCATATATAAAACATATTTAGTTTAGTCTTGGAAACATAAAAAAACACAAAAACATGTAAAAAAATCCAAAAAATAAAAAACATGGTCAATATTTTACCTATAATACCCCACTAAGTGTCGATTGGTAAAATAAAATCTAGATCTCCATGGAAATCCATCCCTGCATATGAATGCTCCTCTATGAACATGTTTTGTCTTTGGAGCCAACTGAAGAATGTAGTGGAAAACAAAATCGATGACTAACTAGCATGTCTAGCCATCAGCTCGACCCACCGCTGTATCCGTGGATCTCTAGGACTAGCTAATCCCAGTGTCACATGTTGTAGCTGCATCAATGGAACTTTCTCCAAAATAAAATTGATCAAGATCGACTCATAGCTGAAATTTTTGATCCTTCAAATTTTTACCTTGGTTAGCTATTCTTTCATCTAAAGGAGTATTGCTTCATCCTAGTTGAACATGGCCAGCTCGAGACACTCAAGCACATACTACATGTATGATATGTTCGTGACATGTAGTGTCACACTGCGAGCTAGCTTTGCTATGGTGAATAGAAGCATTCACAAAGGCATATCAAGTACATCTTTGATATTTATCTTTCCATCTTTTCTAGGCTTAGTTCCTAGTCGACAAAACTGTTGAATGTAGTCCTTCACTATTTCACCTCCACATATGGATCCCACAAGGGAAAGGGGGGCACCACGTCTCGAAAAACCTCTCAGAAATTAGATCTCATCAAAACGTATTGGGAGCACTTTGTCCCCAATGTGAAATTTTGGTAGTGTCGGGTCCCGTGAATGGATCAAGAATTGTAATAGTTCCATGTGTTGCCTCATCCCTGAAAATATGAATTACTTGAGAAACCCACAGTCTCTAAGGGCTCTCATAGTGCCAGGATCATTTAGGGAAAGCATATCATGTTCTTAATGTTTTCTTTCTCACCATTTAATCGAAATTATAATCCAATCAAAGTCTGAATTCACACCATAGGCTTAGTTAGGAACCATTCCATGCAAAAAACTAGAGAATTTTTGGGCAGAAAACAAGATGCAAGTTTCTGAATTGCACCCAATGCACTCCCGAGTGGAAGACAAAGCGTTGAGAGGAATTGGCCTTCTTTCTAGCCTCTCTGCAATGCACTTTTCGACATCCAAGGGTGTGTTGGTCCTATGGCATTGTATATTTACCCTAAGAGCCCCAAAACACTTCAAAATGTGCAGGTAACCGAACAAGAATGAAACCAATAGAAAGATAAAGGTAAGATCTTCTACCTACTCAAGACGACACGAGAAATGATCCACATAATATGTTGCAATCAACCACTGAAGTTCGAGGGTAAAATTGGCTCAAAGCACTGAAATTTGAATGGTAAATGTGAAATGGTAAAAATGATTTGGTAATTTTTTATTTTAATAGTCCTTTTGGTTGACTTATGAATATTTAATGAAATGAATATGGTTTTTACCCATTTTTACTATTTAAATAGGTATTTTTAATCCATTTGATGGTTCTTTGAGTAGGTTTATAGCTCATTACAATGAGTTGGTTTTGCATGATCGTGAAATGAAATTTTTACCTCAAAGCATACTTTTATCTCTTTTTTGAGCTTTGTTAAACATGAAAAAGGAACTCAAAGCACACTTTTATATATTTTTCGAGCTTTGTTAAACATAAAAAAGGAACCCCCATGGAGTTCTCTTTCAGCTCTTTTCAGACTCCCAAAACATGAAAAGATTTTTGAGCACTTTTTCTTTTGAGCTAGTAAAAGGAATTGAAACAACATCTACTCAATATAATTTTAACCCTTTTCTAGAATGAGATAGATTATTTTTACAAAAAATGAAAACCCTAGTCGAACATGGCTAGGAGGTTCTCTTAGGTATTATTTTATGCTTTTTCGAATCTGAGGGACTATTATATGAAAAATAACTTGAGGAGTTTTCTTTTACTCCCCTTTTCAAACTCTCTAAACATGAAAAAGGACTGAGCTTTCATAGTCGTTAGATTCTTTAAAGCATCAAATAGCGAAAAACTTTTCCATCATGAAAATATCGAGTTTCACCTTCGCTAGACTCGTTAAAGCATAAAATAGTGATAGATTCACCCAAAGGCTGGTATTATACATAAATCATAGGTTATCCTCCTCAACCTTGTCAAAAAATAAAGAGGTACCGGTCAGTAATGGTTGGGGAAATTGGAAAGGGATAAGACACTTTATGGTAGCAAGTCTCTCTTAAACATGACACTTATTCACTTCATCTCCGTGATTTTTTGGGTTGGGTAATCTGCTTGACGGTCTATAATACCTATGGTCTATCACACCATCCATCACTTTAGTTTTGGGTCAAATGTTGCCCAGTCATTGAGTGTCGCCGATATGTTCAAGAGAAGTCACTCAGTTATTCCTCATCCTTCGAAATACTGATAAACCTTCATTTCATGACCACTATCCCTAACATTGCTTCATCAGTCACATTATATCTCCAAAATAATTACTCCCGTTTCATGTCATTGATGGGGGAAACATCAATTCCCTCTTGCAACGAGTCACTTTTGTCGACATCAAATCATCATCCAGGAAGTTGACTTAGAAACAATCTTTCAATACCTTGGAGCTTTCTTACATCAATGGCAGGTTTCTCGCTTTCGGTCACAGGTTGACATCACAGGTCTTTGTCTGAAAGAATTTGTATGGTGTTCGACATCAAATCATTTATTCACACTATGCAGAATGTACTATAGTACCTTGAGAGAAATTATCATTAATAGTGGTTTCTCTCGCATCTGTTAATGACTCACATCATTGGTTGGTAATCAGACGGTGTCTTCCCATTTTCGACTTCAGATCACATATTCGCATGGTTAGACTCGTCCTTTAAGAGATCAAGTGAACGAGATAGAAGACCTCAGATCTAGTTTCATCCATATGAACTACATTTTTAGGAGTAGTACCAAATCATCCGTATGATGTTCATTATTCATATGGTCATCCTATCATGGGTCTATATCTGTAGATGAATTTATGATGTTATGACAGTTTATGTAATGAGTATGGAATATGCCTCCCTTAGCAATTCATTTCCATGATGAACATATATCATGAAGTAATGTATTATAATTGATGTAGGTCACCATCCGCTTCAGTTCTTTCTCATCACGTCATAAAGAAAATCACTCAACATCATCATTTTTGACTTCATGCTTTAGGGGGCAGCTGTTACAGGTCAATTTGGGCATCATCCTAAAATAGAGATCAATATCTATTAGGGTCTATCAAACTCTAAATTAGTTGCTACATTCCCCAAACAAGTCATTCCATTGGTGTTTTTCCTTCATGAAACTTTCACTTCTTATATGCTAGTTGAAGTGCCCCATCGAGCCATCAATGCACCCCTAGACAACAGTAACTGCTTTGTAGAGCATCTACTCCAATGCAAGGTTGCGTTGCAAAGGATTTAGGCCCACTTTAGAGTGTTTTGGTCGACTGGGAGTGAATTTTTCATTGGATTCTGGGAATCTTCCCTACCTCTAGTGGCTTCTAGAAGTTGTTCCAGCTTTCACCTCATCTGATCACTTCGAATATTGACACCATGAGACCATTAAACCTGTTATCCCCCTCTTCCCATGAACAAGGAAACCTCTTAATCAATTTTTAGGAAAGCCTTTAAATGATTCATTTATGTCAAAATACCTTCATATAATTTTAAATAGAGCAGTGATCATAGTGCACAAGAGAGAAAGAATTTTTGTTAAGTAGAGTTATGCTGGTGAGATCACAATTCTTGGAGGTATTGTGCATGTATTGTGATGTTGCTGGATGTGATGAGGATGGGACTAAAGCTGGATGAGTGACAACAAACTAATCAGCTGGTTGTAATCTTCCTTATACTTCATAATAAAGACATTTTTTCCTTTCCTAATGCACGTGTCAATGATGTTATATGTGTATTTATGAATTTAATCGATTCAATTTGTTTAACTTGAATAGGTCATATTTCCTTTCCGTTGTTTTTTGTCTTTTGTTTTCCATTGCAGGTATCAATCAAGCAAGTTCAGTCAGATTGAGAGCAGTGGAAGTGATGAAGGGAGGTGAGGAAAAGCAAACATATTACAAGTAGGTTTTCCTCCCTTTATCTATTCATTTTAAGAAAAAGGTCAGATATCTTTCTTTCTATTGTTCTAAGTGCACTACCACACTTAGGGAAAGCATACTTATCTGTAGGTTTGATTTCCGCAAAACAGATGCCACGTGGGCTAATCGATGGCTACCACGTGGCCTCCCAATGTCATATTAAAATTTTATATTATGACCGAACTGAGCCTCATCAGAGTTGAACACGGGGCCTCTCATCGAACAACATAGTGCCTTACCATTGTGACATGGGTGGTTATTAATATCTATGGATCAAAAGTTGAATTTAAACTTTATTACATAGGCGGTTGGGGGATGGGGTTGGGGTTAAGCCCTGGTCCCTAGTCACCCCACACCCATGAGACTTCAGGAATAGGGCGGCAAGGTCTCGAGCTTAACCCGAACCCCAAAACCCCAGTTTCATTATGTAGCAACCACGGTTTGGTGGCGGTTAGAACCCCCAAAAGTTACAAAAACTTACCACATTTCACACCAGAGTTTCAGCATGGGTGTTATAACCCCGGTACCATATATCACTACCAAATTCAATAGTTTGGGTTGGAGTTTAATTTTTGGGCACGTAATATGAAACCAACCTCAATGGTAATTCAACTAAACCTCAGTAAGAGCACAGTTAAACAATTGGACGGAGTTGGCTTAACCATCGAATCCCATGGCGGAGGTAACGCCACATGGACCCATCATATCTATTCATAGGGTCAATGGGCAGTTAAAATAGGAAATAAAATGCACCCAATCTGGTGTGAATCTTGCTGATGTAGGGAAAATTTATTGTTTGGTGGTTCCAAAAAAGGCAGATGTGTAGGATGGTTAGCAGACCAGTGCAATTTGTAGATCAATTAGCAGTAAAAATTCAAAATAGCATAAATTCTTTGGTTTTTGGCCAATTTGAGCCCAACAAGAGCCCAAATAGGGGTGTTTTACTGTAGTAGAGCCATTGGAGACATTATTTTTTCATTATGAGCACTAAAAATCCATGTAATCACATATTTTAAAACTTAATGACAAAGGCCTAACATTGGAAGCTGGACCAGGAGATGTATCCCACGAAGGGTGAATTCCTTCATCATTTTGTGATCTTGTGTTACTGTTTATGGTATTATTGTCTCTTTTTTTATGCTAAAAAACTGAGTTAAAAACACTTAATTTATGTGCTTTTGCAACTTTCCTAACTTCCTAAAATACATAAAAAATTAATTGCACATTTCATCAAACCTTCAAGTTTTAAAATATAGACCAGTTTGGTATTAAAGCTTTGGTTCTTTGGTTATATTGAAGGTTTAATTTTGTTGCAAGTTTTTTTCGATGCTTACAATATTGAAGCTCAAAAGAGGAGAAGTAAAGCTTGTGGGAATAAGTCCTCAAGCTACTGCAAGGAGATCACATCTACCTCAATTTTCACCACAAGTTTCACCTCAAGTTCCATTCAAGGCCTCATCAGCCATGGCACATGAAGGAGAACCTGAAAATCTTTTTGAGGATTAGAAGACTTCTAGAAAAATCATCCTTTTTAACGAATGGGATGGTGAAACCTCTGTATGAGGAAAGGAACTGAAGGGTGTAAGGAGAGAGCTCAAATCCTCCAAAGGGAAATGGAGGAAATAGAAACAAACCTCCAAAATGGAGTGGAGGAAATGGTGACAAACCACATCTACCTCCACCTTTCTCTTCACCTTCATCTTCACCATAATCTTCTTCTACATCAACCCCTTCACAAACACCTCCACATTCTCCAAAGGGACATGATAAAACTCCATTGTTAAAACTTGACATAAATTTTGAATTGCCTATGTATAATGGAGAGTTAAATGTTGAGGAATTACATAATTGGGTTCATCAGCTTGAAGTGTATTGTTTGATACAAGGATCAAAGATGATGATACCAAGATTGAACTTGCTTCTTTAAGCCTGGAAAGTGCATCACTCATTCGGTGGGAAGCCAAAACTCAAGAGGATATCAAGAAAAGAGGTAAGATCATAACTTCTTGGAATGAATTTGTGGCTACATTAAGAAGAAAATTTTATCCTTGAACATACATGAAAAAAGATATAATGGATTGGAAAAACTTTAGGAAAGAAAAGGGCCAGAGTGTGCAAAGTTATACCCAAGAGTTTAGAACAAGAGCATTGATTTTGGGTGTATATATATCTTATCAAGACACTCTACTCAAATACATTGGAGGTTTACATAGTTACTTGAGACACACAATTATCATGTTTAACCTTACAAATCAAGATTAATTTTATGTACAAGAAACACATTTATAAGAGAGAGGGAATAATTTTACCCAATAGGGCAGAAAAATCCATTCAAGGGTGGAGTCAAAGGAAAGGGGAAATTCAAAGGAAAAGGGAAAAATAATGCTTCTATCAAGAAATAGGGAGAAAAATCACATGCAAACACTTTTCTAAAGAAGGCCATGATGAAGACCATCATTGGAAACTTCATCCGGAAATAAGACCCAAACAATTTTAACAACAAAGGAAAGGAAAATATTGTTGCAACTACACAAAATGATTTAGGATCTGATTCGGGAGATGAAACAAAGATATAGACCATGGGATTGAAAGGTAAGGACTCTATTTCAAGTACTATTTCTTCTAGTAACCTCAATGAAAATCAAAATGATAAGGAAATAATACATCTTTTCCATATTAGAGTTATCTCAAAAAATAAAATATACACTCTATTTGATAGTGGATCACAAGAAATCCTCATTTCATAAACCATTGTCAAGAAATTGAATTCAGAAACCCTCCCTCATCCTAAACCTTATCCTTTAGGTTTGGTATGTGATAATTAAAATTTTCAAGTGACTGGAAAATGCAAACTAAAATTCTCCATCACTGCAAACTTCACTAATGATGTAGAACTTGATGTAGTTCCACTAGACATATGTGGTATTGTTTTGGGAAGCCCATATATTCATGATAGAAGATACATCTTTCATTGGTATGAGAACAAGTATCATTTTTTTGAAGATGGTATTAATTACATTGTTACAACACATCACAAAGCATTAAATCTGTCTCTTATGAATGCTGGACAAATGAAGAGGCTGTTAATTCTAGCAAGAATTCTGTACTTTTGATGATCAAACCCAAAAATGATGTTGAGAATGTAGTCTTCCAAGGTTGCAATGAAAAGTTAAAATATGATTTGATTGAGGTTGTTAATACCTATGATGAGATGTTTCAGGAGCCTAAAGGATTACCTCCTAAAAGAGGAATCCAACATGAGATCCAATTGCAGTAAGATTGTCCTTTTCCAACCATTGGCATGTACATGATGTCAGTCAAGGAAAATGCATAAATCAAGAAATAAATCCAAGAGTTACCTGATAAAGGGGTCATATGAGCAAGCACAACGCCATGCGTGTCACCTATTGTTTTAGTGCCAAATAATGATGGTACATGGTGCATGTGTGTGGACTTTAGAGCATTGAAAAAAAATAGAGTAAAGAATCATTACCCTCTTCCTAGAATTGATGATTTACTTGATCAATTGAAAGATGTTGTTTATTTCATTAAGTTGGACTTGAGGAGTGGCTATAATCATATTAGGATTGTTGAAGGAGAGATTTGGAAGATAAACATCAAGACAAAGAAAGGATTGTTTGAGTCGTTGGTTATGCCTTTTGGGATTTGTGATGCTCATGCTACACTCATGTGGGTTATGAATGATGTTCAAAGTCATTTTCCTGATGATTTTGTGATATTATACTTAGATGACATATTGATTTTCAGAAATTCCCATGAAGAGCATGTCATGTATGTCAGGATAGTACTAAATTTATTAAAGAAGGAAAATTTATTTTTAAATATCTCTAAATTCGAATTTGGAAAATTTTCTTTATTTTACTTGGGTCATATTGTTGGAGGGGGCTATTTCAATATACATCCATTAAAGTTTGAAGTAATTTTGAATTGGAAGAAAACCAAGACTGTGACAGAGGTTAGAAGTTTCTTGGGAGAAACCTAATATTGGAGAATGTTCATATCTAACTTTTCTTCCGTTGCAACTCTATTACATGCATTGAAAATTATTAAACAAGTTTTTAGTGGGGAGGAAAACAAAAGAAAGCCTTTGATTCATTTAAAGGTAGAGTCAGTTCAACAACCATACTTGCACTTCAAGACTTGAGACAATCATTTGAGATACAAACTGATGCAAGTGACTATGCCATGGGTGTAGTCTTGATGCAACATGGTAATCCCATCCGTTTTCATTCTAAAACTTTTAATTGTGAAGTGATTAACTATCCTACATATGAAAAAGAATTGTATGCATTGGTGCAAAGTGTGAAAAAATGGAAACATTACTTGATGGGTAAGGAAACTATCATTCAAACTGATCATCAACTATTGCAATACTTGCAATCACAAACAATGCTACAAAAAGCGAGGAACTTCATATGGATGGATTTCTTACAAAAATTCCACTTGGTGACAAGGTATAAGAAAGGTATCTATAACAAGGTTGTTGATAGAGTTTCTAGCCCAATTGTTAGTGCATCCATTATTATTAAGCATAATTTTATCATGCATGAGAGCTATGTTGAGAAATATTCTCTAGATGAGGATTTTAAGGACGTATATGCAACTTTGTGTTAAGGTAACCAAGTAGAGGAATTATATTATCATTTGCAAGATAACTTGTTGAATCATCTTGGAAATCTATGTCTTCCATATAGAGAAAGAGTCAACATCATAAGGGAAGTGCATACTTCTCTTATTGCTGGTCATTTTGGTGCAGGAAATACAGTGGCACAATTACAGAGGTATTGTTACTGGCCTCGTATGCTTTAAAGTGTGTCCCGATATGTAAGAGGATTCTCTTTATGTGTTTTTAGTAAGCCTAGCAATATAAAGTTGGGATTGTATACTCCAATTCCTATACCTTCCCATCAATTGGAAAGTGTTTCTATGGATTTTGTAGGAGGTTTACCTATGTCTAGGAAAGGTCATGATTATCTTTACGTGGTTGTGGATCATCTCAATAGTATGTGTATTGTGATGCCTTGTAAGAAGCAAGTTACAACTGAACAAACTGCAAAATTTTTATTTTAAAATGTATGGGTACATTTTGGATTTCTCACACCCATTATTTCTGATTGAGATTCTCGATTTTTTGGGAAATTTTGGTCAAGCTTGTGGGGAATCATGGACACCAAATTGAAAAAGAGCGCAATATTCCATCCGCAAATAGATGGTCAAACTGAAGTGGTGAACAGAATGGTAATATATCTTCTTCGTGGTTATTGCATCAAGCATCTTAAGTCATGGGATGAACATTTTCACTATATTCAACGTGCTTACAATCGAGATAAGCATTCATCGACTCAAACATTGCCATTTGAGGTAGGTTTGGGATAGTTACCAAAATATCCTTTAGATTTTATCTTTGGGAAGGATGTTTCTATTTTTGTACATAGTGACATAGATAAGGAAAAAATATTCATTAAAAAGTTGGAAGAGAGCCAAGATAGGTACATGACAATACATGATAAGCATCATGTTGTTCAAAATTTGAAAGTGGCAGATGAAGTTTGGCTTCACACTAGCAAGGAAAGACTCCAAGGAGAAGGTAAATATCTTAAACCAATCAGATATGTTTCATTCAATATTTTAGAAAATATTGGTAATAATTCCTTGAGGTTAGATTTTCCTCCATATATGAAAATATATGTAGTTGTTAATGTTGAAAATTTGAGATTGTATGAGCTTCCTTTGACTGAATATCAAGGAGAGAATGTTCAGATTCCTTCAATTGAATATTTCTCTCCTAAATATCTTGAAGAATTGTAGCCATAAACCATCCTTAATAGGAAAAGAAGGACTTCAAAATAAGGGAACATGAAGTACCATCGTGTGGGGCTCAAAGGGATAAATCCAAGAAAATCCAAATGGATTGAGATTGGAAGGGTGAGGGAACTGCTACATGATCTGTTTGTTGACTGAAAATGATCTTTGGAGGTGAAAAAGCTGCCAGTGGGGAAGAATGATCTAGTGGATCAGTAAAGTTATCAAAATTAAAATGGTTCAAAAGTTCTTGAAACTAGTGCCAAAATGTAGATCTCATTCCCCTGAATCCAACGCAACTTGAATTGCTCAAAACCAATATCATATGCTCTGATATCACGTTATGATTGTTTTCCTAAACAAATAAATTTTTTTGCAGGTAGGTCAGGTATGCTGACTGGGAAGTTCGTATGTTAACTGGGAAGGGTGACTGGGTAGGCCGACTATATTTTGAGGACAATGACATGCTGCCAAGTGTCCTCTTTAGATTGGTTCATTGTTGTTGCATTTTGATCGGTTGATTATGTGGTTTGAGGTGGTCAAATGGGTGGAGACCACGTGGTCCAATGGATGGATGCCTCATGAGAGTCAAACACGAGACCTATTGTTGAACAATATGGTGCCCTACCGCCATGTTATGGGTGGTTCTTAATATATATAGATCCGTTGTAGCTGCTACAACAACACCCCAAAATTTTGGGTGCATTAAAAATTTCGAGTCCCCCTTCTGCTTGTTCAAAACATTAGGGTTTTAACATGAGCCCCAGTGAGTTTGTCTCCCACATGGCCTCATTCCCAATCACATCATGCTTACCATTCTATGGTTTGGCGAAACCCTAATTTATCCAGAATGATCCCCTCCCTATTTTAAACTAACTCATATTCCCCTGGAGCACACTCTCATTAGCACCACATGCCATGAAGGTAAGATTCATCTAGAATAAAGGTCCCTGAGTTCAAGATTGGTTTCCCATTCTCGACATGTGCATTCAGGCCAGTGGTAACACCTCCTATCGCAAACCCCGCCTCGCCTTAGTCCTCGTCCCCTCAAATGCATTCAAATTCCTAAAATTGCCATCTTGATTGAATACATTGGAAACTTTACATTGTCATGACTATTATCTCAGTCATAATTGACCCATTTTCAACCAAACTTACTCACCATCATGAAAACACATTGATATTGTAGTCGGTGCATTAAGTATATGACATATCTCCTAGAAGCACCTTCACCATGGATTTTTAGGCATTCTATTTGGCTTCTCCATCGAGCTTCTGGTCTCGTGTTAATTATTTTTAAATTTAGAGACATCATTCTCTAAGGTAACCATGACTAATTTATATTATAATGTTTCATATAGATCGAGTCCATGGGGAATATATTCAACAATATCGCCATCACATGGAAGGAAGAAATCGCAACTAAAAATACAGGGACTCGATTCCGTAACTCGACAGGTTTATCCCCAGTCCATAAGAAAGGCATAAAAGGGATGAAAATTGGGGAACTTGAGATCATGGTTAAGCCACATCGTTTCCCTTTCTATTGCCTCATTCATGAAGTGTGAGCTGTAGAGGCTAATTGCTTATTTGATGTCAGAAGCCTATTTCAAACCAAATGTCGAGAAGCAATATTGGGTGAACAATGTACATATCAGTTTCCTGCTGCTCCTCCACACGATAATTATTACACACCTTCATACCTTCCCCTAGATACCCACTACTACTATGGCTGAGACATGCATGATAGAAATTTCCTGGTGATCATCAAGTGGCTAACGCAACACCAACACTCGTTATCGCACAGGTGATTGGGGAAAATCATGCAGATATTGTTTATTGCAGAAGGGGATGGAAAAATTATATGTGTATGCATGATAGGTTTTGTGCACTATCAGAACATCCTCCAGAGACACACTCCCACCATGATATAAGCATGTATGGCACAGCGCCGACGTCCGATATCACACAGGTTTTCTCTACGAATGCTAACATCAGTTCTCCTAGAGGGAATATACCCATAATGTTGCCACCACACAGATTTCTTAATAAAATTTGACTTCACCATCAAAATTTATTTCAGAAACTCACTCCCACCATGGTCTAAGCGTGCATGGTGGATATCCCCTGGGTGGTCATTTGGTGCCAAATGGAGCACCAACACCTGTTGTCACACAGGTTTCTCGATGGGTGTAGTTTCCTTAATTTATGTGCTGATGCCATAGTTGAGACATATGGTGCAAACATCAGTTGTTACAAGAAGAGGAGTGGAGCAGTTAAGTCGCACGAGTCCCATCGATGAACCCTAGCCAAGAGTGCGCCCTCTAGCTCGTTGCAACCAGTTGCTGAGTTGCAAACATCTCAGAGCAATGAGTAGTTCTACCAATTTGATTCCCTGAACATCCGACCTCCATAAATCGCACAAGTCACATTGTGGGACTCATGAAAGCAACCAAGAATCATGACCAGTCATGTGGTGCAACTACATCACCTTTGGCAAAGTCACAGTTTCACCCACCCATCGCTAAGTCGCACGCCTAAGGCATGAACAGAAGATGTTACCTATCACAAGCTATGACTATGTGACTTCCATAGTCGCCAAGTCGTAGGGTCGTACCCAAGAGAATCCACAACTCGACGCGACTCTCCGAATATGCAACCTCCATACTCGAGTTGTGACCTCATGTAAAATCAATGCCTGTCAGAGAATGAGTGTGTTATTAAACACGTCCCTAAAGGGATAGATGATTTCGAGAACATTTTGAGCCTTGTTTTGAGAACATTCCTTTCTGGTTAGACGACATTGAAATATTGGCTCTAGTTTGTAATAAATTGTTCCAGGAGAACATTTGGCTGCAACATGCCAGATACATGACGAAATACACAACATGATCCCCAACATAATGTGTTATCCATCTATGGGTAAAGAGGCCAACCCTTAGAAGGTGCTATAGATTTTGTTCTCATTGCCACTCTTTAGGAAAATAAAAGTATAAATAAGTGTTGCGATGGCGAGAACCATATAAAGGAATTTCTATTTCGTGGGATAAGTAAAGTTTCTCGTGTTGGGGTGAACTTGCCGTAGGCCATGAATTTCCATAAATGCCCAGAAGGAGTCTTGACGAGAAATAAGGAAGCATATGATGGTGGAGAAGGGAATCACATTCGTTGGAGGTACAGGAAGATTTAGGCACGCATCAAGAACCATCAAAGCTTAATCATGTAATGTAGGAGGCAGTCATAAACTGAAGAAAACGCCTAAATAACGAACATGAATTTTTTCCTTCAAAGATTTGCTGAGAAGGATTTGGACTAAGGATTTCATTTACAAGCTGCACACGAAACATTGTGGCGTGAGAAAAGACTACACAAGGGTCTAAAACTACATTTTTTTCTTTAAATGAATGTTCTTTAAATTAATGGGATGAGTTTCCTACATTAATTTTTACTATAAATACTGTGACCCGTGTTTTCTGTATCATGTAGAAGTGGTCGATGCACTGAAAAAAATCTAGGGATTTTTGAAAAGCGAGGTGGATCCTTACAAAGCCCCAAGAACCTCACTTTAAGCTAAAAGGCACCCGATTACTTGCACAGGACTGATATATAGGAGAAAACATCCTATTATGAAAAACTTGAGATCACCAAAAGAGAAATGTAGAAGGGAAAAACAAGGTTGCGACCTCCCAGGTAGCGACTAACCTCAGGTCGTAGGTCGCAGATGACCCTGGGTTGCAGGTCACAAAGGACCTTGGGTCGCAGGTTGCGAATGACCCTGAGTCGCAGGTTGCGAATGGCCCAAGTCGCAAGCCAACCCGACAGTCGGGAATACCAAGAGTCAAGGGAACCCAAGAGTCATCTCAGCTTATATGTACAACTTTAGGAGCTAAAGAAATGAATTTTATATTTGAAATGGAAGCCAATATGAGACAATGAATCCGTGCTTGAGAGCTAAAGGCACTCAGCTCTTGGTATCAAGTAGAGACAGAGATAGCGAGGCTAGGGTTTTGGTATCATGAATTGAGATGAATAGCCCATGTTCCACTATTTGGTTTTGACGAGTATGTATTTGAAGTTGAATTAGCATTAATAATATATTATCTTTTCTGGCACTAATTCATATGCTTTCTTGTGGTGAGAGTACTAGCTATCTAATATTTTCACTATGTTTGTACATGTGATTTCATGCATGAAAATGGATGTGAACTAATTCGCAATGGTTGCATGTAAATTTGCTTTCAAATTAGTGTTTATTTGTTCCTTTCCATGTCAGTAATCTATTGTGAACTAATTTTCAATCAACTTCTGGCATGTTTTCTTTCATGTATGTCTGACTGGGTTTTTCATCTCACCGATCCCACTCACAGTGTACCCCCTTTTATTTTGCTGCTTAGACTTGCTTGTATCTTTGTTTGTGGTTCATCAATCTTGGGTTTATTTTTCTTCATTGATTGGTAATTTCACCTTTGCTCTGCTTCATCATCTTCTCATCCAACAACTAAGAGTGCAAAAACTTATGGTGGTAGCCGGGCCCACATACCGGATGGGTCTCTTATCCCAAAGGGTGTGAGGCCTAATCAGGACCTTTCACCGAGGAGACCTTCTTGTTGTCAGTGGTACAAATTTTCCCATCAACAAATTGGCACTAGAAGGAGGGTCAGATGATAAGTTGAGCCCTTAGAGCCTGCAGTTAGTCTCATATCTGTAAATGGTTCATCCAAAAATCATTTTCCTAAGATGTTTATCAGATTTATTTGGTTCTCGATGCTCAATCCTCGATGAACCTCTATATCACTTGTCTCAGTTAAAATTCGAAGGTGAGAATGGAATTTCCATAATCGAGCACCTTTTTTATTTCTTTGAGTTTTGTGAGTATTATGAAATTAATGATGAGGAGTTGGATTGTATGATTTTATCCCTCACTCTTGAAGGTCGCGTTAAGCAATGGTGCTGCACATTGTCAACAGCTTCCATCCATTCATTCGACCAGCTCGCCGGTGAATTTCAACAAGATTTTCACATGTACAATTTTCAAAATGTATTAATAAGGTTAAATGAGATAATAATGGAACCTCAATAATATATAGAGGAGTTTCTATCATATTTTTTCATTTTTTTTTAAGTTCCTTGAAAGGGATGTCAATTGGGCGCATTTAATTGGACAATTTCGACAGGTGGTTTTCGTTTCCCTAGAACACCTTCAATCGGCAACAAAGCCTGATCCAAATGTTTTTTATAATAATCCTCAAGTTTCTAGTTTTTTAGATTCTATCCCTAATATTTCCTTGTCTATCTCCCCGAGTCCGGAACACATTCAGGCCTGCAAGAAGAATATTACTATTTGTGACATTCCTTTTCCTTCTCCTGAATTGCCGCGTGATGGATTTTTGGTCGCAAAATTTTTGAGTGATGATAGACGTGTACATGAAAATAAAACATGTTGTATCACCTCTTAATCTTTCACGCACCCTGTGAAATCAGAACTTGAAAACCATATTGACCTAACATCTCTCCCTGTTAATGAAACCAATCTCAAGTCCACTGAACGTTTGCCTGAGTACATTTCTAAATCTCATTCACATACTGATAATGAATTGGGTCTTGTCCCAAATAAAGTTGATTTCGCTACAAAATAATTGAACCGTGTTGTGCATGCAGGATCATTGGCCATTCTGGATAACACTGATATATGAGTTGAAGGTCCTTGTACGATTGACACCCCATCGTCTGAATCATTTCATCCATTATTCCCTAATTCATTTCTTGAGTCTGCCACACTAGTAATCTCTTCAAATATGTCTTATACTAGTGTTGACGACAATCACGAACACGCGGGTGGTGTTTCACAATCACATTAAAAATTTGATGAATCCCTTATGCCTAATCTTTTTTATCCAAAATATTTAAATAGCCAAAAGAGTGACTGCTTGTCTCGGCAACCTCAAGATGTTTATTTTCTTGATTCATCCCAACTATTAAACCCAGGGAAGCCTAACATACCAGTTACCTAACCTCATCAAATTGATGGTTCTAATGACTGTTATTTATCCGAAAATATATTCACTCACACCTCTCGTGAAAGTCACTCGTATCTATCTTTTGTTCCTATGAAGCCACCGAATTCGATGATTCACCTTTTGATTATTCAGGAACCCATAAGGAAGTCAAGGAAATTCTTCTCCCACCAACAGTTATCTTAGGTTCTCACGATCTTCATGGGGCCCCTGAAACAAGTCGAATTAGGGTTTCTGAAATTACGGTTCCCACGCACCACCCACTTCTCAGCATAACGATGTTGGATGTCATCTCATCTGGGAAAGCCTTCGATTCAAGTATTTTTTCTTTGAACAAATATTTCTATCCCCTAATAGCTGATATGAAACAACCTCTATACCCTAATTTATTCATTGGAAGGGAAACACTAGCCATTGTCTCTAATATTTTCGGTTGTTGCCTGTCCAGTATCGGTTATAGTCAGGTACAAGAATGTGATGTTTTACAAGCCTCTTTATTTCCTGAAAATATTCCGGTCAATTCATCTCATCCTAGAAAATATAGAGAACCTAATACGTTGGACTGTCCATCTGTCAGTTCAAAAAACATTCGACCGAATTAATAATAAGCCCACTGACAGTTGTCCAATCACCACAAATAATTATCACATCGATTTTCCAGTTGATCTCATGAAAACATCGAAGTTTGAAACCCCCTCGCTTGAAGGTCCAGAGTTTGTCCAGGATGGTGAGACACTTCAGCCTCCGCTGACAGTTACTTCAGATCCTCACATCCCTGAAAAAACCAGGGACAACTTTGAACTAGGGTTTTCAAAATTAGCATTTCGGCACTTGGATTCGCGTGCACCTCAAATTCTCTTGGTTGATTCTTATTTTTACCATTCCATCAAATTGATCATCCTCAACACCATGATGAGATTCCTAGCTGGTTTGACAGATCCTATCCAATGAATATATCTACAAGAAGGAAATATTTTACATCGCTTATGTCAGATCTAGGGTTGTGCATGCATGGATGTGTGGCATTTATAGATGATTTTAGGTTTCAAGTACATATTTTTGTGTGTCACGATGAAAGTGAAATTCAGCTTGAACAATCCATTCTGGAATGTTCTCTGGTAAGTAGCCATGACCTTCTTGTTGTTGCACATGATTTTCAGGTAAGTCTTGTTGTCAATGCACAACTTTGGATGTTGGTTCTGATATTCAATATTGTTGTTCTTGCAGGGCAGGAACTAATACGGTGGCTGCATTGGAAATCTGATTTCACATAACCCGACTACCTGTCCAGTTAAATTAGGGTTTTACATTAAAGCTAGATAGGTTTTGTTAATAAAATTTTGTTGGTTCAAGTTGTTAATTAGGTTTTACTTGCTAAGTTTTGCTTTATGGTTTAGAATTGTGTTTGCTATATTTTCTTACGGTCGGTATCTTTATACATTATAATTTTCCATTATTTTTGTACTCATCATCTTTCAGTTTACTTATTGCTGCATAATATTTAGATAATCACTCCATGTGATTTGTCTTGTTTTTTCACCTGCAACTAATTGATCTTTCCCGCACATGGCATCGCATTGCGTCATAAGATTCATTTGTTGCATCACGTTGTACACTTGCCTCGCATCATATGCAGTGGTTGTTGACCTAGCTCTAAAAGTTTTTGTATTTGCATACCACTGCATGAGCCCTCATTGAATGCGGAGCCTTAAAACCCTCAGTGCCCTGGCTAGCCTCCTTACTCCTCCTTGTACATGTTGAAGATGGATGGGTTTCCTTCGCCTCTTTGCACGCATCAAAAACCTAATGATATTTCATGCTTTCCTTTCCATAACTGCTGAAACCCTAACCCTATTATTTTCATGAGGTTGTGATGGTTGCCCCAAGAGGAAAATTCTCTCAGAACAAGTCATCAAGGTCACCTTCTCAGCATTATTCCTATGAGTCTAACTCATTAGCTTGGGAGATATGAGAAGGTTGCTTGTGGGGAACCCTAATGAGTTTGAATGGCCTATACCAGCAACCTGAACTTTGTGCCCGACATGGTCTTGAATATCTTCATGATTTTTTTTACATGTTTCACCTGTGGGTGGTAGATGGGATGTGAAGGCTTGGCATGAGGACAAACCCAAATCAGAATATATTTTAGTTTCTGTCGAACAAGAAAAAACCTCTCTTGCCCATAAAATAAGTCGGGATCCCTCATTCACCCATGCAAAATAAGTGCCATGAGCACATGAAAACAAGTGCTACAAGAAAATGAAACAAATAAGGGTAAAGAATTGAGAAAGGATTCCTATGCAGAGAGGTAACGCAACGACTCCACCGGGGTACTGACCAGGCTTGCTGGCAGTGGAGCAACATTAGTGATTTCTTGAAGTAACTCCACCGGGGTACTATCCAGGCTTGCTGGTAGTGGAGCAACACTAGAAACTTATTTTAAAATTATGAATATAATAAGCCTGTTGCCTTGCTCTCTACATCATCATAAAACTACTGGCAAGCGTGAACTTCTGCTTGGGCATTTTCTGATTAATAAGACCTAGTTGAGGCAAGGATTGAGCATATTTGTAAAGGTCTAAGTAATACAAAAGGGACCCGCAAAACCTGTTCAATATTCCCTCGCATCACTATCCAGACTCATATTATTGTATGGATCTTGGTAGAGATGTTGGATTTTACCAGTGGTTCGCCATTTTTTGTAGCTGCTACAACAACACCCCAAAATTTTGGGTGTATTAAAAATTTTGGGTCCCCCTTCTCCTTGCTCAAACCATTAGGGTTTTAACTCAGGCCCCAGTGAGTTTGTCTCCCGCAAGGCCTCAGGCTCGATCGAATCATGCTGAACATTCTAGGGTTTTGTGAAACCCTAATTTATCCAGAATGATCCCCTTCCTATTTTAACCTAACTCATATTCCCCTGGAGCACACTCTCATCAGCACCACATGTCGTGAAGGTAAGATTCATCTAGCATAAAGGTCCCTGTGTTCAAGATTAGGTTCCCATTCTTAGCATGCACATTCGTGTCGGTGGTAACACCTCATGATGCAAACCCCGCCTCGCCTCAGTCCTCGTCCTCTCAAATGCATTCACATTCCTAAAAATGCTATCTTGATTGAATACATTGGAAACTGTACATTGTCATGACTATGATCTTGGTCATACTTGACCCATTTTCAACCAAACTTACTCACCATCATGAAAAGAAATTGATATTGTAGTTGGTGCATTAAGTATATGAAATATCTCCCAGAAGAACCTTCACCATGGTTTTTTAGGCATTCTATTCGGGTTCTCCATCGAGCTTGTGGTCACATGTTAATTATTTTTAAATTTAGAGACATCATTGTCTAAGGTAACCATGAATAATTAATATTATAATGTTTCATATAGGTCGAGTCCATGGGGAATATGTTCCACAATATCTCCATCACACGGAAGGAAGAAATTGCAACTAAAAATACAGGGACTCAAAGTCGTAACAAGATGTCTTTATCCTCGGTCCATAAGCAAGGCATTAAAGGCGTGAAAATTGGGGAACTTGAGATTTAAGGCACATTGTTGCTGTTTCTATTACTTCATTCCTGAAGCGCTGGTTGTAGAGGGTAATTTCTTATTTGATGTCAGAAGCCTATTTCAAACCAAATGTCGTGAAGAAATATTGGGTGAAAAACGTACATATTAGTTTCACGTTGCTCCTCCACACGATAATTATTACACACCTTCATACTTTCCCCAGAGACCCACTATTACTATGGCTAAGACATGCATGACGAAAATCCCCTCCGTTTCCTAACGCAACACCAACACTCGTTATCGCACAAGTTATTGGGGAAAATCATGAAAATATTGGTTATTGTTGAAGGGGATGAAAAAAGTATGTGCGCAGGAATTATAGGTTTTGTGCGCTATCATAACGTCCTCTAGAGACACACTCCCACTATGATATAAGCATATATGGCGCAGTGCCAATGTCTGGTATCGCACAGGTTTTCTATGCGGACGCAAACATCAGTTCTTCTGGAGGGAATATAGCCATAATGTTGCCACCACACGGATTTGTTAATAAAATTTGACAGTGCCATCAGATCGTCTTTCAGAAAATAACTCCCACCATGGTCTAAGTGTGCATGGTAGATATCCCCTGGGTGGTCATTTGATGCCAAACACAACACCAACACCTATTATTACACATGTTTCTCGGTGGGTGCAGATTCCTTTATTTATGCGCTGATGCCATAGTTGAGACATATGGTGTAAATATCAGTTGTTAGAGGAAGAGGAGTGGAGAAGTTAAGTCACATGAGTTATATCGATGAACCCCAGCCAAGAGTGCACTCTTTGGCTCGTTGCAACTAGTCGCTAAGTCGCAAACATCTCAGAGCAACGAGTGGTTCTACCAATGCGACTCCCTGACCATCCAACCTCCATAAATCTCACAAGTCACATTGTGGGACTCATGAAAGAAGCCAAGAATCGCGACCAGTTATGTGGTGGGACTACGTGACCTCTGGAAAAGTCACATTTTCTCCCACCAATCACTAAGTCGTAGGCCTAAGGCATGAACAAAAGATGTAAACTATTGGGAGCTATAACTATGCGACTTCCATAGTCGCCAAGTCACAGGGTCGCACCCAAGAGAATCCACAACCCGACACGACTCTCCGACTACGTGACCTCCATACTCGGGTTGTGACCTCATGTAAAATCAACGCCTATCAGAGAATGAGTGTGTTATTATACACATCCCTAAAGGGATAGATGATTTCAAGAACACGTTGAGCCTTGTTTTGAGAACGTTCCTTTCTGGTTAGATGACATTGAAATATTGCCTCCAGTTTGTAATAAATTGTTCTGGGAGATTGTTTGGATGCTAAATGCCAGATATGTGATGAAATACGCAACATGATCCCCAGCATAATTTCTCATCAATTTATGAGTAAAGAGGCCAACCCCTGGAAGGTGCTATAGATTTTGTTCTCATCGCCACTCTTTAGGAAAATAAAAGTAGAAAGAATCATTGCAGTGGGGAGAACCATATAATGGAATGACTATTTCGTGGGATAAGTAGAGGTCCCCATGTTGGGGTGAACATTCCACGGGCCATGAATTTCCATAAATTCCCAAAAGGAGTCTTGATAAGAAATAAGGAAGCATATGATGGTGGAGAAGGGAATCACGTTCTTTAGAGGTACGATCAGATTTAGGCACGGATCAAGAACCATCAAAGGTTAATCATGTAATGCAGGAGGCAGCCATAAACTGAAGAAAGTACCTTAATAATGAACATCAATGTTTTCCTTCGAAGATTTGCTGAGAAGGATTTGGGTTGAGAATATCATTTACAAGCTGCACACGCAACATTGTGGCATGAAAAAAGACCACATAGGGGTCTAAACCTACATTGTTTTCTTTAAATGAATGTTTTTTAAATTAATGGGATGAGTTTCCTGCATTAAATTTTACTATAAATACTGTGACCCATGTTGTTTGTATAAGGCAGAAGTGGTCGATGCACATAACAAAAGCTAGGGTTTTTTGGAAAGGGAGGTGGATTCTTACGAAGCCCCAAGAACCTCACTTTAAGCTCAAAGGCACCCGATCAATTGCACAGGACTGATATGTAGGAGAAAGCATCTTGTTATGAAAAACTTGAGATCACCGAAAGAGAAAATGCAGAAGGGAAAAACTAGGTTGCGACCTCTCAAGTAGTGACTAACCTCAGGTCGCAGATAACCCCAGGTTACAGGTCGTAGATGACCCTAGGTCACAAGTTTCAAATTACCTTGGGTCACACATCGCAAATGGCCGTGGATCGCAGGTCGTGAATGACCCTAGGTCGCAGGTTCCGAATGGCACAAGTCGCAAGCTAGCCCAAAAGTTGGGAAGACCAAGAGTCAAGGGAACTCAAGAGTCATCTCAACTTATATGTACAACTTTGGAAGATAAATAAAGGACTTTTAGCTCTACAATGGAAGCCAGGACGAGACAGTGAATTGGTGCTTGAGATCTAAAGGCACTCAACTCTTGGTATCAAGTAGAGAGAGAGATAGTGAGGCTAGGGTTTTGGTATCATGCATTGAGATGAATAGCCCATGTTCCAATATTGGGTTTTGACGAGTTGTAAATATGCATTTGAAGTTGCAGCAACGTTAATAATATATTCTCTTTTCCAGCACTGATTCATATGCTAGCTTGTGGTGATAGTACTACTTGTCTAATATTTTCACAATGTTTGTACATGTGATTTCATGCATGCAATTGGATGTGAACTGATTCACATTGGTTGCATGTATGTTTTCTTTCGAATTAATTTTTATTTTTTCCTTTCCATGTCGGTGATTTATTGTGAACTACTATGCAATTAAATTATGGCGTGTTTTCTTTCATGTATGTCTGACTGGGTTTTTCGGCTCACCGATCCCACTCATGGTTTACCCCCTTTTATTTTGCTGCTTAGACTTGCTTGTATCTTTGTTTGTGGTTCGTCAATCTTGGGCTGATTTTTCTTCACTGATTGGTCATTTCACCTTTGCCTACGCTTCATCATCTTCTCATCCGAAAACTAAGAGTGGAAACACTTATGGTGATAGTCAGGTGCACATACCAGATGGGGCTCCTATCCCAAATGGTGTGAGCTCTAATTGGGACCTTTCACTGGGGATACCCCTTTTTGTTGGCGGTACAAATTTTCCCATCAACAGGATCAAAATTTGCATTTAAAATTTATTACATAGGTAGTTGGGGGATAGGGCCAGGGTTAAGCCTTGGTCCCCGGTCACCCCACACCCACAAGACTGTAGGCATAATGTGCTAGGGCTCGGGCTTAACCTCGACCCCAAAACCCTAGTTTCATTCCATAACAACCACAATTTGGTGGAATTTAGAACCCATGGCGCTTACGAAAGCTTAAAAAAATTCACAACACAGTTGCAGCGTGGGTATTCTAACCTCGATACCATATACCACTACCACAATCAGCGGTTCGGGTTGGATTTTAAATTTTGGGCACACAATTTGAAGCCCTAATGGTAATGCAACCAAACCCTGGTCAGAGAATATTTAAATGGTTGGCGGGAGTTTACTCGACCACTAAATCTTACGTCAGAGGTAGCTCCACATGGCGCCATCATATCTGCTCACGAGGGCCACGAGGAAATTAAAACATGACACAAAATGCACCCAATCTAGCTTGAATATTGTCGACGCGAGGCAAATTTGTCACTCGACGGTTCCAGAAAAGGTGGATTCGTAGGATGATTAGAACACTAGTGCAATTTGTAGATCCATTAGCATCAAAACTTCACTAGAGCATAAATTCTTTAGGTTTTGGCCAATTTGAGCCCAACAAGAGACCAACTAGGGGTTTTTAACAATTCTGGAGCCATTGGAGACATTATTTTTACATTCTGAGCACCTCAAATCCATGTATTCACATATTTGAGCACTTAATGAGAGAGGCCCAACAAAGGAAGCTAGACCGGGAGATAAAGCCTAGGAGGGGTGAATTCCTACATCATTTTGTTGCCTTATGTTATTTTTTATGGTATTTTTGTCTCTATTTTTATGTTTTAAAGTTGAGTTTAAAACAATTAATTTATGTGCTTTTGCAACTTTTCTAATTTCATAAAAGACATAAAAAATAACTTGCACATTTTATCAAACCTTTAAGTTTTCAAATACATATCACCAAAGGAATCAATAATGAAATAAAATACATTTTTTTAAATATGAATTCCATTCAACCTTGTGTAAGCCCAGTTCAAGTTGTTTTTGATGTATTTCTAAAGAAATTTTTCTTTCATGTGTCAATTGGTGAAATTTCCACATGAACCAAACTAATGTATATGAAATTCCCATTTCTTCCTTGGTGATATTCTCATTTACATAATTAGATGATCGACATTTCAATTTACTTTGACCAAACACTAATATCAGTAATCTAATACACCCACATAAAACTCCTCATTGATTGTCTCAGTGGTTTTTTGAAACATATTCTTAAAATCTTAAGAAAGAGACTCACAGGATCCATGGGCATTCATGTCCACTTTTCTACCAATGGGCACACTATCGATGTTCATATTAACATATAATGAATTTCCCTAGCCTTGCAAAAAGCTTCCTGGTATTCCACTTTCTTTTAGAATTTCTATGGAAGTTCTAGGAAGGGAATTGAGAGAGTTCCTTCTATACAATTGAATTGGAGTCCAACCTATTACTTGATCCTTTGTGATAGAAGAGTCATCGAGAGATTTTGAGTGATATATCAAATTGTGATCAAAGCTAGGAAATTGACATGCTTCATCATAGCTCACATTGCAAAGGTCATCCATTCCAGAATGGTTTGTTGAAAATGAGTGAAATTGTTTAGATGTAATCCAAGAAACAACCAGATGCTTGGTTTCATTCAGGTTACTCACAAGAGTTTCATGTTGATTCTCTTTTAATGTGTCTAAACCGTTGCACTGAAATGAACCTGCATCCATTATGTTCCTATAATAAAAGCACATTTTTTGGTCTTGTTTGCTTATATTTGGGTCTTGAAAATATCTTATTGTCAATAGTATTTCATGCTCCATTCATCCTGCTAAAATAGATGATTGCACTTTTGAGATTGAGAGCTATGGTTAGGAGACAAAATATCTACTCTCAAAGTTCAATCGACAAAGGAACTTAGCATGCTTATCTGATTAGTGATGCATATTTGAAAGTTTTTTAGAAATTCAATATCATAACAAGGATTTAAATCAACACCTTTTCCATCCATTCCAATACTACTAACAAACATGTTATTATTGGTTTTTCAACTGTGATAGGAAGAACCAAAAGGGCATACGAACTCCAAATTAAGCTTGAATCCTCATTGAATCAATGCTTGTCATCTCATTTATCATTATTTGACAACCACATTCCACTATAACACCATTTCCTTTGTTCCTGTGCTTGAAAAAACCATCAAACAATAAATTTGACACGTGGATATAAATTGTCATGGCATTGACAACTTATTAGAAATATTAAGTATAATTACGCGTCTCAATCATAATTTTGAAGATTAAATAATAAACATTTAATGAATGAGACAAGAATATAATTTCTCTTTCCTTCCATGTCTCTAACGGAATCAAACACATCGATTCATATTTAATTTGGTGAACAGATAGTATTATTTGTCTTCATAAAATGAGTTATGATATGTTTAAATATCGGTTTTTAATATCTTATTACTACTTGAGTACATTAGTTAGCATCAACATGATTTAGAATGTTGTTCATGGTATCTTCATTATCATAATAAATACCTAACTTAAGCAAAAACACTATATCATCACACATGGTAAAGAGAACATATAATCTACTTTGTTTTACACAAAACTTCAATAATAATTAATAATTATTTTTGGGATAATAAAACAAAACTTCAATAATAATTAATAATTATTTTTGGGATAAAGTTATATTAGTCTATTGAAAATTTATGATATGCATATTACTTATTAAGTTTAAATATGAATCTGGATAAATGAAATTTCTCAACCCAACAAAAACATAACATTGTGATTATAGTAATAATTAAGAATTTTTTTTTGGTTCTATTTTCTTGTCATTTAATCTTTGCTCTTTTAGATTATTTTAATCACTTTATTTATTTTTACTCTATTAATTGTCTTTAGAAACATCAACATCTATATAATTTTTGTTTTTTTGGTGGTTAGTTCTTTTGAGAATGCCCTAAAGCTCTATTTTCTACAACTTCAATCCTTCCATCTCAAATAAAAAATCTATTAAATATATCCTTTACAACATTGAATAGATGAATATAATTTTTGAAATTGGGATAACATTATTAATTAAATTAATGAAAAGAGAATTATAATCTCTATATAATTAATATCTATCTTTTAATTATATATATATATATATATATATATATATATATATATATATATATATATATATATTATTTATTAACATTTTAACTTAAAAAATAAAATAAATAAAGAACATGTTTGTGATTTTATGATTTATTTATTTATTTTAATTTTCATATAACCATGTTATTACTTTAAAAAAAAATAAAGAGCATGTTTGTGATTTTATGATTTATTTATTTTAATTTTCATATAACCATGTTATTACTTTTAGTATTTCAAATTTTATAAAACATAATAATTTTTTTTTTCTTAAAATTACAAAATAGTTTATTATCTTTATTTATTGATGTAACATTTTATATATTTTATAAAATATAATAACAAATTTTTTATTTGAAATTACAAAATAGTTTATTATCTTTATTAATAGATCTAACATTTTATATATTTAAATATAGTAAAAATTTAATTCACCAATATTTTATTACAAGGCAATTTTAAATTTCAAGGTGATTTATTCCCATGGACCACCACTAAATTTATGTTAAATTTCACAATGATTTGTTTTCTATGAACAAGCACACTCAATTTAGTATTATTGTATTTAGTACTAAATATTAGAAAATGTTGTAGTCTAACAAGTCTGCTTTTTTGTTTTAGATTTTAATAAAATTTGGCAGAGATTTTTGTAAATTCAAGTTATAGCTATTAAACTTTAAAATTTTAGGTGTTTTTGAGGATTTTAATGGTGTTGAATCTATTTCTACCATCAAAAATATGATTCAAACACTATTACTGCAATATTTATTTAAAAAAATTGACCAACTCCTTAGAAAATTAAATAAATAAAAACGAAATCAAATAATTGATTTGGTTTTATCACTCTTATCTATTGAATTTTTAAAGTATTCCAAAATCAGTTGTGGAGATAATGATAACCATATTTATATAAGGTGCTTAAAGGAGCTTCTTTATTTCACTTCCTTGGGCAAAAACATCTTTAAGCGGATAAACAGCCGTAAACATCGGATGATTAGAGTCGTCTTCATTTCTTCTAGAGACGGTGTTGACAATTTTCATAAGGGATAAGCCAAGCTTGAGTACAATATCTCAGAATGCTTGGAACTGATCGTTCTAATCGTGACACCACCTTTGACTCAGATTGGGTTGATCTGTAAAAGATTACAAGGTTACAAGATAAGCAAAGGCTGATTGGTCGGCTACTAAACTTATATTCATGGGCGGGGCGTGTTCGCTAGGAATGCAAGGTTGACGATCCTGCAGAATATGCCAAGAATGCCGGGGCGTGAGTCGTTATTAATAGGTGTTGATGGCGGTCTGTGTGATTTTATAAGTGACATTAATAGACCATCCCTTATCTTATCTAAAATGCTTCACTTATAAATGGGGATTGAACGTATTTTATTATTTCGTTAAAGAGCTTTTCAACCATCCATGAGAGAGGCAGCGGCATCTTCGAGGATCCTGAATAACATAAAATTAAGAGAGACGGACAGGATCGCGAATCACATAAAATTGAGTGTGATAGTTTCATAATATTTTGGAAATCTAATGAATATAGTAAATTTTGTTAATAAAATTATAAAATTGAGTGTGATGGTTTTATAATATTTTGAAAATTTGAGGCATATAGTAAATGTTTAGTCTAAAAAAGCAGTGTTTTGGCATTTGGCAAAGATTTTGAAAAAATTTGGCAAAGATTTTATCAGAATCTTGTTTACAGTTGTTAAACTTTAGTATTTTGAGTGCCTTGAGGATTTTTAATAGTGTTGAAACCATTTCCACTATCAAAAATGGATTCCAAACACTCCAACTACCTGATTTTTTGAATTTTAGTTAACCGGATTCCGACAAAAAATAAAATAAAAATATCAAATAAAATAATTAAGAATAGATATATATCAAAGATATTAGATAAAAAAATTGAGTATAATTTTAGATTTTATTTAGAAAATTCAAAGATTTGATGCATTGTTTAACTTTATTTAGATCAGTTAAATTTATGTAATATTTAGGAATCTATAATTTATATAAAATAGTTAATTGATGGAAATGAAAAGAATCAAGAGTGAGGTAAAATACCAAAGTAAAATAAAACTGAATGTGATTTTAGATTTTATTTCTAAAATTAAAAAATTTGATGGATATGAACAAATTTAACTATTTGACTTCAATCAAATCAATTAAGTTTCTATAATATTTTAACAATAATTCTCAAAAGTTGATCGAAATGAAATAGGTTCAAATGTTGATGGAAATAACATGACTTAGGGTTTTTGTTATCTCACTTATAGCCATGGAAGGGAAACATAATATATAAGAAATAACAAAATATGAATTCATGTCCAATTCTATCGGAAACGTTGAAGGTGAAACTTAGTTGTGAAATAAAAAAAATATTTTAATTGGTATCTAAGTTAAAAAGAGTCAAACACAATATTGAAGACAATATTTTACACAGATATCCAAATTAAAATAAATCTTATATAATGAAGTATTTTACATTTAGATAAATCAATTTTCATCATCGCACCTTTAAAAAAAAAAAAAACTTAAACTTTAAATAAATGATCATTGAATGTATTTTATTTTATAATTGTTTTGTCAAAGAACTTTTCCACCATTCGGAGAGAATTTTATTATTATTTTGTTAAAGAGATTTTCCACCTTGCCACAGAGATGGATTTGACAACTTAGAGGATCTCGAAAAAAATAGTGTGATTTTTGAATATTTTCAAAATTTAATGGATATGAGAAAATTTTGTTAATATAATATTGACAGAAGAGAAAATAAAATTGAGTGTGATGTTAGATTTTATTTAGAAAATTAAATTAACTGTGATGTTAGATTTTATTTAAAAAATTTAAAAATTTGACTGATAAGCTCAAAGTTATTGTTTGATTTCATTGAGATCAATTAAATATTTGTAATATTTTGGAATCTGCAATTTATACAAAAATAGATCTTAAAAATGAATAAAAATGAAATGAGTTAGGGTGATGTTAAATATCAAATAAAATAAAAGTGAGTGAAATTTTAGTTTTTATTTAGGAAATTCAAAATTTGATGAATATGAATCAAGTTAGTTATTTGGCTTCATTCAAAACAGTTAAATTTCTATAATATTTTGGAATCCACAGTATAAAGATAGTTGTCAAAACAATACGAGTTAGGGAATTTTTATATCGCTCATGTAAGGAAAACATAATATATAAGAGATAAAGAATGTGGATACATGTTCAAATTTTATGGAAGAGGTTAAGAGTAAGACTTAGATATGAGAAAAAAAAAACTTTTAGTAAGTATCTAGACTTAAAGAAATCTGAAACAATTTGAGTGAAAATATTGATTGTACGACAATATTTTAAAAAATATCCAAATTCAATTAAATATTACACAATAAGACATTTACATTTAAATAAAAGATTTTTCATCATCCCAACTTAAAAATCATTTTACATTTAGAAAAAATCTTATCTCATTGTCAGAAAAGTCGGCGAACAACATAAAAGTAAACTATTAAAGGCTTTCACGATTTTATGGTGTAGATTCTTTCCTTCCTCCCTCCAGAATATTTACCTTTCTAGGCGTGCCTCCTCCCTACCTAATATTCTGCCGTTGCAAATCTTACGTGTTATTCTCACGACACAATAAAGAAACATAAACTTGAAGCCAGTCTGCTTCGGTCTCACACTGATTAACTCATCCACTCATGTAATATTGATACGGTGAAATTAGTGTTAGTGTCAAATTAGAATATGTGTAACATTCATAAGTTTTTTTTTACTTTTACCTCAATGATAAATGTTTATTTATCAATATGTTTTACAATAAGATTAACACAATGGTTATATTAACCTTAATACATATTATGTATCAACTAAACCTTTCGGTGGTTTTACACCTTAATCACATAAAATTACAATTAAACTCTGCTCAAATTTCTATTGCTACTAAATATTGGATTGACATAAATTTAAACATGAAGGGACTTGTACTAAACCCTAGGTGCAGTCTTGATTTATGTACTATGGATATTATTCTTTTTAATACCAAGACAGTTAAAGCTTTATAAAACTTCAACCATGCCACATCAACTTATAATGTAATTCTTATCTCGGCCTTGGAAAATATTTGTCATGATATAAATTTTATCGGTTGAAGGATTCATGGTATTATTTGGTTAATTTTCTTTTATATACTATTATATGGTTTCCATTCCGCTTAAGTTATAAACCATATCTTGTTTTTCCTGAGGACTTAGCTATCACGATTTGGAAATAAATGCAGATGTATAGGCAATTAAATTCTTTAACAGGTGTAAGGTTGACCACGAATCTTTGCGATTTTCTTTGGTCTTTCACCTGGATCTGCATCATTGATTGTTTAGAAGATCTACGGTTCACAAAATAGGTGGGAACCGACTTGATAAATCTGCCAACCCTAAGGGTTTTCACCCTTTTGACATTATCTTTTGACATTGTCTCATGTCAGTTTTCCTGCTCTACCTGCGGAGGGTTGGCTTCCTTAGCCAGTTTCGAACTCTGGCTCCACAGAACCATGACTTCTATATACAATAAAGAATGCTCTAATGGTAGAAAAACCCACCTTGTACCATGGCGAACATGGAACACATGGAATTTTCCGGTGAAGTTTAACCTCTGTTTCAGGGCATGATCACCTTTTCTACTTTTCTCTTCACAATCCACTCAGGCAAACTTAATATGCTTATATGCAACTTCAATTTACCTCATTGCTTTCAACTTGCAGAGTATTCTCTTCTTATGGTTTTCCGTTTGTTTTCCTTTTTAATATTTATGTTATGGAAGATGAGGAAATTTGGTGCCTCGGACATTGTGATAGGCTGCTCCTTTACTAGGTAATAAACCTTCTAGGTCCTCCCTTATTTGTCGCAATTTTGCATTCACGAATACATTAGCCTCTTAAATTTATCATAGTTTTTTTTTTGTTCTCTATGGTTTACAGTTGCGGGTCGACTCTTCTGCCGTTAAGCAGCTTCTTCTCCTTCAAACAAAATTCATCTTGGTGTACCCGATACTCGGTTTTCTACTAATACGACTATCTCTCAATCCAAGTACTTTTAATGTTTGCGCTCAGATTTTGGAGTCTACACTGTCTCCGACGATCTTCTATCCTTATCCAGGTTTATGATTTCAATCTCAGCCTTGCCTGAGATGTTGTCTGTCGCACTTTTATATTTATACTCCTTTCACAATTTGTACAGTTAAAGACTTTACTTGGCCAAAGAATTTGAGGGCTAGGCCCAGTCTCTCTCTCATACTCATAATTTTGTAAAATTTCCATATTTTATTATGAAAGTTTGTTTTACGCCTCATTCTTCTTCCTAAGAATAAATTTTAATTGACTTGAGTGTGTTTATCTTCCACTATGTAAACATTGGTTTAAATGGCGATATATCCTTTGGACTGTATAAATGTTTTTCTTTAATTCATAACGAACCTTTCCACTATTTAATGGAATGTCATGTCAATTGTTTAAAAGTGTTGTACACCTTTTGGTTCCTTGTACATTTAATTTCCTTTCTTAATCTAGTGGTAATAATATGTATATATGCTTGGAAAACCTTCATTAACTCTGTATTCTGGAAATATATAAATTCTCTTTATTTCTAGTAATTTTGATTTAGTTTTTCTTTTCATATGATATACATTTAATCCTCGATTTCGTTTTAATTTGTAGATATTTCTGGGTGATCAGACCACCATATTGCTTACTGTCTGTGTATAACAGAGATTTGAGAGACAAGGAGTCTTGGGATAGGGTTTTACCCCATACCCTCAACCAATAGTCTTCTCTATAGGAATTTCTGTCAATGAAAAACTCTTCCTAAAAGATATAAATATATATACTTTCTTCTATTCCACAGGTCATTTCATTAACTGGAATATTTATTTGTTTTATATTAAGTTCACTGTAAATTTATCTATGCTTACAACTGAAGTCTTATTCTTTTACAATTTTCTATTTCTAACAACCACCGTTGTACAGATTCTAATCTAAATTTGTTTTACATCATTCTTTATATAATAAAAGAACTATTGAACTTTGATAACAAGTGAGTTCTGCACATAACTTATGGCATTTATACAAATCTGGAATACGCATAGTGGGTTATTAATACTATAGAGATTAATATTGTTCTTTCCCAATTCTATTTATCATATAAATTTGCTGTATCTTTCACAAGTAAAGAAACAGTCCTGTGCAAACCTAGATTAGAGTCATTACAGTGCATAATTTCACTAAGCATACATAGCTATTTATAAGATACACATGTTGCAGCTGTGGTCCTCCCAACCTTCAAGAAAGGCGATTAGGTCCCCCTCTTGCCCCATGCTCCCTTCCTGTAAGGTACAAGTTGACAGTGGATATTTCTGTTGTGATTCTGTTGTGACCTCAGGATGCCTTGTCTAGTCAGTACATTCAGGGTTACTGAGTGTTTTCCACTGGTCTCTACCAGCACTAGAAAATTCTACACTCTCCCTTAGTTCATGAACAAAACCCCTACTCCCCCCTTACTCCTCACTGGGATCAGTCTCTTATCTCCAGAGGAGCAGGTAACTGTTTCCAACTATCCCCAACCACCTTCCAGTTTTTGGAAAACATTTACCATCAGCTTTTACTTTTTATGAAGTTATTTTCCATAACTGATTTTATTATTCATAATTAATCACTAATGAAAATAACTTTTCAACAAAACATTAATAGTTCAAGTGTTTAATTAAAACAAATAATAAAAATGTCTTTTAACTAGTTAAGAACTAATTATCCTCAAATGCAATTGTCACAATATGGAAGATGAGCATTTCAAATCTTGCTATCCACATTGAGACATATTGTATCAAATGATTTGATAACTTTGGTTACCACTCACCACAAATGGATAAAAAATGAAATACAAAAAATTATAGTTAAGAAGTTGTTCGAATCACAAATTTATTTTAAACTTGACAAAATACAAATACCAAATATTAAATAATTTTCGGCAATACCAAATCTATTTATATAATAAAAACTTGTTTTAAATATCCAAAAAAATCATAATTTATATAATAAAAACATATTTTAAACATCCAAAAAAATCAGAATTTACCCAAAATACAAAATTTTAACCCAGAAAATCTCAAAACATAACCCATAACATATAATTGTTTTAAACATAGAAAAAAAAACATAATTTATATAATAAAAACACATTTTAAACATCCATAAAAAAACTCAGAAATTGCCCAAAATACAAATTTTTAACCCAAAAAATCTCAAAACATAACCCATAACATATAATTGTTTTACAACCGGGCCACCTCACAAACCAAAAAAAAAGCAATGGGGCCAACGCCTGAAGACTGCAAATGTAAAAGGTGCGTTGACGAGCGTATTGGGGAATAAAGTATCAAATCGAGGTAAATCAACATTGTTCAGCCATCTCCAGAGTAGTATCAAATTTGGACGGAAGGTTAATATTTTAAATTGAATCCTTGATTTTATTTTAACTTTTAAAGTTAACATCCATTATTTTTTTTGGAAATAATTTAAAATATAAAATATTATTTTATAAATATTTATAATAAAAGATTCATTTATAAATGTATTATCAGTGTTATGTTTTAAAGTTTTTTTATTAAAATGCAACAAGATAATTTTTAGTCTAATTGTGTTTTTTTTTTAAAATCTCTGGTGCATTTTGGACAAATTTGCGAAAAAAAAATAAATAAAAAAAAAAAAAAAAAAAATTAAAAATTAAAAATCCAGAACATATAAAACATAAACTAAAAAATCATGAATTCTTAAATTTAATTTCTTATGATTTTTAAATATAAATTTCTAATTATGAAATTAAATACTAAATTAAATTTAAAGTCGATTTCAATTTTTATTAACTAAAAGCTTATAATAATACTTTTAGTTTTTATTAATTAAAAACTTTTAATAATAAAATTTTGAATATTAATACAAAATTATTAAAAATATTAAATATTATACAATTGAATAAAGTTTTATGAAAATTTTAATTTATTCTATGTAAGATTGAAAGAGATCCTTGTATTTTTACTCATGCCCAAATTTCATAAGTTATATTCCAATTTACCTTGTAAAAATATTAAAATGCTATTTAAAATATGTTCAAATTTCATAAGTTATATTCCAATTTATCTTGTATAATTGTTAAAATGTTAATAAAAGTAAAAATATTACAAAATTTTTACATATAATTAAAATTTATATATTAGCATATATTTATTTTAAGTTTTGATCTATTAAGTGTCAAGAGGGATTCAATATCTTAAAGTACAAACCCTTTGTAAAATTAGAAAAAAAATTTGAACCTCAGGAACTTTCGTCCCTCTCAACCCTTGATAGATCCAAGTTTAAGATGGATATATACCATGTGTCAACTCATTATTAAGCATAAAAAGAATTCCACATTCTTTTTATTTTGAACAACACACTAGTAAAATGTTTTAACTATAGTAAATTTGTATTTTGTTTACTTTATCTAACACATATATAGTTTATATTGAAATATCGTTAAATATAGTTCTCTCATATTGAAGATTAGAAAGCATGTATCTATGAAATAAGAATACACATTCTCTCTATGTGTGTAATTTTTTTTATTAATATTATTGTAAAATAATACATGTTACTCTCATATTGAATAGTGAATAAATTACACATCATTAAAATAAAATTTCTCCCTTTTTTTACATAAAATAGACATTGCCAAATTTTATTTATTTTATTGTAAACACTAAAATATATATTTTTACTTTATTACGTATGATATTTATAATGAAATACTAGTTAACAATGATGTTCAAAGTTCACGTTTAAATATATAGGACCTACACAACTACATTCTATAATTAGCAAGCTGGCTTTTGATGAAAAAACTACACAACTACATTCTATAATTAGCAAATTGGCTTTTGATGAAAAATGACAACTTCAAATTTGATTCTTTTAATCTTTTGGTTAGTCATTACCACCTCAATTTTGATTCTTTTGATTTTTGTTGATAAACTCCTTCCAAGTTTTAATGAATTAAGTTCAAAAAATAAGCAATTAGGAAGTTGAAAAAAGAAGCTCCTCAAATCAAGACACAACACAACATATCCTCATATCATGGGTGAATACAACATTTCTTAAATGGAAATTAAGATTGAATTAAATAATAACCTATATCTTTAAAAAATATAATATTTATTAATTTAAAATATTGAAATTCAAGATTCGTTGTCTTTCTATTATTTTTATTTTATATACATAATCACACATCGATATTTTTACTCTTTCCTGAGAAGGAGATCTCACACAAAGTGCTTACAAATACATACAGGTTCACAAAAGATGAATTAGAAACATGTTTAAATTGTCTAATAATATTCTGTGTTTTAATTATTTGTAGTATATTTTTGAGTTTATTTTTCTCAAAAATTAGTAAAGATTTGTTGGAATCTTGAATTTGAGTTGTGCAATTTGCACAATCTAAATGTCTCAATTTTTTTAAGGTGTTCAATCCATTTAGACATTAAAAGAAAAATATTTTAAAGAATACAAAATAACAATCTCACCCAAAATTGTATTGCCAAATTCCAACAACAAAAAACAAAGTCTTATACTACATTCTTATTAGCCATCTAATTAATTAAATATTCCATTCAAATTTGATTTAAACTTAGAGAAGACTTTGTCCATTCACATAAAAGTAGCAACCATTAAACTACAAGTATTGAACCACATGGAACATGCATAATTTATGTAAGTAAAACTATTTAGATAAACAAGGTACACTAAATATAATTATTTATTTATTTTTTCTTTTACTTCCACAAAATATGTTGATGACACCTTCATCATGTGAGGTGGGATTCTATAAGGTAGCCGTCACCCCACGCAATAGGCAAGGGTGATGTGTGATCAATCCTGACATAATTGCACAACATGGGTGCGGTCAAGGTTTTATTAGATTTAATGGAGGGTACAAACCATGAGTTTAGGCAATAAGGGAATTATTTAGTTCACATGGTGGCAGATACTGCATGTAGTCAATTTGGGGTATGCACCATAATTTTTTATGTTAATTTGGATGGGAATATTCATTGTGCACAAATTGGATTGGAATTGGCAAGCATTAAGGAATTTTGGAATGTGGTATGAATGGTTGATTCCTCCATTGTTGTTGTTGCCCCAATAAAATTTGTTGTTCTTGATGTCCATGAGTGAATAGTTTCTATCTTTCAATCTTCATTGTGTACATTTGTAGGTCTTATGGGCTTTGCTTTATGTATTGTTCACAAGTTGGACATGATTTAGTTTGGTTTTTCAAATTGTTCACATGATATAGGAATGATGTTTTGATAGCATGCAAGTGTACATCATGGTAGCAAAAATCATGGTGAGATAGGTGGTGCTTGGGTTCAATATAGGGTGAATACATCTCCACACTTATTTGTGGAGAAGGTTCTAGAAGAAGTTCAAGAAGAACTCAGATATTTGTGACTAAATTCATTGTGGAGAGGGGTTGTATTACCAATTTTGAAGTGCCAAAGGATATCATTAACTGGTTGGTTGACCTTCGACATATTATGGGAAAGAAAAATCAATATTTTTTCATAATTGAGCTCTATTATATGATGAAAACACTGATGGAAATCCAATTTATGTTAGGAGAGGCATGAGGCTAGTGAAGAAATCCAATTTATGTTAGATAAGGTGGTGCTCCATCAACAAGACATGGATGCTAATATCAAGTGCATAGAAGCTCATCCTGCACTTGCTCTAGGATAAGGAGGCTATACCCATAGGCACACCAACCCCTTTGTGTTGGAAGTCTACACATTTCCTTAATTTTTCAATGAATATGGTTCTTTGTTTTATTTAGTTAGATGGTCATACCAAGCTATGTTTAGTTAGTTTTTTAGTTTTTTTTAATGCACTTGGAGGATTTTTGTAGGCACCTTTCATGGTGCTTCCAAAAACACTTTGAACTCTCTAAATTTTTGGTTTTTTGGGTTTATATATCTATTTATATTTGGAACACTAAACTTTTGTTTTTCTAGTGATCTAGTTTTCCTAATGGCAGGCCACTGGTAGATAGATTGTGTTAGAAACCTGAATAATATTGAGAGGTGGGTTGAATTAGTATTATGGCAGATTTTTATAATTATTAAGAATATATGATCATTCAACAACCAATCATATAAAAAACACATGAATTACACATCAACACCATAAATAAAAAAAAATACACACATGAGGCACATATATTTATGTGGAAACCCATAAAGGGAGAAAATCAAAAAAATTATGTCTGAATATTGTTTTAGGTTGCAACCTAATGTTACATCAAAATTTCTGGCTCCAACTAGAAGGAAGAATGAGCTCCCTAGTATTTTATAGAAACCAACCTGAAGGAAGCACCAAATCCCCAATCTCTTACAAGCACCAACCTAAAGGAAGCACTGACTCCCCAATAATTTACAGGAACCACCCCGAAGGAAGAACCTACTCCCTAATTTGTAGAAACCCACTTATAGGACATAACAACCTCCTTTATTTTGCAAGCACCAATGTAAAGTTGCCACCAACTCCCTGTTGTTTTATAGACACCAAATTAAAGGAAGGACCAACATCCCCATTCTTTTACAGGCCACTGACCTGAAGGAATGATGCAACAAAAAAAACTGCAATTTACAATTAACCATGTGGAACTGTGGGTTATGGGCCCACGTATACATTGGAAGCGTTTTAAATCAACGAATTTCGCAATGAAACAAACCGAAATCATAAATGCAACATAATATATATCGCATAGCACCGAAAACCCTTACTACACACAAAAAATTAGTTCTAGGGTCCCACATCACGATAGCCAATCAGGGATCATCACATCTCGACACACATAAGTTGCAACTTAAATGGAAAACAATACCATCGTCGATGCGAAGTGCGACAAAAGCTCTATCGTAGATCTTCGTCAGATCCAATGATGTACTATACATCTTGTCTTAGCACCACCACTCGCCCACAAACTTAACTCCTTTTTGCAACCCGCAACAAATACATTTCACAGTGGGCGACAATTAATATTTATCAAATCACATAAAATAACAATTACCACCATTTGCCATAACCCTCATCTCTTGCTAAGTGAGAAATAGCGTTGATACGATGTGTCTTTCCCTCGTCGCATCGCACTTTTCATCCCTTACCACATTGCAAATAAATTAACATACCTGTGATGTCTTAAAAATTAAAACCTCCAGTTTGTGATCTTACGATTTGCTGTCCATCATTGATCTGAAATGAGATCTAACGGTCCTCACTGCTCTGCCCTTCTTCGAATCACATCTTCCAACTGATCTTGAGATAGAATCTCATCTTTTCATCTTCCCCTTTTCAGATCTGCGATTTGATTGTAATCGTTCATCGTTCTCCTTCACGCCTTTATTCATGAGTTTTTGAGATTTAAGAAAACACGTTGTTGCAACCCTCTGTGACCCAACATTGTTCCACGCTCCTTTCTAAAACAACTCATCAACACACTTACGTGACTATAAGGTATGCTATTGTTTACTCGGTTTCAGACATTGACATTCCATCGGCTATACAATTGGTGATTTAATACATAGAGTCTCAATCCTCCATAACAATCACTACTCGGATCACATCCTACTGGTCAATCAACTCTAAAAACTCTACAAAAATTCTAATTAAACAACACAGTACGCCACAATCCATAAAATCACACAATATTTATAAGCTATGGCTAAAACAAACCATAATAATTACAAATTATAAAATCTTCATTGAAATTTAACCCTGTTACAATAATATGGCTTATATGAGCCTAAAAACACACATTAAAATGGCATCTCTCTCTTCATAATCTCAATCCCTTAACTAGAAAACCTAGGCCAAACTCAAGCTAACCTCGAGCCAACCTTTAATATCAAACCAATCTCTCCAATCCTCTCTCTTTTTTCTCCCTTTTTTTCAAAATTCTTACAAAAATATATACAAAAAGGAATCATGAACCAATTTCAGTTCAAATCCAACAATCTCTCAATATTTCCTAAAGCTTCTCTCAAATCCACTCTTTACTCAACCAAATCCTAAATTAAGCCTCTATATCCCTAAAATCCTCACTCTTCCTAGGATTATTATCTCATCCCTAATATCTCTACAAATCACGAGATATTCTTCATTAATAAAATTACATTTAAATCTCAACTAACTTAAGAAAATAGAAAAATAATTAAGGGAACCCACTCCCTTTAGTAAATGTGTGATAAGACTCTTAATTCTTATGAACTTTGAAGAATGCTCCTGCATCAAACTCCCCAGGTTAAATAATTCATGGACTCCTATTCATGAGTCTTACAATTTCCTCTATTGTAAACTTCCTTAAGATTCAAATTCCAACTGGCTGTCTGACCTTTTTCAATTGCAGGTGTATTTGCTGCATTTTCTCCTTCTCCTGGATGACAAAATCTGTCTTGTGGATGTCCTTTTGATATGATGTCATGAGTATCTCTATTGATATTAAACATAAGCATGTGTTAAAGAAACATAAATTTCTATACCTCTGTGTGCTACTGTCCTGTCATCATCTCAATAGTATTTAACTTCAACTTCATGCCTTCTCTACTAGTTCCATTGTCTTGTTCTTGACTGTATATTTTTTATTTCTGATTCTATCACTAGCAACCTCTTCTGCTTCCAAACCACTTTCTTTATATTGTCCTGCATATCTTTCCACCTCTTCTTGACTTTTTGAATTTAAAAAATTCCCATACCTATCACCTTTTTTGTTTTCATCATCCACTTATCCAATATCTTGAGTGGAGTCTTCTCAATTTCAAAATAATATTGTTCGTTGTTTGACACAAGAACATGTGACCTTCCCATTATATACTTTCCATTAGCTAAAAAATTTCAGTTGTTGAACCTTGTTCAATTGTCTACCTATTCACATTAAATTTAACTGAACTGTTCACCCAACTTCTCCTTTGCAAACTCAAGATAGACTCTTGACATTTAAATCTTCTTTGGATCAAAAGCAAAATTTCGTTTATGGAATGTAATTTCACATCCTCTACAATCTTCTTTCTCTTCTGCAATGACTTGTGTAAGAGTTATATCAAATCTCTTCCATCCAAACCAAAACTTCTAAATCAACTAGTTGCTTTCTCTCATCTTCCCGTTTCCATACGAAAAACTAACTTTCTGCCTCTCCAGAACTTACATGCTCCCTCACATTTGCATAAAAAAATATATCTCCAAAATAAGTTTTTCTTTTATCTTGAAAAACACATTCAACAGTTAATAATTCAAAATTAGAAAAAATATTACCTTTTCCACCTTTTTCCTCATTACCTCTGCTCAAAGTTTTCTCTGGTTTTTCATCCCCTTGATGTACATATGATATGTCTGACTTGTCATATCCTCCTTCATACTGTCTTGTCTTGGAAAAGTCTTCTTTGTTTCTACTTTGTTTTGAATGTTGTCTAATTTCTGAATCGTGCCCTTTTTTCTTCTCTTTACCCTTCCTTCCTTCCACATTTCTTTTCATTCTTTCCTTTTATTTCTTACAAATTTGTAAGCCACTAATCTTCTTTTTCCATCCCTCTTTCTTTTCAATCAAAATCTTCCAATCTCTAACTTTAGAAGCTAAAGTTCTCTTTGTTTCTGTACAGGAAAAAAATTACCATATCCAATAGATTATCCATTCCACAGTAAAGTCCCTTTTACAATAGTAAACATTACAGTCATCACCATGAATATAATACTCCATTTAACTCCTTTGTTGTTCAGTGAAAATGCATAGTTTATGAAACCATCCTTGCCTTCATCTTATGAGATTGTCTATCTTCTTCCAGTTTGCTGATTACATTCACCTTTAACTTAGATGCTCTGAGTTATTCTCTTAATCTGATGTAGATTCTCTTCTTTATCTATGTCTACAAAAACTTCCATTTTATCTTCTTTCTTTTCATAGTCCAACCATAACTTTTGCCCCTTTCACAGTCTTCAAGAAACATTATTATTTCATCCATAATTTCTTTCAATTCAGCAATGTCTTTGTCAAGTTCCTCTTGACTCATATTCTTTTACTTCCCATTTTCCTTCGCATCTTTCTTCCTTTTGCTGTGGCTTCTCTCATGACCCTTAATATTCATCTCGGCTTCTTTATGTGGACTCCCTTTTCCCACTGTGATATTACAATAATTCTCTCTCATTTCTTTGTAACAAGTCTCTACTTGTCACCTACACCAAGTTATCCTCTTGGTATACCTCCTTGGGTTTCTGCAACAAAACGTCTTTTGAGCACTCCTGCTTCTCAACTTCCAATGGTGTCAGGATTTTGTAACCAATGCTCACCTGATCCTCTCTCTATTTGAGAATTCTTCTATTCTCTTCTTCTCTACAACAATCTCCTTTGTTGGATTTTCCATTAACAAAAATTCTCTTCTCTTTACATAGTCTACTGCTGTGTGTTGGATGCTATCATTCTCTTCACTGTGAAACTAATTCAAATTAGACCAAATATTAAAATATAACTAATACTTGAGAGTTATTCAAATGAATTTATCTCATTAATATTTCCTTGGCTTGGACAATAAACATGTTTCTTTACTTTCCACTATTTTCAATTCAGTTCTTCTTCCAACTAATTTCATTACAACATCTCTTGCTAAAATTTATTCACTTGCTCCCTCGTCTCTTGTCACAGCAACCTGCAACATTTCAGGATTCTTCTTTGCATAAAATATTCTATGTTTTGATATCCCACTGACCAATTCCTTTCATATGATAACCTCATGTATCTGGATCAATTACCAATACAAACTCTATACATAATGAGAATAAAATTAAATCCTTGAAAAAAAACCCCAAAGAGCACTAGTATCGCTCTGATACCACTTTGATGCAGCAAAAAAAATGCAGTTTACAATTAATGTTGTGGACCTATGGGTTATGGCCCCATGTATACATCGGAAGCGTTTTAAATCAACGAACTTCACAATGAAACAAACTGAAATCACAAACTCAACACAATATATGTCGCATAACGCCGAAAACCCTTACAACACGCGAAACATTAGTTCTAGGGTCCCACATCACGATATCTAATCAGGTCTCATCGCATCTCGACACACATAAATTGCAACTTAAATGGAAAACAATACCATCGTTGATATGAAGTGTGACACAAGCTTTTCCATAGATCTTCGTCAGATCCAATGGTGTACTATACCTCTTGTCTTAGCACCACTGCTCACCTGAAAACTTAAATCCTTTTCGCAACCCACAACATATACATTTCACAATGCGTGACAATTAACATTTCGCAAATCGCACAAAATAACATTTACCACCATTCACCATAACCATTATCTCTTGTGGAGTGTGAAATAACGTTGAGCCGACACGTGTCTCACCCTCATCGCATCGCACTTTTCATCCCTTACCGCATCGCAAATAAAATAACATACCTGCGATGTCTTAAAACTTAAAACCTCTTGTTTGTGATATTGTGATTTGCTGTTCGTCGTTGATTTGCAACAAGATCTAACGGTCCTCATTGATCTACCTTTATTCGAATCACATCTTCCAACTGATCTTGTGACAGAATCTAGTCCGTTCATCTTCCCCTTTTCAGATCTGCGATCTGATCATAACCGTTCATCGTTCTCCTTCATGCCTATGTCCAGGAATTTTTGAGATTTAAGAAAACACGTTGTTGCAGCCCTCTGCAACCCAGCGTTGCTCCATGCTCCTTTCTATAACAACTCATAAACACACTTATGGGATTGTAAGGTATGCTATTGTTTACTCGGTTTTGGACATTTCCATTCCCTCGGCTATACAATTGCTGATTTAATATAGAGAGTATCAATCATCCATAAAAATCACTACTCGGATCACATCCTACTGGTCAATCCACTCTGAAAACTCTACAAAAATTCTAATTAAACAACACAGTATGCCACAATCCATACAATCACAGAATATTTTTAAGCCACAACTAAAACAAACAATAATAATTACAAATTATACCATCTTCATTGAAATTTAACCCTGTTACAATACTACAGCTTCTGTGAGCCTGAAAACACACATTAAAATAACTTCTCTCTCTTCATAATATCACTCCCTTAACTAGCTAGCCTAGGCCAACCTCGAGCTAACCTCTTGCAAACCTCTAATCTCGAACCAATCTCTCTAATCCTCTCTCTTTTTTTTCCCCTTTTTTTCAAAATTCTTACAAAAATATATACAAAAAAGAATCATGAACTAGTTTCAATTCTAATCCAACAATCTCTCAATATTTCCTAAATATGCTCTCAAATCCACTCTTTAGTCAACCAAATCCTACATTAAGCCTTTTTATTCCTAAAATCCTCACTCTTCCTAGGATTGCTTTCTCATCCCTAAGATCTCTACAACTCACGAGATATCATTCATTAATAAAATTACATTTAAATCTCAACTAACTTAGGAAAATAAAAAAATAACTAAGGGAACCTACTCCCTTTAGTAAATGTGTGATAAGACTCTTAAGTCTTATGAAATTTGAAGAATGCTCCTGCATCAAGGAATAAATTACTCCTTGATGTGAAGGAACCAACCTACTGAACCTACAAGATGCCTCTTTCATCCATTTTCAAACATCAATCCACAGGTATTCCATCACCTTACTCTTTCATATTTATCCATGTTGTTCTCACTACTTCAACTCTTAATTAACTATATATTTCACTATGCTACGAAAATATTCATACTATCAATATCTATGATTCCAAATCATTCTCTACTTTGCAACACTTTACTCAGTCCCATATCTAATCACAAATTTTTAATTTTTCTGTTTCTTAGGTCTAGCTTTTACTTTTAACTACTACAAATCCCTAAATTGCTCACATTCCTCTCTACTACAACACAACTCCCAAATCTACATATAGATATGTTCTAAGTGTTTTGAACTAACTTAGTCCTCTCATCAATCTTGAGACCCTCTTGAAACTCTTCAAGAATTATCACAAAAAAAACTCAAAATTTTTACAAACTTGATCCTATCATGAACTCAATATTATTAGAGAACAACCACACTTGAATTATTTAGAAACTTGGCCCTATCACAAACCCTTCCTTGTCATTCTGCATTAGATATCTTTGTTTTAGTTCTAGTGCATACAAAAAATTTTCATTCAATTTCTCACTGGGAAGAAAAACCTTACTGAATTTTTCTTCTTATTCTTTTATAAGTATGGCTCGTGGAATACCATGGGTGTAATTCTATGGTTTTACCCATGGGAATTATCCCTTTTACTGTATCAACAACCATGATTATTTAAATGTATATACAATCATAAAGACTATGGATTGGTCCTCTATTCAATAAAATTCGTTCAAATTTTATCCAATTGTCAGATAATTCAATCAAGACTATGAATCAACTCCTTGATCAACAACGTCACACATAGTGCTACATTGTCTCAACACAATGCTTTTGAATTAAGCATTCATCTCACCTAAAGAAATTGAGAGTTATGATTGTGAGTTCTAGCCTTAATGTTAAGGAAATTTTCTTGTTATATTACAGTGTCTTTAATCCATATTGGATAATTTTATTACTTTTCATCCATATCAATACATTCAGAGTGGAAAATGTGGAGGAATCAGATCACGGGGTTGCTTTTACCGGCGGGACCTAGTTTAGCAAAATGAGGTCTTAAACCTTCCAGGAGAATTTTGAGGCATCAAATGATGTTTTTTTGGGGCAAATATTTGTCGATTTAACACCAAACCTTTTCATTCTATTCTACATGCATAGATATTTCCAACGATGCAAGAAGCACGGCAATCGAATTTCGTATGAAAAAGTTATGACACTCGAAATTTGGCGTTCCTATTTTCACCAGCGTGGTTCGAGAGGACTTAGCCCACATTATTCATGGAAAAGGAGTTAGCCACATTATTTCAATTTAAAATATTTTAGAATATTATATATTTTAACTTTGGTTAAGAGTTGATGTAGTCAAACTTAACCACTAGTAGGTTATCAGGTTATGTTATAATCAAGCCACTAGGAGGAAGAGACATTCCATTCTTTCGATTGCATTTGTTCCATAGCTGAGAAATTTTTTCCAAGAGGGATAGGAGGTAGAGAAAACATTGAGAAATTTTTCATTGTAGCAATCCACGGGCCACAGACCATACTTCTTTGTACCTGCATCCATATTTCCAGAACAATAAAGAGAGTGGAGCGACGTCGACTTCTAGTTGGGTTTTCTCCCGAAAATGTTTCCCAAAGCATATCTTGTGTCTTATGTGTGTGTTTTATCTTTCATTTTTCATTCTCTATTTTATGCATAATTTCCATTCGCATGCATGCACTAGTTACAATAAGATCTACAAATCTAGAAATTTAATAAAAACTATAATAGTGTGGAATTTCATATTTTTAATATAATATTATCAAATATGTTGTGACAAATTTTCTACTGGAATATCCATGGTAGTTTACAAATCATTCTTTCTCTATACATTACCATATATCGATGATCAATACTCAATAGCTCAATGAATTTTAGCCCTTAATATCTTAATATTTAGTCCCCTCTGACATTGGGCATGACCTCAAGCTTAAATTCCACTTAATGCTCTATCAACCCTATCATTTTAAATTTCCTATAAGTTGATAGTCCCCTAAGAACTTAACCTTATAACTCTCACAACCAAGGGCTATTAACTTTCCCTACTGGTCACCACTCACCACTCTCCACCGACTGCATTCACCACGTTTTAATCCCCTGGACAATGGGGTCATGGTTTATAGATAAGAATGTCACATGACAACGCTGCTCAAACTTCCATTAAATACTTCACCTCTTGAAACTATACCACTTTTATACATTCACAATTCTTGCTCCTCTTATTGTTGGGAAGTGGGAAGTGGTTGATAACCCCACCTTATGAAAATTATAAGAACATTGAAAATTTAAATCCTTTCTCAAACCCATCCTTGGCATATATCTTGAGGTTGTTCCACATCATATTCTACCATGTGTTAATCCATATCAACCAATCATATATTTCGACATCATCATTACTGCCACCTTTTGTGACATGTCACTACCATGTGTCACTGGTCCACTTGGCCACCCAAAAATGCCAAAACAAATTGCCACGTGCCCTCACCTCATGATTCAACATCATCACCATACACGCCATTTTCTCACTGGGCCACTTCATTGACCTACCTCTTAAATTTCCACCTACCTCTGCTACCTAGCACCTCAATAATCATGCCAAGACTTGTTTCTTGACACCTCGTTGTTGTGTTATTTTTATGTTATTGAGATATCACCTGATGGTATGATAAGCACCTTGGTGAAAAAATTGAGCACCCTATGAACAACAGATGGGACGCGGGGCATGTCTTCCTATCATTTGTTGCTTTCCACCTCATCACCATAACTTGTTCTTTGCGCATTCAGAGGACTAGGTAGTTCGATAAGAAACTAAGCACTTTAGCCCAACACCTTATGATCAAAGGCTAAGACATGAAGTCTATATCTCCCCTAATTTACGCCCATGGCTAAGTTTCTCAATGACATTTCTATTGCATTCGGGCACTGTGGTGGTCCTGTTAGAACCATGAGCCTTTGGGAACCATGCTTGATTCTTCCAAATTTAGACTCAAGTTTCTCTTCATTCCCTTGGAGTTATATTAAGTTCCATATATCATTAGAAAGGTCTTGGAGAGGGGTCTCCAACTGTGACATTTAAGTGCATAATTTAAGATAAGGATTTGAAGAAGACACTACTTCAAAAACATTAGATTCATTCTTGACCTCAAGCTATGAATTAACACGCATTAATCCATCAATGATACACTTTAACACACTTTTCAAGATCCCCTTAAACTTGACCCAAATAACTGCAACTACCAACATGCTCAAGAATCTCACTTCAATAAGCTCCCCCTAAACTTGACATATGTTTAAATCAATGATTGAGACTTCACATCAATGACAACAACCAACAACAATGACTAAACTTTGACATCAATAACAACGCCTCGTTCAACAGGTCTAGATAATTCTATAATAACTGCTATATTGTTATGCATAATAAAACATAAACATGTTGACGTAACAACAATCCTTCCACATTGAAATATAAAACACAAGCAATAAAAATATATTTAAACTTTACAATAGGATGATCATTAATTTTTCTAATTGACTTTGATAAAAGAAATTCGTGATCTTAGTTATAAATGAGTTAAATTTTAAAAAATGGTAGCAATTACTAGAACTACCGAGGTTTATGTTAATGGGATTTAAATTGATATAATTGAGCACAAGATGATAAAGGTTAGTGTAGAATTATTAAAGATATTTTATATTTGTGGTTAAAGGTTAGTATAGAATTAGCCCACCAAAATTCTTAAAGAGATTTTGTATTTGTGTTTTTTTTGTGTATATATATTTTTAAACATTTATATATATATATATATATATATATATATATATATATATATATATATATATATATATATATATATATAGATATATATATATATATTCTATGTTGGAAAACACAAATTGATAGATAAATGCGAGAAGAAATTTTCATTAAGATGGTACACATAAGCACATGATATTATGACTTTCGGATTCATTTTTCAAGAATTCTTATATTTTTTTGAGATCCTTCATATTATAAATGTAGGCTTAAGGATAAGCATAAACTCTATAACTTGGCTTGAAATGTTTTTTTGAGAAATTCCTAAGTTAGCTAGAATTTGATGTGTTATGTGAAATGGAATTAGTTTTAGATGGTGGTTTAGAGATGATCGTGAACTAATGAAATGTTGGAAATGGTGGTGTATATATGACCAAAAATTGTTGTATAACAGAATAATTGCACCTTCTACTAATTTTTAGTTGAAGTAAGACTAAAAACTAAATCATTCTCGTAGATCATGACTTTGGCTCTAGGCTCTTGCTACCTTTGGTTTTAGGATCTGACTCTAGATTCCTTTAGATGCTAGCGATTTAAACTCACTTATTTTTTCTGGATTTATAAGGTTACACAAATTTAAGATTCATTGTCAATAATTTATATTCCCCCCATAATATCTAAGGTGAGAAGATTAAAATATATCCAATGCAAGATTGTATCAATACTCACGAATGGATTCTATGGTATGACCACAATATCTTCTTGGTTGTTAATGACCACTAACAAGAAGCAAACCACCCATGGTGAAGTTTTACTCTTGTAAGTTTCTTATGTCTATAACATCTTCTTAAATTATTATTACACTTTCCACAATGTTAAGAAGGATAAAAAAAATAAAAAAATCCTCCATTTGGACAACTTGATGATAATGTTGGCATTTATGAATATAGTCTTTGAACTTAAGCAGTTGAAGATAATTTTTCTTAAAGGAATCCAAAAAACACTGTTTTGGAATATTTTTGGATGTGAATGGTCACTTCCTTTTCATATCCAAGGATTTTTATACATTTTTGTTGATTTCTTCCCAAGGTCTAATGATTGGCTTGGAAAGTTCAAGAAGAACTTGTCTATGGAAAAAAATATCTTCATTTGAATATGCTTCTAAAATGGTGTCACTAACCTAATAATGTGTTGACTTCTAATAGAAATATTTCTAAATCTCAATTAGGGAATTTTTATATACAAGGGCTAATTCAGAATGTTGATTCTTTTGTTTTAATTCATCTCATTGGAGCTACGATTCAAGATGGAAAATTTTTCTTTTGTCCTATGAATATTGTAAGAAACTTAGTACGAGTAAGAGTTTTTTTTTCAATTATGATAGTATTTTTTATAGTAGAGAGTATTATAGTATTAAATAACTCCAATAATTCTTAAACTCTAGCCATTAAGGACCAATTTATACCTCAAATGGTTTCGTGTAATACCACCCCTCAACAAATGGATGGTTTTAGATTCTATTGAAATTTCACCCATTTACAATGAAATTAAAAAAGTAAACTTACAAAAAAAATACTATTTTCAAGTTACCATTGTTCTTTATTTTTATTGTAACATTGATGCTTTGAGTCCTAGGTTGACAAGGATTCTAGGATTGGAACTTATGTGCCCATATTTTCTCCAAATGATGCAAAAATATGAAATGAATCAATAAGTTATTGTGCCCCTTATAAAAATTCAAATGTCAATCGTTGTTTGAAGGCCATAGAATAAAATTTGAGTAGCATTAAATGGTTGTTATGGAAGAAGGTGAATGGATCCACATTACTTGGCTAGTGCTCTAAGTCCCTGTGTTCACCATCAATATTTCTTCAATTTTAAAAAATTAACCAAGGAAAATAAGAGAATATTTATAGAAGAAGAGGTACATATGAATCCATACCAACAATTTTCGCAACTTTTTGTAACCAAGGTTTCTGCGAGAACAAGGAAAATAAATCAAATGAGATGATTCTAGAGGAAAATACCACTTTCTAGACAACAATTGAAGCTATGTCTCACTAGTACCAAAGGATGATACTAGGATATCTACCAAAAAACAAAATGCAAAGGGATTATAATAATAAAAATTCTAATAAATGGACTATTTTCATCAAAGAGTCTTACAATCACTTTGAAGAGAAAATTTGACTTGTTTGTGAATATAATAATCTCTATATTAATCTCTATATTTCATTAGATACAAATATAAAAGATTCTAATATAATTATTGATGATGGTAAAACACAAACTAAACATTGAACACATAACTGAATGTCACCTCAATGAGGAAGGAGTGAGTAGTGTAAGTGATCACAAATTCCATCCTGGCAAGATCCGTCACACAACACACAAGGAAAAGGAAATTTATTTATTCTTTTACAAGTCTCTCATGCAACAAATAATGAAAATAAAACCTGATTTATTTTTGTTAATTTAAAGCGCCATTTTTCTACCCCTTCACTCAGTGCCACCTTCATCCAATTCAATATCTATTCATGAGAACGATATTCCTTTGTGGGAATATATTTATCTTTAATGTAACTTTAGAAATATGATTTCCACATTTCCAATTGTCTCTTTCAAAAACAATTGATTCGTAGAATGGTGACACATTAATGATAATAGAATCATCAAGGCAATGTTATGGCTACTACGATCCTATATTAACTGCTCTTGGCATTGATTGAATGTAACCAATAGTTTAATAGTTTACATTTCCTATGCTGTAAACAAATGTGTACTAAATGATATCTCTATGCATGTAATTCTACAACTACATAAAATGACAATAAAACTATTGATTGGTTTCAAACTCATCCTTGAAAATACTAGTTCACCTAACAATTTAACATCAGTATTTTCCAGAATATCTCAAAATCAAAGGCGTACATAATGTAGTATATAATTGAAAATCTTACAGGGATTTTCTATAGCTTCATGCAGTTGAAGAGATATGGAAACCAAAGGATGTGGGGCAATGCGGATGTGGTTGAGGCCATGACAAGGATTGGGGGTGAGGTCATGTTGGGAATGGAATAGGGTAGTGATGAGTATTTTATGTAGGGCATGCGGGAATATATTGGCACACTCAAAGCCAAAGACACTTATGACAACCAGATCAAGGAAGACCACAAACCCATGTCCAAGGGATTGCACATACCCATGGCTAGGATACCATTGTTAAAATGCATAAATTGAGAGTTAAACATGAGATGCATATTTCATTAATATGACACACTTAAATACATGATCTTATGACCTTTGGATTCATCTTGCAAGAGGCCTCTTGGACTCTTGATGAATATTCATTTTTACTTCAGACTCTTCATTTTATTCCTCAAGTAAATATTACAATTTTCCACAATCCATAAGATTGGGTTTCCAACATTTTTTCTAACTAACTTTTATTGCATACAATGAATTAACTCTCATAACAATTCCAAAAATATTTGTATCATTGTGTGTTGCTACTAGTCATGAAAAATGAAAATATGGAAAGTAAAAAAACATACTTCTTTATTTCATTATTTAGGATTGCAATAATAAGATTGTTGTATCAATACAAATTATAAGAATTAAACCCCCAAATAATATGACACACAACAACATATATGTGACTACATAGAACATACAAGTGAATCAAATCAAAGTGAAATGGTAGCCATCCATGGTTTTAAATTATTAGTGGTGTGAGGTAGCCCTAAATTTTTTTATAATGTATAGATGTTTACAATTTTTCTTATTCAATTAGTATATAAGTTAAATAATTCAAATTATTGAAATGGATTATCTAAATCAAATACCTATTTTTTGGGATGGCAATTGATAACTACTATACATGTAAGGAATTTCTAAATAATGAAACATGTAATATGAATTCATCCATGAATATAAGAAAATAAAATTTGAACTAAATTGAGTGCATAATGTTAGGTACAATTCATTTTCTTAAAAAAAATAAAAAATAAGATTGAAATTATTTTCTATAATTTTTAATTTCTTTCTTTACTATAACCCATATAATTACACTATATACACCTATTTATATTCTAATATCCATAGTTTCTACTTGATATATCCATTTACAACTTATTCAAATACTTAAATAATACATATATTTATACAAATATAATTCTTAATAAATAAACATCAACACAATGATAAGTAACATTTAAATAATAAATTCACCTATATAAAAAATAACTTCACTTAATAGAAAAACTCTATATTACTAGATTTATAAACATAAAATTACCTTTAAAAACATAGAAGTTACAAATATAGAAGTTAGAATCATGTTATGATTATATAACTCACTAAAACTGAAAATATCCACAACATGAATCCGACTTTTGAAAAACCAGAGAGGAACAATGCATACTTCTTTGGTTGGATGTTAAGAAGATGCCAAGAACATGTCATCCAACTAATAATGATATGCACTAAAAGTTGCAAATAATGTAATAATCAATACTTGAACAAAATAAAAATAATGATGATGTTTCTGTCTTTATTTTGGATTTTCTCCGACAATATTATGAATAATTTCATCTAAATTCTTAATAAACATAAATGCATGCTTGTGATTCTCAAATAAATATATAAAATTCTTTTCCAAATAATGAAGAAGGATTTTGTTTATTCATGGCAGTGATTTTAGGAGGATATTGAAAATAGTAAAAGTTTGAATTAATTATTCAAGTTATAGGTTAGTTTTCTATTTAAAGTTTGAAATATTTTACAAGTGAGGGAAAGTGAGGAGCATTAGTGGATGTGATTATTTAATATTAGGGGAGTGTTCATAAATAAAATTCAACATTGCAGTTTTCAATGTATGAAATTTCTAGCCTTGATTTATACATCCATATCAATATATTCAATAAATAGAACATGCAATCATTTGTATCAGGACTTACACTGCAACTACAACTCCTTCATTTAATATAATAGTCTGCAAACTGATAGAATTAAAAGGGTTAATCCCAACCAAGCAAGTTGAAATTAACCATATCTCTTATCATATCACATTTTCTTATCATTATCTCCTTCATTTTCTTATCATTATCTCCTTCATGCAATTCCTTTCTCCTTCATGCAATTCCTTAGCTTTACGTGAACTTGCAATTATCTTGGATCCATTGTAGTTTGTATTTTCCCAGATTAGTCGGTCCTACCCATTTCCAAAACCCTTACACTTCAAAATCCTCCACAAATTGTACTTCATAAAATATAAATACAAAATAAAATTTTAACCTCATAGAATTTGACTTCGCCTCAATTATTCAGTCATGACCATCACCCAACCTTTGTTGTTGTTTCCAAAGGCTCCACAATTGTTTCCCTTAATGAAAAAGTCAAAATAAAGATGCATATAAAAAAAAAGTTTTATATGAGAGTTTCATTAATATAGAAGAAAATTAATATAGCTAAGATTAGAACAAATTTTCATGAGTTCCATAGTGAAACAGGTTGTTGGAGAGTTCCTAAAACACCATGAATGGAAAGGATCTGCCATCTCTGTGAGAATATGGACATTGAGGATAAAAAACACTTTCTCTTAAGGTGCCTCCCGTACAACCCCATTAGAGCTCAATTTCATAATCTTTGTTGCAATACTGACCTTCCTAGCCTTTTAAGACGTCAAAATTATAATGAGCTTGGGAAGCTTCTCTCCAAAGCTTTTTGAGCATAAGAATAAAGTCTTAAATCAAATTAAAAAACTCTTTTCTTTAAGTCCAATAAACTAAAGATTAGTCTCAGTAAATATTAACCACCAATCATCATTTGTAGCTAATTAAAAAAACAAATTTTAGTAAAAACAATTTTGGATATAACTAGGTAGGGAAGCTATATGTTTCAAAAAGGCAAGCGAGTATGCGTTTTTCGACATGTGTGGAATAAATCGAGACATATATAGACCTTGTTTTATCGATATTGAAAATAGTTTTTTTTTAATATTGCATTTCAATTGTGCACGATCACGATTAACTAGATTGTCTTTATTTATTGTATTCATAATATATTTAGATCTTAAACTATATTATTTGTTTTAATTTTATTTGAATTTGATGTTATATTATTGTTGGAGGGTATTCTAGTTATAAGTTTTATTTTATCCAAGTAAATCTTATCTAAGTGGGTTGAGCTTTTTATTTATGGATGATGTTATTAGATAAACGGAGTTTTAGTTTTAATTTAATTTGATAGGATTATTGTTTCATATATATAGATATATTTTATAGTTTATGATATGATGAAATATATATTATTATTGGCTTTTCAAGTGTGATAGGAAAAATTATATGGACATATAAATTTTGAAACAATGCCTACAATATTATTTATTGTGTGATCACATTTTACCATTATTTTTTTGGTTCCTTGTTCTTTTCTTAGCTTGGAAAAACTCTAAAATATTTTTTTGCATGTAAATATAAATTGTATAGCTAGTTATTAGAAATATTAAGTATAATTAGTAAATTTTGATGATCAAACCATATATATCGACTGAACTAAACACAAGAATATCATCCGTCTTCTCAACATTTACAATTTCCATGTCTATAAAGGTATAGAACACATTGACTTATATTTAATTTGATGAATATATAATATTAATTATATTTATGACATGGGTCATGATGCGTGTAAATGTTTCCATTTAATATTTTATTACTGTTTTACCACATTAGTTAGCATTAATATGATTTAGAATGCAAGTCATGGTTAATAAAAACATAATATTGTCACATTGATAATGATAATGATAATGATAATGATAATGTATAATTTATTTTTTTCACACAAAATTCAAGAAAAAAAATGTTTGAAATAAAATAAGTATAGATTCATTTAAGTGTAGATTTACTAAGCATTTAAAGAGATCAAATGTTTCAAGATGTTTCTTTCCAAAACTTATTAAATTAATAGTTAATATGGATCTACACCATTTTTGATAATATTATTTATATCTATATAAATTTCAAACAGATAAATAATTTTTGTTTTAATTTTATTAAAACTTTAATAATATATAATTATATATGAGATTTTTTTCTTTCATATGATTTCTAATTATTTTTTTTAATATATATATATATATATATATATATATATATAACTTCAAAAAAAATTATAATATTGAAATTGAATATATTTATTTAATTAAATTTAAATGTGAAGTTTTGAAAAATAATGATTAACCATATAAATTATTATTTTAATTTACATATATTATTTATATTTTATATAATTTTAAAAATATTATGATATTTGTTAATTTTTTTATTAACTATTTATTATATATTTTAAAATATTTTCGTCAGGAATATGAATTATTATTATTAAAATTTATTTTAATATGTATATTAAAATTTATTTTATCTCTAATATTTTATTTTATAAACACTACAACATTCTAAAGACACTACAACATTCCCTAATAAGAAAAAAAATCTTGACAAAAAAAAATCTATTACTCTATTGAAAACTTTATATATATAACAAAACACTAACTATAATAATAATTTGACTCTAATTTTTCATAATAGACTTCATCCTTTTTATTTACATAAATACATCCCTTTTTTCATATTCTTTTGAAAATGCTTAAAGCTCTTTTCCCTGACATCACCCAGCGTAAAATCCATGAAACATCTTTTTCAACCTTAAATACTTAAGAAACAATTTTTTTTTTTTAATACTTAAATTTTTAATTAAGTTAATAAAAAGTTAACATAATAACAGTTTAAGATAATTGATATTATGTTAAAATAGGGATTAAAACCAGATACACATTTTTGCAAATATGTGTGAGACGGTGAACAATTAATTTCGTCATTATGAAGAATATAATTTTCCATTTTAAAGCATAATTTTCATTCAAATCATGTTCGTAAGTTACCAAATAACAAATAGACTCCTTTTTCTTTTTCTGTTGTTTTTTTAAGGCTCTTATATAATATTGATTATTTTTCCCTTCCTAAAACTTTAAAATCAATATAAAAAAATCATTATTTCTTAATAAATTTAAAATTAATATATCGAATACTTACCATTTCTAAAAAAATTCACTTTTATAATTAAATATATAGTGTGTAATTTTCTTATACCAATTTAATTAGTTTTAAATTAATATATATAAATATATGATGAAAATATCATTATACAACCATTCTCTACCCTATTTGACATTTACATTGACAAGCTAGAAGGTTGTTTAGAGGAAGCCGGATGTGCTGCCACGATCTTAGCGAGGATAGTCATCATCGTTCTTCTCTATGCTGACGATATTGTTCTTCTCGCAAGGTTCCCATCTGATCTTGATAAGCAAGTTAGACTTCTTAAGGATTTCTGCTCTACCATGGGTATGTTTGTTTATCATAAACAATAGTAACTTGGAGGAAGTATCTTCTTACAAGTACCTAGGAATTGATATTCATCACAAGCTCAACTGGAACTATAGCATTCAAAAAAGGATTAATGGGGGGTGGAAAGCTTATTTTGGTCTTGAAAATAATTGTAAAACGACAAACCTTGTAATGTGGGATAGAAAGAAGTTCCTCTTTGAAACTTTAGTCACTCCTGTTATCTTATATGGATGTGAGGTTTGGGGTTGCAGCATCTCTAGATAATCATGGAGAAATATTGAGTAAATCCAGAAGCGTTTTATAATGTATAACCTTAAAATTAAAAACAATACACCCTATCCTATTATCCTTATAGAAGTGGGTATTTTCCCTATCGAGAGCCTAACTATGACTAGGCTTCTATTGTACAAGCACAAGCTAAATAGCATAGGAGACCATAGACTTCCTAAGCTAGCTTTAAATTCCAGCGAAAACCACCTAAGGCTTAAAAAAGGTTGGTATAAAGACACCAGGGCTTGGTTAAACCATTGGGAGATGGACGAGAATGTTGCATTGCAAAACATCAATAAAACTAAAAAAATTATTGCTTCTAAGTTCAAAGAAAAAATGTGGTGTGAGAAAGATCTAGCAGCTAAAAGAAAATTAAGGTATTATAAGGAGGTCATGAACTCCACCTTAGAAGATCAAAAGTATCTCTCTATTTTAACTAGCTTAAAGAATAAAATTAATATAGCGAAGATTAGAATGAACTCTCATGAGCTCCATAGTGAAACAGGTCCTTGGACAGTTCCTAAAACACCATGGATGGAAAGGATCTGCCATGTCTATGAGAATATGCACATCGAGGATGAAAATCACTTCCTCTTAGAGTGCCCCAAGTACAACCACATTAGAGCTCATTTTCATAATCTTTGTTGCAATACTGACCTTCCTAGCCTTTTAAAATGTCAAAATTATAGTGAGCTCAGGAGGCTTCTCTCCAAGCTTTTTTAGCATAGGAATAAAATCTTAAATCAAATTAAATAACTCTTTTCCTTAGGTCCGATAGACCAAAGATTGGTCTCGTTAACCATCATCATCATCAATTAATACATTTAGTTATTATATGCTGAAATATATCTTATAATTATTAAACATATTTCTCGTAATTATTAGTAATACATATATCTTATTTTTATTATTAATATATCTTTTCATGGTTAACAATTTGAATTTACTTTCAAATTCAAAATAATAACAAGTAGGTTTGTTATTATTATTATTATTTTTTAATATATATAATTATATTATTATTTTTAATTAGTTTTTGGGACAACTTGATCGGTAATAGTTTGATAATGAGGAGTTAAGTTTATAGGGTTCAATTCGATTGGTTAATGAGCAATTTAAAAAAAATATATTATTTTGTTGAGAGGTGTTTTATAATTTAATATGAAAGAAATTTGATAAATAAATGTATTGATTTAGTTTAATTATATATATATATATATATATTTGTTTAACTTGAGCCTATGTTAAAGTTAGAGGCACTCAAAAATTTAGTATGAAAGAGATGTTGTATAATTTAATATGAAAGAACTTTATAAATAAGTGTATTGATTTAATTTAATTATATATATAGTTTTTTAGCTTGATCCTAGGTTAAAGTTAGATTGTTTGACTCTTGAGGAGTAAGCTCCATGAAAATCAATTGATTAAAGTAAAAAAAATGTATATAATATTACATTAAAGTAAATGTAAATAATAATGACTCCTATTTTGTAATCAAGATATTTCAAAACATATAATTTTTTTAGTATGTATTTTTGGTCAAGTTGTGTCATTAAGAGATGACTACAAGCTTATCTTTTAGTCTGAGAATCCATTACTAAGGGGTATTTAAGGTCTCAAAATCACTAGGGGATCACACAGTTGTGGGTCATACCAACGTCTAAGATGTTTGGATTTTTTCCCATAGAGTTTAGAACTGTGATCTTTATATCAAGAAATGAATCATCGTTTTTAAGAGTACACCCCATCATAGTCTATTCTAGGCTCGGTAGAAAACTTCATAAATTTAATTAATAAATATATAATATAAAAACATATATTTCTAAATATACAAATGTGAAATATCTATAATATAAATAATATCTATAAATTAACATTTTTTCTTTCTAAATAAGCTTAATCTATTAATCAACAAAAACAAAAATATTTACATCAGGAATTATCCAGGACCAGGCCTGAGATTGAGGCCTGTTAAGCAAAAATTCATAGTTGAGCACTGCCTTCCAAGAGGGAAACCAGTGCATAAGGTTTTCCAACAAAAAAATCCCTCGTAGGGGATGCATCTTGTTCTAGAAAGAAAACGCCTATGAGACTTGACCAAAACTAGACAGACAAACATAAACATTTTCAAAAAGTAGACAGAGCCATAGCAAAAACCAGGAACAGTGGAGGCGCTACTCGTCCGGTTCCTCTTCCACGACTCTGCACCATAAATCATCTGGTTCGCCATCAGTATTATACAGGTCCTCTGTAGAGTGAATGACTTTCTCAGCAGCAGGGGTGCGGTTTCCTTCTCTCGGTTGAGGTTGGTGCTGCGCATTATCAGTTCCAGGGTCCTGAGTATTAGTTTGCTGCTCATGCTGCTTTAGATCAATATCAATATTCATCTCATTGCCTTGACTAGCGTCTTTCTGGGTGATGTCCATGTCCTGCTCATGCACTTCGTCAGCATTCTGCCTTATATCAGTCATATCCCCAACATTTCCAGCCCGCCTTCCTGAAGTGGGAGCCTCATCTTGAGGAGACTCACGGAAAACAATGGTAACAGAGGCGGTAATTCGAGGGCAATTGAGCGCACTTAGGAAGGAGAAGTGCCTCGTTTGAGAATGGGCTGGAGTGTGTGGGGGGGTGGGATACCGTTGCCTAGAACGAAGGATACGACCTCTTGCAGCTCGGGAAGTTCTTTCAGAGGCATGAGAGTCCGCAGCAGAGGTGCTAGAGGACGGGGAGGAGCGCCTTATTAGCCTCCGGGAAGAGCCTCGTCTGCATCTCATCCTGTGCCTGAGACGAGGCATTCTTTCATTCGAAGCTGGAGACCTAGAAGAGTGCTGTAACCCAAGAGAGACGTTGGCCAATTGCGAGAGCGGAAGCGGGACTGAAGCTCTGGACAACTGCTCAATCCAATTCTCGGACTCTCGCATACAATTCCCTGCAATTGAGATATGAAGATTGTCGCTGAACTCTATGCAGCCATGAAGCCTGGTACGTTTGCCGGTGACTGTGCGCTCGGAGGAGAGCCGAAAAATGGGCGAGAAATACACCGAAATGGGCCTGGGAAAAATGCTTATGGGTTGCTCGTCCGCCATCCTGTGAACTAAAACCCCAAATCTGTTGCCAACCATCTGCATTAACCCCTCAATTAATGGATTAATCGCCATGTCCTGTTTACAGTGTGTGGAGATATTTCGATCTCCGTTGATTGAATTGTGAACCGCGTCGGGCGATAAATGCCTTAAATGCATCATTCCCTTGTGCAGGTGCCGAAGGACACTTGCAGGTCCTCGTGGCCGTCGGCTCGCCGGAGTGCCGTCTGTCCGACGATGCTTCCCCTTTATCGATTTAACCACCCGCATCTGGGTTTTCTGCATCACGTTGGAGCAGCAAATAGCATTCCTGTCGTTGTTCCTCATTTTGAAGAGTTTCAGGTGTGCTTGTGAGAAGGTTGTATTCACTGTCGACTCCAACATTGGGGAGGAAATCGGCGACTCTGTTTCCTTCCCTTCTTGTATGCAAGAAGGTGAGTGCCCTGTTGTTGATGAGCCAATCCTCAATGCTTTTCAGACGAGCCTCCAGTCTCCAACTGTGGGCAATTTTCTGCGCATGGGCCCCGTTGAGAAGCTGCTTGGCCATGTTTATGAGGATTTGTGAATCCCCTTCAATCTCCAGAGGGTGAAGCTTTAATTGTTGAGAGAGAATAAGACCCTGCTAGAGACCTTCTAGTTTTGCCGAGTTGTTTGTGTCCCAACCGAGCTTGCCCATGTAGATAACGGAGGGATTGCCTTTGTGATCTCTGATAATGCCTCCGAACCCTGCTTTGCCTGGATTTCCCTTAGATGCACCATCAAAATTGAGTTTGTAGGTGTGCTCCGAGGGGGGAATCCACATTCTCTTGCTGTTATCATCTTTATGTGATTGACTCCCTGGCGCTGGAGGTTGTAGGTGAAATCCCCAATTTTCCCAGATGGCTTTTTCCTTAGCAGTCGTGGGGAAATCACTAGCATCCCAAGAGTGCAGATTGAGGGACTCTTCTAGATTGTGACAGAAGGTCCTCCAGATAACTTCCAAAGGAGTGGTCTGATCCCTGAAGATTCGTTTATTTTGTTCCTTCCAAATGGTCCATAATAGTAATCCCGGGATAAGGCTCCAAAGTTGGTTGAGGAGTGCACTGGCATAGGGGTGTGGATGCCATTCTCTGATGGTGTTGATGATATCTTCAGAGGGTCGGCATTTGCGTTGGCATCGAAAGCTGACTTTTTCCCACAGTTGGCTTTCCAAAGAGCAATCATTCAATAGGTGTTTCTGCGTCTCCGCTTGGGCACAACAGTTGGGGCAAATGGATGGGCCATGAAAGCTTCTTTTGATTAAGTTATCCCATGTGAGAATTTTTTGATGCCCGAAAAGCCATAGGAATACTGATACTTTTGGCCATGTCCCTGGTTTCCAAATTTTTTCCCATAGAGGATCTTTGGGTCCTGGATCCTGTATGATTAGCCTGTATGCTTCTTGGGATGAGAAGGAGCCTTTTGGCAAATAACCCCATCTTAGTATGTCCTGACTGTGTGAAACTCTGGTGCATCGTCTTTTGAGCTCAGTATTTAGTGCTTCCTGATTCTGTTCCTCGATGTGCCCCATAATTCTATCCGCTGGTTTCCATTGTTGATACCCCTGTATTGCAGTATCTTCCCAATGTTGATGAACCGTTTCTAGTTGCTGTCTGTCCCAATCCGGTCCAGGAGGAGGGCTGTAAGTGTTGGTTAGCTTTGGGAATTGATCCCAAGCATCTGTCCAGAATCTAGCAGTTTTTCCATTCCTCAGTTCCCAGAAGCTGTGTCGCTGGATTAGTTGATAGTGCTGTTTAGCTGCCATCCATATTAGTGAACCTTTCTCCGTGGGTGTGAGCCTGATTAGTTCCTCCGGAGGTCTATGGTTGGCATATTTTGCTGTCCAGATAGTTGCCCAAGGTTTGCTGGGGGATTTGAGCCAATTCCACCAGATTTTTGCTCCCATGACCTCATTGCTGTGGGAAGGATCTCTTAATCCTAATCCTCCTTGCTCCTTAGGCTTGCACACCAGAGACCATTTGACTAAAGCCCATTTGTTGTGTGTACCTTTGGATCCCCATAAAAAGTGCCTTTGCAGAGTTTTAATTCTTTTTAGAACCCATTTAGGTGCAGCCAATATTGAGAAGAGATACAGAGGCATGGCTTGTAACACAGATTTTATGAGAATAATCCTGCTAGCAGTGTTAAGAGTCCTGTAGGTCCAAGAAGAGAGGCGTGCTTCTAGTTTGTCAAGGAGATCACGCCATGAGGAATGCTTTAAGGCTGAGTCTATGAGAGGCGCGCCAAGGTATTTTGAAGGGATAGAGGCAATGGAGAATCCAAGGATATGAGCGATAGCTCTTTGGGTGTAGGGAGGAGTGTGGAAGAAAAAAAGCTGGGATTTGGCATTGTTTATGCACGCTCCCGAAGCTTCCGAGAAGTTAGTCAGAAGAGCGTTAAGTCTGGTGGCTTCATGCACAGAGGGATATCCAAAAACCATATTGTCATCAACAAATTGTTGGTGGGTAATGGCAGGGGAGTGGTGAACAGAGAGTCCTTGGAGTTGGTGGGAGTGAAGGGCATTTTTGAGGTGGCTCCCCAAACCTTCTGCCATTAAGACAAAGAGGAAGGGGTGAGGGGGTCCCCTTGTCTAATTCCCCTAGAGGGAGAGAAAGGGCGAGAGGGGATACCATTGATGAGAATGGAGAAAAAGGCGGAGGAGATAAGATTATGAACCCACCGAATCCAAGTTGGAGAAAAGCCAAAAGCAAATAACACTTTCTGGATGTACATCCAACTTAATCTATCGAAAGCTTTTGAGAGGTGAATCTTAAGAATCATACCTGCTTGTTTTGTCACTTTCAGGGAGTGAATGACTTCATGCGTAAGGATAATGCCATCCAGGATCTGCCTTCCTTCCACATACCCAGCTTGCTCCGACGAGATGAGGAGAGGCAGGAGCGGTTTGAGTCTGTTGGCAATGACTTTGGAGATGATCTTGTATATTACATTGCATAAAGCAATAGGGCGGAATTTTTCCGGCATACAAGAAGCCTCTTCTTTTGGTATTAAAGCTAGAAAGGTAGCATTCAACGATGGGAGGAGCCAGTGCATCGTACGTGATTCTTCCACTACCATCCAGACCTCTTCTTTAATCAGATCCCAAAATTTGTGAAAGAACGTGGTGGTGAAGCCATCAGGCCCCGGAGCCTTTTCTTCTTTGAGTTGTTTCACGGCTGTGTCAACCTCCATGTGTGTTACAGGGCTGAGAAGGAGTTGGTTGTGCTCTTCAGTAACCAACTTGGGAATGTTCTGAGTGATCTTTTCAATGGCCTGTGATCTGTCCTGTAGGGGTTCTTGAAGCATGGATTGGAAGTGATTGAGGAGGACCTGCTCTATCTCCTCATGTTCTTCCACCTTCTCCCCTTCTGTATTCCTGATGAAAGTGATGTTGTTATTCATGCGTCGTTGGATGGTTGATCTATGAAAAAATTTTGTGTTTCGCTCTCCCTCTTTCAGCCATCGAATGCGTGATTTCTGCCTCCATAAGATTTCCTCCTGCTTAGCTCTCTCCTCCATCTGCGATCGAAGCTGTTGTTCTTTTTCCAGGGCTTGATCCGTGCAGCCTTCCAAGATGATTTATTGCTAGAGATCGGCCATCTCTTGGTGTATCTGCTAAATTAACATTGATTTGACTATGTAAATTAAATTTTATAATTTATATTTCCAACCATTATATTTGAAAGGTTTATATTTAAAATTAACTAATAAGCCAAACTTTTTTTAGGTTATTTATCTATTCATTTATATCTATCATCAATACTATGCACATCACATTAAAAAAAAAAAAAATTAAAAACTATAAAACAAGTCAAAGACATATTTAAGAACATTTCTATATTTAGAGTTGAAAAATTTATATAAATATAAATAACATCTTTAAAAATTAGTATATATCTAATTTAATTCTAGATCTACAATCAAATCTATAAGGTGCAAATAATTCTTCAAATTTTACACTCAAAATTTGATTATTTTTAGTATTTCACAGATCTTCAATTAAAATAAATCTTTCCCGGATGCGGGTGTTTTATGAGGGTCATATGGCGATCGACTTGTGGGTCGGCGCATGGCAGGGCCACATGGCCACCCACAAGCCACACCGGCGAGCATTTAAGTGCTCTGGCCGTCACCCCGAGTTACATTCAATACATTGCAAATGTCGAGGCTGCTACCTCTGCCTCAAAATGACGTTCCTCTCTCTCCCACCTAGTTATGCTCTTCGACCTACTAGTTATGCTCTTCGACCTCCTGGTTTTATGCCTTTCTGGTCTCCTCCTTTGCGAAGCTGCTGTCCCCTTGAAGTCGCAGAGCCAAGCTCCTGCACGCCAACAGGGAGACGCTGTAGCCTTCGGTGATGTACAAAATTCCTCCCAGACCATCATTACTCGCAGAGCATACTCTGCCACTTGAACCTCTTTGTTGCCTCTGGCCTCACCACCACCTCTGAGCTTCAGTCACGGTGGCACCACTGCCCTGCTTCTTCTACCACCCAGAGCGCCATCCACCCCTACTGCGCCACTATGCCCCAACTCAGGCATCGCATGCGATGCAGGCATGGCAGCAGCAGAGGTCGCACTGCCCGCTCGTCGCCCTCTTCCCGGTCCAGTTCTTCGTCTTCTTCACTGAAACATTCTTGGGGCAGGTATCCCGCTACCCGAAGCAGGCGTGGCCGCTTGGTTGGTCTGCCTCATCCCTCGGCTCAGCCTTATGCCTCAGCGCCCTCTCCACAGCCTCCACCTTGGATAGTCCCCTCTGTCACCACGCAGACCTCTAGTTCTGCACAATTCCATTTCCATTGCTCCTTAGACCATCCCTATGTTGTTGCCACCATCTCAGTTTCCTTCCAGGAGGAGCCCGCTAAGGCTCGTAGCCACGGTTCGCCCATTTTGCAGAAGCTCCCATGTAGTGATTCCGGCTCCTTTGCAGATGATAAGGAGCATCATGTTTTTGGCAAGCACAATTCGCGCTCGGACAATAGTAGTAGCTCGGGAAATAGCAAGGGCGACAAGGAGCAGAGCAAGCAGACCATGGGCAAAGGTGGTGAAGCCACAGCACCCCGACATGCTGCACTTGCCACCCAGGATGCTGATGCCGACGAATACAGATGTATCATCATAGAAGAGACTCCTCCTACGCCTCATGACACCTAGGCTCTTAGGTTTTCTTTGGTTTATGCCTCTCAGCATCATAGTTTTGTTAAAGGTTATTATCTATGTTTGGCACAGTAAATTTTGTTTGTATAACGCTGGTTTCCTCACGCGAGGCAGCGAATCAAACTCTCTATGGGCTGGTTTCCCCTGCGTGGGAAGCTCCTTTTTTGCTGTTTTTTTGCAAATTATGCCGTTGATACAGGCTTGAACTGCAGAGGCCAGAGCCTCCACATATATTATGTTTCACTAATAGAATTTAATCTTACTTAGAAAAAAAAATTAAAATAAATCTTAAAAGACAATTATATATATATATATATATATATATATATATATATATATATATATATATATATATATATATATATATTTGAAATTGCAAAATAATTTATAAATAATAATGTCTTTCATTAATCACATCATTAATGTTTCGAACCAACTAATATGGTTCATGACAAACCTGAAAAAATCAATCAATCCAAAAGAATCTGAAGTCTTAAATAATGTGATTAATTTGTAAAGACATTATTATTTATAATATAAATCAGAAAAGTCTAAAATCTATAAAATAATTTATTATGTCTATTTTTTTATTTCACATTTTATCAATCAATTGTAAAATGTAAAAATTCATAAACAATTATTTAATTTAACATTTTTATAAAATAGATATTTAAATTAGTCTTTATCCATTAACATACAACTATTTAAAATTTACTTTTTCATCGTTGATAAGCTTTTCACTTGTTATGACTGTAAATTTTACTATTGAAAGAGTTTTGTACATTTTTTTTAGACCTAAAAGAAGGCGATCTGTGGCCTATCTATATGGGCAGACATTAAATGTCCAGTTTTTATATATTGAGTGTCATTGGGGATTTAAATATCGTGTAATTATTTTTAGAAAATGTACAAGAGTGAATTTCCTCTGATACATCTTCCATAATATTCTAAGATCTATAATAGATAGCCATATTTATATAAGGTTGCTGCAGGGAGTTTCTTTACTTCACTTTCTTAAAGAAAGTGATGGGTTGATGCCTTTCTTGTATTGACCCAATGCTTCTGGCCATGTTCACACAAATATTTCCCTTAAAATAGTATCCCTAAGAGGTTTGAATTGATCAGCGTTGTCGTGATACCTTCTTTCACTCAATCCGTGATAACATTCATGACACCTTTGAGTCAGTGGATATAATATTCAAAGGATTATAAGGATAGGATAAGGCAAGCTTGAGTAAAATACCTTAAAAATGCTTGGAACTGATCGTTCTTATTGTGACACCACCTTTGACTCAGATTGGGTTGATGTGTAAATGATTACAAGGTTGCAGGATAAGCAAAGGCTCAGTGGTCGGCTACTAAACTTATATTCATGGGCGGAGCATGTTCGTTAGGAATGTAAGGTTTGCTATGCTGCAGAATATGTCAAGAATAACGGGGCGTTAGTCGTTATTGATGCGTACTGGTGGCGGTCTGTGTGGTTTTATAAGTGGCATTAATATATCATCCCTTATCTAAATGCTTAAAATAAATGGTCATTGAACGTATTTTATTATTTTTCTAACCTATTTTATTGTTTTGCTAAAGAGCTTTGCCACCATTCAAATTAGAGATATCTTGAAAATTTAATGGATGAGTAAAAATCAAGGACGATCATGATATGAGTAGTGAGTACCACATTTGATGGATATGAGTAAATTTTGTTAAAGAACTTTTCCACTATCAAGAGCGTTGGACCGACATCAAGGATATCCAGCAAAATGATGGACCGATATCAAGGATATCCAGCAAAATAAAAGTGAGTGTGATTTTAAATTTGGTTTAGGAAATTAAAAAATTTACTCAATAAGAAAAAATGACGACATCTATATGAGTTAAATTTCTTTAATCTTTAAAATCTACAATTTATCTAAAGATAGTTCTCAAAAGTGAATGGAAATGAAATGGGTTCAAAAGGATTGAAATGAAATCAGTTTGGGTATTTCTATTGTTTCATGGAAGGGCAACTTAAAATTTACAAATTGTCTAAAGGTAGTTCTCAAAAGTTGATGGAAATGAAATGGGTTAAAAAAGATTGAAATGAAATCAGTTTGGGTTTTTCTATCTTCCCATGGAAGGACAACTTAAAATCTACAATTTATCTAAAGATAGTTCGCAAAAGTTGATGGACATGAAATGGGTTCAAAAGGATTGAAATGAAATCAGTTAGGGTTTTTCTATTATCTCATGAAAGGTCAACTTAATATATAAGAGGTAAAAGAATTTAAATAAATGTGCAAATTTTATGGGAAAGGTTAAGGGTAAGATTTAGTTGTGAGATAATATTGGTTCAGTAAGTGTTTAGGTTCAACTAAGTTTCAAATAATTTTAGGTTAAATGAAGTCTCAAATAATATTGGTAACAGTGTTTTACAAAAATATCCAAATTCAATTAAGCTTCTGACCTTTCTGATAAAGCAGTTTGCACTATATAAATCAATTTTCGACCCAATATTCTGGCAAAGTCCAATCTAATTTCATCAGCACATCTTTAAATAAAAACTAAACCTAATCAAAAGAAACGTACTTCGCCCTTAATTCATGCCCATTTCAAGCAACGCCTGGAAAAATTCAATTATGTGAGAATTAAAGAGCCTAACAAGCTTTGCTTATGAAATAAAATATGTTATTAGCGAAAAAGGGAGCGTTTATATATATATATATAGTCCGACATTGGATTTTACGGCGGCTATCACATTTTATGCATGTTACAAAAGCTAACTACGTATGAGATCAATAGATCACAGAATAAAGAAATAAATAAATTAACATTACACTTTAGCGTTCCATTATATATGGACAATATTATATCAAGTAAATTGCACAACACATTGAAAGTGTTGGATGGCAACCACTACATTATTGTCTATCATGTATTTTTTTATTTTATTTTATTTTGTTGTTATTTAAAATGAATTTTTGATTGTATATATATTTAGTATTTTAAAATATTTATAAAATATGAGAAAAAATTATTGTTTAAAATAAATTTTTGATTGTATATATAAATTTAACATCTTAAATTTTTTGGTAAAACAATAAAATTATAAAAAATTTTGTAAGTTAAACTTATGATTCCAAAAATTTAAACCTAAAAAACATACCAAAAAAATATTTAAGAATAACACAAGTAAACTATGGCATGCCGCAACATTAAGGGCGCTGGAATGCCATAACAGATCTTATCTGATTGTCAAAAAAAAAATCGGTGAACAACAAAGAACTAAAGTATGGAAGCTCGAACACCTGTCAAGCTTGCAGATTTTATGGTGTAGATTATTTTCCTTATTCGGTCAAGAATAGTTATCTTCCTAAGCGTGCTTGCTCCCTGCCTAAATTTACGGCGTTGCAAATCTTACGTGTCATTGTCATGACACAACAAAGAAACATAGAGTAGAAGCCACCCTGGTTCAGTCTCGCCTTGATGAATTGGTCCACTCATGTAAAATTGATACGGTGAAATTAATGTAAGTTGACAAATCAGAATATGGTAGTGGAAGTGATGGATGCTGAGCATTCCAAGTGTTCGATGCTCATTGGTACATACTGCATCACATGGTTTGGTTTACAACTGGGGAAAAATTAGCGAATAATGAGACAAAAGAAGGCAAATGGGTCAAGGCCTCTAGGGTGCAAACGTGTAAGCTACGTTGACCAGCGTATCCAGTAATAAAATGGTCTAGTCAAGGTTAAATGCTCCAGATTGTTGAGCCAGCCATCTCCTAAGTGGATCAAATTGAACAGTTGTTTTTATTTTATTTTTTATTCTACAAGTTAAAATAAATAATTTAATATTATTTTTATATATTCACATAAATATAAAATACTTTTTTAAATATAAATGAAATAAAATATTATATTATCTTTACTTCTATTTAGTGTTGCAGAATGTTCCAATATTTAGTGTTTCAATATTAATTCATATTCATATTTATAAACTCTGTTTCAATTTATATTATTAAAATTTTAATAAAAACTAAAATTTTAAGTTATATCTATTAAATCTCATTAACACATTTTCTCTTAAAATATATATCTAATGAACTCAATTATGATATACCTACTTATCAATGTATTTCCTAGACTACCATCACACGAATTAGCGGAGGTCTATAGCTACATTCTTGGTTATTAAATTTTTCATGTATTCTTAATTCGTGGGGTAAAAGTGGGATTGAGTATTTTTTTGTTTAAGATGATTGGAATGATTTATTTCTGGTTTAAGTAGTTATGAATAAAAAAATATTTAAGTTGTCAAAATCGATTTGGTCTTTATATTAACTTTTAGTATAATTAAAATTTTTCCCACTTAAATTTGAAATAATAACTTTTACATTATAAAACACTTTAAGAAAACAAGTTTTACTATTTTTTTTACATATTTTTTCGCACAAAAGAAATATTAATTATAATTTTTTTTAAAATTTTAATTTTAATTAGAAATTAATTTAAAATAAATTAAAAAATAATTACTATTTTTTATATAAATATACAGTTTATTAATTAATTTATTTTAAAGTTATTTACAATATTTTTTTTCTCACAAATATAAAAAATTATTAATTATATATATTTAGTTAAAACATTAAAAACATAATAATTACGTATATGTTTATTTTATATGTTTATTTTAAGTGTTTATGCTTAAAGTAAAATAATTTATTTTATTACTCATTATTAAAAAAATGAAATTAACATCTTAATAGTAATTGAAAAACTTAATAATTGATTTCTTCATGTTCATGGTACTATTAAAACACATGATTATTATTTTAATGGAATTTTTCATATAAAAAAGTGATGAGGATCTCACTATCGTCTCATCTCACTATGATTAGAGATTGAGTTCACATGTTTCTCATCTCACAAGGATTAGAGATTGAGATCACATGTTTTTCGTTAACATTTTGATTTTTTTTCCAGTGCTGTAACGCTTTTTCCTCGGTTTTCAGAACTTGGAATGTGTTGGCTATATGGTGTTTTTTTTATGTTATTCTTGGATACTTACATTTTTGGAGCTTTTTTCTTGGTTTTCACAACTTCGAATGTGTTGGCTATATGGTGTTTTTATTGTTATTCTTGGATACTTACATTTTTGGAGTAAGTGAAATGTGCCTTAGTGATGGTATTGGTTGGTTCTCTACAGTACTCAGAGCCTAGTAAATGTACATGTTTTCTTTGGGAAGGTGACATTGTCCGTGATAGGTGTAAATTTAGTTGATTTGTGGTTGGTTCATAGTTTGCAGTTGCATTCTTTATATTTTGAGGGCATAACCGATAGTCTAAAAATGAGTTGGTTGATGCAAAATCTCTTCTATGACATCTTGGATCCTCGTTATATAATGTTATGAACTCTCGGAGATGGCTCTGGCTGGCGACGGTAAAAATTATGATACCTCTAATTGTTGTATCAGAAATGGAAAATAAAATGCTTTGTTTCATTGGTGTATCCACTACTTCTCGGAAGGGGACATCATTTTTCACTTTAGTTTACATGTTGTTGTCTTCACTAACTGAAATATATATATGTTGGTGTGAGGAGGAGAATTCCACTTCCCAAAATTTGTCTTTCTAAATGTATGATCTAGATGATAATTATGTTTTTTTTTTGGTTAATGAAAACTAAAATTTTAGGGGTTAATATTGGAAAGTGAGTTAATTTTCCATGTTTTTTTCCAAAATAAAGATTCACCAATTTCTATTTTTTCCTAAAATGAGTCACCCAAATTTTATAGTACACCATTATTTCACCTTAAAAATCCCCAAAATATTATATCAACTAATATAAAATCATTGAAAATCTAAATATTTCTAAAAAAATATCACAAAAAAAATTACAATTTTCATATTGGGACTTGTAAGATTCACAAAGGTTTCTAAATTTTAAGATTGGTCTCTTGCTATTGTAATTTCCCCCTTAGAATGTTGAAATAATAAATCAAGATTTAGATGGGATGTACTTGAGTCACTTCTATTACACCCTTTCCCTTGTGATATTTCAGGAGCTACACAACTAGTCTAAAGTCTACTCATAGAGGGATTTTTTTCATACAAAAAATTCCATTTGTTGTATATTTTTAATTTTGGTCTCCCACTTTCTAGACACCTATTTCCTTTGTTGGTATTTAGTATATTTTTATACCAACCATACTTCAAATATTTTTCTATGGCCCCTATACCCCTTTTTATTTCCAACCCACTTAGCTTCACTGAGATAGAGTATTTTTTCCCTTCCAACCCATAACATGGAGAAATGGGCTTTATGGCATTCAAAATCAGGTAAATCCACAAAGATGGTTTAAACATTTGGGACAAATGTGGTGATTAAGATGTTATACCCTAAATAAAAAATTTTGCAGATATTTTCTTCAGAAATTTTTTCAATAATTTAAATAGATAATATGCACCATTATGAACTAGAAAACCAACAAAAAAAACTGGAAATAGATTTTGAAATTGAAAAATAAGTGATGCCATATGGAGATAATATCAACATTATTCTATTAATATGTAATATGATGATACGAGAAAATTGATATGGTTAAGGTGATGTCCTCAAAGATATGCAATAATGCCACAAATGACCTCCAAAATAGAACTGGAAATAAATAAGTCACAACCAATGAATTCTAGATGATTTCACCAACAGTTGGGTACTCGCCAAATCTCACTGAATCATCCGATGGATTTTGTCCTTGGGATATTATGGTAGAGAACTCAACCATCCAACCCACATGAGAGAAAAATTCTCCAATCCAAGATGTCCCAAACGATCTCCCCATCCATTTAAATACTCCATAGATAGATCTCGAGGTCTCTAATAGCATCTTATTTTTATTATTATAATATTATTCTAGAAACACCTTTTTGACTCCATATAAGTGACTCTTAATTTTATTTTAATTCACTAACTTTTTTTGGCAATTTTTCCTTCAATTAATTATTTTACCCTCTTTTAATTTAATTAACTGACTAATTAAAGTCACTTTTAACTTGGAAAAATGAAAAAATACCCACCATACTCTCTTCAGCCACTGGAAGTAAATTATAAGCATCCCACCATGTAGATATTCTCATTTTGGTTCCAATGAGCTATTACACACATGCATTCCACCAAATATTTCTCCAGGAATGCCACCACAAACAAAATTAATTAAGTCGGTCTTTGTTTTCCAATTTTTTTTTGAATGCAACATAATGAAAGGAAATTTGTGTAAATGATATAATATGCAAACCGAATGCCATTAGATCACACAAAAAAATCCTCAAAACTCCCCCTAAACCCATGATCACATAAACCTGCTCCTATGACTTGGTTATCTCTTTCTGTGGACATCCACCCTCACTGTACTATAGAGAAAAATAAAAATGGGGACATGACAAAAACTTTGAAAATTTAATATTTTATCGAATTTAAGCTCTCAAAATTCATATAAGCTTTGTGAATTTTAATTTTGAGTAAAAATAAAATTTTTGGATAATTATGTTTTTGTCCTAACGATAAGTTTTTCAAAAAAAAAATAATGTCATATAACCTATTATTATAAAATGTGTGTTTGTGATCATGATAAATTCAAAGACCACTAAATTATTGATATTAATTTTTTTTTAATCAAAATTATATTTTTTATTATTTTTCGAAGTTTGCAAATCAATATTTGAATTGAATTTTTTGAATACGTGTTTGTGCATCAGTTTTTCTACTATTTAAATAAATTCAAAAACAAGAGTACCCTTTTCAACCTTACCCATAAATGAAGAGAATGTAATTTTTTAAAATTTTTGTAGAATGTAATTTTTTAAAATTTTTGTCATTTTGTATATTTTGTACTATTGATTTTTCATTCAACCCCTTTGAACTATCCAAACAATTTCAAGCATAAGGTTTAAAAGAAACTAGATGAAAATACAATATGAATTTGAAAATGTGAAAATCATATGCTATTAGATAGAGTATTCCTTCATGAATCCAATGTGATCAACTTCTCCACCTAAGGAAAAATATTTCCTTAAGTTTTCCATCCTATAAGATGGTGTTATAGAGAAATATGTACAAAGGGAGATTAAATTATTTATTTCTAGGCCCTAAACAACTCAATTGAATGGTTAAAAATATTGATTAGGAACTTTAAATAAATTTGAAATAGCTTGATTAAGATTTTTTGCAAAACCTCGATTGATATATTGGAAGGTTTAACGAAAAATATCAATTAAGTTGTTGTTTTCTCAAGTAGGACTCAAGATCTCAATTGAGTTATAGCTCAATTGAGCTCTTCTAATCATTAACCCCCACCAACAACAACAACCAAATATTAATCTATTAATTTATATTAATTGATGTTAATACGAGGCTAGAAGTCATAAATTTCCTTCAACCAAGTATTCATTTACGCACATAAGCAATAGGTCGATCAAGGTGATGCTTGATGAAGGTCCTTATCCCACCCAAAAAAAACAGAACACAACAGAATGTTGAACATAGCAAAAAAATTATGGAAAATAATAAAAAACATGGAGATTACATATTGATTGACAACAAACATGCGAAGAGGAAACCCAGGAAATTTCTAGAGAAAAGATGAGGAAAATGCGAGCAAGATTGAGAGAACAATAACAAAAAGAAGTTTATATAATTCAACTAATTGATGAAAATATAGGTAATCATTTAATCTAGGTGGATATTCATGGCCACCCACCTATTCCATTTCGACCCTCACAATCGGTTCTTTCAGTTTTTCAGTTTCACCATGACTTACTATTTTTAGCAAGTTTTCGGGTCGTGAACTTACAAAGCCGTTTTGAGGCCCTAAACAACATTTTTTAGGAAAAAATGAGTTTTCTCTCACGTCAAAATTTTTAGTCCTCGGATATATATTTATAACGAGGTATTGAGTGCATCAAACAGAGATCATATGCCAAATTTATGTCCCCGAGAGGTTGATGTACCAATTTACCCAAATAGGGCCCATAGTTTTGCCGCTTCATCTCCTAGGGTTAGGTTTTTGGATTTTTAGGGTTTTCCATTATTTATCAAAAATAAATAGGCCTTAGAGTCTCATTATAACACAATTTAGAGGCCTATAGCCGATACATCTCTTCTAAGAGATAAGCTACCATTGCACTAGCTAGTTTATTTTCATTATGTCTGTAAGTATATTTATGTTATTTGATATTAATGAAATTTAGTATTTTTCCCACTCCATCTCTTTGTTTATCTATATTTCTATATTTTGTTTCACTCCTACATAAATCCGGACCAATGGTATCAGATCGGTCTTCTCTTTATTTGTTTTTCTTTGCATATCTCCAATGAGGTCAGGGTACAAGGAGCTAGGGCAAGATCAACCTCGCAAACCTCTACGACCTCCCATGGCGGAAGAAAAGAAAGAAGAGGGATCACGAGATCATATCAAATTATTTCTCGAGGAGGCACTCAAGAAACAAAGGAACACGATGATGAATAAATTTTCCCAAATCCTTCAATGACTGCCCACCAGCGGCGCATCTACATTCAATAGCCACTCTAGAGGCGCCTCTCCTTTCAAGGTATAGGTAAAATTCGAAATTAACATATTTGAAGGCCACATAGATGCATATTCCTTAGATATATGGTTAAATTTGCTGGAAGGTTATTTCTCGGTACATGATATCTCTGACCGAGAAAATATTACTTTTTCAGTCCTCAAAGTTGGCCCCCATGTCAAAGACGGTGAGAAACCTACTATGAGGAGAAGTACGAGAGGGAACCCTCTTTGTTCTTAGCTGCACCGACTTGGAATTCATTCTGATATGGCGTCAAGGAAAAATATTACCCTATGGGGAGCTATGAGGACAAGTACATCCAATGGACCATATTGTGGTAGCAAAGCAATCAAGATGTGCATAAACTCATGAATTTATTCCATAGTCTGCGCAAAAATTTGGGTATTAAAGATTCAGAGAGACATTTAGTCCTTAAGTACGGAAAATGTATGCACAGATACATTCAGGAGGATATTGAGATCCTCTACATTACCTCACTTGGCACAACATAATGCTATGCCGCTAAGATAGAGCAGAAATTTAAGCAGAAGAAGAGATACTTTGGATCTGCGAATCCAAAGCCAGGGAAGGGCACCCCTAAACCGTAGAACAAGGGGCAAAGCCAAAGCAGGGCGACTCAGAACAACATCATAAATACAAATAAGGGCACAGGGAAGTGATGTGAATTTCATAACGACCCCACTCATACCACAAACAAGTGTCAGGCCAAACAATCACTGGTGGTTGAACTTAAGGCACTCGAATCAGATGCATGTCCTAATTCTGAGTAAGAACCAGACAAGGGCGATGAAAAAGGGAAGAAAATCATTGATGTAGATCCTAGTACCATTTTTTCCCCTACCAAGCTCTAGGGGGAGGATCCCGAGGATCCAGAGATAGGGGAGTGCCTCTTCTGTTCACAGATGTGGGTGAAGGGTTCTCCACTACAATTACTTGTCGATAGTGAAAGCCAAAAGAACCTCATTTCAGTAGAGTTAGTGAAGCAGCTCGACCTACCGACCATATCACACCTGCAGTTTTATACCACTGGGTGGCTTCACCAAGGAAGATATATCCGCATTTGCTAGTAGTGCCACCTTTCGTACAACATCTAGCCATTCACGGATGAGGTATTGTGTGATTTTTCTCCTCTTGATGCGTATGATGTATTATTGGGCCAACCATACTTGTGGAAGTGAAATTTTCTGCATGAGCCTAGGCCTCATTCTATTGTTCTTACTTTCGGAAATAAATTGTACAGGATATCAGAGGTAGTATCGCCTCGTGCCATCTCTTTGATTACTGCAAAAAAACATAGTAAGATTGTTTGCCGAACCAGGAAATTTATTTTCATAAAAATTCTCCCACAGGGCAAGAAGAAGATTTTGGCCACAACCTCTAAACAGGGCTCCCCTGTATGACAACAACATATGGAAAAATTCATGGAGGAATACAAGGATATTTTCTCCTCACCCACAGAGGTTCCTCTACACTGTCAGGTTAAGCACTCCATTGATTTGACCCCAGGTGCATCGCTGCCTGATGTTTCCATACCTCATGCGACCACAAAAAAAAAAATAAGCACATGTAATGTTAGAGGCTGATAAAGAAACCAATTTTATTGAACACATCCAACACATTCTCCAACAGGTCCATGACATCTTCGACAAGTCCAATACCAAGTTCAGCAGAAGTTTCCTCATCTCGTGGAAAAACTAAATGCAATGGGGACCATTGATTCCTAAGGGGGAAGGAATGGTCCATGTGGATATTGGTGGCCACCCACCTATTCCATTTGTACCACCACCATCAGTTCTTTCATTTTTTTAGTTTCAACACAACTTACTATGTTTAGCAGTTTTTTGGGTCTTGAACTTCTGGAGCCGTTTTGAAGCCCTAAAAAACGTTTTTTTGAAACCTAGGAGAAACATGGAAGTTCCTTTGATGTTTCTCATGTAAAAATTTGTATTTGTCGGATATATATTTCTAACGAGGTATTGAGAACGTCAAGCGGAGATCATATACCAAAGTTATGTCCCTGGGAAGTTGATGTACCAATTTACCCAAATGGGGCCCATAGTTTTGGTGCTTCATCTCCTAGGGTTAGGTTGTTGTATGTTGAGGTTTTACATTGTTTCTCAACAATAAATAGGGCTTCCACCCTCATCGTAACATAGTTCAGAGGTCTGTAGCCACCACATCTCTTCTCAGAGATAAGCTACCAACGCCTTAACTAGTTTATTTTCATTACATTTGTAAGCATATTTATGTTATTTGATATTATTGAAATAAATTATTATTTCCACTTCATATCTATGTTTATATCTATTTCTCCATTTTCTTGCGTTCTTGCATAAATCTGTATCATCCTTCTTTTGACTTTTCATATTACAAAAAAATATCCAAGAAATATGATTAAAAAAAGTAAACAATGGAGAATGAAACAATAGAACCAACGTAAAATAAGTGGTGAAAGTAAAACCATGTATTTAAAAATTGAGATGCAACAACTAAACAAGGCATAAAAAAATGGAATTGCATAAAATCCCCAAGGAAATTGATAATATCCTTGATAGTGGTTTTCAGTGGTGGACCCATTTTTAAAATGGCTTAGATTGTTTTTAGATTAACATGCATAAGGAATTTTTATTTTTGTATGTACGTTAGACAAATGACATCAATGTAATGGTTTTAATCCATGAGAAGGAAATTATAACCCCATAACTACAATGATGATGGTCCATGGTAAACCAATAATCACTCAGGGCATGAGAAATGAAGGTTTGTGGTCAATGAAAAACCATTTGGTGAGATTAATGGTTCATTTCAAATTGAAAATCACTTGAGAAATGAGATTAATAGTCCATTGCAAATTGTGAACCATCTAAGAATTGTAATGGTTGACAGTAACCCACAAAATATAAGGATGTTATTTAACCAAAGAAAATTTTTACATTTCCATATTATTTACATGAATTACAATTCATGGCAACATTTTCAAGAGGGATTGGACAAGAGGGTTGTCACATATGTGATACAAAAGCTAGAAATATTAAATTGATTAAAGCTTGATATCCTTGTAGGAGTTAAAAGAGAGAAAAAGTGTCAAGATCTAGAATGAACAATAATATTCCTCCATCTAATGTGCATGTTGAGAAGACATTCTTTGTTAAACATATAACAACATAAAGTATTTGTGACATTCATCATCATGACATAATGGTTCCTTGAATCCTAATTGATGATCCCTACCTTTTGAATACTTCACAAGTTTCTTCTTGCAACCTTATGAAGGTTATGAGAATTTTTTTAATTGTGTTCAAAGACATACAATGTGTAGTTTAGATTCTTGCTTGCATAAAAACGATTCTGTTATTGCAAATCACTACAGTGCTCCATGGAAGGCTAAATATTAATCAATATTGTTCATATATTATAAATGCAAAATAAATATTCTCGTGCATGTATTAATGATATGCTAAATGTATACAACATTAATGTTCTTAGATTGTGACAATTTAATGTTCATTTTCATCTAGTTTTTTCTCAACATGTAATCATGAAATATATTGCAAAGTATGCTTCAAAATTAGAAAAGGCTATAAATCTATCATGATATAATGAAAATATTTGAAAACATAAAAGAAATTGGATATCCTTATTTGTGTACATAAAAACGTTCCTTGTAGAAACACTTGTATAAAATGACATTACAGTACAAGAAATATAACTCTTGTTTTTTATAGCTGAAATTATTTTCCTCTTGAATGTTGAAACACAAGTATTAACAAAAATTTCGAGGGATTCTCATCAATTATCGTGAAAAAATAAATTTTCTCAAATATATAAAACTCTTCATATTTTTACATAAAATTTTCTATAATAGAAAGATTTTTTTTTTTTTTTACTGTTCATGCCCAACGTAAGAAATAGCCAAGGAAACATAGATGTTTCTGTTGCATTGAACTCAATTTTAATCATTCTTATATTATATTCCCAATAAGGTTTCAGAAGAACTTGAGACTTCTTTTGGATTAAGTTGCTTTTGTACAAAACATTCCATAGCATTGCACTAGATATATAGTTTCAAGTGAAATAGTGACTGAAAAATTGTGGAATTTTAGATATCACAAATGGCATGTTGGTTAGGTCCATTTTTCATCTAAAAATTCTAAGGAAGACAATGAATCCCTCAAATAAAAAGTTGATGTTGAAGAATATTCTAAAGAGTGATCCAAATAGAGTAGATGTTTCATACATTCACAATATTTTTTGAGGTGACTTTGATATATATTTTAATTGGGAAAAAACTATGCTCTTAGATGGCATTGCAAAGAAATTTTCTAATTTTATAAGTAATTCCAATCCAAAGGTGTTATTCTAACAATTTTTATGGGAAATTTTTTTTGTCAACAGCTTCATTGTTAGCAAAAAATACTCGCTTTTGAGATGATTTTATGCCATCCAATTGAATATGAAAATTCTAGTCCTCTTAAAGTGATTATTCAAGGAATAGTTGGCACTAGAAAGTATCACGTATTCATTATATTTACCAAGATATTTCTTGTTTGGTAGTTATTGGTATTAGGATTTTTCTTTTTCTCACCTCAATTGGTATTGACTTGTTTAACATACATGCTAAAAAATACACAATGCTATAAAGATTCCTATTAAATATATGAAAAAATCCATAGAAAGTCTCCAAAAATATTTCAAGAATAAGATCAACACATAATAGATGTTTTTTCTTCGAAAAAATATCTTTATAGGTCCAATTCTATTCATATAGATAGATTCTCATTTACAAATCTAATCTTTTTAGTGATATATTCATCATTATTATGGGTGATGTTGGTAAATTACCTCATGTAGTAGATAGAAAATTTGTGCAAGTAAAATAGAGGGGAATGTCTTGTGGAAAGTTTTCATAATTTTTTTCTCTTTTTATACAATATTCCCCTAGCAAGGAAATGATCTAAAGAAATCATCTTTATGAAAAATGTTAACGAATATGAAAAAAACAGATCCTTTTATTTATGGTTAGGATATTTCCATGTTACGTATTGATATGATCCTACATAAAAGAGTTTCTTTCATTCAATAAAGCACTTGCTTCCAACAAATAATTTGGTCACCCAATAGAATATGAAGATGTTAAAATCATTGAATTCTCAAATTGTAAGACATGTTGTAAAGCATAACAATATTTTTAATTGTTGGCATTGATTATAATAAATTGGAAGATTAAATCTTATTATGTCTTAGCCATGAGTAGGGAGCTTAAAAAACCGTTCATCACTAGAGGGAAAATAATTCCAAGGAGAAGTGATGTTATGTCAGTAGGAGGTAAAACCCAAGGTATGTTGGTTAGTGTCTCAATGAGTGGCCACACACCACTTTGGTTCTGAGTCGATCACATATCATTTGAGGGTTAATAACTTTCCCCTTGTTGGTTATCAGTACCATAGTGACTAGTCTTAGGTAAATTATCTTACCTTATAGGTGACAATTGTGGGAATAAAATGTACATGGAACATATTTTAGTGATCACTGGTACTATCCCTAGTATCCATCATTATATCCAATTTTCACCAAGCACATGAGTACCATCCACTTGACGGGATTGAGAACCCCGTTGGCGATGGCTTGCAAAAACGTTCCAGTGAATTTTATTGATTGGACAAGATGTGTAGGTTTCTGGGAATATTTTCCTTTCGTTTTCTTTGAATGTGTGGGTTTAAAAGTACCTAAAAATTGTTTATAACATCTTTATTGCATTTTTTGCATAATTTTTTCTTTCCATATTAAATAAGCATGTGTATTTATTTTGGAAATCATATTGCATCTTCTTGACATATCCCCACACTCAATTTAGGAGTCATCATTACATACCTTGGCCCAAACCATTGGTTTCAAAGACTTCAAAGTCTTCTTCCCATTGAAGGGGTATTTTCCCCTTACAATTCACAAAATTGTAAGTACGCACATGCCTTCTCAAGCATTGGTATTTGTATCTTCTTTACTCACAACATTGCTTCTTTGATCCATTCAAGGGATACCCCTCAATCACCTTATACTATTAAGTACTTGTGATTCACTCACTTTTATATTTTTTATTGCACTATGCAGGGATGGAAATTGATCAATTGCATGAGAAAAAGGATGTTCCCTATCAATTTGATCAACCACTGGAGGAATAAGTTGTGCCCTATCAAGCTAATGAACCACTAGAAGAATAGGTTATTACCTCTTAAGTTGATAGGATAATAAGGAGTTTTAGGGGTTTGGAAAGGGGTGGAAGGTTTGTATAAAAATTGGATACAAGGCAGGGAAAATTTTAAGGGCTAATATTCGCAGGTGGGCTAATTTTCCACTTTTTGTTAAAAAAAAAAGATTCTTGAATTTCCATTTTTTTAGAATACGATTCACCCAAATTTTATAGTATAACAATACTTTACCTTAGAAATCATCAAAATTTATAGAGACTATATAAAATCACTAGAAATATATATATTTTTACAAAAGTATCACTGAGACTTTTACGATTTTTATATTAGGGACTAGTAATATTCACCAATATTTATAAAATTTAAGATAGATTTATATCCTTAAATTTTTCCCTGATACAAGCATAAGAGAGGAAATTGGGGATCCTATCCTTGATCACATTTCTACAGATTATTTTAGTAACATCATATGATAGTATTTTGAGAAACATTGAGTTATTACACAAGATCATATCTTACATGGGTTGATCAAACAATGATTCTATTTCCTAGAATTGACCTTTGGTGCTTAGTTCTATTCCACATTTATTACAGAGGTCCATGTCAACTATGAAAACCATGGAAGTAAATGTGGTATTTTAGTAAACTATAGTCTTGGTGATCCATAAAGGAGGGACTTACAACCCACTCACATCACCAACATGGATCCTCTATGGAAATCAACTTCTTATCTTTGTTTCAATCTTGTACAATGTATTCTATATCTATAAAGGTACTAGGATCTCATTCATAGGCCTAGGTACAAGGATCTCATTTCTTTTATGGTTGCAAGGTATTTCTTTTGGTTGTAACTTGTACAAAAAAACCACAAATTAGCAAGTGTAAACAATAGGTGAGATTACCAATGAACCAAAACCAATATGTTATGTCTTAAACTCTTAAGAACCTATTTTCCCATGTAACATGTAGAAATGCCATCTTTATAAGTCTTGAGAGACACTAATTACCTTATTTAAGGCTAGATACAAAAATTTACAACCCATTATTTCTTTCTTTTTTCCAATAAGGATGAAAATGGTTGGATATCACATGTTAATTTATGGAAGGGATGGTTGCAAATTTTAATTAATTACATGCTTATTATTCCCAAACTAAAAAAAATTATTGAATCCTTCAACTACCTGCAGAAGAAATATATGGGCGATGAGAGGAGTATGTGAGTTTCATTAAAAAACCTAGTTACAACACTGAACAATATCACTTTAGTGCCAACCTAGAACACCAAATGTATACACGAACAATTTGAATTTTTTTTTTAACAAATAAATAAATATTCAATAAGAAAACTTGAATGAAGAACTCTTATTCATTTCAACATTAATATTAAGAGTTAGAACATATTGAAGTTTAACCGAATATTTAACTTAAGTTGTTGCACCAATATGGCTATATGAGAAAAATATGCTTTATAGTTTTGTGATACCTAAAGGAACAACCATGTCCAAATGTATATATTTACACCAATATTAATATACCATATATGATCTTTATTTTCCTTTAGGCATCATTTAAACAACAAATAAGAAGCTCCTTAACCACACTCAAAGCCAAAATTCTTCCATATATGCGTTCAAGATCAGAAAATTAACCAAAATCTCAAAGGACTCCTTTTAGATTTTGGCTAGTTTTATCATATTGAACTCATATAAAGAAAAGGTTGACTTAAAGTGTGGCTACGAAATTTCTTATTTTTTGTCCAAATGATTCCTAGGAAAAGGGAAGAGGATATATATATATATATATATATATATATATATATATATATATATATATAATCAATCAAGGAAATCGACCTCTCTTTAATACCTAATGAACTATTAGATAGAGCCCATTACCAATGCAAATAAATTGAAATTATTTACGTGGATGGATTAAAATTCCACTGATATCTAAAAGGATATTACCATGCATATGAGGGGAAAAGGAAAGATACCAATACTAATTTCTTCTTCTTTCTAAGTAATCACTGAAGGAAGCCAATTAGTGTGGAATAATCGTAGAGACCAATACCATTTAGGAAAAATGACCTACTATATTATGAAATCACGGGTCATTGGATAGTTAAAACAACCTCTCTAGATAAAGAATTTGTACAAATTGGAGATAAAATTAGAAATTTAGCACGTTAGGTGAACAATTAAATAATGAAAACCATTGATCTCATATCATGTGGAATGGGTGATCTGAATTCCTTGTTATTTGGGTTTTCAAAGACTTCATGAATTCAAATACAAATTAACATTTTCTAAAGAATAATGTTGATTCATATATGGATTATATGGAGTATATAAAGCAATTTTTTACGATAATGAAAAATATATCATTTTCCAATAGAGGAAAAAATCAAAGAGTACATAAATAAAATGAGATGCCACCTACATAACAATGGAAGATATAAAAGATCAAAGAGAATGCTATCTCTAAGATTATAAAAAATGTCAAAAAATCCATTAAGGAGTCCAATATTGATGAAAATTGAAAAAGCACCTATCGTCGGATAGTGAAATCACACCATGTATCTATGATGCCCCAAAAATTCACAAAGTTGGTGCCCCAATCAGATCTATTTTCAATACTATCAGATCACCAACATATGAATTAGAAAAAATTGTGGGCAACACCCTCACCCCTCTAGTTGGTAAAACCATCTCATTCAACAAATAATCCAATCATTATGTTGAATTAATTAAAAAAGGAAGACTACATCCTAGTCACAAAATTGTAAGTTTTGATGTTATCCATCTCTTTAATAAGATCCCTTTATATGAATTTTTCCAAGTAGTGAAAGAATTCTCAAACCCCCAGACCACAAAACGCGTTGAAATGTGTCTCTTCTCTACGTTCTTTACCTTCCAAGGGGAAATTTTCGAACAAATATTTGTTCTAGCAATAGGATCTTTGTTGGCCCCCATAGTGGCTAACCTCTTTATGGGGAGGTTTGAAAATAAATATCTTGATACTTATCCATTGAAACCTAAATTTTAAATCATGTTTGTGGATGACACCTGTGTCGATTGGCCGCATAAGGATCAGGAGTTAAAAAGCTTCCAAGACCACCTTAATAGCATATCCAAATATATCTAGTTTACAATAGAAGGTGAGGATAACAAATGCATGCCATTACTTGACATTCACCTCATAAGAAATAAATATGGATCTCTTAGAAGCAAAGTATTCAGAAATAAAGTTCACACTGACAATTATCTTCACGTTGATTCACACCACTACCCCACCCCAAAATATAGGGGTTCTTATGACTCTTTTCACGCGATATTTCAGAATATCATATGATGCTCAAGTTGAAGAATAAATTAAATAGTTAAGAAAGGAATTCATAAGCCTAGGTTACAAAAACAAAGACATCATCAAAGCTATTCAAAGAGCCAGAATTGGAAATAAAAGTAATTCCCTTGACAAAGCACCAATTGCAAAAGCATATCTTCCATATATTCAAGGAGTCACCGACAAGCTGACCAAGGTTCTAGATAAAAAGGATATCAAACCTATAATTACCATCAGAAAAAGGATGAAATCTGTCAAAGACAACCCTAATCACCTCCAACAAAAGGGTGTTTACAAAATTAATTGGTCTTGCGAGGATTGCTATATCAGAGAAACAAGTAGGAATTTCAAAATCAGGCTTAAAGAACATGGAGCTCACATCAAAAATGGAAGAACTTGAACCATGACTTTGGCAGAAAAATCTAATAAGACTTGTCACCATATCTGTTTAGAATAAGTTGTGGTTATTTCCAATGAAAAACATCATTTCAAGCGTAAAATTCACGAAGGCCTTGAAATCATCAAACATCCTCACAACCTCAATAGGGATGGGGATTTGGAGGTTAGCAGAAATTGGATTCTCGTTCTTCCCCAATATACTATGGAATAGTACCTCTGGCATCACCCCTATCATTTAATCCCATTTTCCATACATGTCCCTTTCTTGACAGTTGTTCAAAATACCCCTTACCTCCTCCCTCCCCCTTCACATTGTGCATTGTCACCCCTCCAAAATATCTCATGACTTTCCTACAAATCAACCATTATTCCAATGCCCCCTACACTTCATCCCTTAAATTTAACACCCATTAATTAACCCTTATAACAAATTTTCTAAAATACTTATCATAATTAACTTAACTATTATTAAAATCATTCACATTAATTTAAATCCCATCAAAGTAATTTAAAATGTAAGCTTTATTATTATTATTAGTCTACACACATTACTACTTAATATTATTATTATTAATATAGAATTATTAATTATATTAATAAGACTTCTTTACAGTAACATCTTTTATTTTATTCCTTAAAACCAAAATCAAATCTTACCTAAACTCCATTATTATAAATTTAAATCAATTTATATTCCAATTAAAAACCATATTATTAATATTAACTAATAATAATTTTTTTTTATAATATTAGTATTAATAATAGGTCGATATTATTAAAAGTACTAATCTAATTAGAATAGATTCACATAATAATTTATATTAATAAATTAATTAAAAAATAAATATAAAAATAAATTAATATTATTAAATAATCCTGTATCATGCTAGTTGGCTCTTCCCTTCCTCTCATTCTCTCAATTTTTTCCTCCCCTTATTTATATACCCTAGTTTCCTCTCTTCTTGGTAGGTTTTTTCCGGAATATGAGTCTTGTTCTAGATTCAAAACGTAGACAGAAAAATGAAAACCGTGGACATTTTGAACTCTCTATCTGAAGAAAAAATTAAAATCACCATTGAATATAACCTAACAAATATCCGATTATTCCTTATGGATTTGTAAAAATGCATAAATATATAAAAAATGTAATTGAAATTATAGTCACACCCATAATTGACACAAAATTTTTACATTGAAAACCCAAATGGGAAAAGTACCTTCGAAAGAGCGCACGGGGTGGGGGCGGGGGGCTTGGTATTTTATTTCGACAATCCCTATTGTAGGTAGTTATTGGTTCTCTATACCTCCTTCACCTTCTCTATCATATTGGTTGGGGTAACAAGAAGGCCAATAAGATAACTTTCATTTCCCATTCCTCACTTTCTTCTCTCCTTTATTTCTTTTTTTTTTCTTTTAATTAAATTCTCAATTTCCCTATTGTGTCTTATTCACTTTACATTAGATTTTATTTTACACAATTTTCTAACATTCATTAATTTTTGGATTAATTTTACATATGCTATTTCTTAGAACACTCCATTAGTTCAAATATATTTTGGATCATAGTTCCCCACAGTGAGGCTCTTTTGATATCCAAAATCTCAGGGAAATTGATATGGATTGATTTTCCTTTTATCTACTTCTTTGGAGTGTGGCTCTAACTTCGTCTGTTGGAAAAAAATATAACTCTAAATATGGGTTTTGATTCTTTCTTTGTTAAAAACTATACAAGCCCCATGTTAGCCATAAACCCATTATTAATTCCTATATATTGAGTTATCACATTTCTATTGTTATAATTTTATGTAGGAAAGAACTTTTCCTTATGATTGTAACAATTTTCTCATATATATATATATATATATATATATATATATATATATATATACCAAGAAGAGCTAGGATTAGGATCGTCATATATTTTATTGTATTGTATACAATGTAAAAATAGTCTTACCCTTAATTGGTTTGTATTCATTACTTCTTTTAATATTGATTGAACAAATGGTTCAAAACCATTGGTATCAAAGGTATGATCCTAGTGTATTTTTTTCATTCAATCAAGACTTTTTGGAATATTTGCTACAAATGTTTTCTGGAAATATTCAGATAGTGTAATTTTAAGGTGAGAGAGGAGAAATATCAAATTAACTATGGTAAAATTTGAACATTTTGTTAGTTATACTCTTTGAAATTTATGGTTTGTAATTGTTCTTGAAATAAGATCAAATGCATCATCTTGGGATTTTCACTATAATATTTTTTACAAGATTTTGATAGTGATATTTCGTAGGTAATGAGGATAAATATATAAGTACATGTAACCTAAATTTCACATTTCTATTCACTATAATTTTAGAGATATACCTTGTGGAAGTTAGGTTTTTTGTTTTTCCATTAATATAGTTGAAATGTTTAATCTTGAAGCTGTCACTATAACTTTGTTTATGGGAAGCTTCAAACAACAATATTTTGAATATGTTTAGTAGTAGTAGGAGGCTATATATGATCAAAAGTACACATTTTTATTTTTTATGATTTTGGAGATATATCATTTGGAAGCTATGGTTTCTAGCTAGTCCTAAAATCATCTTTTGAACAAGTTTCCCTAGTATATCTGATCTGAAATTTTCGAAGAGAAGTTTTATATTGTGAAAAAAACATCATTTTTAGGAAACACAATGAAATAAATGAGGTATAAATTTTAGAATCATATTTGAGAAATTGAATATGTGGCAAGTTTCACAAGTTTGCTCCAGGGAAGGGGTAAAAAATAAAAAAGTTTTGGGAATGCTACGAAAATTTTCACTTGGAACATCAAATATTGATCAAAGCTATGGAAATGTAAAGAAGGCATATCAAAGTACCAAAAGGAAAAATATTATACTTTGAAAGGATCAAATTTTAGAGATAGATAACGCCAAACATGAACTATCTAATTAATCTACAAGTTAGGATTTTGAGATATATGTCACTTATAACAAACATAATTTTTTATTTGAAGATATATTTTTGATGATTCAAAATTTATCATAAAGAAAAAAAGTATGAGTATTATTATTTTATCACATGGATTTTAAGGGTTATTCAAACTGTGCCTCACCAACTAAGCCCCTAAAGAGTTTTACTATGACTTAGAATAAAGAGAAGAAACATCTCAATATATTGAAGAGGTAAATAATTTGGAAAAATAAATGAGATACTATGGAAAATAATATGAAATATTTGAAAAGCTCCATGTCCACCCTCCACTTACATACTGGGGAGGAGAGAATCTCCAAAGGAGATAAATATTCAAGGAAATTTGGAAAATATGGAGGAAATGAAGATTGATTTTAGAAATCATGATTTTCATCACCTGAAGATCTGTGTTATTAGGTGTTAAATATGTCATCAGTGAACTACTTCATTTTCAAAATCAACATGAGGAAGTTTTATGGAAATAATAGTAAAACATGGATATTATAGATGGAGAAACACTCTAACATAAACTAAGTGATAGCCTTACAAAAGGTAAATATTGCATCCATTTATTTAGAACAAGATCATTTTGTATGGTATCAAAGGCTTAATAAAAAAAATGATTATATTTCATCTTAGTCGATTTTCGTAGTGGATTTAACAGTACATTATGAGGATATTGAGAGAAATACATTCTTTAGTAAATTGGTAAATATTCAACAAATAAGTTAAATTATAAAGAACATTCAACAATTCCAAAGTTTAAGTCCTAGTTTAAAGAACATTTTAGAGGATAATTTGTTAGATATATTTAAGGGAACTTTAAAGGAAATCATCAAACATGAGGTGCATTGATCCATATTGCATAATTACATTAATTTTCACCATCTCAATGATTTTGGAGTGGAAAAATCAGGGAAATCAACTTACAAGAACCCTTTTGCAATTGGGTCACAGTTTGGAAAATTCGGGTTTTAAACTTTTCGAAGGAAGTTTGGGGAATTTCCTAAAATTTTTTGGGGTCCAAAATATATCACTTGTGACAAAACCATTGGAAATATTATACACTTAAATACATTTCCAACAATTTTATAAATACCTAAAACAAATTTCATATGAAAGATTTATGCCACTCATAATTTGAACTTCTAACTACCATGGTTAGAGAAAATGTCACATCAATCCCATTACACATGGAAAAGGGGATAGAAATGTGTTCATGATGAATATTAATATGGGATAATCAATTAGTAACTCATATTGAGGATTGAATGGGCCAATTTTAATGCGTATATGGCTATCATGTTGTGTTTTAACCAAACCACTAGGCGGAAAAGGGGTTTAATTCTATTACAATGTATCTTGTTCCATGGTAGGTTAGCGTAGTTAAGAAAGGATAGAGAGAGGGAAGAAAAAATAGGGTTTGTGTTCTATATAAACCCACGTTCCCCCTACATCAATCTTTTACATTTACTCCAGAATAAATCCAGAGAAATGGAGAGCAAAGTAGCCCCATAATTATATGTGGGTTTTGCCATGAAACGGTTTCCTAGGTCATATATTGTGTTATTATGGATTATGAGTAATTATTTTTATATTTTTTCTATTTTTGACAGTTTCATATTTTGCATGGGTAAGAAAAACAAACTAAATTAATAAACCAAAAAAATTTAGAAAAATTAACCCGCATAGTATAAATCTCTAATATGAGTAAATTTTTATCAGTTATGTTGTGATGAACTATACATCAAAATACCCATGGAAATTTACAATCATATTGGTATCAAAGTGAGGTTTTTTTGGCCATATTGTGAGGATATATTGGGGAAATAGATCGTTTGAGATAAAAGTCATAAAATCATGGCCATGACCAACAAAACTGCTAATAACCCTCAAGATATAATAATGGAGATATTCAAGGCTAGAAGAAAAATTCATAGATATCAACCATAATATTAAACTTATCATGGTGGATGTAGTAAAGAAACATAAATAAAAGTAGAGAAAGGTTCCAACTCATAGGTTAGATCAGAAGGAAAATCATGGGATCGATAAGAAGCAAAAAATGAGCCTAAGAGAGAACCATGAAAATAAAAAATTAGTTTGAGTTCCATGAAATATTCATAGTCCCTTTTCAATATGGAAGTAAAGTTTTACATTAAGTGATATCCAGGTGAGATTGATGCTTTCAAATTAAGTCATTAGCTATATAAACTAGAGTTTTATTTCAATGTTCATTACACATAGGAAGAACATAAAATTTATTTCTTCCATTTGAAACTAGAGAATTGCAATGTCCCAAATATAAATTTAGCAGGAAATTACTTCAAAAAAATTAGTTGTTAATTCCATAAAAAAAATTACTCAAATCAAATCAAAAAATTTACGGCAAAAGTTGGAAATTGAATCTACAGCTAAAGAATAGATAATATAAATGTATAGAATAATTCAACCTTGTTTTATTAATATGTAGTATATATCACATGCTAGAAAAATAATATGGACATGTCTAAAGTGATGGCCTCCCAAGAAATCTGCAACAAACTATATCATGGCTCCAAAATAAATGAATTGTTGAATACAACCTGTGAATTTTGAATGTATTCACCAAGGAGAGAGATAGGTACCTGCCCACTCTAGTTGAATCACTTAAGGGTTTTTGTCCTGGGGCTGATGCTAATGATGGGAACTGCCATTTCTCCAAAAAATTCCACAAGAAAAATACTCAACTCCAAGATGTGAAAATTCCTCAACTAAAATCATATTCCAACAACTTGTATTTTTATCCTAATTGCTAGTTAATTTAACAATTTATCTACTACGCAAAATATCGAAAAAAACACATTGAAACCTTCACAAATAAAATTATGTGGAAAAATAAAATGCTGGAAGATAAGAAATGCTAGCACGCACATAAAATTTAACATAATTATTTTTAAAAAAGTCTCCGGAAAAACTGGTGCAACAGTGAGGGTTTTTATTATTATGCAGCAGTGAAATTCTGAGTACAATATGGATTCCTGAAATTGGAAATCCACAACAATAAAAAGTGAGAAAATTTATCAAAGGTAATTTCCTTTCCTCCACAGACAATCCTGACAGAACCTGCCTACAGAAAATACGCCCTCCTAAAGCCTCTGTGTCACCCTCTGCACTGAACTATGTAGGCACTATGACGTCAATACTCTGATTGGTCTCTCATGAAGTTGTTTTGCCTTCTGCTACTAAGAAATTTGTCTCTCCAGCCCTCTGGAACCTATTCTCGACCTTTGTATCTGAGAATTACTTTCTCTCAAGTAAATTAAATTTCCCTATCTAAATCTACCGTGTAGATCTATACACTACCTCATTGGGATAACTCAACCCTCTTTTTGATGTCTCTCTGAATCTGCAAAACTTCCTTCGGATTACTGTCCTTTCCCCTCACTCACTACTTTGATCTTTGGCTCTCTCTTGCAATTGACTACTGCTACTTTGGAAAGTGATCTACTAAGAATTTGAACTGCTCAAGTGTGTTCTCCATCACCACATCGGTATACTCTTGTAATCCATTTTTGGAACACCAAGGACCAATATTAAAACTTAATAAATTGCTAGGATCATCTTTGGATTGATCCGTGTGAGCTTCTAGACTATTCTCACAGTATCTCAGTTAATAATAATTAATTAACAATATTCACTAAGTTTAGACTTAAGAAATATTTTAAAAATGGTTAATAATCTAATTGGGACACTTATATGTGGAATTTCTAGAAACAATTTCTCAGTTTTTGAGTTCTCATCTAATCTAGCCTCTCCACCAAATTTCGTGGTTAGAAAACATCCGATGATAAAAAACGAATGCTCCATCTTAATGAGGAATGCGTTTTGGTGCTATACATCCTATCACAACACCCTGCCTCTACATCATCTCCTGGCACAATGATGAAGTTTGTCTACTGATTCCCACCAACTACTTTGCAACTCTTATATACACTTCATCTATGTTGTTACTAACCTTGTTGTATTGCATCTTCATTACAAATTTTTTGCCGCTACTACTGCAACATCTGTATCTGAAAATCATCCAAAATACTAAATCATGTATGATCAATATGATGCATATGTCTCTTGAGTCTCTGAATTATACTAGCATCTTCACTGTCTCTGAAGGATCAATGTGGTTGCTAACTCTGCATTGTGCTGCCTATGCTACAGTGAACTCTACACTATGCTCCCTAGCATATAACTACTACTAGTCTCTTGAACTATCACTCTCGTTTCTGACTTCATCTAGTGCTAGCGATCCATCCTGATACTGAATACTTTGGGCCCCCATAGCAAAGTATTGATACATGAGGTGGAATCCTCAAGGATATTCCCCATCTATGTATCTCTTTGGGGCTAAAACTCCAAATCACCCCACCTCACTCCTGGAGTTATATGCTAAATCATAGTGAATTCTTCCTCCAATTTTTAGGACAGTATGTCGATCTTTGCTGAAGATGCTTGCTAGCCTTGCTTCCTTGCTTCTCCTTCTTCTTGATAGGACACTACATGTTGTAGTGACCGCCCAAACCACACTTGAAGCACTTAACCTTTGACAGGTCCTTCTTATTCTTCTTCCGCTCCACCTATCCCTGACTAGGACGCTTAGATTCGAGGGCCACTTTCTCCTCCTCTTTCACCATCATCGATATGTTGTTGTTACTGCCACGGATGGAGCTCTTTAACATATCTCGTCTCAACTCCTCCCGCTACAAATCATCCCACATCTGGTCCCATGCTAGTATCATGTCTCTACCCTATATACCTTGGACAAATACATTCCCATATTCAAATACATTGTTGAGAGATAATCACACTAGATATGAAGGTTGAGGCACTACCCCAATAGCTGACAACTGGTCTCGGACCTCCTGAATCCTGGTTAGACAGGTATCTATGCCTTCCCCTTTATCCATCTGAATGCATCTCAATGTCTCCTCTAGGAACATCTTCCATTGCTCTGAAGTTCCCTGGTATAACGTGGAGAGAGCATCCCACATCTCTTTGGTCATTCCCTTGGTTTCTATATGTGAGAAAATATGATCCCATACTCCATCAAGGATCAACCAATTTGCTCATGCCATCGCCTTCCTATATTTCTTCAGCTGATCTTGATCTTGGGGAATTTCCACTACATTATCAATGTAGGTTTCTAGGCCATATTAATCTAGAAGGATATACATCCTAGAATTCTAGATGACATAGTTGGAATCTCCATCCAACCTACCTTGATCATGGATACCTACAGTGGGCATCTTAAAGAGTTGTCAAAAACTCCCTCTTTCATTTTTCTTGGTTGTTACTTTTCTATTTGTACTCCCTTCTAGGGTGAGAGGATTTTATCAAAACTTCTGGAAATATGCAAGGAAAATTTGAACTTCTGAGACTACAAGTTCCCTAAGGAAATTTTTTCCCTCAAATGTGTGTTTTTTTATCTCTTCCACCTGACGTTGGATTTGCTCTAGAAAACTGCTACACAACCCTCTTTGTCGAGCCACAAATATTCGCAATGAAAATATGAGCTACTCCCTCTATCTATTGGAATCACTCGATCTGGAAAATCAACTTTTTCTGCCTCACCGCTCTGAAAAGTCACACTTCCTCAAGCAACTGACCCTCCCTGGAAAAAGACTATGCAACCCCTGGAAACTTCAGCCTGCTACTCTAACTTAACAATGAAATCTATTCTTTCACTTCTTAGCTCTATACCTGATCAGCTGTGCTTTGATACCATGTGAAAATTCCTCAACTGGAATCCTATTGCATCAACTGGTATTATTTCTCCTAAATTTTAATTAATTGAACAATTTATCTGCTATGAGAAATATTGAAATAAACATGTTGCAACCTTCAAAAATAAAATTCTATGGAAAAATAAAATGTTGGAAGCTGAGAAATGCTATTACACACACATAAAATATAACATATTTTATTTTGGACAAAATTCCCTGTAAAAACTCAATGTGGGAAAACTGGTGTAGTAGTGAGGGTTTTTATTATTGCGTAGCAGAGAAATTCTGAGTACAATCTGGATTCCTGAAACTAGAAATCCGCAACAAGGAAATATAGGAAAAATTATTAAAGGCAATTTACCTTCCTCCACAGGAAACCCTGACAAAACATGCCTACAAAAATTTGGCCTCCTTAAGCCTCTGCGTCACCCTCTACGTTGGACTGCACAATCACTATAATGTGAAGCCTATGATTAGTCTCTAATGAAGTTTTTCTACCTCATGTTGTTGAAAAATTCATCTCTACGGTCCTATGTAGCCTATTCACTGCCTCTGGATCTAAGAACGAATTTCTCTCTAGCAAATCCAACTTCCCTCTTTGAAGCTACTACACAAAGCTCTGTGCTCCCTCACTGGGATAACTCGAACCTCTTGATGTTGTCTCTCTAGATATGGAAAATTTCCTTCAGATTGTCTCCCTTCTGCTGACTCACTGCTTCGATCTTTGGCTCTCTCCGAAAACTGACTACTGCAACTTTGGAATTCAATCTGCTAATAAATTGAAATGCTCAAGTGTGTTCTCCATCACCACATTGATCTCCCTGTATAATCTAGCATTGGAACACCAATGACCAAGATTAAAACCTAATCAATCGCTAAGATCATCTCTTGATCGATCTATGTGAGTTTCTATACCATTCTCACCTTATCTCAATTAATATTTATTAATGAACCATATTCCCTAAGTTTAGACTTAGGAAATATTTAAAAATGGTTAGTAATCTAATTGAGACACTTCTATGTGGAATTTCCAAAAACGATTTCTGGGTTTTGGAGATCTCTTTTATTCCAACATCTCCGTAAAATGTTGTGGGTAGAAAACATACGATGCTACAAAAACTAACACAAAATGTCTCAAATGATCTCCTCCTCCTTTTAAAGATTCCATGGGTATATATTCAAACCTCTAGAAACATCTTATTTTATTATTTTATTATTATCCAAGAAGCTCCTCCTTGACTTTGTCTTAAATGATATTTTAATTTTTTTAAGTCACCTTTGGCCCTTTCCACTTAATTAATATTTTTCCTTTTTGATTAAATGAATAATTGAAGTCATTTTTAAGCTGGGAAAATGGTAAATCACCTACTATACTCTCTCCGATGACTGGAAATCACTTCTCAACATCCCATCCTATAGATATTCTTGTTCTAGTTCCAAAGAACTATTACACTAAGGTGTTCTATCAAATATTCTTCTTGGAATGCCACCTTGAGTGTAATTAATTAAGTTATGCCTAATAATAACCCCATTTTACGGGAATTATAAAAAATCCACAAAATGATAAACAAGTTGTGTGTAACTTCTCATGATGATAAATCTTCCAAGAAAATGACCTCAGATCCCATAAAAACTCCTCAGAACTCCCATGGGACCCCTAATGACATAATATTGCTCTTATGACCTGGTTATCCCATGCCTTTTAATTCCACCCTTGTTGTAATATAAAGGAAAATAAAAATGGGGACATATAAAATCCACCCGTCCCAAGATTCATTACCCTTAAGAAATCCACTCCAGAGGCATATGCAAGCTAATACCATGATCCCATATGATCCACTGTGCTATTCCATGCCTTCTCATTAACCAAACATGAATGGGTCCCTCAATACCTAGATCCCAAACAAGCCACTGACTCAATCAACACTAACACATCCCAAAGCCACAAAATTTGGTCATCCTTGTCCATAACCCATGGCTTTGGTCATGCTCTATCTCTATCCATAGATGATTCTCCATCAGTAGAATACCGACTCATCACCACTCTCCAATCCAACCTATGGTATAGACCGAGGTCAACCTCACATTGTTGATGCTCGGCTAGTGCTACGGGAAAGCTGATGAGCTAGAATTCCACATCGCACTACCAACTAAAACATGAAGTATCCCTGACACCTAAGGGACCCTAATATACTAATCCCCTGAATAATATTGATTCCCCATAAATAGGATACCAACTCATGATATCTCACCAATCCATCCTATGGAAAGGATTAGATGCATGAGTATCTGTACATGGAACAAGTTCACTATGTTTTCCCATTCCTCATTCATGTAGTTCTTCCTAGCCAATAAAAAATATTCATCTAGAAAACCCCACCTCTCTCTCTATAATTGAAACAAGTGGGAAAATTGTGTTGATATGCTTCCTGAAAATGTTGCAGCTTTGTTGGGTGCCCCTCCATTTGTTTGCACCTCATCAATGGGTAGACCCAAAGATGGATGTACCACCATATCCTTTGTCTGAAAGGGAACTCCACGCTCCTCTACTCTACCAAAATATTTAAAAAATATCTCGTTAGAATTCAACACCTCCTGATAACAAGTTTCTGAAAGTACTACAACCATACTGGTTTTTTATGCATCTGTTTGCTCAACATCAATGGTTCACCCAAAGGACAGTTGCTCATCCTCTTCGAACATGGGATCAACATGAGCCATTATTTGATGCTCCAAAATATTCCCATCCCACATATTATGCATATCATATTCCTCATATGACTTATGCCCCAATAGATGTTTCTCATGTTGAATTGTTACTGGTGACCCATCTCCCTAATTGTCTCCCATAGGGTCTACTAATTTCTCATCATACACATAGGAATGTATATCTGATGTACTGTAAAAAACCCCATATTATTTCTTATATTCCTTAGAGGCATCCTTGTAATAACCCATGAACTCAACCATAAAATAACAATCCTTATTTTAAAATTCAAAAATAAAATCATTTTGCTCTAATTCTTCCACCCTCTCAGTGTCACTCATGTGCGACTGGTCAGGGCCTTAAGGTTCCTTACAGATGACATGAGGACCCTTCCTCCTCACCTAATTCTTGTTGCATGGTTGGTAAACACAAATCCCCTGCAGCTACTCTTGGGTCAACCATCTCTTGAACAATTTTATGTTTCACTCAACCAACCTTTCAGTTAGTTAAAAAGTAACATGTGAGAGCAATTGTTCCTTCCTCTAAACGAAGAACAATGTAGGCTACAACTCCTTGCAAATCGCATCACAACCTCCCATACATGAAGACAATATGGAATGTATGCATGCTTTGAACTGCTCAAGATGATGTTTCCTAATGCTAAAGCAACATTGGAACATTTGGAGAATCAAATCATCACGTTATAAATCAAACATGAGGTTATAAGATCTAAACATGGCCATGAATTCTATAATCTCAAGCTTCTTCATAAAGGTAGAACCCTCACTATTATCAAAGTTCTAAAAGGCCTCCACTATCAACTTTAAGACTCTCCTCATAATTTCATCCTTGTAAGGGGCTATAGGTGTGGTCAACATCATGATGCTATTGATATAGGAGGCAACCAAAATTTTGATGCATTCACAACAGTGTTCTAAATAATTGTGTTATACTAAGGTTAAAATGGTTGGACTTACAGCCCAAATCAAGTTATTCCCATCTCATTGATCCCCATGAAACTCAAATATGTCCCAAGTGCATATATTTTAGGTCCCATATCATTTTCTTTTTGTGTTTTCTCTTGTTGTAGCATAAAATTTATACCCTTGGAAAATGATATGTTAATTGATGTTGCTAATTTATTAAGGGATATTATGAAGGTTTTATCCATTTTTTAGTCCAATGAAGTCAAGTACATCAATTTAAGAATTGGCTAAGAGTGATAATTCCTCATGACTATGAAAAATACATTCTCAACGATGACCCTTGACCTCAAAAATTCACAAGGATTCATGTGTGATAAAAGGTAATATATTTATCACAAACACTTCACTCTCACTAACCCTACAAATATTTAAAACTTTATTTGAGAACTTTTAACAAACCGTTAGCAAGCAATACTTTTTTCAAACAATTTGCAGATAAAGTGGAAACACTTATAACATCAATAAATATTAGAGGAAAATTCTTGAGAGAATTACAGTGCTCAAATGATTTCAAGGAATCTAGCTCAACTCCAACAATATAGTAGTTTGAATCAACCTTAAGAAATGATAACAATTGTCTCAAGAAGTAACATGGCCCTCAAGGAGAACTCAACCCCAATAGATATTATTAGTACAATATATAAGTTTAGGTTTTAGAAAATGAATTTTCCTCTGATAAATATACTGGGCTCCAATAAATAAACTCAGGTAAACAAATAAACTCGACCTTAAAAGATAAATATAGTGAGTAAGAATAATGGAACCTAGGATTTCTATGCAAGTTAGGAAAACCCCAGGTGAAATATTGCTAGCCCAGTTGCTGAAATGGCTCAAAAATAATAATGCACACTACCCAGAAAAATATGCTACATGTTTCCAAATGGAATTGGACATTCTATTCAAAATAATTCCTAGAATTCTCTAAAAAAATGGCTCTGAAATCCTCTCCCAAAACACAAAAAAAAACCCATAAATGGTTTTTTCTGAATGAGATGATGAAGAAGCCCTCCAAAATGGTGCAAATGGCTCGTTGCCTAGCTATATGTCCTACTATTTTTTTTTCCTTGTATATTGATCATAAAATTATGAAAATTCGTCTATGGCCTCTCCTCTAAATACCCATAAAATCCGAGAAGAATATTTGGCTAATTCCAACGGACCCATAAAGCCCCAAAAAGTGTGAATTACTCATAAAATACTGGTGTTGCTACTACTAGGAATAAATGGAACTTTTTCCCTTGAAAGTGGTTATATAATACTAGAAACGTTACCTGGAGCTCCTCACACAAAACCCACAAAAACCTAGAAAATGCTTGGGCTAATTCCAACCAATATGGAAAGCCCGAAAAAATGTGAATCACCCAGAAAATAGAAAAAAATGACCCAAAAAGATAATTTTGGCATAGCAAGATGAATTCATCCCAAATAAATAATTTTGGTCCTGTAAGAATTATTCTCTAACAATTATATTAAGAAATGTAACCCATGAACTATAATAGTTGCAACTGAAACCCTAGAACATGGCCCCAAAATTAACCCACAAATTGATCTGCAATAAGACCATAAAGCTAGGAGGAAAGCTAACTCTTATACCATTTTAATGTTGTTTTTCCATGATACTGGTGTCTAGGATATAATTTTGAATCACTTACGCTAACAAACAAGGTATCACAACAAGTCTACGTTACACAAGGAAATATAAACAACAATAAATCTACTAGTGCACAAAATATACATGACTTTTTACACAATTTTACAATAACATAACATTGTTCTATTAATCCAACTGAATAATAAAACAGTCTAGGGCTCCTGTACTAGGGATATTAGCCCTAAAATATCCAATTGTACAAGAATAAAATGGTGTCTATCATGATGATCACCAATCTACCCAACACAATATACTTTGATCATCTAGCTAATGTAGAGCTCCTCACAACTACCTTGGTTGTACCATGTACACATATTCCCATTCCTTTGACTCCTATTCTACAACAAATGCTCCTATCAATGCACCAATTTAATTTTTTCACTGAATATCGGTTCCAATCTACTCTCTTGTTGACGATTAGTCCTTCAATGCATCAACACATTGACACTCCTACCAAGTTGTTCACAACTATGTTTGTGAACAACTCTCAACTGCCCACTGTTGCTCCTCAACTACTTAACAACTTCTTTCCACTATATTCTTCTTGTTCTTATCCAATTAAAACTAACATAGGGAAAAAAGGGCTGCCACCTATCATTGCTATAAGTCCTTCTCCAACAAGGAACATGGGATAGGACGGTTGCCCTTCTTCTGCTATAGATGTGCTTCTCCACAAGACTAGTATAGGGCTGCAAATTGATTTTGGATGATTAGACTTATGATATCTCCTTTTTCCAATTCTAAAAATCCATTAGTCCTTAAAGGGGCTTGTTCCTTGAAGAAAGCCTCTACAGTCCTCACAAGTTGTTCTTTACACTGCTCCAACTCAACCTCATCTAGGCCTATGCTTGGTCCACTCTCACAGTACCCTAAAATAGACCATGAGTTTCCAATACAATTTTGTATCATATTATCACTAGTTAGGGCATTTAACCACTAGGATCACCCTTCCTCTTGGTTGCTAAAAGTCTCCCATAAACTGTCAACCTAGACCCTCACCCATCTAGTAGAAAAACCAACTTAATTTGACATCAAACAAACCTTTTAGCATTGTGTACTACTGTAGCTTTCATGATTTGGAGATGCTTCTAATTTTCCTCATCAACGCTCTCCAAACATCCCCAAAATTTCTCCTTCAGCTGAACCCTCCCTTCTCCTTAGACCTCTTTTCCTTCACTAGTTGTTAGGGAAATTTTCTAGCCCACTACAAAGCCTCTCGGCCCTTTCAATCTCATTCATTCACTTGAGAGATATTCTTCCCAAATTTATTGCCTATAGCACTAGTTTTCTCATGGGAATAAGGCCTTGTGACCCATCAAACTAGCCTAGAATAGCTATGTTCCTTCACAAAGCTTGCAGCCTACCAAACTAGAAGGAAACCACTCTAAACATGCATAATAATCTCCCTTAAACTTACATTTGGACTGTGACCTTTTGTCCACAATAGTTATAACCAACTACTCCCAAAAATGGGTTTACAACCCTCTTGAAATCAGCCTGACTCAAGCTCAGACCTTCTACAATTGATGAAGTTCCTTGCAGCCCTCAAACTTGGCCAAGAAATGCTAGAATACCATACCAAAAGTTTCTAGAAATAGCACCCACTAGGTCAGCCTACCCTAACTTGCACTCAACGTCCAAAACAATCATGAAGGATGCCAATCTTAGCTTCCTTTCCCTTTTCTTGGAGGCTGCCCCAGGCTTGCGGCTCAAATAATTATCTTCTTCTCCTAAAGAAAGCTCCTTTGTTTCTCAAAGATCTTACCAAATTCATACACACATGAGCTATATCTATAATAACTCACATGGCTCCAATAATTTTCCTTGGTGGGATTGATAACCTTTCATAAGACTTCTAAACTCCAAGGCGGCCTTTACTCTTAATGCACAAGCCCACACATTAACTTCAAAAATTCATATCTCAACTTCTACAACTTCGATTTGGATAATTTTTTTGCCTTGGATTCTCAGGGTCCGCTATCATCACATATCATCACATGTCAAATTCTCATCATGGTTGTTTCCCCACAATGGTGGGTAAAAAACCCCAAACTTTGATTCCAATCCCAAAAATTTCTTTTATGGTACTCCAACCTCCAATCCCAGAACCCTAGGTCTTGGAGTACCTCTCAAGTTACAAATCTCAACACTCCCTCTTAGCGAGGGAGTTAATTGAAACAATAGGAAGTATCCATCAATATATTCTCCAAAAACACTAGCCCATCTTGAATTTATCACTATGACATACTATGTGGAATGAACCATGTAATCTCAACAATGTTTCTACCTCATAACATCTGAACCTAAATATCTAAAGCCTCCATAGGGATTCCCCCTTCGAAGCTGTACTCCCTCTGAGTCTACATGATATCTAATAACTCAACTTGTCACTTATCTCATGTCCTGTAAGGTTATTATGAGTTGTGGTCGAACAAGAAATATCATCCCTACAACCCAACCTTGCAAGAAATCACCCTCCTCGATCAACTACAACTCATGAAAATCCATCCAATCTTGGATTTGCAACATTAGAATCTGATAAAGACACTAGCCTACCAATTTTCATTCCATAACATGAATCCATCTCAATCATACCAATATTGGCCATGCCAAAGAAATCCTCGAGTTGTCTCAATGATTCACTGAAAGTCAAAAGAAGTCCATGATCAACAACCTTCCCTAAAAAAAATTATTGTTCATGAGGCTCACCATCAACCCACCAAAACTCTGAGCCAATCTCGTTGTTAAGCCAATCACGACTAGACCTCCATGTCTACATTTGAACCCTCTGATCCATGATCTAGAAAATCCCATCTCCCTCTGAGCTACTTTTCTATCGACACTCTGATTAGCTGGCCCCTTAAAGTAGCTCTGCATCAATGGTTTTTTTCCAATATACTGGTGTCTTGGAGAGAATATTAAATGGATAATGCTACCAAACCAGGTATCACAACAATTATAATTTGCAAAATGGAATATAAAAAACATTAAATCTACTAGTGTAGAGAATATACATAACTTTTTACACAATTTTACAATAACCCAACTTCGTTGTATTAATCCAACTAAATAATGAAATAGTCTAGTGATCATGTATCAAGAATAATGGACCTAAAATATCCACTAGTACACGAATACAACAACTAGGGCTTTTTGTTTGGAATGATGATCACCAATCTACCTAAAACATGACACTCTAGTCGTCTAGGTGATGTAGAGATCTTCACAACGTCCTTGGTCATACCCCGTACAAATTTTTCTAGTCCTCTGACTCCTGATATATATCAACTGCTTCTATCAATGTACCAAGTCCATATAGACATTGAATATCATTTGTAATGTTTTCTCTCGCTGACCGTTAGTCCTTCAACTCATCAACACATCGAGAATCCTATGGAGTTGTTCAAAACTTCGTTTGTGTACAACTCTCAATTGCCCACTATTTCTTCTCAGTTACTCAGGGACTCCTGCCGATTATAGAATTCATGTGGTACTCCAATGAAGACTAACATTGGGCAGAAACGGCTTCCACCTAACAATGAACAATGAAGTCGTTTTCCAACAATGAACATGGTATAGGAGGACTACTGTTGTTTTGACGTATATTTCCTTATCCACAAGGAAATTCTAAGCAACAAGTTACTCATATCTAATAATACTTATGATATCTCATTCTACCAATTCTAACAATCTCTTAGTCCTTCAAGGGACTTTTTCCTTAGGGCTTGAAGTAAGCCTCTACAATCCTCCCAAGTTTCTCTTTACGCTACTCCAACTCTGCCTCATCTAGGCCTACACTTGGTCCACTCTCATCCTACCCTCCAATAGACCATTAGTGTGTAATGAAATGATGTATCATCTTCTCATTGGTTAGGGCATCCAACCTCTAGGATCACCCTTAATCTTAGTTGTTAGCAGTCTCCCATAAACTGTCCACCTGGACCCTCATCCTTCTAGAAATAAATCCAACTTAATTTAACATCAAACATACCTTTTAGTGGTGTGTACTATTGTATTTTTTTATTACTTGGTAAGGGATTTTAACAATACTTTTCATCCCTCTCCAAAATCCCCCAAAATATCTCCTTCATTTGTAACGTTCCTTCTTCTTATACCTCCTTTCCTCTGTTGGTTGCTAGGGAAATTTCTACCCACTACAAGCCCTCTTAGCCCTCCCAATCTCAGCTATCCACTTCAGAAAGTTGCTTCCCAAAATCGCTTCCTGTAACATTGGTATGCTCATGGGAATTAGGCCTTACAACAACTCCAACTAGCCAATAACATGTATGTTCCTTCACAAAGCTTGTGGCCTACCAAAATAGAAGCGAAACCACCCTAAACATGCACAATAATAACTGTTAAACTTGCCTCTGGAATATGGCCTTCTATCTATAATAGTTCTTACCAAAAATCTCCCAAAATTGGGCTTGCAACCCTCTCTAAATCACCCTAACTTAAGCTAAGACATTCTACAATTGATTAGCTTCCTCATGGCCCTCAAACCCGGGAAATACATGCCACAAATCCATACAAAAAATTCCTAAAAAATACCAGCCACCAGCTTGATCTGCATTGAGATGCACTAGATCTCCAAAAGAGTCATGAATGATGCCAAACCTAGACTTCTTTCCCTTTTATTAGAGTTTTCCTAGACATGCAACTCAAAAAAGTATCTTATTCTCCTAATGCAAGCTCCTTTGTTGCTCCAAGATCTTATGAAATGCCCCCACACATGAGCTATATTTATACTAACTGATGTGGCTCCAAAAATTTACCTTCTTGGGTTTGAAAACCTGTCACAAGGCCTCTAAACTCCAATTTGACCTTAATTCTTCAAGCATAAGCTCACACATTAACTTCAGCAATTCATATGTCAAATTCTACAAATCTAATTTGGATGGCTTTCATTGCCTTTGGTTCCTGTCAGGGATGTCTATCATCACATGCCAAATTATCATCATGGTTTGGCCCCACATTTATGGGTAAAAAAACCCCAAGCTTGGGTTCCAAGCCCACAAAATGATTTTGGGCACTCCAACCTCCAATCCCAAAACCCTAATGATTTTAGTACCTCCTAAGCTACAAATATCAACATGTAATGTCTTGGTTTATATTTTTTTTAAATTTCTTGGGAAATTGCTTTAAAATGTATACCATAAATTTCTCTAGGAAATTTCAGAATAGGAAGCATAAAATTGCAAAAATAAAATGAAATAACATTTGAAAATAAACCCATAAATGGAACAATTTCAAATAACACACAAAATTCAGAATGGAGAAACTTTTTTTTTTTACTGAATAAGTTACATGCAAAGCTATTGATATAAAAGTTGCAGAGATGGCCACAAAATACCTACTAAAATAATAAATCAGGTCTCCAAAATTGAAATTGGAAATCAATAAGCTACACCTATGAATTATAGATGAATTCACCAAGGGTAGAGATGGGTTCTTGCCCACTGTTTCCCTAAATCACCCGAGGGAATCCATCTTGGGACTACTGTTGAAGCTTAAAACTCATAGTTCTCCAAACCTCTCCACAAGAAAAAATTTCAACTCTAATATCTACCAAATGATCTCCTCCTCCTCCTCCTTTTAAAGAATCCATTGATAGATCTCCAAGCATCTAGAAGCACCTTATTTTATTATTTTATTATTATCCTAGAATCTCCTCCTTGACTTTGTATTAAGTTATTTTTTAATTTATTAAAGTCACTTTTTTACCTTTCCCCTTGATTAATATTTTACCTTTTTAATTAAATGACTAGTTAAAGTGATTTTTAAGCTAGGAAAACAGTAAATCAACTACCATACTCTCTTTGGCCACCGTAAATTACTTCTCACCATCCCATCCTATAGGTCCTCTCATTCTAGTTCCAAAGAGCTATTACACTAATGTGTTCCATCAAATATTCCTCTCGGAATGCCACCTTGAGTGTAAGTAATTAAGTTATACCTAATAATAACCCAGTTTTATGGGAATTATCAGAGATTTGCAAAACGATAAAAAATTTGTGTGAAATTGACCACAATGATCACTATGCTAAGAAAATGTCATCGAATCCCATAAAAACTCCTCAAAATCCCATGAGATCCCTGATGACATAGTATTTCTCCTTTGACCTAGTCATCATATGCCTTCGAAGTACATCCCAGTTGTATTATAGAGGAAAATAAAAATGGGGAAATGAAAAGTACCATGTCCTATCCTTAGGGGGAAGCAACATTGAAATCTTAAGGATGGAGGGGGATCCTCTAATAATTAAGTGGGAGGATTTCAAGACTCTCATAAAGTATAAATTCTATCCTATCATCTATGTAGAGGAATAGTAGATCCATTGGAATTAGTTTAGGTAGAGACAATGGAAACACGTATATAATCACACCATAAGTTTAGGAATATGGTAATGATTTTGAGTATCTCTCCCATGAACCCAAATATACTCAAGTATTTGGGGGATCTATGTAGTCATTTGCAGAAGCAAGTGATGTTGCTGAAACACAAAATAATGGATAATGCTTGTTCACAAGTACAATACCTAGAAAATGTAGGCTAAAAGGAAGGGAAATTAGGTGGGGGGAGAAAAAGGAACACAAAGACTATTCCAAACAAAGTAATAGGAAGTGTAAAGATCCCTACAACCACTATAAAGTTTATGGAAAAATAGAAGGGAAGTGTTGGAAAATTTATCCATAACTCAAATCAAAGAAGGATGAGAAGATGAAAAGTATCGTGGCCACATATTTTATTATTCACGTGGAAATTATCTTGGATACATATTTGATTAATCATTTGGATGAGATTATTGTTTTCACATTGATGTAGAAGGGGTTAAATCTAAGTATCCCTCAACAATAATATGAGAAGGAGATTAAAAAAAAAATATTTTATATAAATATATAGGTAAAGAAGATGAAAATTGATGCTCTATTCAACTTATAGGATTCAAGTTTCATGATCATCTATGCCCATATCCATTGGGATGGATAATTAAGGATGCAAAAATAAAGGTTACCAAATACTGAAAGATCATATTTTTTGTTATTGATGATTTTATTAATGAAATAGAACTTGACGTAGTTCCACTTGATGGATGTGTAGTAGTTTTAAAAACTCCCTATATGTACATGTAAGATACAATCTTCATGCAGAGAGCCAAATAATATACCCTCATCAAGGATAAAAAAAATCCTTCATCATTAATAGAAACAAGGGGAAGTTCAAGGTTTCACTCGTAAGTGCCAACCAAGTAAGAAATTTATTAATTCTATCAATAAGTATGCCTTTTTATTTTTGAGAGAAATATGTATAAGAGCTAGTGAGAGAAAATTCATTTCTCCAAGGGTGCACTAAGGAATACAGAGACCAACTAGAACAATTTTTGCATGCATATAGGGGAGGATTTCAGGATCATAAAGGATTACCACTTAAGAGGGAAATGGAGGATGACATATAACTATTTTGAGACTCTTTATTACCAAAAATTGGCTATATAAGTAGTATGTAATAGAATCTAATGAGGTGAAAAACAGTTGCAATAGTTATTGGAGCAAGGTGTTATTTAACGAAATACCTCACCATGTGGGTGAACCATCATAATTGTGCCCAATAAGGATGGGAGGTGGAGAATTTTCATTGATGATAGCGAATTGGAGAAAATAATGCTCAAGAATAGGTACCCCCTTTAAAGGATGGATGACATATTGGACTAGTTGCACCAACTTAGACTTATAATATGGGTATCATCAAGTTCGATTCAAAGAATTAGAAAATATTGAGATGAGTGGTTAGTTATGTCATTTTTTTTATGGAATGGACAAGATAAATTCATGGAGTTAATGATGATATGCATCTCCCTCTTCTATATTCATTTGCTATTTTTTACTGGGTTGATATATTAGTATACAATGCTATTTAGGAGGAGCACATATCACATTTAGTGTAGGTGCTAGAGAGCTTAAATAATTACTAGATTCTATAAAATATCAAAAAATGTGAGTTCGAAAAACAATCCTTCATGTATTTAGGATATTTTATTGGTGGATAAGACTTGAAGAAAGAAATTGTCAATATGGAGGCCGTCATGAAATGGTCAGTGCCAACAATTGTGCTGGAGGTCATGAATTTTTTTTGATTATCATAATACTTTAGGAAATTTATATCATCATTTTTAGCATTAGTAGCACCAATCCATCCCATAAAATCAAGTGTTAAGAGTTTTTCCGTGGGAAAAGGGTTAATATAGGACCGTAGAGGAGTTAAATCACAAAATTAGTCATGCACTAGTGCTTGCATTGTTGAAATTGTAGCAACCATTTGAAATGGAGGAAGATGCAAGTGGTTATGTTATGGGAACAATTTTTATGTGAGGATGAAGCCATATATGCTACCATTATTTCATGGGGTGAATCTCAACAACCCTACCTATGACAAGGAGATTTATTCCCTGATACAAGCTATCTGAAATTAAAATCACTATATGATTGGAATGGAGACATTAATCCAGAAAAATAACTATTTTTTTTAGTATTTGTAGGCTTAAAGTAAGCTATAATAGACCAATAATTTTAAGTGTACAAGGATGGTAGCATAAAGAAGTTGGTAGACATGCTTTCAGGGCTACCCATACCAAAGATTACAATTTTTTAAACTAGGATGAGATGAATCCTTTAACCCATGATGAAAATAGAGAGGCATACATAGAGTACAAGACTTCAAAGAGGTGTTTCAATAGTTGGAGAGTTAGATTCATGCATTATGGTAATAATACAATTGACTACAAACACCAAAATGGGTTACTCTATGGTTGGACATGTTATATGTTCTTAAAGGTGAGTGACTGGAACTAATGGGAGAGGCTCACACCTCCATTCCTGTAGGTGATTTTGGTGTAGATATGATAATTTACAACTTATAGAGGTATGTATACTAACCCAAGATGTCAAAATATGTAGAAATATTTATAAGAGGATGTATTATTTTCTATACTAGCAAGCCTAATAACTAAAAACATGTATATATCATCCATTACCTGTACTGGCACATCATTTGGAAATAATTCCCATTGAATTTTTGGGAGGTTTACCAACAATAAAGAACACACATGACTACCTATTCATGGTGTTTGATAGGTTTGGAAAAATGTGCATTCTAATGCCTTGTAAAATGGAAACCAGTGGGAAAGAAGTAATAAAATTGTTCTTTGGAAAATTGTGGGTGCACTTTGGAATATTAAGGAGCATCTGTTTAGATAGGGACATAATATTTTTTAGTGCATTCTGTACTGCAATGTGAGACAAGATGGACACAAAGTTGAATAGGTTTGCAACATTTCATCCACAGATAGATGGGTGGATAGAAGTCATTAACAATAATTAGGTGCAACTTTTGAGGGGTTACAATCAGAAGCTTCCTAAGAGTTTGGATAAAAATATGATATATATTTAATATAATTCTAACATCGCATTCCACATTTCTACTAATAAGTATGCATTTGAAACTTTCCTTAGATATTTTCCACCTTCACCTTGATATGTTACATAGGAGTGAGGGAGGATCTTAAAGGAGATGCCTTAAGGGAATACAAAATTATTAGGATGATAAGGAAGATCCATATACAAGGATGGGAAAAAATTTAGTACTCATATAAAGATACAAGGATAGGCATGATAAACCAAAAAAAAATAACTCATTTAAAGTGGGACATAGAGTATGGTTACAACTAAACATGGAGAGGCTACATGGTCCTTTTAAGAAAATCAAGGTTTTTTGATATGATCCCTTTGAGATAATAGAAAATATGGGAGATAACACCTATATACTCATTCTATCCCCATAAATGTGAATTCATTCAATGGTGAATGTAGAAAATCTTAAACTCCATGAGCCTTCCATGCTAGATTCAGAAGGTGAATATGTCCTACTATCTATAGAGGACTTATCACCAGATTCTTAGGCAAAGTTGATAAAGAAAATATTTTTTTGGAAGGAGTAGAGGATTACATGACAAGGCTAGCATGACCTTTCATAAACTTGGTTGAAAGGAGAAATTCCAATCAAGGCTAAATGGTACTTTGAGGAGAAGGTAGAGGAAAAATTTCCTCACCTCATTTAGTAAAACATTTTGGGGACAAAAAGCCTCCCAAAATTGAGAGGTGTAATCTATATTAGCTTAATAAAATATTTTTTCATCCATATTGGTTCTTTCAAAGTGGAAAAATTGAATGAGTTAGCTCAAATGACCATTTCTATTATTATGTCCCAATTTGGAAAATTGGTGTTTGAAACCTTCCTGAGGTAGTTCCCTAATTTTTTTTATGGTATTGAAAATCTCACCTTTTGGAGACACCCTATCCATATTGTACACTCTGATAATTTTCCAACAATATAAGAGAGGCCTTAAATGAGGTTCACATGAAAAATTTATGCCATATATAAGTTGAACTTCCTATTTTGACTAGCATGATTCAAGAGGATTTCATGGTAGCCCCATTACTCATGGAAAATGGGCTATTCATGTGACCATGATGAATAAAAATATAAAATAGGAAAGGTGTAACTCATTTTTAGTGTTTAATGGGTTAACATTTACCTCTAGTTTGGTATTGTGTTGTCTTATAACTGGGCCAATAGGAGGAAAAGAGGTTCAATTCTATTTTAGTGAATTTTTTTCCGTAGTTGAGTAGATTATATAATATTGTATAGAGAGAGGGTAGAATAGAGAGGGTTTTTTAATTTTAGTAGCCCATGGGCCACATATGCCACTCGTTTGTATTTTCACCATTTTTCATTTAGAGGAGAAAAGCAACCTTACCTTCGAAATGGGTTTTGTGAGCGATTATTTTTATTTGTTCTATATTTCCATGTTTCTTCTATTTTGCATGCATAAGTAGAATTTAGTTACTTAATAAATAAAAAATATAAGGAGAAATTAACCCTTATAGTATATATTTTAGATATTCAATAAATTTTTGTCATGTTTGTTGTGATAAAATATCCAATGGAATATCCAAGATAGTTTATGGATCATGTGCTTCCTTGAACCTAAATCCATATAGCATGATTTTAGTCTGGCAAGGAAATTTGAATGTAAAAATATTCTACTAGAAGATTGGTCACTAACAACTATATAGAACATCATGTCATCTCTCCTAAAATCACTCAATCGATAATTTTGTCACCTCAAAAAATGAATGAAATAAGAACAAAGGGACTATGTTTCAATTATGCCACCAATTACAATAAGGGGGCTTAATTTGGTGAGAATAAATTATTATACATATGCTATGGAGAGTAAGAATATTTATAATTGGAACTATCACAATATCTAGATTGAGAAGAGGCTACTCCAACAATACCTTTTTATGCATTCGCTAGAAATCAACACTCCAAAAACCCTCAAGATACAAGGCTATATCAAAAAGTAAAACGTAATAGTGTTGATTGCCTTTTTTAGTACCCATAACTTCATAAATTACAAAATTAGAATTTTTTTTGAATTTTTTTGTATTTATAGCAACAAAAGTTGAAGTAATGATTTTATATGGGGCACCATAAATTTTTATGCAAAGTGTCTTAGTATAAATATGAGCTTGGGTGAATCCCATGATCTTAATCCAAATGGTCGGTGTCGATTATGGGTCTAATGGTACTAATCATTAGAAATAGTGGCCCTTAATTTTCAAGATTATCTCATGATATTCTACCTAGAATTCAATGAAATTAAACTCATAAGTATCCAAGGGAAACCATCTAAAGTGATAAGCTCTAATGGTGCGACAAAAGTACTAAAAGTGGACATAATGTTTTAATTGAACAAGTACGCTTATTAAATGTTTAAACATCAATATCCTTTGGTTTTATGGATATATAAAAGGTTATCAATGATCATTCCAAGACATTTGTAGAGATTCCAAAGGGTCTTGCACCTACTCGAGATCATGTCCATTTCATTCGTTTGAAATTTGGAAGAAGACCACCTAACATTAATCCTTAGAGGTATCCATATGCACTGAAGAGTGAGATTAAAAATTTGATTCAAAAAATGTTTTAGTTTGACATTATTCATCATAGCCAATGTGATTTCTCTTCACGATGATAATTATTACAAAAAAATATTGATCATGGTCTATGGATCCAGCTAAATTATCACCAAGGTATTATGGTCTCTATAATGTGTTATAGAGGATTGGGAGTATGACTTATAAATTGGATTTGGATCCATATTTACATTTACACAAATTCTTTGATGTTTATTGCTTAAAGAGGGTAACCATTGAAAGGATTCCAGTCCAAACTGTTGTACTAAAAATTAACGAGGAAGGGAGCAACACACTAGAATAAAAAGAAATCCTTGAAACATAGATTAAGAAATTAAGAAATTAAGAAATTACTATCAATCTCATAAAATGGGAGAACATGTCAATTGGAGAGATGATGTGTGAATATGAGTTATTCATATAAAGCACTTGAAATTAATTAATTGTTGAGGAAAACACTTGTTTGAAGGGAAGGAGAATGTTAAGATATATGAAAGCCCCATGTTAACTCTAAAATTACTGATTATTTAGTTATTTAATTATTACATTTCTATTGTTATATTGTTATATATGATAAAACATTTTATTTTACTCTTTCATTATAATTATACACTTTGTTTCACACACACACAAACACACACAAAGGATTCCTAACATTAGGATTATCATATCTTATATTGTATCATAGTCATTTTAATAGGAGGTTCCACCCTTGAAATGTATGTTTTTCATTTAATTCTTATAATTTTTAAGGTCAATTATTCATAATCATCTCTAGTTAGTGACTCTAGTCCCTAGATACAGTGCTAGATATAGTTCCCATCTCACTTGTTATCATAACGTAGAAGTGCAATCTCTCACTCTCATCTCTAAGAAATCTCCAAATGCAAATTATCCACTAAACATGCATTCCCATATCGATATCAATCTTGGAGACAAATAATCTTGGTATCCAATGAAGCTAAAATTTGTTTATGTTCAATGTTACCACAATAATATATGCCATCACGTATCTCCCTGGAAAGGAAGTTTGGGTTACCTTCTATTGCTATGATTAGTTGCTTGGAAACATGGAAGCCAACTCTAGTGCCTACACATGCTTGCAAGTGGATCATGGTTTTATCCAAAACTCCTCCCTCTAATTTCATTAACCTTTGTGCATAAATGTCCTTCCACATATTTAGAAAGGAAAAATACATTTGGAATATTATAGGTATCAAGTGCAATGGGGATACCTTGATGGAAGGCATAAAACTATCATCCCATTCAATGGTGATGAAGGCATCTTGCATTTCCATCTCTCCTTGGACAATTTCTACTCCATCCCTTTATCTTTTATACTTTTCACATTCCACATTATTCTCCTAGTTGTGTAGTTTTTGGGGTGAATCTATAAATGAAATTTCCAACAGTTTCCTTCCAAATGTCCACTCATTTTGTAGTGGTGGAAAAAATTCTTGTTGCAACTATAATGAATACCTAACATACTCCTATCTATGTTCCTCTGACCTCATTTTTGGATTGGAGAATTATTCTTGCAATTCCTACAATAAAACCATTGAATATTACGTAATATGTTTTTTCTTGTCCAAAAAAAATGCATTTTATTGCTTTTCTTCCCACATTATGGAAAAGAATCAACATACCAAGAAATGATACACTATGGATTCTCTTCCTACTATATGGAAAAATAATGGTTGTCTTTTTAGAGACAAATCTCTTGGTATTTTTCTCCCTCTTTCCAGACCTGGTTGGATTGAAACTTCTTTAGTGTAATTGTCTAGGCCAAGTCTTCAATATATTATCATTTTTTCTATCCTTCACTCCATAACAAAAAGCATAAATTCATAGTATATCTACACCTTCACTTCCTAGCCCTCTTTCTATTGATGATTAGGAAAACTATGGTATGCCATTCCCATTCATAAAATTGAGCTTCATTGTCATGGGATTATCCACTCTACCAATGAATCATAGTCTTTCATACTTGAACCACAATTTAGCTACAAATGGGATTAAGATGTTTTTTCTCCTCTTTTGTATCCCTTTTCCATCATAGCCAATCTACATTTAGATATTGGAACCAATGCCTTTAATGTGATTTTCAAATCAACTAAGATACTTGTGAGAAAGGTATATGAAGGTGAACTTATTAAATTGGTAACAATAACAATATTATCATATATAAAAACAATGGAAGGTAGCATTTCTTATCAATTCTCTTGGAAATTTTATTGGAGCCTTCCTAATTCCTCCTCCTTCTCTACCAAATCTTAATGCAACTAAGGTAACATTTGTGAAATACTATCCTCTTTTAATCTATCTTAGTTAATATCCTTCTCTCCCAAGTGTAAAAGCTACATTATATGGTTTTCCCAACCTACAATGATAGTGGTAGTGGAACCTGGGCATTCCCTAAACAATTTTTCTAGCAATGACAATGGTTTGTTAGAGGCCTTAAGATGCTTCTCCATCCATAACATAGTATTTTTGAACACTGTCCAAATGTTCAATATTTTCTTGAAAAAAAGCATTGTTGGCCCTCATGTATTCCAAATTTTCTTTATTTTCCTTACACATGTCGATATTTGCAATGTTAACTTCAAAGTTTCAGCTATTTTGATGTGGTCAAGGATGAAATTTATTTAATACCTAATCAATAAGAAAAGGACCTATAGTTCACTCACTTCATGAACACAAAACATGTACAAAACTAACTTCATATATTTATTTTTATTATACGTATATTCTATCTCTAGCAAGGCTACTAGGCCTATATCATTTTCCTTATATAATGATCTCATGCTCTTAATGGTTTCATGGTATTTTTCTTGGTTGATGCACACGACAACCACTAGCTAAATGGTAAATAATAAGTGAAAATATTAGTGGATCAAACCCACAATGTTAGCTCTTCAAATTTGAATAACCTACTACTGACATAACTTATAGAAATAAAGGCTCTACAAGTCTTGAAAGCCACTACTTATCCCAACTATGAATAGATTTAAATATTTATAGCACCTTCTCTTTACTTCTAAACAATAAAAAAATTGTTGGAGATTGTAGTGTATGGAAGAAAAGACTGGAAATTGTGATTAGTTTCAAGCTTATTCTTCCCTAACTAAAAAATAAAACATTGCATCCTTTAGATGCTTTCCAATGAAATTTATGATTAAGTAAATATGTGAGATGGGTTGAAATTTTTTTATACCATTGAACAACACAACTTTAGTGCTAGCTCTCAGAACCAAATGTGGGTGTTGATAATTATAGAAAAAATTCTCGACAAATAAATGAATCCTCCATAGGTATACTTGAGTTGTTACCAACCTCTTTTTTATGTGATGCATGACTACGTAGAATGCATTCAAGTTTAAATAAATTGTGGACTTATATTGTTTCACATGTATGGCTATTAAGTAAAATCACACCTAAGAGTTTGTTGATGCCTAAAGGAACAATAATTATCGATGTTTCATGTATCCAATGATATAAATTTTCCATTTATGCTCAATTTTATGCTTGGGAATCATTTGAACAACAAATAAATGAGTTCTTAACCACACTCCAAGATAAGGTTCTTCTTTATGTCCATTAAAAGTGAGTGAGTGGACTAATATTTTAAAGGATATTGGAATCATATACCTGTTCATTTGTATGTATTTCATTCCAAATTTATTAACGCAATAAATTAACATGTCTTTAATCCCGCTGCATTTCTAGATGGAGGTCAGTACTAGTTCAAATGATAGTTTTTTTTTCCAAGTATGGATCCAAATTCCACTGATTTTCAAAAGTAGATGACCATCACATAGGGGGACAAGGAAGGATGTGCAAACTATTTTCATAGATATTTTAAGCAATCCATTAAGGGGGTTGATTGGTGTGGAATTACCTTGTAGACCACCCAAGAAGCAAGACCATCTATATTTTGAAGGTGAGTATCAACAACCTTTATAGACAATGAATGCCTATAAATTAGAGATGAAATTTGACATTTAGGTAGATAAATGAAATTAATAAATAATAATATCCATTGAATCTCCCCTCAAATATACTGGATCATATGAATTCTCGAGATAAAAGAACATGCATGTTTGGAAGTCAAACAAACTTGATAAGTAGCAACAACTTTAATAGATAATGAAAGTATATAAATTAGAGATGAAATTTGAAATTTAGGTAGATAGATGCAATGAATAAATAATTACATCCTTCAATCTCCCCTCAACTCTAGTGGATGGTATGAATTCCTTGGAAAATGAGTTTTTGAAGCTTTGGTGAATTAAAAAAAAAATTATTTGCTATATAAAGAATAATGATGGTGTATATGTGAATTATATGGAGTAGAGTAAGTAGTTTTTTACCATAATTAATACAACTCCAAATTTCCAACACATAACATAATTAAAATGACCAATAATTTGAGCATAATAAGGATTAATTCAGGCCATATGGATTTTTCAGAATCGACATTGATTAATATACAATTGTAAATAAATTTCCTTCACAGGTAAGTAGCTCATACTCCTAAATGAAACTGAAATATTAGGCTGGAAATAAAATTTGGAAAATCAACTTCAAATGGGGGCTTTGGTATTTCATTTTGGTAGTCATTTTTCTAGAAAACTCTTGGATCTGAATGTCTCCTTCTTCAATGGCCCAAAAATAAACCTCTAGAGAATGAAATTACAAGAGGAAATATAAAGGGTCAAGGTAATAGGAAGGCCAACTAACCTTTAATGAGAAGGCCAAATAACCATTCATTTTGCATTCCTTACTTTTTTTTTCTCTCCTTTATTAATTTTTTTTTCTTTTCATTAATTTCTCATTTTCCCTGTTTTTTCTTATTCACGTTCCATCTCACTGTCTTATTCACCTTCATTAGCTTAAGTAAATATAATATTGGCATTGATATTTCTATTTCCTATGTGATTTGGGTATGTATTAGTTAATTTCATTGAATTATGCTCTTAACCTATCATAGCATCAAGAAAAAATTTCCACCTACTACTACTACAACATTTCATCATTCCCTCATATATTCTATCTTAATTTTATTAGGATTTTAGAGATAGCTAGAGGAATTAGGACCGAGGATAGAGTAAGGGAAAAACAATCCAATAGAAGATGTCAAAACAATATACATAAAATTGTTTCCTAAGAAGCTTCATATTATATAACCAAGGCTAAGAAGGAAACTTAGATAACAACAAGGTAGTTCCACTCTAAGATCCATGCTCATATTAATGAGGAAATAGACTAATTGGAAACACCAAATTGGGGAAAAAGAAAATGAATGTCTACTAAACAGATTCAAGAAGGAATTAAACAATGGACTGTAGACCTATGTTTTTCTAGAACTAGGTATACCAAGAATTTTAGGCTCATTAAATTGTATTGGATGAAGAAGAATTTTATTGCTCAAATAGTGGAGGAAAGGGGCATAAGAAATTAGGAAATACTCCATAAACTTTGGTGGGAAAAAAAAGGGTAGTATTCAAGGTAGTGTATGGTGTTAAAATTTAGGTGATCTTCATAGAGCATGTATAATGACACAAGGGTAACCAAGGAAGAGTCTCTAGGTTTAGTAGGTATGAAATCCTATCCTATATTTATCTAAGAAAGTGTTAGGTTGCCTCTTCCTAAAGAGGAAAAGGGGACCCTCATGTTCTAAGTCTACAAAGACATACATACTCTACCCCCCTCTGGTTTTGAACATGTCACCTCTTAGGAGGAAATGCATGCTCTTAACCATTAGGCCTACTCAAAATAATGTTGACAAGAATAACTATTTTGAAGTTGGGCTTCAAAAATTTTAATTTAATAATCAATAATTATTAGGTCGATTGTAGATATTTAAGTTTGAGGGAATATGCTAGAATAATCTTAGTAGTATAGACAAACCAAAGGTTGAGATTTATCTCCAAAATAGTTATGTCTTTTTACACTTTTAATTAAGTTATGTTTTGGGTATGTGGTATTAATAAGCCATGGTATTAGGTTATAGTATTGCAACAAAAGCTATTTAGAGATTAAGAATCTCAATAGAAAAATAGAAATAAATCTTCATAGATAAAAATCTTCTTCCATATTTCTTCAAATTAAAATATATTTAACTTATATATCAATATATTTATAACTATTATAAATAATAAAAAAATTAAAATAAAATTATAATTTAGTTAATTTTCTTCTTACATTTTAAGAATGAAATATTTTTTTATACATATTATCTATAAACCTTTACTAGTCTATTAATTTATATAGCTATACTACTGAAATAAAAATTTTAAAATAATAAAACTTTGGAAAGACTCATTTATAAATTATATTATTAAAAACTTATTTATAAATTATATTATTAAACGCTCCATTTTGCAATCATAATAATTGGTAGTAAGCTTTTTGGAATAACATTCCTAACTAATTCGTAATTCTTTTATTTAAAATAATAAAACTTTGGAAAGACTCATTTATAAATTATATTATTAAAAACTCGTTTGTAAATTATATTATTAAACGCTCCATTTTGCAATCATAATAATTGGTAATAAGCTTTTTGGAATAACATTCCTAACTAATTCTTAATTCGTTTTTCACTGTTACTACTTTTAATAATTGATAATTTCTTTCAACAGCAATAAATATTAAACGTCTATTAAATTTCTTTAATATGGTTTCCTTTCGCTTATAAAAAGAGCGAATATGGATCCATAATAGGCTCTTACAAGCATCTTTCTAAATTAAGAATCACGGCCCATTTTATAAATGTAATAATATTTTTTTTTCAATAAGTTAATATACCATAATCCGCATTATAATCGTATTGAGTGATGATTTTCCTCTATAAAATATTTTCTATTCGTATTAATCATTACCCGTATTGACTGGTGAGCTTCTCGTATCAGTTTCTTTCTTTATAATCCTTTATTCTCCGCGTACATTAACCAAAATGGAAAAATCCATGAAGCGAGAATTAAATTGAAGTGCCAGCAGTTCTTAAATAAAGAAATAAACTCTAATATAATCTTAGCCAGCCTACCATATCAAACAAATACAGCGTGATACATATATTTTTATATTGCAAGAGAGAAATCTCTCGCTTAAAATAAAAATATCCCAGAACGCTCTGAATCGATAGGCTTTATCAGGACAACCTCACGTGTGCATTGCTATTTATACCATTAAAATTTTGGGAAAGAGCCACGCATATGTTGCCCCGCTACTTTATTGGTGGGCGGCTATTAAAAACAGAAATGAGGAATATAGAATAGAGTGGTTTTTTTTAATGTGTTATGAATTTATTGAAATCATAAATTTGATTAATAATTTTGTATAATTTAAATATTATATATATTTTTTAAGATGATAAATTCATATATATAATAAAAAAAAAACTAATTTAAATAACACAATTTAAAATTTCATTTTAAATTTTTCTACTCAATTATAAAATCTCTAAAAATTTACGCTAAAACCAACTTCAGATATAAAATCTCTAAAAATTTACAATAAAAACAACTTCATATAAAATTGGATAGCTAGCACTTATATATAACGCTTTGTTTTTATTCGTTTTCTGTTTTTTTTAATGATTTGACAACCTCAAGATTGTTGAAATTCTATGTTTCCGTTATCTTGATTTTGGTCATCTCGATCGATTCAAATATTTTATCAATCCGTTCGGATTGCTGTGTAATCACCCGTTCAATAGAGATTGTTATTATTTGATTGGGGTAGATGAATTGTTATCAGATTCCTTGAAGAAATATGGTTAAAGAAAAAAAAACAATCCTCTGCCCCTTATTCTACGTCATTGTGACTTTCATGGATTCATATATTGAAATTGTACTGGAGGCAACGTCACAGAAACCACCTTGGATTCATATACTAATTTTGTATTGGAGGAAACGCTCCATCGCATATATTCTATTGGAATACAAGTATCTGTTCTGAGAGCATTGTGAATGGTGGGGATGTGTATCGTTGGATTGGAAGTTGTGGTGTATACTCCAGTTGAGCTTGTAGAACATATAATATCTTTTAGATATAATCCAATTCAGCGTGTAGAGTACTTAATAACCATTAGATAGATGATTACGAGTCAAAATGAATCAGAAACCGTTTAATATTTTTTATATTAAAGCAGACAAATCTTTTTAACTTTTGTTTTTATTTGTTCTATATTTCCACATTTCTATTTTGCATGCATAATTAGAATTTAGTTACTTAAGGGAAAATTAACCCTTATAGTATATATTTTGGATATTCAATAAAGTTTTGTCAGATTTGTTGTGACAAAATATCCAATAGAATATCCAAGATAGTTTATGGATCATGTGTGTCTTTGAACCTAAATCTATATAGCATGCTTTTATTCTGGTAAGGAAATTTGAATGTAAAAATATTCTACTAGAAGATTGGTCACTAACAACTATATAGAGAACATCATGTCCTCTCTCCTAAAATCATTTAATCGATAATTTTGTCACCTCAAAAAATGAATGAAATAAGAACAAAGGGACTATTTTTCAATTATGACAACAAGTACAATAAAGGGGCTAAATTCAGTGAGAATGAATTATTATACATATGCTATGGCAAGTGAGAATATTTATAATTGGAACTATCACAAGATCTAGATTGAAAAGTGGCTACTCCAACAATGCCTTTTTATGCATTCGCTAGAAATCAACACTCCAAAAACCCTCAAGATATAAGGCTATATCAAAATGTAAAATGTAATAGTGTTGATTGATTTTTTTAGTCCCCGTAACTTCATAAATTACAAATTGGGATTTTTTTTGAATTTTTTTGTATTTATAGCAACAAAAGTTGAAGTAATGGTTGTATATGAGGCATCATAAATTGTTATGCTAAGTGTCTTAGTATAAATATGAGCATGGGTGAATCCCATGATTCTAATCCAAATGGTTGGTGTCGATTATGGGTCTAATGGTTATAATCATTAGAAATAGTGTCCCTTAATTTTCAAGATTATCTCATGAGATTTTCCTTAGAATGCAATGAAATTAAACTTATAAGTATCTAAGGGAAACTATCTAAAGTGATAAGCTCTAATGGTGAGACAAAAGTACTAAAAGGGGATACAATGTTTTAATTGAACAAGTATGCTTATTATATGTTTAAACATCAATATCCTTTGATTTTATGGATCTCTAAAAGGTTATCAATGATCATTCCAAGGTATTTTTAGAGATTCCAAAGGGTCTTGCACCTACTTGAGATCATGTCCATTTCATTCGTTTGAAATTTGGAAGAAAACCACATAACATTAATCCTTAGGATTATCCATATGCGCTAAGGAGTGAGATTAACTATTTGATTCAAAAAAAAATTTAGGTTGACATTATTCATCATAGCCAGTGTGATTTCTCTTAATGATGATAATGATTACAAAAAAATATTGTTCTTGGCCTATGGATCTAGCTAAATTATCATCAAGGTATTATGGTCTCTATAATGTGTTCTAGAGGATTGGGAGTATGACTTATAAACTAGATTTGGATCCATGCTTACATTTACACCGATTCTTTCATGTTTCTTGTTAAAATAAGGTAATCATTGAAAGGATTCCAGTCCAAACTGTTATACTAAAAATTAATAAGGAAGGGAAAAACACACTAGAATAAAAATAAATCCTTGAAACACATATTAAGGAATTAAGAAATGAGGAAATGACTATTAACCTCATAAAATGGGAGAACATGTCAATGGGAGAGATGATGTGTGAATATGAGTTATTCATACAAAGCACTTGAAATTAATTAATTGTTGAGGATAACACTTGTTTGAAGGGAAGGGGGATGTTAAGCTATATGAAAGCCTGATGTTAACTCTAAAATTACTTAATATTTAGATATTTAATTATTAAATTTCTATTATTATATTGTTATATATGATAAAACATTTGATTTTTATCTTTCATTATAATTATACCCTTTGTTTCATACACATACACACATACAAAGGATTCCTAACATTAGGATTATCATATCTTATACTGTATCCTAATCATTTTAATAGGATGTTTCACCCTTGAAATGGATTTTTTTCATTTCATTCTTATAATTTTTAAGGCTCATTATTCATAATCATCTCTAGTTACTGACTCTAGTCCCTAGATACAATGCTAGCTCTAGTTTCTATCTCACTTGTTATCATAATGTAGAAGTGTACTCTCTAACTCTCATCTCTAAGAAACCTCCAAATGAAAATTATCCACTCAACATGCATTCCCATATCGATATCAATCTTGGAGACAAATAATTTTGGTATCCAATGAAGCTAAAATTGGTTTATGTTCAATGTTACCACAACAAGATATGCCATCACACGTATCTCCCTAAAAAGAAAGTTTAGGTTACCTTCTATTGCTACTATTAGCTACTTGGCGACATGGAAATGACCTCTAGTGCCTACACATCAGGGAAAATTTTTAAGGATGGAAGTTTATATTAAAGTTTCGAAACCTTGGCGAATGTTACTGGTCCCCAATATGTAAATTGTAAAAAAAATTATGATATTTTTGTACAAATATTTAGGTTTCTAATTATTTTATATTAGTATATATACCATTTTTGTGATTTTTAGGGTAAAATAATTTTATACTATAAAATTTGGGCGAATCGATTTTCAAAAAAATAGAAATTGGTGAATCCTTGTTTTTTGAAAAACATGGAAAATTAGCCCACCGGCGAATATTAGCCCCTAAAATTTTCTCTGCTACACATGCTTGCAAGTAAATCATGGTTTTATCCAAAACTCCACCCTCTAAGTTCATTAACCTTTTTGCATCAATCTCCTTCCACATTTAAAAAGGAAAAAATCATTTGGAATATTATAGGTATCAAGTGGAATGGGGATACCCTGATGGAAGGCATAAACCTATCATCCCATTCAATGGTGATGAAGTCATCTTGTGTTTCCATCTCTCCTTGGATAATTTCTACTCCATCCCTTTATCTTTTATACTTTTCACATTCCACATAATTCTCCTAGTTGTGTAGTTTTTGGGGTGAATCTATAAATTAAATTTCCAACACTTTCCTTCCAAATTTCCACTCATTTTGTAGTGGTGGAACAAATTATTTTTGAAACTATAATGAATACCTAGCATACTCCTATATATGTGCCTCTAACATAATTGTTGGATAGGAGAATTATTCTTGCAATTCCTACAATAAAACCATTGAATATTATGTAATATGTCTCTTCTTGTCCAAAAAGAGTTCATTTTATTTTTTTTCTTCCCACATAATGGAAAAGCATAAACATACCAAGAAATGATACCACTATGGCTTCTCTTCCTACAATATGGAAAAATAATGGATGTCGTTTTAGAGACAAATCTCTTGGTATTGTTCTCCCTCTTTCCAGACCTGATTGGATTGAAACTTCTTTAGTGTAATTGTCTAGGCTAAGTCTTCAATATTATCATTGTTTATATCCTTCTCTCCATAACAAAAACCATAAATTCATAGTAGATTTACACCTTCACTTCCTAGCCCGCTTTATATTGATGATTAGGAAAACTATGGTATGCCATTCCAATTCATAAAATTGAGCTTCATCGTCATGGGATTATACACTCCACAAATGAATCCTAGTCCTTCATACTTGAACCACAATGTAGCTACAAATGGGATCAAGATGTTTTTGCTCCTCTTTTGTATCCCTTTTCCATCATAGCCCATCTACATTTAGATCTTGGAATCAATGCTTTTAATGTTATTTTCAAATGAGCTAAGCTACTTGTGAGAAAGGTATATGAAGATGAACTTATTAAAATGGTAACAATCATAATATTAGCATATATAAAAACAATGGAAGATAGCATTTCTTATCAATTCTCTTGGAAACTTTATTGGAGCCTTCCTAATTCCTCCTCCTTTTGTAGCAACTCTTAATGTAAATAAGGTAACATTTGTGCAATCCTATCCTCTTTTAATCTATATTAGTTAATGTCCTTCTCTCCCAAGTGTAAAAGCTACATTATATGATTTTTACAATCTACCATGATAGTGGTAATGGAACCTGGGCATTCCCTAAACAATTTTTCTAGCAATGACAATGGTTTTTTAGAGGCCTTAAGATGATTCTCCATCCATACCATAGTAATTTTGAACACTCTCCAAATGTTCAATATTTTCTCGAAAAAAATCATTGTTGGCCTTCACGTCTTCCAAATTTTCTTTATTTTCCTTACCCATGTCGATATTTGCAATTTTAATTTCAAAGTTTCAGCTATTTTGATGTGGTCAAGGATGAAATTTATTTAATATGTGATCGATAAGAAAAGTACCTATAGCTCACTCACTTCATGAACACAAACCCTGTACAAAACTAACTTCATATCTTTATTTTTACTATACATAATATTATATCTCTAGCAAGGCTACTAGTCCTATATCCTTTTCATTATCTGAGGATCTCATTCTCTTGATGGTTTCATGGTATTTATCTTGGTTGATGCACACTAAAAACACTAGATAAATGGTAAATAATAAGTGAAACTCTTAGTGGATCAAACCCACAATGTTAGCTCTTTAACTTTGAATAACCTACTATTTGACATAACTTATAGAAATAAAAGCTCTACAAGTCTTGAAAGCCACTACTTATCCCAACTATGACTAGCTTTAAATATTTATAGCACCTTCTCTTTACTTCTTAAAAATAAAAAAATTGTTGGAGATTGTAGTGTATGGAAGAAAAGGCTCGAAATTGTAATTAGTTTCAAGCTTATTCTTCCCTAACTCAAAAATAAAACATTGAATCCTTTAGATGCTTTCCAATGAAATTTATAATTAAGGAAGTAAATATGTGAGATGAGTTAACAAACTTTTTTATAGCATTGAACAACACAACTTTAGTGCTAGCTCTCAGAACCAAATGTGGGTGTTGATAATTATAAAAAAATTTCTCGACAAATAAATAAATCCTCCATAAGTATACTTGAGTTGTTACCAACCTCTTTATTATGTGATGCAGGAATACTTAGAATGCATTCAAATTTAAATAAATTGTGAACTTATATTGTTTCACATGTATGGCTATTAAGTAAAATCACACCAAAATCATGTCTAAAGGAACAATTATTATCAAATTTTCAAGTATCCAATATAAATTTCCAATATATGCTCAACTTTATTCTTGGGAATCATTTGAACAAATAAATGAGTTCTTAACCACACCCCAAGATAAGGTTATTCTTTATGTCCATTAAAAGTGAGTGACTGGACCAATATTTTAATGGATCTTGGAATCATATACATGTTCATTTGTATGTATTTCATTCCAAATTTATTAACAAAATAAATTAACATGTTTTTAATCCCGCTCTGTTTCTAGATGGAGGTCAGTCAAATGATAAATTATTTGTTTTTGCAAGTATGGATCCAAATTCCATTGATTTTCAAAAGGATATGACCATACACATAGGGGGACAAGGAAGGATGTGCTATCTATTTTCATAGATATTTTAAGCAATCCATTAAGGGGGTTGATTGGTGCGGAATTACCTTGTAGACCACCCCAGAAGCAAGACCATCTATATTTTGAAGTCAAACACCAATGGTCAGTATCAACAACCTTCCTATAAATTAAAGATGAAATTTGACATTTAGGTAGATAAATGCAATGAATAAATAATAATATCTATCGAATCTCCCCTTAAGTATTCTGGATCATATGAATTCCCAGGATAAAAGAACATGCATGTTTTGAAGTCAAACAAACCTGATAAGTAGCAACAACTTTAATAGACAATGAAAGTATATAAATTAGAGATGAAATTTGAAATTTAGCTAGATAGATGCAATGAATAAATAATTATATCCTTCAATCTCCGCTCAACTCTAGTGGATGGTATGAATTCCTCGGAAAATGATTTTTGAAGCTTTGGTGAATTCAAATAGAAATTATTTGCTATATAAAGCATAATGATGGCGTATGTGTGAATTATATGGAGTAGAGTAAATAGTTTTTTACCATAATCAATAAAAATCCAAATTTCCAACGCATAACATAATTAAAATGACCAATAATTTGAGCATAATAAGGATTAAGTCAGGCCATATGGATTTGTCAGAATCGACATTGATTAATATACAGTTGTAAATAAAATTCGGTCACACATCAGTAACTCATACTCCTAATTGAAACTGAAATACTATATTGGAAATCGAATTGGGAAAATCAACTTCAAATGGGGGCTTTGGTATTTCATTTTGGTAATCATTTTTATAGAAAACTCTTGGCTTTGTATGTCTCCTTCCTCAATGGCCCAAAAATAAACCTCTAGAGAATGAAATTAGAAGAGGAAATAGAAAGGCTCAAGATAATAGGAAGGCCAAGTAACCTTTAATGATAAGGCCAAATAACCATTCATTTTCCATTCCTTACTTCTTCTTTTTTCTCTCTTTTATTAATTTTTTATTCTTTTCATTAATTTCTCATTTTCCATGTTTTGTCTTATTGGCTTTGCTTTTCATTGTCTTATTCACCTTCATTAGCTTAAATAAATATAATATTACCATTAATATTTCTATATTTCTATTTCCTATGTGATTTGAGTATATATTAGTTAAGTTCATTGAATTAGGCTCTTAACCTATCACAGTATCAAGAAACAATTTCCACCTACTACTACTGCAATATTTCATCATTCGCTCATATATTATATCTTAATTGTATTAGGATTTTAGAGATAGCCTGAGGACTTCGGACTAAGGATAGAGTAAGGGAAAACCCATCCAATAGAAGATGTCAAATCAATATACATAAAATTGTTTCCTAAAAAGCTCCATGTTATATAACCAAGGCTAAGAAGGAAGCTTAGATAACAAGAAGGTAGTACCACTCTAAGATACATGCTCATATTAATGAGGAAATAGGCTAAATGGAAACACCAAATTGGGGAAAAAGAAAAGAAATGTCTACTGAACAAATTGAGACCCATGTTTTTTTAGAACTAGGTATACCAAGACTCTTAGGCTCACTAAATTGTATTGGATGAAGAAGACTTATATTGCTCAAATAGTGGAGGAAAGGGGCATACGAAATTAGGAAACACTCCATAAACTTGACTTGGTGGGAAAAAAAAGCTAGTATTCAAGGTAGTGTATGGTGTTAAAATTTAGGTGATCTTCATAAAGCATGTATAATGACACAAGGGTAACCAAAGAAGAGTCTCTAGGTTTAGTAGGTATGCCATCCTATCCTATCATTATCCAAGAAAGTGTTAGGTTGCCTCTTCCTAAAGATTAAAAGGGGACCCTCAAGATATTTTATTTTGCAAACAATCCAGTACGACAAAATTTCACTTTTCATAATACTAATATGGCACTATATTTTTCATCTAAATTCTATGTTATGTTCTAGTCACCTAAGAAAGATAGTTAATTTTATATGTACTTTTAAGTATAAGGTGATAAAGATGGATGAATGTGACTGTTATGGATATTTTAAATAGTTGTGACCATGTTTTCTCTATTCACAACCTACAACCAAGAACATAAAAGAATAAATTATCATATAAATAAAAAATTATATTTTCTTGAAAAAAAATTAACTGATATTAATTTATTATCATTTTATGTTTTAAGTCTATTAATACATACATACACTACCCCTCTCTGGTTTTGAACATGTGACCTCTTGAGAGGAAATGAATGCTCCTAATGATTAGGCCTACTCAAAATAATGTTGATAAGAATAACTATTTTGAAGTAGGGCTTCAAAATTTTTAATTTAATTATCAATAATTATTATGTCGATTGTAGATATTTAACTTAGAGGGAATATGCTAGAATAATCTTAGTGGTATAGGCAAACCAAAGGTTGAGATTTATCTTCAAAGTAGTTATGTCTTTTTACACATTTAATTAAATTGTGTTTTGGGTATGTGGTATTGAAAAGTCATGGTATTAGCTTATAGTATTGCAACATAAGCTATTTAGAGATTAAGAATCTCAATAGAAAAATAAAAATAAATATTCATAGATAAAAATCTTGTTCCATGTTTCTTCAAATTAAAATATATTTAACTTATATATTAATCTCTTTATAACTATTATTAATAATAAAAAATTTAAAATAAAGTTATAATTTAGTTAATTTTCTTCTTTTTACATTTTTACAATGAAATTTTTTTTTATACATATTATAAACTAATATCTATAAACATTTATTAGTCTATTAATTTATATAGCTATACTAATTAAATAAAACTTTTAAAATAATAAAATTTTGGAAAGACTCGTTTATAAATTATATTATTAAAAACTCATTTATAAATTATATTATTAAACGGTCCATTTTTTAATCATAATAATTGGTAATAAGCTTTTTGGAATAACATTCCTACCTAATTCTTAATTCGTTATTCATTGTTTCTACTTTTAATAATCGATAATTTCTTTCAACAATAAATACTAAACGTCTATTAAAAAAAATTAATATAGTTTCGTTTCGCTTATAAAAAGAGCGAATATGGATCCATAATAGACTCGTATAAGCATCTTTCTAACTTAAGAATCACGGCCTATTTTATAAATGTAATATTTTTTTATTTTTTTTCAATGAGTTAATATACCATAATCCGCATTATAATCGTATTGAGCGATGATATTCCTGTATAAAATATTTTCTATTCGTATTAATCGGTACTTGTATTGACTGGTGAGCTTCCCGTATCAGTTTCTTTCTTTATAATCCTTTATTCTCCGCGTACATTAACTAAAATGGAAATATCCATGAAGTGATAATTAAATTGAAGTGCCAGCAGTTCTTAAATAAACAAATAAACTCTAATATAATCTTAGCCAGCCTACCATATCAAACAAATACAGCGTGATACATATATTTCTATATTGCAAAAAAGAAATCTCTCGCTTAAAATAATAATATCCCTGAACGCTCTAAATCGATCGGCTTTATCAGGACAGCCTCACGTGTGCATTGCTATTTATAGCATTAAAATTTTGGGAAAGAGCCACGCATATGTTGCCCCGCTACTTTATTGATGGGTGGCTATTAAAACCAAAAAAGAGGAATATAAAATAGAGTGGTTTGTTTTTTTTTTTTTTAATTTGCTGAAATCACAAATTTAATTAATAATTTTGTATAATCTAAATCTTATAAAAAAAATTTAAGGTGCTAAATTTATATATAGAATTAAAAAAATCAATTTAAATAACAAAATTCAAAATTTCATCTTAAATTTTTCTACCCAACAATAAAATCTCCACAAATTTACATTAAAAACAACTCCATATAAAAAGTCGATAGCTAGCACTTATATAACGCTTTGTTCTTATTCGTTTTCTGTTTTTTTTTTAATGATTTAACAACCTCAAGATTGTTGAAATTCTATGTTTCCATTATCTTGATTTTGATCATCTCGATCGATTCAAATATTTTATCAATCAGTTCGGATTGCTCTGTAATCACCCGTTCAATAGAGATTGTTATTATTTGATTGGGGTGGATGAATTGTTATCAGATTCCTTGCAGAAATACGGTTAAAGAAAAAAAAAACAGATCGTCTGCCCCTTATTCTACGTCATTGTGACTTTCATGAATTCATATATTGAAATTGTACTGGAGGCGACGTCATAGAGACCACCTTGGATTCATATATTAACTTTGTATTGGAGGAAACGCTCCATCGCATGTATTCTATTGGAATACAAGTATCTGTTCAGAGAGCATTGTGAATGGTGGGGATGTTATCGTTGGATTGGAAGGTGTGGTGTATACTCCAGTTGAGCATGTAGAACAAATAATATCTTTTATATATAATCCAATTCAGCGTGTAGAGTACTTAATAGCCTGTAGATAGATGATTACGAGTCAAAATGAATCACAAACCGTTTAATAGTTTTTATATTAAAGCAGACAAATCTTTTTAACTTTTACCAATTGAAAGAGATTATTTAAACCAAAGGTCTTGATGGGATGGAGGCTACCTAACATTCAAATATTTGATAAAGACTCTTAGCTATGAAGGCAATACGTTGAGCATCTATCTATTGAGGTGATAAGGCACGAAGTATTTGAGAAAGAGGTAAGAGATTAATTTTTTTTTGGATCACCTAATAAAAGAAATTAGAATGTATTTATAAGGGTTTTAATTTGTTAATCTTATCACATTTTATTTATAAATAGGATTTTTAAATTGTCATATTTTAAGTACGGGAGGGTGTTGTAGAGTACTATGGTGTTTATATGGATTGGTATAACAAGGGGTATTTAATAAAAATAGGAATTTTTCTATTTAAAAGATGTATTAAGAAGTAAGTTTAATAAAGGAAATCTAAGAAAATATTTATTACTATCAAGTGAAATTAGGGGTATTCACTAATATACTTAAAAAGCATATGCTATATCATGGATGCATTGAAGGAAAAGCTAGTGAACATATTACTTAACTTTATAACTTTGGCCAATGATCTTTCTATAGCTCTACATAAGATCCACAAATTAACTACTACACTAATTGTACATAGTCCTAAGACAAAATAAAATAAATTATCTAAATGCACATAGGTCAAAGGTTCAAAGAAATGATAATTAATACAAATGCATGTTCACTAAGAGTTTAAAAAATGGAACTAACTAACTTCTTCCACTTACTTTCTTAAGGGTTGCATTGAAAGAAAGATGTGGGCTTAATTAGTGGGGCATGTTGAGTGAGAGGGAGCCTTTATGTTCTATCAATTCTTCTTGGTTTAGCTCTAAAGAATTATTTCTTTCCTCCTAGTTTAATAATGGCTTTAGCAAGAGGAGAAAAGATGGCGGACACTACCATTCATTTTGAGTGGTAATCTACAAGAAGATGTGAAGCTAGGGGGATTTTGATGTTACTATTGTATATTGAATGTCTGCAATTGTGATGATCTATCCTTTGTGGACTACCTATTTTAGTCAATCCTAGGCATATGTTGAACCTAACATCATGGTGTATGATGGGTGATGAATAGTCCTTTCAGGACTACCTATGCTCGTCAATGCTAGATATATCTTAAACCTAGGTTCATGGTGTATGATGTTGGATATGTAGAGGGAGAAATCCAACCAAGAGATAAAATTTGGTCCAAATATAAAGTAACAAAATGAGGAAAGTTGAACAATATAGATCCCAATGATAGATAACACTAGTAAACTAAAGAAAAGATATATACTAAATAATTCTATAGAATCTTTATAAGTCATTCTCTATAGAGTGTAAGGGATGTCCTACATTTATTACTAAATTAGAGTGTGTAACTATAGGAATTGTACATGTCCTTCATAGCATTTTCATTGTTATTATACATATGTTTCTTTCAAGTTGTAAAATCATGAGGATGTTATTAGGAATTGGTATTATATTTTTCTTTGAGTTTGCAACTCGTAGCACAAGAACTCATACATATTTCCACAAAGTGTTGATCTAAAGGGCCTGTTTAATGCTCACATGAAATAGCTAGCAGGGTGTAGCATGGTCAAGAAATAATCCCCTTTATTGGGTCAAGTAATAGCGAGTGATATAGCTTAAATTTTCTCAAAATTGTGCTTCGTTCCACCAAGAGGTAATTGTGGATGCACTTGTTACTATTTTTATAGGTGATTGGTAGATAATCCATGTGTAATTTTTAGCTATGTCCAAATGGGAAATAAAAATCCAACTCCAAGAAAATGTCTTGTTGTTACTAGATGATGAAGAATTAATGTGTTGGAGTGCTATTTATGATGTTGATAAATGCTAGTAGAGGAATCATAGAAAAATAATGTGTATGCCAATAGTTCTATTGGACTAAAAGCCTATAACTATGTCATGAAATTAACTCATGGTTGTTAATTGCTATAAGTGATATAGTATGAAGGGATGCATCTTGGAGCTAATGAAAAATATTGTCTAACTAAATCCATGTTTAAAATTATATTTGGGAGCTACTAATCATCATAATTCTCACAATATATATAACATGATGGTGGTGTAAATCAATATTTGGTGGAGTTGATGGAGATAATATTGTAGTAGTTATTGAGAGCATTAGGGGAAGGAAGTCATACGATGAAAGGAGAGGGAGAGAATAAAATGTGATTCAAGGAAATTGGATAATAAAGGAGGCATGGATGTTCATTGATGGTTGTGATGCAAAAAAAATAATGAATGAGGTAATACACATTGAGGAGGAAGCTAGGGTGGGGCGAAAGGAGGGAATATGCTAGAATAATCTTAGTGGTATAGGCAAACCAAAGGTTGAGATTTATCTTCAAAGTAGTTATGTCTTTTTACACATTTAATTAAATTGTGTTTTGGGTATGTGGTATTGAAAAGTCATGGTATTAGCTTATAGTATTGCAACAGAAGCTATTTAGAGATTAAGAATCTCAATAGAAAAATAGAAATAAATATTCATAGATAAAAATCTTGTTCCATGTTTCTTCAAATTAAAATATATTTAACTTATATATTAATCTCTTTATAACTATTATTAATAATAAAAAATTTAAAATAAAGTTATAATTTAGTTAATTTTCTTCTTTTTACATTTTTACAATGAAATTTTTTTTTATACATATTATAAACTAATATCTATAAACATTTATTAGTCTATTAATTTATATAGCTATACTAATTAAATAAAACTTTTAAAATAATAAAACTTTGGAAAGACTCGTTTATAAATTATATTATTAAAAACTCATTTATAAATTATATTATTAAACGGTCCATTTTTTAATCATAATAATTGGTAATAAGCTTTTTGGAATAACATTCCTAACTAATTCTTAATTCGTTATTCATTGTTTCTACTTTTAATAATCGATCATTTCTTTCAACAATAAATACTAAACGTCTATTAAAAAAAATTAATATAGTTTCCTTTCGCTTATAAAAAGAGCGAATATGGATCCATAATAGACTCTTATAAGCATCTTTCTAAATTAAGAATCACGGCCCATTTTATAAATGTAATAATTTTTTTTATTTTTTATTTTCAATAAGTTAATATACCATAATCCGCATTATAATCGTATTGAGCGATGATATTCCTGTATAAAATATTTTCTATTCGTATTAATCGGTACTTGTATTGACTGGTGAGCTTCCCGTGTCAGTTTCTTTCTTTATAATCCTTTATTTTCCGCGTACATTAACTAAAATGGAAAAATCCATGAAGTGAGAATTAAATTTAAGTGCCAGCAGTTCTTAAATAAACAAATAAACTCTAATATAATCTTAGCCAGCCTACCATATCAAACAAATACAGCGTGATACATATATTTCTATATTGCAAGAGAGAAATCTCTCGCTTAAAATAATAATATCCCTGAACGCTCTGAATCGATCGGCTTTATCAGGACAACCTCACGTGTGCATTGCTATTTATAGCATTACAATTTTGGGAAAGAGCCACGCATATGTTGCCCCGCTACTTTATTGATGGGTGGCTATTAAAAACAAAAATGAGGAATATAAAATAGAGTGGTTTGTTTTTTTTTTTTAAATTTGCTGAAATCACAAATTTAATTAATAATTTTGTATAATCTAAATGTTATAATTTTTTTTTAAGGTGCTAAATTTGTATATACAATTAAAAAAAAATCAATTTAAATAACAAAATTCAAAATTTCATCTTAAATTTTTCTACCCAACAATAAAATCTCCAAAAATTTACATTAAAAACAACTCCATATAAAGAGTCGATAGCTAGCACTTATATAACGCTTTGTTCTTATTCGTTTTCTGTTTTTTCTTAATGATTTAACAACCTCAAGATTGTTGAAATTCTATGTTTCCATTATCTTGATTTTGATCATCTCGATCGATTCAAATATTTTATCAATCAGTTCGGATTGCTCTGTAATCACCCGTTCAATAGAGATTGTTATTATTTGATTGGGGTGGATGAATTGTTATCAGATTCCTTGCAGAAATACGTTTAAAGAAAAAAAAACAGATCGTCTGCCCCTTATTCTACGTCATTGTGACTTTCATGAATTCATATATTGAAATTGTACTGGAGGCGACGTCATAGAGACCACCTTGGATTCATATATTAACTTTGTATTGGAGGAAACGCTCCATCGCATGTATTCTATTGGAATACAAGTATCTGTTCAGAGAGCACTGTGAATGGTGGGGATGTGTATCGTTGGATTGGAAGTTGTGGTGTATACTCCAGTTGACCATGTAGAACATATAATATCTTTTATATATAATCCAATTCAGCGTGTAGAGTACTTAAGAGCATGTAGATAGATGATTACGAGTCAAAATGAATCACAAACCGTTTAATAGTTTTATATTAAAGCAGACAAATCTTTTTAACTTTTACCAATTGAAAGAGATTATTTAAACCAAAGGTCTTGATGGGATGGAGGCTACCTAACATTCAAATATTTGATAAAGACTCTTAGCTATGAAGGCAATACGTTAAGCATCTATCTATTGAGGTGATAAGGTACGAAGTATTTGAGAAAGAGATATGAGATTAAATTTTTTTGGGATCACTTAATAAAATAAATTAGAATGTATTTATAAGGGTTTTATTTTGTTAATCTTATCACATTTTATTTATAAATAGGATTTTTAAATTGTCATATTTTAAGTATGAGAAGGTGTTGTAGAGTAATATGGTGTTTATATGCATTGGTATAACAAGGGGTATTTAATAAAAATAGGAATTTTTCTATTTAAAAGATGTATTAAGAAGTAAGTTTAATAAAGGAAATCTAAGAAAATATTTATTACTATCAAGTGAAATTAGGGGTATTCACTAATATACTCAAAGCATATGCTATATATCAGCTGGATGCATTGAAGGAAAGTTTAAAAGAACATATTACTTAACTTTATCAGAATTAATGATCTTTCCCATATCTCTACTATAAAGATCTACAAATTAACTACTACACTAATTGTACATAGTCCTAAGACAAAATAAAATAAATTATCTAAATGCACATAGGTCAAAGGTTCAAAGAAATGATAATTAATACAAATGCATGTTCACTAAGAGTTTAAAGAATGCAACTAACTAACTTCTTCCACTTAGTTTCTTAAGGGTTGCATTGAAAGAAAGATGTGGGCTTAATTAGTGGGGAATGTTGAGTGAGAGGGAGCCTTTATGTTCTATCAATTCTTCTTGGTTTAGCTCTAAATAATTATTCCTTTCCTCCTAGTTTAATAATGGCTTTAGCAAGAGGAGAAAAGATGGAGGACACTACCATTCATTTTGAGTGGTAATCTACAAGAAGATGTGAAGCTAGGGGGATTTTGATGTTACTATTGGTTATTGAATGTCTGCAACTGTGATGATCTATCCTTTTTGGACTACCTATTTTAGTCAATGCTAGGCATATGTTGAACCTAACATCATGGTGTATGATGGGTGATGAATAGCCCTTTCAGGACTACCTATGCTCGTCAATGCTAGATATATCTTAAACCTAGGTTCATGGTGTATGATGTTGGATATGTAGAGGGAGAAATCCAACCAATAGATAAAATTTGGTCCAAATATAAAGTAACAAAATGAGGAAAGTTGAACAATATAGATCCCAATGATAGATAACACTAGTAAACTAAAGAAAAGATATATACTAAATAATTCTATAGAATCTTTATAATTCAAACTCTATAGAGTGTAAGGGTTGTCCTACATTTATTACTAAAGTAGAGTGTGTAACTACAGGAATTGTACATGTCCTTCATAGCATTTTCATTGTTATTATAAATATGTTTCTTTCAAGTTGTAAAATCATGAGGATGTTATTAGGAATTGGTATTATATTTTTCTTTGAGTTTGCAACTCATAGCACAAGAACCCATACATATTTCCACAAAGTGTTGATCTAAACGGCCTGTTTAATGCTCACATGAAATAGCTAGCAGGGTGTAGCATTGTCAAGAAATAATCCCCTTTATTGGGTCAAGTAATAGCAAGTGATATAGCTTAAATTTGCTCAAAATTGTGCTTCCTTCCACCAAGAGGTAATTGTGGATGCACGTGTTACTATTTTTATAGGTGATTGGTTGATAATTCATGTGTAATTTTTAGCTATGTCCAAATGGGAAATAAAAATCCAACTCCAATAAAATGTCTTGTTGTTACTAGATGATGAATAATTAATGTGTTGGAGTGCTATTTATGATGTTGATAAATGCTAGTGGAGGAATCATAGAAAAATAATGTGTATGCCAATAGTTTTATTGGACTAAAAGCCTATAACTATGTCATGAAATTAACTCATGGTTGTGAATTTCTATAAGTGATATAGTATGAAGGGATGCATCTTGGAGCTAATGAAAAATACCGTATAACTAAATCCATGTTTAAAATTATAGTTGGGAGCTACTAATAATCATAATTCTCACAATATATATAACATGATGGTGGTGTAAATCAATATTTGGTGGAGTTGATGGAGATATTATTGTAGTAGTTATTGAGAGCATTAGGGGAAGGAAGTCATACGATGAAAGGAGAGGGAGAGAATAAAAGGTGATTCAAGGAAATTGGATAATAAAGGAGGCATGGATGTTCATTGATGGTTGTGATGCAAAAAATAATAATGAATGAGGTAATACACGTTGAGGAGGAAGCTAGGGTGGGCTGAAAGGAGAAGGGGTTGATATTATGGGAGTTAAATTGAAAGAATATAGGAAGGGTCATATAAGGAATGGGAGTATTGGAAAGAAATAGAGTTAACATTATGGTTAGGGTTAGGATTACAAAAGGTAATGAGCTAAAGACACTTGTCTAACTTGCATCTCACAATGAGGAAACAAAGAAAAACTTGATGTAATGAGGCGTTCTCAAATAATGTTACTTTATTATAGAAACATGTCAACAAAGGAGAAATAAAAATAAGGATGAATACCTCTTCAAAGTCATCAGTATATGGTTGGTGTTGGAGATTGGTGAATATTTTTATATACTATTGTACACTTTTGACCTAGATTTTGAACAATTTCACCCACATATACATTAATTCTAGCAAACATAGAGTGTAAAAATGCTTTCTTAAGGCTTAGCACAAGTCACCCCACATGATGTTTCCGTAAAGTATCATTAGTGGAATATTCATCATTTGGTTTGATGTATATCATTGAAGAAGAAATGTGATACTGTAACCATGCTCAAGGAAGTACTTCTAAGTATTTTTTGGCAAGGATTAAGCATTGTTTCTTAATTATGGCTAAGTAGGCTAAAAAATATGTTGCTAGATTATAGATCCAAGAGTCCAAAACATCGTCATTCATTTTTCTAGCATATATATGAAAGGAAATTTTAGTATCCAACTATAAGGTATGGAGGGAAAGCGAAGGTTTACGAATAGTTCTTTTGTAGGGGTGCTAGAAAATTCATGGAATATCATAGAAAGAGTCGTTTCTCCTCATGTGAAAATGGATATTTACAAGGAGCGATTGTGCGAGAGAGATGATGGCATGAAAATATACTATATGGAGGAGAAAAATATTGAAGAATAAATGAAACCCTAGCTAGAGTAGATAGTTAAAAATAATGACAAGGAGACTAATTTATTAAGGAAGTGGTTAGGCTTGGAGTGTGTCCTCTTGAAAACCCAACATCATCCCATAAATGGATGTTAGAAGAAGATATGTAATGGATATACAAGAGAAGGTTCATGGGGTGGGATAATTCAACTGCCAAAAGGAACCTACTATAATTGTAAATGAAAAATTGGGGAAGGCATAGAGCCATGAGAATCTAATTAGCAAGAGTTTCACATTTGGGGTAGGAGGTTTTTCTCTATGAAAACCTAATCACTACCTAACTCACTAGTTAAGTGGGCATGCGCCTAGGAGAGCCAAATCTACTAAATATTGTTAAAGGGAATCATGTTAGGTTGGCATTGATCCAAAAAAACCAAATGAAGGAAAGTGGCACTAGTGTGGAGGAAGGACCTTCATGAACCTAAAGTTAGTGTGAAAGGAATAGGTCTAAATTGAAAAGTATGATACCAAATGATAAGATAAAGATCCCTAATATTTTAATAAGAGATAATAAGAATAGAGTTCTCTAAATAAAAAATAAAAATATAATCTAGAAATCTAAGAAATCATGATAAATTAGTTACCTTCTTTAATCTCACCACAAGAAATTCAATAACTTTACAAAAGATCAATAAATTAATTTCTTAACTAATTACACATTATCCAAAAACTACAATAAATAATAAACTAAATACACACAACTAAAACATTAGAAATAATAATCAATACACATGCCTACAACTCAAAAGATTATAGTACACAACTAAAAAAGAACTTTTTACCTAGTTTCTTGGGGGTTGCATTTTCATGAAGAAGTGAGAGGGAACCCTTGTGCCCTCTCAAGAGGAATGGATAAGGAATGAGCCCAAGCTTGGTGAAAATTTCCCAACATTCTAATAATTGGTAATAAGATTTTTGGAATAACATTCCTAACTAATTCTTAATTCGTTATTCATTGTTTCTACTTTTAATAATTTATAATTTGAATTCAACATAAATAAATATTAAACGTCTATTACAAAATATAGTTCTTAATTAAGAATCATGGCCCATTTTAGAAATGTAATAATATTTTTTTTTGAATAAGTTAATATACCATAATCCGCATTATAATTGTATTGAGTGATGATATTCCTGTATAAAATATTTTCTAATATATTCGTATTGATCGGTACCTGTATTGAATGGTGAGCTTTCGGTATCAGTTTCTTTCTTTATAATCCTTTATTCTCCGCGTACATTAACTAAAATGGAAAAATCCATGAAGTGAGAATTAAATTGAAGTACCAGTAGTTCTTAAATAAACAAATAAACTCTAATATAATCTTAGCCAGCCTACCATATCAAACAAATACAGCGTGATACATATATTTTTATATTGCAAGAGAAAAATCTCTCGCTTAAAATAATAATATCCCAGAACGCTCTGAATCGATCGGCTTTATCCGGACAACCTCACATGTGCATTGTTATTTATACCTGGGAATGAGCCACGCATATGTTGCCCCGCTACTTTATTGGTGGGTGGCTATTAAAAATAGAAACGAGGAATTTTCAAATGCAAAACTTTGAATATTTATAGTTTTCATTTTTAGTTTAAGTTTAGAGTTTACTCAGCTTTAGTTTAAGTTTAGAGTTTAAGTCATTTTCAACATTTATCAAGATTTTTCTATTTATTTACTTTAATCTTTTTTAGTAGGTTTGTTTTGAAGATGAGTTTTCATTTAGACTCGAAACTTAGACTAAAAATGAAGACTCTGGATATTTCGAGTTTTGCATCTAAAAATCTACACCACAAACCTCCAATCTATCAGAAATGAAGAATATAAAATAGAGTTGTTTTTAGTGTTATTTATTTTTTGAGTTTTTTAGAGTGTTTTTTTTTAATAATTTTTAAAAAATTTGGTATGAATTTATTTAATGAAATCATAAGTTCTAAGAGTTTTTTTTAATAATTTTTAAAAAATTTGGTATGAATTTATTTAATGAAATCATAAGTTCTAAGAGTTTTCAAGACGCTGAATCCATATATACCAATTCAAATTCGATACGATATGATAAAAGTTTGAATCAAAATTCGAAAAAAAATTGACACTATACATCTTAAAAATTGTTGTTGTAAACAATACTTTTCATTTACTATTTTCTACTTTTATTTTGAAAAAATAAATCACACTTATCACTTTTTTCAAAACTTAAATTCTTTTCTAAACTTAAATTTAAGATATCTCTCTAATTTAAAAACTTAGAATATAGTAAATGCTTTTATTCCATTATCATTTTCCATTTTCTTACTTTTCCTTTCCCATTTTCTAAGCTTTTTATGTCTTTGAAAGAAAAAATGAAATTAGAAAATCGTAAACTTTCTTATTCCATTACGATTTTCCATTTTATTTTTTATTTTTTTACTTCTCCTTTCCCATTTTCTAAGTTTTTTACATTTTAACAGAAAAACTGAAATTAGAAAATGGTAAATTTTTTTATTTCACTCAATTTTTTTTTATTTTTATTTTTGTATTTTCTTACCTTTTGTGTGCAATATCAGTTATTGAATGAATAATACACCTGTGTGATAAACAGTTAAGATTTTAAATGATATTTAATTTTTAAATAATATTTTATTAACTAAACATTGATTTAAAAACCTCGAATTTTAACAAATAATTCTACCAAACCTGTTTATTTTTTTGTTTTTCTAGGATTCAAGCGAACTTGATAACCATGATATATATCATCAAAAAATCAATTTAAATAACACAAATCAAAATTTCACACCAAATCTTTATACGAACACTAAAATCTCTAAAAGATTAAAGCTAAAAACAATTCCATATAGCATTGGATCATTTGATCGATTAGAGTTTGTTGGTCAATATCCCCTGAATGAATGAAGTGGCTGTTGTCGGATACGGTTTGTTCGCTAGCACTTATATAACGCTTAGTTTATTTATTCGGTTTCTGTTTTTTTTTTAATTATTTGACAACCTAAAGATTGTTGAAATTGAATGTTTCCATTATCTTGATTTTGTTTATCTCGATCGATTCAAATATTTTATCAATCTGTTCAGATTGCTGTGTAATCACCCGTTCAATAGAGATTGTTATTATTTGATTGGGGTGGATGAATTATTATCAGACTCCTTGTAGAAATATGGCTAAGAAATATTCTGCGTCATTGTGTCATTCATGGATTCATATATTGAACTGAATTCTATTGGAACATATAATATATTTTATATATAATCCAATTCAGCGTGTAGAGTACTTAATAGCCCGTAGATAGATGATTACGAGTCAAAATGAATCACAAACAGTTTAATAGTTTTTATATTAGAGAAGACAAATCTTTTTAACTTTTACCAATTGAAAGAGATTATTTAAACCGAAGGTGTTGATGGGATGGAGCCTACCTAACATTAAAATCTTTGATAAGCACTCTTAGCCATGGAGGCAATACGTTGAGCATCTATCTATTCAGGTGATAAGGCACGAAGTATTTGAGAAGCTATAATAGATAGAGAGTAAATATTTTTGGATCATTTAAGAAAAGAAATTAGAATGTATTTATAAGGGTTTTATTTTGTTAATCTTATCACATTTGATTTATAAATAGGATTTTTAAATTGTGATATTTTAAGTATGGGAGGGTGTTGTAGAGTACTATGGTGTTTATATGTATTGGGTATAACAAGGGGTATTTAATAAAAATAGGAATTTTTTCTATCTAAAATATGTATTAAGAGGTAGGCTCAACAGAGGAAATTTAAGAAAATATTTATTACTATTAAGTGAAATTAGGGGTATTCACTAATATATGAAAAAAACATATGCTATATCATGGGTAAATTGAAGGAAGAGCTACTGAACATATTACTTAACTTTATAAATTTGGTGAATGATCTTTCTATACCTCTACATAAGATCCAAAAATTAACCACTACACTAATTACACTAATTGTACAGAGTCCAAAGACAAAATACAATAAACTATCTAAATGCACATAGGTCAAAGGTTCCAAGAAATGGTAATTAATGCAAATGCATGTTCATTGAGAGTTTAAAGAATGGAACTAACTAACTTCTTCTAGTTAGTTTCTTAGGGGTTTCACTGAAAGAAAGATGTGGGCTTTATTAGTGGGGTATGTTGAGTGAGAGGGAGTCTCTATGTTCTATCAATTCCTCTTGGTTTTTCTCTAAAGCATTATTTCTTTCCTCCTAGTTTAAGAGTGGCTTTAGGAAGAGGAGAAAATATGGAGGACACTACCATTCATTTTGAGTGGTGATCTACAAGAATATGTTAAGTCAAGGGGATCTTGATGTTAGTATTAGATATTGAATGAGTACAATTGTGATGGTCTATCCTTTGGGGACTACCTGTTTTATTCAATGCTAGGCATATATTGAACCTAAAATCATGGATTATGATGGGTGATGAATATTCCTTTAGGGACTACGCATACTCGTCAATGCTAGATAGATCTTAAACCTAGGTTCATGGTGTATGATGTTGGATATGTAAAGGGAGAAATCCAACCAAGAGATAAAATTTAGTCCAAATATAAAGTAACAAGATGAGGAAAGTTTAACAATATAGATCTCAATGATATTAAAATAGCACTAGTAAACAAAAGAAAAGATATATACTAGATAAGTTTATAGATTCTTGATAACACATACTCTACAAAATGTAAGGGGTGTCCAACATTTATTGCTAAAGTAGAGCATGTAACTCTATGAATTATACATGTCATTTATAACATTGTGAGTGTTATTATAGATTTGTTTCTTTTGGGTTGTAAAATCATGAGAATGTCATTAAGAATTGGTATTATATTTTTCTTTGAGTTCGTAATTCATAGCACAAGAACCCATACATATTGTGACAAAGTGTTGATATAAAGGGCCCTTCTGATTCTCCCATGAAATAGATAGTCTAGGGTGTAGCATGGTCATGAAATAATCCCCTTTATTGGGACAATTAATAGCGAGTGATATAGCTTACATGTTTCCAAAATTGTGCTTCCTTCCACCAAGAAGTCATTTTGTATGCACTTCTTACTATTTTTATAGATGATTGGTAGATCATCCATTTGTAATTTTTTAGCTATGTCCAAATGGAAAATAACAATCCAAATCCAAGATAATGTCTTGTATGTTACTATATGATGAATAATTGAGGTGTTGGAGTGCTACTGATGATGTTAATCAATGCTAGTGGAGGAAATATAGGAAACCAATGTGTATACCAAGAGTTATATTGGACTAAATACTATAACTATGTCATGAAATGAACTCATGGTTGTGAATGACTAGAAGTGCTATAGTATGAAGAGATTCATCTTGGAGTTAATGAAAATTAATGTTAACTAACTCTAGGTGTACAATTATAGTGGGGAGCTACTAATTGTCATTATTCTAACAAGATATCTAACATGATGATGGTGTAAATGAAGATTAGGTGGAATTGATGGAGACATTATTGTAGTAGCTATTGAGAGAACTTGGGGAAGGAAGGCATGAGATGAAAGGAGGGAGAGATAATAAAAGGTGATTCAAGACAATGGGGTAATAAAGGAGACATGTATGTTCATTGATGGGTGTGATGCAAAGAAAAATAATGGATGGGATAATATACGTTGATGAGGCGGCTAGGTATTTTGAATGAAAGTAGTATATCAGTGAGCTTGCACTGGGGTAGAAAAATGAGTATAAGAATGTACCATATGTATGATATCGAAGAGAGATAGGGAAATTGGATCATATGGATGGATTGAGGGTTCAATAAAGAGGGAAAGTCTTCTATGCAAATTGATTTACTAAGTCACATCATTATGAGGAAGAGACATTAAAGTAGAGATAAGTGAAAGGAATTTTTTATCATTAAAGAGTTCATGTCTATTTCTATGAGTATTACTTGAGGTATTTAATTTTTTTTTTTGTTCGTTTGTGTTATGGTATGCCCAAGAGAAAATTATAGAAATTGATGAGAGGGACATTGCATTCAATAGTTTCTTGGGAAGGCCTTGTGAAGAATATGATTATACAAATGTTTATTAACTATAATATGAAGGCCACTTGTTGTACATAACCTAAATAATAAGAAGAGGGTGAGGGGTTTTTGGTAGATCAAGATGATTTATAAAGTCATGGGAAATAAGATTGTTTTGGTTACTAATGTCAAGGATCACTACAATGAGTTGATTTTATATTTGTAACTTATGAATAAAATGGGGATATAAAGAGTGGAATAAAAGTTAAATTTCCTTAGTAATTAAGAGAAATGGAAGATATATTATAGTAGGGTTTGAAAAGGGGACTATGTTTCATTGAGGGAAAGAGTTAAGAGGTTTCTATTCCTCAAAATAATGAGAATATTTTCTAATATGTGTATATGGATTTAGATGTGTCTTGATTTTATGGAACTTTATTATATAGAGTAGTTTTGTTCCAACTATTGCAATAGTGGCACTAGTGGGTTGGTTAGAGGAGGAGAGGTTGATATTATGGGAGTTATAATGACAAAATAGAGGAAGGGGCATGTAGGAATGGGGGTATTGGAAAGAAATAGAATTAACATTAGGTTTAGGGTTAGCGTTACAAAAGGTAATGAACTAAGGACACTTTTCTAACTTTCATCTCATAACAATGAAACAAATAAAAACTTGATGTATTGGGGTGCTCTCAAACAATGCTACTTCATTATAGAAACTTGTCAACAAAGGAAAAATAAAAATAATGATGAATACCTCTTCAAATTTGTCAATATATGGTTGGTTTTGGAGCTTGCTGAATATTTTGATATACTATTGTACACTTTTGACTTAGAGTTTGAACAATGTCACCGACATATACATTAAATTTAGCAAACATAGAGTGTAAAAAAACGTTTTTAAGGATTAACACAAGTAATCCAACATGATGTTGCCTTAAAGTATAATTTTTTGGCCTATTCATCATTCGGTTTGATGTATATCATTCAATAAGAAATGTGATATTGCTACCATGCTCAAAGAAGAAATTCTAAGTATTTATTGACGAGGATTAAGCATTGTTTCACAATTATGCCTAGGCACGATCGAAAATAAGTGGTTATATTTTCGATCCAAGATTCCAAAATATTTTCATCCATTTTTTGAGCATATATATGAATGGGGTGCTACAAAATTCATGGACTATCATAGAAATAGTGGTTTCTTCCTCATATGAAAATGGATATTTACAAGGAGAGATTGTGTGAGAGATTTGATGGTATGAAAATATACTATAGGTAAGAGAATAATATTGAAACCATATCTTGAGTATATAGGTAAAAAGAATGAAAATGGGGCTAATTTGTTAAGGAAGTGGCTTGGCTAGGAGGGTGTCCTCTAGAAAGTCCAACATGATCCCGTAAATGGATGCTAGAAGAAGACACAGAGTGGATATAAAAGAGAAGGTTCATGTGGCGGGAGAGTGCAACCAATAAAAGGAACCTAATTTAGCTGTAAATTAAAAATTGGGGAGGGTATAGAGCCTGAGAGCCTAATTTACAAGATTTTCACATTTTGGGTAGGAGGTTCTCCTCTAAGAAAACATAATCACTACCTAACTGAGTAGTTAGGTGGCCACGAGGATAGGAGATCCAAATATACTAAATGTGGCTAAAGGGAATCATGTTAGGTTGGCATTGAGCCAAAATAACCATATGAAGGAAAGCGGTACGAGTATGGAGGAAGGACCTTCATGAACCCAAAGTTAGTGTGAAAGGAGCAGGTATGAATTTAAATGTATGATACCAAATGATAAGGTAAAGATCCATAATATTTAATAAGAGATCTTAAGAGTAGAGTGATCTAGTTGTTCTAATGGAAAAGATTAAAAATAAAAGTAAAACCTAGATATATAAGAGATCATGATAAATTGGTTACCTTTATTAATATCACTAGAAGAAATCTTATAGCTTTGTAAAAGTTTCATAAGCTAGTTTCTTAACTAATTACACATTATCCAAAGATTACAATAAATAATAAACTAAATTCACACAACTGTAATGTTTAATAAATAACAATAAATACAAATGCATACAACTCAAAAGGTGAAAGTACACAACTAAAAACAACTTTTACATAGTTTCTTGGGGGATTCATTGTCATGAATAAGTGCACCTCTCATGTGGGGGCATTTGATTGATATGACACCGTTTTTCCCTTTCACAAGGAATGGATAAGGAATGAGCCCAAGCTTGATCAAAATTTCCAAAGATTCTGAAAGTCATTAGTGGATATTTTCCACCTACTAGCTCATTGTTGTCTTGGAGGGTTATATATGGTCGAAAGGTGAGAATAAGAATATATCTATGTGTGATGTAAAAGGATTATATACTATTAAGTCAATTTTTTTCCTTACTTAATAATCAAATCATTCAACCCTTTTTATGTTCCCACTAATGGTGAAGTCAATCCGTCAAGGGAATATGTGAAATCAACAAAGGAAATAAGAGTAGCCAGTAATTTCGGTTTTTAATGGTCTTCATATCCATAGGATCTTATAAATAATGCTATAAAATGAAATTCTAGGAAGGATTTCCTATATTGTTCCTTTATTTCTTCTATAGGTGTGTATGCAATCAAGAATAATTATGTTTTTTTCCTCATTGAATATGTCAATGTTGTGAGTGAATGGTAGTGGAATAAAAACGTGGAAGTGGTAAGGGGCTACGAGGGAAAAAAAATTCTTGGTTGGACCGATTGGACAACATAATAATGTGGGACATTACAAAAAAAGAATGCAAGAAAGGATTGAAGTATCTACATGTGGTCTAAAGAAGATGAGGAGGGTTCTTTTCAATTGCTGGTAGGATGCCACTTCACAAAGGAGGTGTGGTCAATGTTTAAGAATTTGTTAGGTGGATAACATATATCGGAAGTGGATTCATGTCAAATGGATTCAAAACTTAGTATGACAATATGGAGTTAATTGATTTTAAAGAATTCCAAATTGTTGTTAAATAGGTAATTTGTCATTCTAGGCTATTTTTTTAGAATGCATAATTTTCCCTTGAACAAGACATATATCAAGTTCAAATATACTATCAGAAGTGTCAAATAAAATATTTGAATATGGATCCGGAACACTTCCTTACTTCCTTTAACAAACCTTCTCTTAATAGTACTAATAATCATCATCCAAGTTTTCACAATCAATCATTTTTACAAGCAATATAACTTCCTATCAACATTTAATTACAATTGGTTCAAAATAATTTCCAATAATCAACACCCATTAAAACGTTAACATCAAATCATCAATTATTCACATACATCAAAGATAATATTCTATTTAATATAAAATCATCAAAAACTAATAAAATATATTCAATCTCAAATAATATTATTTAGAATAAGTCCTTATTATGGGCATGTCTACTTTTCTAATCTTCTTCTTATTAATTTAATTCATTTATGTAACACTGTCAAGGAAAAATTACAATATTTAAACACTAAATCAAAATACCTAAATAAATCTAAAAAACTAAATATATTTTTCATTACTTGTAAATATTATTTTTTAATAAATTTTATTTTATTTTAATTAATAAAAATTGATTATTCATCGTAATATAATATATGCATTCATCTCATAAATTCATTAATATTTAACTCTAAACTAAGTTCCCATAAAATTTCTATAAAATCGAATGAAGGAATATGCTCACATAATATACCCACGAGCTATTATGGAATTTTTTAATACCTCTTTGATAATCTTCCACCCATAATTGTTGCAACTCTAACCTAACTTCCCATAAAATTTCTATAAAATCGAATTAAGGAATATGCTCACATAATATACGCGCGCAGGAGCTATTATGGAATTTCTTAACACCTCTTCGATAATCTTACCCCCATAATTGTTGCATTCTTGTATGTCATATGGAATCATTTTACAGAGGTAGGTCACAAACTTGCATACAAGTGACAATGATGGAATACATAGAAGTTTTCAGTTAGACATCTATATATAAAGTTTGAGAGTTTTTTTGAAATCACTATTATTTTTTTCATATATATATATATATATATATATATATATATTTTTAATCATTTAATTTTTTAAATATATATGATTAAAAAATATAAAATAAATTACTTCAAAAGTTAAAAAAAATTTAAACAAATTTGTTGGAATTTTTTCGTAGGAAACATATCTGAAGTGCTTGATTCAGAGACAAAGGTATGACTTACTATCCAGATTTATAACTTAAGAAAAACACATTCTATCATAATTATTTGGCTCAGCAAGCATGTTCATTTTTGTTGGGTTAAACCAACTGAAATTACTAGAGGAATATTGCGTTAAAAGTGATTAATTGTATTGCTTTCTTATTAATCTATAAGAAACATAGATGCATTTGTTTACTAAATTTTTATTATGATTTCTATAGTTTCAAAATTATTAATAATTTAAGATAATTAATTATAATTATAATTTTAAGTTTTTATTTTATATTATTAATATTGTATAAGATGTTTTTAGCTATTTAAATTTATTATTATTATATATATATATATATATATATATATATATATATAAAATGAAATATTACAGGGACTATAGGGGTAATCCATTAAACCTGTGGATGATGGGAGAGGAAAAATGGGATTCTGGTCTGTCCAGCACACATTGCGTTCCATGCACGACGACTTCCACACCTATAGCATTAACGAAGGGAAATTCGTTTTAAATTCTCAACGGTCTTCTCAATCGCAACTGATGTGTGAAATGCAATTATGTGAGGAGCGTTTTTTTAATGAGGCTCATTGGGTGAGGGTAAGTGTAAAAGGAACTCACAGAATAATTTAGAAATTTTGGTAAGATTTTGAAATTTTCTGGCAAAAATTTATTAGAATCTTGTTTATAGTTGTTAAATTTTAGTATTTTGAGTATTTTAATAGTGTTGAGTCTATTTTCACTATCAAAACTACAATTCAAACACTCCAACTATCTAATTTTTAAAATTTTTATTTTATTAGATTCCAAAAAAAACGACAATACATCAATAAACAACTCCTTTGCCCAAGGACTGACTCATCATCCGGGGATGATATAATGATGTTTGACCTCCAGGAGGATTTAATGCGAGTAGCTAGGGAGAATCCTTCTAGAGAGGAGTGGGAGTCGATAAATAAGGGAAGCCAGGTTGTTTATTGTTCTATCTAGTTGTTTCTAGGCTGGAATTCTCTGATGAGGAATTGACCATTGTCGGTGATGAAGAATCAAGATGCTCCTCAGGATTTTGACTGTTGGAATGAGGAATTGGCCATTGTCGGTGATGAAGAATCAAGATGCTCCTAAGGATTTTGACCGTTGGAATAAAGAAACAAGAAAGATATTCAAAAATTTAATAAGGATGTATAAACTGCTGAGCAGGAGGCTGGACTTCATGGAGAAAGAGCGGGATGATAGGGAAAAGGTGATGGACTATAAGTTAGAATGGAAGCACGCCCGCATGGAGCCCAGGATAATTCACATGGAATCGAAAATTCTATTACTAAAGACTAGGCTAGGCAATGAGGGGTGGCTTGGAATTCATAGGATAAAGAAAAATAGGGTTCCTTCCAACCAATGTTGTCTTTGACGTGGTTGTCACAGGAGCAGAGGGAGAAGGTGTAACAACCTGTGGCAAGAAGGTGAAACCTGAGAACAAGCTAAACCCTCCCCTTTTGGGACAAATTAGACATTAATGTAGTATATTTTGTAGATCTCACAATTTTTGGGCCAATTTTGTAGAATATATGGACATTATCAATATAATAGTGTAAAATAGAAAGCTCTCGACACTAGGAAAACCAAGCTTTTGAAGTTAATGATGTAATTGATAAAGGTTAATGGAATTAGTCATGAACACTAGTCGTAATATATAATATAAATAGTCATTTTATTTAAAAAAAATATGAAATATGGTTAATATCATCTTTTCACAAAATGTAATAATATTAAGATGATTTATTTTTATTTTATTTGTTACACAAATATAAAACAATTATAGCCAAAATAGATTTATTTTACTATTAAATTTATCAAATATTAAAAGAGATCAAATTTCATGAAATACAAATTTTTTTTTAAAGAAAAAACAATTTCATTTCAAAAGTTTTGATCCTTTAAACCCTTGATAGATCGAAGTCCTCTAAACCCTTGATAACTCAAAGCTTAAAAATGATATGTGTGTGTGTGTCACCAATGTTCCATATTTTGAACAACACAGTAATAAAATACTTTAACTTTATTTTTTTATTTTTTATTTTTTTAATACATATTGATAATAAAATATTTTATTTAAGTTGTTTATATAAAGATATTATTTTTTGTTATATATATAATTCATATTTTAAAAGCAAAATATAAGAAAAAAGTTACCTTCTTTTTCTTTTTGTTATTTCAATTTAGTATATTTTTCAAAGTGCATTGTAACATCATGTGAAAATTTCATATTTATTAAAAGAATTACTTAAATGTATTAAGTATTTATGGACAAAATAAAAAATTCAAAATTTCATATTATACTAAAATGTACTAAGTATTTATGGACAATTTTTTTTTTTTTTTACTATGAATTACTTTATCTTTCTATGTAAAATTGGTTTAAAGTAATACTACCTATCATTGTAGATATTTAAATATTTTATTTATTGTTTAAATTGAATTAATTTATTATTATTATTATAGGACAACATCTCTTATACTTGGCTATAGAGCTCTTCTTTAACACAAAAAATTGTATTGCTTCCTACTAGTTTATAAAGGTGTTTTTTTTCACTTTAATATTAAAATAAACTAAAAAATATTTACAACCATGATTTTTCTACCAAATCATATAGATAGGAACTATAAAATATTTTGAAAAAACTATAATTTCTTATTATTTAATAGTTAATAGAGTACATTTTACTGTTATTCATACATTTTTTTATATTAAATTTTGTATTTGCTTTGAATGGACACTCCACTCACTATCATAAACTATAAAAGGTAAACATGTGATATAAAAATGAAATAAAATGAGAGATAAAAATATAAAGAAATTTTTTGAGATCTAAGATAGACACTTGAACAGAAATAAAAAAATAAATTAATAATAAAGAAAAATAAAGTAATGAAAACATAATGATGAAACAAAATTTCCATAATATATAATAAAAACCCAAAATGAAAAAAATAAAATAGAAAGGTGGATCCACATTATAAAAACAAAAATAATTCAACATAATAAAATTGGAAAAAAATGAGTAATTAATAAAAACATAAAGAGGAGACAATTTTCTAGAATAACTTATAAAACCACACCAAAGAGAAAAGAGGGCAAGTAAGTGGAGTCACATTATAAAAACTAAAATAATTCAACATCATAAAATTGGAAAAATGAAATTGGTGTTACTAAAGTCATAATATAAAATAATAATAAAATTAATTTATAGAGTTAAAATTAGAATAAAAAGTTAATATAGATAAAAATAAATTAAATACGGTGCATTTTATGGAAGCATGCAAGGGGACTTGTTTATGTAGTGTTCATTTACATTGAGTATATGGTCCAAAACCAAACAACTTTTGAGTTGTAATTTGGAATGTAGGGGTGACTCTTTCCTTGATCCACGAAAGCTTTGGTGGGGCTCATCAAATGACGAAAGCCATTAGAAATAATATGTCCTTTTTTAGTTGAATAGTTTTGTTATATATGAACAAGGTTATATTTAGGGATACTTCATGTACACTTTATCTCATATCAGCTAAAATTGGTGCAATTTATGCCTTTTTAGCAGCTAGAGGCTCTAATCATGTCCCTAACATCAAATTTTGAAGAAGTGATCAACTGACAGATTCCATGGTCTTATTTTGATGAAGCGTCCAATGAATGCATTTGTGGGGGAAGTCTACTCCCTTTTTCCAATTATTAGCATTTCTAAAAGTCAAATATTGGCTTGAACAAGGGATCCAACAACTATGCAAAACTCCTCTCCCTCAAAATGTTTTATTTTTAGGCTTAGGAAAATAAAATTTATTATCTATAAGTGTTTGGAAATTCCTTGAATGTTATAAATTAGTTTAATGCCTCTAAAAAATGGCGCAATCACATACTGATACCAATTCTAGAAGAGATTTTACAACTCAAACAAGCATTTGACTATATATCTTATTGCCATATATATCTTATTACCACATTTAGAGAGAAAAAAACCATGAAGCATATATTCTATCTAAGGAGGTATATAGACAACATATGGGCACTTGGTAGGTATGAAAGCATATAGATGGGATGGTCTAGGAATATCAACATCAACCTTTCATAGAGGGATAACGTCTCTTTATTTTTATGGTTTTGATGATATCACCTTTATCTATATATATTGTATCAGTTGGTCTTTCGATAAGCATTATATATGAAAATAACTATTTTCTATTTTATATGTTTCTCATTTATGTTGACATTAGACTACACTATACAAGTTTCTATATGGTATGTTATGGATGTAGACATGTAATCAATATTTTTTGATGTTATATCACTTTATTACGACCTCAAGGCAAGTTTTGTTTTAGCTCGATTTTGTGTTCTTGGTCCTTCAAAGAGAGTTGGAATGAACATAGATGCATATATGGTATGTAACAATCTACTTAATACAAATTTACGAGTATTCTCTCTCGAAAAATAACAATAAATTAAAGTATAGAATGAAAAAGAAAAATTAAGAGAAAAATAATGTTTTAATTAAATATCCACTAATTAATATGTTTGGGGGAGGGATTTGGGTTGGCTGAGGAGGGAGATTACATGGTAGAGAAGGGAAAATGAAATAGGTGTAACTTGAGAAAATGGAAAAAGTTCAAGAAGTAAATTTATTAGGAAAAATAAAATGAAAAACCAAAAGGGAGAGAGAAGGGGGGGTAGGGAGTTGGGTGAGAGAGAGAGACAAATAATAAATCAAGTGAGAAGATATCTAAATGAATATTATGAAATTCTAGGCTATTGATCTAGATAATGAATGAAGGGTTTTGAAGATTGGCTTGGTCTATAGCCATCTTCACGAATAAATTTTTGTGGATGAATTTTTATTTTAAGAGCTTCAAGAATGGTGAATGAGGAGTGATCAGGTGTTATGGAAAATATTTTTTAGTCTAGTAAGAGAAAATTAGATGTTACGATTTAGAAGAGTGTTCAAATATGGTATATTTTGAGGTGTGATTGTGTTCCTTGTTTACAGTGCACTCTTTGAGAGGGGTCTTGAGATATGGATGGTTTTGAAATGTGATTTTGGTTTGTGTCTACAATGATTTCTCTGACAAAAGTGTTGAAAGAGAAACATGTTTGGCTAATGATTTTTTCCACATTAGCAGGAAATGTGATAAACTCTTAATACCATTATAAGATTAGGCTTGCCTTTGGTAAAGTGGAATAGTTTTTTAATGATTTTATGAGGTTGAATAGTTATAATAAAAAAGTCAAAATATGAGATATTTCAAGTAGAAGACCTAAAATATTTAAGAAAAAAAAAACTAGGGTTACAAATTATTTTGTTGAATAAAAATGAATGCACATGACAAAAATATATACAAAAGTGGGATAGAGATATTGATAAGTAGTAAAAATTTGAAAATTTCTACTCATTTTTATTTTTTCCCCTTCAAGTGCATTTGGAGCCAAAAGGTCTTCCAAACGTTTCTTACAGATTTTGAACAATCTAGGCCACCAATTGAGATTGTGTGCATTTCATGTTATTCTTCACTCAATTGTCTTCATTTTTGTTTTATTAAATTTACTTTCTAAGTAAATTTAGGGTACATTTTTTTAATTTTAAAGAGAATTATTTCCATGTGTGGGCCTCATTTAATTGAGTTCCATATTTCCAACCCTATATGTAACTTGTTAGAAGGAATTCCACATATATACATGACTATTTAGAGGAAGTTACACACATGTGCATGATCATAATGAAAAATGAAGAAATTAAACCTCAAAATTGATTTAATTTTAGGATCAATTATTTGGAGAGTGAATGAACATAAATAAATGGAAAAATTCGTCCTAGAAGAACAAGAAGTGATGGATGCACTAAAAAAATTTCAATTTACTCAAGTTATTCCTCATTCCCAACTTGTGAAATTAAAGGTTCTTGTTGCGAACCTTCATTTATTATTGGAGCACAGACAAGGATTGATTTATGATAGACTGGATTCCCATACTGATATGAAATAGATCTGATCTAATACTGAAGTAGAACTGATTATTTGCCAACAATGAATTGATTGTTAACACGATCACTTAGTGTGGAAGACTGAAGGAAAGCAAATGATTTTATGACTTAAAATAGAACTTAAGAAGCATAATTAAACATGGATATTTCAGTAAATAATAGAGATAAGAGGTAAGAAACATTGATTACGGAGTTCGTCCCTCGTGAACTACATCTCTGGGGCCGGTTTCAAGATGGGCATCCATTTTATTAAGGATTGATCCTAGGAAGTATTTACACAGAAAAACACCAAACTGAAAGTGCTCGCATACACCACTGGTCATTGTCAATAGAAATCTCTCTCTCAAAACTTTTCGATGCCTATCTCCGTACCCAATTCCGCCTCCATACAACCAAGGAACACTGAAAACAAAATTTCCTCTCTCGCTCAAAATCTGAATAAAAGTATTCAAAATCACTCTCCTCTCTTCCATCATGTGAAAAAGTAGTTTTATAGGTGTAGGCCAGGTTCAGGTCGAACCTCTTGGGCCAAAAATGGTAAGTGGTTTAGTTTTTTAGGTCTCAGTATAATACAAGAGGGACACCTAATGGTTAGGTGCATGTTGGTTGAACATTACAACTGTGCACTTAACTATTAAAACCCAAAATTGAAATTTGGTCTAAAAATAAACCCTTGATAGTCAGCTGACAGTGGAGCGCTAGACGGTTTGGCATGTGACCATGGGCAATCTAACCATTAGCTAACACCTCGATGGTTAAGTCTTGACAGCTTCGGCAACTGTGTGGTGACTCTGCATGTGACAGTTCCATAACAGCGACAATTGCGTTTTGATTCAACATCCAAATTGTGCGTTCAACTATTGTGGTCCATTCCAGACTGTTCACATGTACTATGCCCGATGGCTACTATTTCGGTTTGAATTTGTGTGTATTATATATTTTGTATTACATAGTTTTATTAAATAGCCCAAACTTAGGTTATGTGCGCCATCTGGGTTTTAACTTAGGAATAATTATAAAATGTCACCTTGCGCTAGGACTTAGGACTCAGGTTTTCCACCATAGGTAGGTCTTAGGACCATTACATAATTTCTCCACCATATCATTACATGTTACCCCTTACACCTTAGCTTAGTATTGAGACCATGACACCACATAATGACATAACCATGAACCACACTTTTCCAACACATGACATTTACAAACACCATGACATTTCCACCATGAGGAAGTAACTTGCATCACAAAAACTGGAGATGAACTGGACCTCACTGTCGATTTCTACTAACGTAAGATTCTCGTAGATCAATCATCTCCACTTGAAAGCTTTTGGACCAGCAAAAGTTTGATTTAAGAAAATATCAGGTGACTATACAACTCCCTCACTTTTCTGATCTCCATTCACCTCGCCTTGCTCAGATTCATGCCCTTGAGTCCCACTCTAATATATTCAAAATATCCTCTCCTAGAAGTGCAAACTTTCCTATCCAAGATGGTATATTCCTGCAATTCATTCATATACTCAGGTGTTAAATACTCAATGGCAGGAATCTGTGTATCTTCCCCTGGATCAATGATCATCAGAGGTTCATACAATTTCATATTTTCTACATTCACAACTAAATAAATATGAATGTAAGGTGGTAAATCTAACCAGAATGCATTATTTCCAATCTTTTCCACAATATTGAAAGGACCATACGTGATGGGTTTCGGTTTTGTACCTTCACCTTTCAACCTATCTTTACTGATATACAAACATACCTGATCACCGACATGAAAACGATGATCGACTCAATGCTTGTCATGGCGCATTTTGTACTTGGCCTAACTCTTCTCTAAATCATCTTACACTGCTTCATGTATCGGTTGTATTTGTTGAATGAACTCAACTGCTTTGTTTGAATCTTCGTGTCCATCCACTTTATCTTCTTCACCGAACATGAAGTCCATCGGTGACTTTGGTAGATACCCAAAACATGTTTCAAATTGCAATCGATTAGTGGAAGAACGTAAGTCTCGATTGTAAGCATGTTGCACATAAGGTAAAGATTCATCCCACAGCTTAGGATGTTTGCTACAGTAACCTCAGAGAATATGTATCACTTTCCTATTCACCACTTCTGTCTGCTCATCGGTCTGTGAATGAAAATTTGTGCTCTTCTTCAGCTTTGTGTCCATGAGACCTCACAAAGTGGACCAAAAATATTTTAGAAAGCGAGTGTCTCGACCAAAAAAAATGGAAGTAGGTAACCCAAAATGAACCCATACCTGTTGAAAGAAAATATGTGTAGTCTGTTTAGAAGTCACTTGCTTTTTGCATGGAAAAATAATTCACATCTTGTTGAAATGATCAAACATGATATACATGTAACCATGCCCTCTCCTAGACATAAGAAGTCCTCCAACAAAATCCATGGAAATGTTGTCCCATGGTCGGAAAGGAACTGGAAGTGGCATATACAAACCAATATTTCAATTTCTTGGCTTTCTTGTCGAACACATCACACATCCTTTAATGTAATTCACAATAGTCTCATACATGCGAGGATAATAAAAATACCTTTGAATTTGCGCCATAGTCTTGCTTACGCCAAAATGTCCTGAAATGAGAGAAGAATGTGCTTCCTGAATAACATGTGCCATTTATGTTGGTGGTATGCACAACTTACCCAGATGATATAACAACCTATGATGAACATGAAAATTGAATTCTTCCACCTGAGTACCATGAGTTAGTGATTCATAAATATCTTTGAAATCAACATCATTACTACATTGTTCTAAATAACTTTCAAGTTTTAAAGAACTATTTTGCAACACTAATGAAGAATTCAAAGTTGTTCTAGACAACATATTAGCTACTTTTTTTGTTACACCTTTCTTGTAATTAATTACAAAGTGAAATTTCTGAAGAAATCCCATCCATCTGTAATGGAGATATTGTTGCAACTTAGTCTGAGACTGAAGCTATTGAAGCAGCTGATGATCTATCTGAATCATTGTTTCCTTATCCATTAAGTAGTGTTTCCATTTCTTTACATTTTCAACCACAACAAACTCTTCTTTATCATATGTTGGATAATTTATAACTGCCTTAAAAAAAGTTTCTGAATGAAAAAAAATCGGTCTCCCTTTTTGAAGTAAAACTACACCAATTGCATAACCACTAGCATATGTTTCAATTACGAATGAGTGTTGAAGATCTCATAAAGCTAAGATTGGTGTTGTGAAACTTTTCTACTTAAGTGAATCAAAAGCTTTAAATTCGACATACATTCCCCGTGTCTCATCTTTCTTAGAAACCAAAACTATGGGGGAACCACATGGATATGAACTGGGTTGAATGAAGCCTTTTTCAACCAACTCTTGGATTTGTTTCTTTATTTCTTTGTGCTATATAACTGACATGCGATACATTACGACATTAGGAAGAGGGGCAATAGACATTAATTGTATCTTGTGTTTTATTTCTCATTTAGGAGGCAAATGTTTTGGTTCTTTAGATAGACTTTGAAAAGAATCTACCACTTTAACCAAACTATATTTAAACTGAGATTCACAACCTGAAAAAGCATCATGTTGATAATTATGTTGTTATTTTACAACCATGAGTGTATATCTCTTACTTGAACTTATTAGTCTCTTCATCTGATTAGCAGTAACTAAATCCAAGTGTGTTTTGATTTTATGTGCCCCGACAATGTATTCAATCCCATCTTTCTTAAGGTGATATATATGCTCTTTCCTATGAAACACAACATCACGATCATAGAGATAAGGACTTTGTAGCACTATTCCACATATGTCTAATGGTATCACATATAAATTCTCTTCATCAATGTAATTAGTTGTGATGGAAAATTTTAAAAGACACTATTTTGTGACATTAATCTGAGTCTTTTCTTTTAGCCAACCTAATGGGTATGGTCTTGGATGATTCTATGTCTCCAAACCCAATTTCTTAACTAATTATTCAGATATTAAATTTTCCTATGATCCATTATCAAACAATGTATCTATTTTTGTGTGTTTAGAAGTTACCCTTATGTGAAATAATTTAACTCTTTTATCTTCATCTAGATGATTTATGTTTGAATAAGATGTAGAAGTACTAAAACTTGAACTAGCGTCAAAACTTTACCTATCAAAACCATTGCGGTTATTTTCCTTTCATCACCTAAATCAGAGCCCAAACCTTGTTGTATTGTTGTATTAGCCTTCTTTTAACCTTTCTTCTGCTAGAACTTCTTTGGTTTGAGTTCTGGGTGAAGTTTCCAAGATTTGACTTAATCATGTCCAATCCTTTAGCAGTGAGTAAAAGTAGGTCTTTCACTTTCCTTCTAAGTTGTCATTTTTTTCTTTCCCTCGGAACTTCTCTTCCTCTTGTAGTCTTTGGAATCCTTTATTTCCAACTGTTTGGATGATTTCTATGAAAAATTTAATGGTCTGCCACCTGATTCAATATGTATGGCTTGCACACACACTTCATCAAATTCATCATGATTAAGCATCAATAATGTATGCTATAAATATGAATTTAAGCTTATAATGTACTTTAATAAAGTTTCACGTGTATCTAATGGAATACCAAGTGCCAAATATTTCTTCCAAAAATATTGAGTAAACTCCTGAACATTTTTTCCTTTACCTTGCCTCAAATTTTTCCAATCAATAATAGCTTGTTGCATGTATCCCAAAGAATAGAATTATTTCTAAGAGCTTTTAAAAACTTAGACCATGAAGATATGACTTTACCTTTCTACTTTAAATATAGTTGATTTTTACTTTCCCACCAGATTAAAGTTGTTCCCCCAATTCTAAGTGTAGCTAAATGAATTTTTTTTCTTTCATCAGAAATGTTCTAAATTATACAATACACTTCTAATTGCTTAATACAGTTATCTAGTTCCTCATGATTCATTTTTCCATCATAAATAGGTAGTTCAAATTTTACATCAAGTTTCAAAAGAGATTTCTGAGGTTTCTTTTCTGTTTTAGAATTTAAACTAGAAGATGATGATGATGATGATGATGAAGATGATGGAGTAGAAGGATTTTTATCATCCTTTCCTTTTCCTTTGTCCTTATTTGATTCCTTTGAAGAAGAAGTTGAATCTATCACCTTCTTATCTTCGTAGAGTTATCCCAACTACAATGCAAGTTTAAGAACATTTTCAGAATCTGTTCTTCACCTATGACCTTCACTTCAAGAGTTTCACCTACATCGGTTCCTCCCATTGTTGATTGATGAGAGACTTTTTTCTTTCCAACTTCTGAGTCTATCTCCTCAAGCGTTCCTTCTCCATGTTACAACCTGGACCTCGTTAACATTCATTGGAAAAATTCCTACAACACAACTTGCTCTGATACCAAAATATATGATTTGAAATAGATCTCATCTAATACTGAAGTAGAACTGATGATTTTCCAACAATGAATTAATTGTTAACATGATCGACTAGTGTTGAAGACTTAAGGAAAAAAATGATTTTATGACTTAAAACAAAAATTAAGAAGCATAATTAAACATGAAAATTGCAAAAAATTACGGAGATAAGAGACCAAAAAAATTTATTACAGAGTTCGTACCTGTTGGACTATGTCTCCAGGTCCACTTTTAAGATGGGCATCCATTTTATTAAAGATTAATTCGAGGAAGTATTTACACAGAAAAGCACCAAACTAAACGTGCTCAGAAGAACCTCTGGTCACTTTCAAAAAAATTCTCTCTCTCCTAGCTTTCCAAGGCCTATCTCCATTCCCAATTCTGCCTCAGGATGACCAAGAAACACTGAAAAGAAAAATGCCTCTCTTGCTCAGAATCTGAATACAAGTCTTCAAAATCACTCTCCTCTCTTTCATGATATGAAAAAGTGGTTTTATTGATGCAAGCCAGGTTCAGGTTGAACCTCTTGGGCCAAAAATAGTAAGTGATTTAGTGTTTTAGGTCTTTGTCTAATACAGGAGGGACACCTAATGGTTAGGTGCATGGTGGTTAAACATTAGAACTTCGAACTTAACAATTAAAACCCAAAATTGAACTTTGGTCTAAAAATAAACCCTTAACAGTCAGTTGATGGCGGAGCAGTGGACGGTTTGGCATGGGACCGTGGGAGTTATAACCATTAGCTGCCACCTCGATGGTTAAGTCCTGAAAGATTCAGAAGCTATGCGGTGACTCCGCATATGACAACTCAATACCTACGATGGTTATGGTCTGATTCAACATCCAAACTACGCATTCAACTGCTGCATTCCATTCCCGACTGTTCACATGTACTCCGTCTGACAGTTACTACTACGGTTTGACTTTGTGTGTATTATATAGTTCCTATTACATATTTTTATCACATAGCCTGAAATTAGATTATGTGCGCCATATGGGTTTTAACTTAGGCATAGTTTTAAAATGTCACCTTGTGATAGGACTTAGGACTTAGGTTTTCCACCATAGGTAGGTCTTAGTACCATTCCATAATTTCTCCACCATATCATTACATGTTACCACTTACACCTTAGCTTAGTATTGGGACCATGACATTACACAATGACGTAACCATGAACCAGACTTTTCCACCACATGACATTTACAAAAACCATGACATTTTCATTATGAGGAAGTAACTTGCATCAGAAAAACTGGAGATGAACTAGACCTCACTGTTGATCTATACTGATGTAATATCCTCGTCGATCACATACACATTAAGTTATAGGAAATATATATCATTAATGGTCTCTCATAGAAAGTATATTTTATCAACCTAAAAAGTAAGAGTACTGGATGCTTTACTTTTGAGGTATACATTGATATCTACTATGCAGTAGGTACCCAAAAGGCGAGCACCTAGATATCTATCAGGAGCATCAAGATATTAATTCTCATAATCATTATATTTACTATTGCTTCAATTTCCAGCTCCGCTTCACATCGCCAAGCGTCTAAAGCATAAATGGTTTTGGTAAGGGGGTGCATCTAGCCAATATTTTATGAGAAGATTAATATCCTACTGAAAACAAGAATATTTAGCTGATTGCATGAAAATAGGGTAGGATGAAGAACTTTGGATACATGAGCATGTTATTGGAAATATATTCACTACTGAGGGGGAGTGGGGTGAATCAGTAGTGGTTTCCTTTGTATTATTTTTCACCAATTTCAAACTCTTTCGTAAATGTCTATTATCCATGCTCATTCAAAATATTAGCATATAGAAAATTTTTAGAAACAATAAAGTAAAATCATAACAACGTGAGAAATCACCATGATAAATGCAAATATTTGTGGTGGAAACCCTTTAGGGAGAAAACCAACCTACTATTGTTGTGCTGCTCAATTATTTTTATTATCTATGGAAAAAATTGTACATGGATTAGCTACACCCATAGCCGAAACACTTCGATTTCTCTACAGTATGATGGAACTATCATGTTCAGAAATATGTTTCTCTCGCGAATCTACGGACTACCATCCACAAGAAGCTCCCATGACCAACGATCCTCGCCCAGCCACCATTGGACTATAAAACTCCTATTTGATGGAAAAAAATCTTCCTACTATTTAATTCACCAAATCTATGTCTCTATAGAAGCCTCCACACCTTCATTTCCTCGATGCGAGCCATTTTTCATAAATGTTTCAGATTGGGCTCTTAATTTGCTGAACATGAGCAAGCAAACAACACCATTGTTCTACACACAAAAAATGAATCCAAATATAACCCGAAGGGGGGAATTTCTTCAGTAAAACTCACACCAAATCACTTCTCACAGGCACATCCCAAAGCTACCAAAATTTTGCCACAACCGACACACAAATTCTAAATCTTCTTCACAACTCTATCTCTAATTTATGCTCACAAAAATCTGATCTATCTCTGCACAAAATATGTGAGAATTTGTTGCATACTCTAAACACTTAGAATTCTCTCACAATACCATCCTCGCTCATTGTCTAATAAACAAACCAAATGAACTCAAAACCTTCTTATATTTATCATTTTTCTATGTTTAGTCACTTAGTTAATGCTACAGGTTATGCATCACTCAACAATCCTTTTTAAAAGCTTCAGATTTGATTGAGGAAGGCTTCTTGACCAAATAAATCACTAACTCCACTATCCCTTTGATATCTACAACCTTGATAAACTTCTAGAGGTATGAAAAACGTTTTCCGGCCATATGTCGAAAAATCCTAATCAATAACATCGCCACAACAGCAAAATAGGCTAAGTAGCACGAATAATGCAAAGAAAAACTCAAAAAAATGTCTTAGTCACTCCCACAACACGTATTCCATGAGAATTTATCATATGGGGCTATAGTTTCTCCCATATGCTTCTCTCCATGTGACTATGGACCTAAAAATGTTCCCAATGATATAGCAAGCATGCGACTAGGGTGGAGGATAGTCAAACTTTAGTCAAATCAAACTCATAAACTACTGAAACTTCTTCCAAAGCTTGAAAAGCCTTTGTAGGTCCTCTGGATGTATTTAACACCTCTACAACACTTCACTAAGTCTCTACAACATCACCAACATCATCCCAAGTCAAACTAGGATGACTAGGATGCCAACTGAGTCATCAAACTACTCCTCAACATATTTTCCATCTCTATGCAACTCTAGAACCTGTCAGACATTTTCCAAGACCTGCAAAACCATTTGAAGCATCCACTAACACATGTATATACTCTCCAAGCCTAAGGTATAACATCATCATCATAGGATACCTAATCTTAGACATGGAGACCATGGAGACCTAATCAAGAAAGCTCGTCAACCCTAACTCCTAAAGTAGAAACTGACATGATCTGGGTTTATGCAAGAATGCAACAGAATACATGCATGCCATTAGTTAAAATTCACCTCATAAGAAATAAATATGGATCTCTTAGAAGCGAAGTATTCAGAAAGAAAGTTCACACTGACAATTATCTTCACGCTAATTCACACCACTACCCCACCCAAAAATATGGGGGTTCTTATGACTCTTTTCACGAGATATTTCAAAATATCATATGATGCTCAAGTTGAAGAAGAAATTAAATAGTTAAGAAAGGAATTCATAAGCCTAGTGTACAAAAACAAAGACATCATCAAAGCTATTCAAAGATCCAGAATTGGAAATAAAAGTAATTCCCTTGACAATTCACCAACTGTAAAAGCATATCTTCCGTATATTCAAGGATTCAGCGAAAAGCTGACCAAGGTTCTAGATAAAAAGGATATCAAACCTATAATTACCATCAGAAAAAGGATGAAATATGTCAAATACAACCCTAATCACCTCCAACAAAAGGGTGTTTACAAAATTAATTGGTCTTGCGAGGATTGTTATATTGGAGAAACAGGTGGGAATTTCAAAATCAGGCTTAAAGAACATGGAGCTCACATCAGAAATGGAATAACTTGAACCACGACTTTGGCAGAACACTCTAATAGGACTTGTCACCATATCTGTTTAGAATAAGTTGTGGTGATTTCCAATGAAAAACATGATTTCAAGCGTAAAATTCATGAAGCCCTTGAAATCATCAAACATCCTCACAACCTCAATAGGGATGGGGGTTTGGAGGTTAGCAGAAATTGGATTCTCGTTCTTCCCAAATATACTATGGAATAGTATCTCTAGAATCACCCCTATCATTTAATCCCATTTCCCATACATGTCCCTTTCTTGACAGGTGTTCAAAATACTCCTTACCTCCTCCCTCCCCCTTCACATTGTGCATTGTCACCCCTCCAAAATATCTCATGACTTTCCTACAAATCAGCCATTATTCCAATGCCCCCTACACTTCATCCCTTAAATTTAACACCATTTAATTAACCCTTATAAAAAAATTTCTAAAATACTTATCATAATTAACCTAACTATTATTAAAATCATTCACATTAATTTAAATCCCATCAAAATAATTTAAAATGTAAGCTTTATTATTATTATTAGTCTACACACATTACTACTTAATATTATTATTATTAATATAGAATTATTAATTATATTAATAAGACTTCTTTACAATAACATCTTTTATTTTATTCCTTAAAACCAAAATCATATCTTACCTAAACTCCATTATTATAAATTTAAATAAATTTACATTCCAATTAAAAACCATATTATTAATATTAAGTAATAATTAAAATTTCTGATAATATTAGTATTAATAATAGGTCGATATTATTAAAAGTACTAATCTAATTAGAATAGATTCACATAATAATTTATATTAATAAATTGATAAAAAAATAAATATAAAATGAAGTGAAATGAAATTAAATAAATATTATTAAATAATCTGTAGCATGCTAGTTGGCTCTTCCCTTCCCCTCATTCTCTCAATTTTTTCCTCCCCTTATTTATATACCCTAGTTTCCTCTCTTCTTGGTAGGTTTTGTCCCGAATATGAGTCTTGTTCTAGATTCAAAACGTAGATAGAAAAATGAAAACTGTGGACATTGTAAACTCTCTATCTCAAGAAAAAATTAAAATCACCATTGAATATAACCTAACAAATATCCAATTATTCCATATGGATTTTTCAAAATGCATAAATATATAAAAAATTGTAATTGAAATTATATCACATGGAAATAAAGTCACACCCATAATTGACACAAAATGTTTACATTGAAAACCCAAATGGGAAAACTACCTTCGAAAGAGTGCGCAGGGGTCGGGGTGGGGGTTTGGTATTTTATTTCAACAATCCCTATTGTAGGTAGTTATTGGTTCTCTATACCTCCTTCACCTTCTCTATCGTATTGGTTGGGGTAATAAGAAGGTGAATAGGATAATTTTCATTTCCCATTCCTCACTTTTTCCTCTCCTTTATTTCTTTATTTTTTCTTTCAATTAAATTCTCAATTTACCTATTGTGTCTTATTCACTTGACATTAGATTTTTATTTACACACTTTTCTAACCTTCATTAATTTTTGGATTAATTTTACTTATGATATTTCTTATAACACTTCATTAGTTCAAATATATTTTGGATCATAGCTCCCCACAGTGAGGCTCTTTTGATATCCAAAATCTCAAGGAAATCGATATGGATAAATTTTCCTTTTATCTACTTCTTTGGAGTGTGGCTCTAACTCCGTCTCTTGGAAAAAATATAACTCTAAATATGGGTTTTGATTCTTTCTTTGTTAAAAACTATACAAGCCCCATGTTAGCCATAAACCCATTATTAATTACTACATATTGAGTTATCACATTTCTATTGTTATAATTTTATGTAGGAAAGAACTTTTCCTTATGATTGTAACAATTTTCTCATATATATATATATATACACCAAGGAGAGCTAGGATTAGGATCATCATATATTTTATTGTATTGTATACAATGTAAAAAATTTTAGCCTCTCTCAAATAAGAATAATAAATCCAAAATAATAAATAATTAATTAAATATTCCAAGTTAGGAATATGTGCCTAACTCTTGGGTTGTTCCTCAAATATTGGAGTTTGTTTAGTAACTCCTATCTTGGTGGGTTTTTGGTGAGAAATTATCTCAACCAAAGGAGTCTAAGATAGCACGGACTATCTTAGACATTGTATCTCATCTATTTAAATTGTAAACTAAATTATTTTAATAAGAGAGAATGACGAGAATGCCATGAGGTTGAAGCCTCTTTTCCGCCATTGTTTTGTCTAGTTTTGTATCTATGTTTTCTGCAATCTGTTTTTGAGTTATTTCATTTCTAATAAAAATAGTCTTACCTTTAATTGGTTTTTATTCATTACTTCTTTTAATATTGATTCAAATGGTTCAAAACCATTGGTATCAAAGCTACGATCCTAGTGTATTTTTTTCATTCAATCAAGACTTTTTGGAGTATTTGCTACAAGTTTTTTCTGGAAATATTCAAATAGTGAAATTTTAAGGTGAGAGAGGAGAAATATCAAAGTACCTATGGTAAAATTTGAACATTTTGTTAGTTATACTCTTTGAAATTGATGGTTTGTAATTGTTCTTGAAATAAGATCAAATGTGTCATCCTGGGATTTTCACTATAATATTTTTTACAAGATTTTGATAGTGATATTTCGTAGGTAATGAGGATAAATATATAACTAAATGTAACCTAAATTTGACATTTCTATTCACTATAATTTTAGATATATACCTTGTGGAAGTTAGGTTTTTTGTTTTTCCCCTAATACAGTTGAAATCGATAATCTTGAAGCTTTCACTATAACTTTGTTTATGGGAAGCTTCAAACGACGATATTTTGAATATATTTAGTAGTAGTAGGAGGCTATATATATGATCAAAAGTACCCATTTTTATTTTTTATGATTTTGCATATATATCATTTGGAAGCTATGGTTTCCAACTAGTCCTAAAATCATCTTTTAAACAAGTTGCCCTAGTATATCTTCTCTAACAATTTCAAAGAGAAGTTTTAGATTGTGAAGAAAACATAATTTTTAGGGAAATCAATGAAATAAATGAGGTATAAATTCTAGAATCATATTCAAGAAATTGAATATGTGGCAAGTTTCACAAGTTTGCTCTAGGGAAGGGGTAAAAAATAAACAAGTTTTGGGAATGCTACGAAAAATTTCACTTGGAACATCAAATATTGATCAAAGCTATGGAAATGTAAAGAAGGCATATCAAAGTACCACAAGGAAAAATATTAGACTTTTAAAGGATAAAATTTTAGAGACAGATAACGCCAAACATGAACTATCCAATTAATCTACAAGTTAGGATTTTGAGATATATCTCACTTATAACAAACATAATTTTTGATTTGAAGATATATTTTTGATGATTCAAAATTTATCGTAAAGAAAAAAAAGTATGAGTATTATTATTTTATCACATGGATTTTAAGGCTTATTAAAAGTATGCCTCACCAAATAATCCCCTAAAGAGATTTACTATGACTTAGAATAAAGAGAAGAAACATCTCAATATATTGAAGAGGTAAATAATTTGGAAAAATAAATGAGATACTATGGAAAATAATATGAAATATTCGAAAAGCTCCATGTCCACCCTCCACTTACATATTGGGGAGGAGAGAATCTCCAGAGGAGATAAATATTCAAGGAAATTTGGAAAATATGGAGGAAATGAAGATTGATTTTAGAAATCATGATTTTCATCACCTGAAGATCTGTGTTATTAGGTGTTAAATATGTCATCAATGAACTACTTCATTTTGAAAATCGACATGAGGAAGTTGTATGGAAATAATAGTACAACATGGATATTATAGATGGAGAAGCACTTTAACATAAAATAAGCGATAGCCTTACAAAAGGTAAATATTGCATCCATTTATTTAGAACAAGATCATTTTGTATGGTATCAAAGGCTTAAAAAAAAAAAACAATTATATTTTATCTTAGTCGATTTTCGTAGAGGATTTAACAATACATTGTGAGGATATTGAGAGAAATACATTCTTTAGTAAATTGGTAAATATTCAACAAAAAACTTAAATTATAAAGAACATTCAACAATTCCAAAGTTTAAGTCCTAGTTTGAAGAACATTTTAGAGGATAATTTGTCAGATATATTTAAGGGAACTTTAAAGGAAATCATAAAACATGAGGTGCATTGATCCATATTGCATAATTATATTAATTTTAACCATCTCAATGATTTTGGAGTGGAAAAATCAAGGAAATCAACTTACAAGACTCTTTTTACGATTGGGTCACAGTTTGGAAAATTCGGGTTTTAAACTTTTCGAAGGAAGTTTGGGGAATTTCCTGAAAATTTTTAGGGTCCAAAATCTATCACTTGTGACAAAACCATTAGAAATATTATACACTTAAATACATTTCCAACGATGTTATAAATACCTAAAAAAAATTTCATATGAAAGATTTATGCCATTCATAATTTGAACTTCTAACTACCATGGTTAGAGATAATGTCACATCAATCCGATTACACATGGAAAAGGGGATAGAAATGTGTTCATGATGAATATCAATATGGGAGAATCAATTAGTAACTCATATTGAGGATTGAATGGGCCAATTTTAACGCGTATATGGATATCATGTTGTGTTATAACCAAACCAGTAGGAGGAAAAGGGGTTTAAGTCTATTACAATGTATCTTGTTCCATAGTAGAGTAGTGTAGTTAAGAGTGGATAGAGAGAGGAAAGAAAAAATAGGGTTTTTTTTCTATATAAAACCACGTTCCCCCTATATCAATCTTTTACATTTACTCTAGAATAAATCCAGAGAAAGGGAGAGCAAAGTAGCCCCATAATTATATATGGGTTTTGCCACGAAAGGGTTTCCTAGGTCACATCTTGTGTTATTATGGATTATGAGTAATTATTTTTATAGTTTGTCTATTTTTGACAGTTTCATATTTTGCATGGGTAAGAAAAACAAACTAAATTAATAAACCAAAAAATTTTAGAAAAAGTAACCCGCATAGTATAAATCTCTAATATGAGTAAATTTTTATCAGTTATGTTGTGATGAACTATACATCGAAATACCCATGGAAATTTACAAATCATATCGGTATTAGAGTGAGGTTTTTTTGGTTATATTGTGAGGATACATTGGGGAAATGGATTGTTTGAGATAAAAGTCATAAAATCATGGCCATGACCAACAAAACTACTAATAACCCTCAAGATATAATAATGGAGAGATTCAAGGCTAGAAGAAAAATTTATAGATATCAACCATAATATTAAACTTATCATGGTGGATGTAGTAAAGAAAAATAAATAAAAGTAGAGAAAGGTTCCAACTTATAGGTTAGATCAGAAGGAAAATCATGGGATCGATAAGAACCAAAAAATGAGCCTAAGAGAGAACCATGAAAATAACAAATTAGTTTGAGTTCCATGAACTATTCATAGTCCCTTTTCAATATGGAAGTAAAGTTTTACATTAAGAGATATCCAGGTGAGATTGATGCTTTCAAATTAAGTCATTAGCTATATAAACTAGAGTTTTATTTCAATGTTCATTACACATAGGAAGAACATAAAATTTATTTCTTCCATTTGAAACTAGAGAATTGCAATGTCCCAAATATAAATTTAGTAGGAAATTACTTCAAAAAATTTAGTTGTTAATTCCATAAAAAAAATTACTCAAATCAAACCACAAAATTTACGGCAAAATTTGGAAATTCAATCTACAGCTAAAGAATAGATAATATAAACGTGTAGAATAATTCAGCCTTGTTTTATTAATATGTAGTATATATCACATGCTAGAAAAATAATATGGACATGTCTGAAGTGATGGCCTCCCAAGAAATCCGCAACAAACTAAATGATGCCTCCAAAATAAATGAATTGTTGAATACAACCTATGAATTTTGAATGTATTCAGCAAGGAGAGAGATGGGTACCTGCCCACTCTAGTTGAATCACTTAAGGGTTTTTGTCCTCGGGCTGCTACTAATGATGGGAACTCTCATTTCTCCAAAAATTTCCACAAGAAAAATACTCAACTACAAGATGTGAAAATTCCTCAACTGAAATAATATTCCAACAACTTGTATTATTTATCCTAATTTCTAGTTAATTTAACAATTTATCTACTACGTAAAATATAAAAAAAAACATAGTGAAACCTTCACAAATAAAATTATGTGGAAAAATAAAATGCTGGAAGATAAGAAATGCTAGCATGCACATAAAATTTAACATAATTATTTTTACAAAAGTCTCTAGAAAAACTGGTTCAATAGTGAGGGTTTTTATTATTATGCAGCAGTGAAATTCTGAGTACAATATGGATTCCTAAAACTGGAAATCCACAACAATAAAAAGCGGGAAAATTTATCAAAGGGAATTTCCTTTCCTCCTCAAACAATCCTGACAGAACCTTCCTAAAGAAAACACATCCTCCGAAAGCCTCTGTGTCACCCTCTGCACTGAACTGTGTAGGCATTATGACATCAAAACTCTGATTGGTCTCTCATGAAGTTGTTTTTCCTTCTGCTGCTGAGAAATTTGTCTCTCCAGCCCTCTGGAACTTATTCTTGACCTTTGTATCTAAGAATGACTTTCTCTCAAGTAATTAAATTTCCCTATCTAAATCTACCGTGTAGAGCTATGCGCCACCTCATTGGGATAACTCAACCTTCTTTTTGATGTCTCTTTGAATCTGAAAAACTTCCTCTGGATCACTGTCCTTGCCCCTCACTCACTAATTTGATCTTTGGCTCTCTCTTGCAATTGACTACTGCTACTCTGGAAAACGATCTACTAAGAAATCAAATTGCTCAAGTCTGTTCTCCATCACCACATCGGTATCCTCTTGTAATCCATTTTTGGAACACCAAGGACCAAGATTAAAACTTAATAAATGGCTAGGATCATCTCTGGATCGATCTGTGTGATATTATAGACTATTCTCACAATATCTCAATTAATACCAATTAATTAACCATATTCACTAAGTTTAGACTTAAGAAATATTTAAAAAATGGTTAATAATCTAATTGGGACACTTCTATGTGGAATTTCTAGAAACAATTTCTTGGTTTTGGAGATCTCATATAATCTAGCCTCTCCACCAAATTTCGTGGTTAGAAAAAATCCGATGATAAAAAACAAACACTCCATCTTAGCGAGGAATGCATTATAGTGCTATACATCCTATCACAACACCATGCCTCTACATCATCTCCTAGCATGATGATGAAGTTTGTCTACTGATTCCCACCAACTACTTTCCAACTCTTATATACACTGCATCTATGTTGTTTCTAACCTTGTTGTATTGCATCTTCATTACAAATTTTTTGCCGCTACTACTACAACATCTGTATCTGAAAATCATCCAAAATAATAAATCATGTATGATCAGTATGATGCATATGTCTCCCGAGTCTCTAAATTGTACTAGCGTCTTCACTTTCTCTGAAGGAACAGTGTTGTTGCTAACTCTCCATTATGCTGCTTACGCTACAGTCAACTCTACACTATGCTCCCTAGCATCTAACTACTACTAGTCTCTTCAACTGTCACTCTCATTTTAGACTTCATCTAGTGCCAGTGATCCATCCTGATACTAAATTCTTTAGGCCCCCATAGAAAAGTATTGATACATGAGGTGGACTCCTCAAGGATAATCCCCATCTATGTACCTCTTTGGGGCTAAAACTCCAAATCACCCCACCTCACTCCTGGAGGTATATGGTAAATCATAGTGAAGTATTACTCCAATTTTTAGGAAAGTATGTCGATCTTTGCTGAAGATGCTTGCTAGCCTTTCTTCCTTGCTTCTCCTTCTTCTTGATAGGACACTACATGTTGTAGCGATCGCCCAAACCATAGTTGAAGCACTTAACCTTTTACAGGTCCTTCTTCTTCTCCTTCCGCTACACCTATCCCTGACTGGGACCCTTAGATTCTAGGGCCAATTTCTCCTCCTCTTTCACCATCATCGATATGTTGTTGTTGCTGCCACTGATGGAGCTCTTTAACATATCTTGTCTCAACTCCTCCTACTACAAATCATCCCACATCTGGTCCCATTATAGTATCATGTCTCTACCATATATACTTTGGACTAATACATTCCCATATTCAAAAACATTGTTGGGAGATAATCACACTATCTATGAAGGTTGAGGCACTACTGCAATAGCTGACAACTGGTCTCAGACCTCCTGAATCCTAGTTAGGAAGGTATCTATGCCTTCCCATTTTTCCATCTGAATGCATCCCAACGTCTCCTCTAGGGACATCTTCCAGTGCTCTGAAGTTCCCTGGTATAACATGGAGAGAGAATCCCACATCTCTTTGGTCATTCTCTTGGTTGCTATATGTGAGAAAATATGATCCCATACTCCATCAAGGATCAACCAATTCACTCACGCCATCTACTTCCTATATTTCTTCAACTGATCTTGATCTTGGGGAATTTCCACTACAATATCAATGTAGGTTTCTAGGCCATATTAATCTAGGAGGATGGACATCCTAGACTTCTACATGACATAGTTGGAATATCCATCCAACCTACCTTGATCATGGAGACCTACAATGGGCATCTAAAAGAGTTTTCAAAAACTCCCTCTTTCATTTTTCTTGGTTGTTACTTTTCTATTCGTACTCTCTTCTAGGGTGAGAGGATTTTATCACAACTTCTTGAAATATGAAGGAAAATTTGAACTTCTGAGACTACAATTTCCCTAAGGAAATATTTTCCCTCAAATGTGTGTTTTTTTATCTCTTCGACCTGACGTTGGATTTTCTCTAGAAAACTACTACACAACCCTCTTCGTCGAGCCATAAACATTCTCAATGAAAAAATGAGCTACTCCCTCTATCTATTGCAATCACTCGATCTCGAAAATCAAATTTTTCTGCTTCCCTACTTTGAAAAATCACACTTTCTCAAGCAACTGACCCTCCCTGGAAAAATACTATGCAACCCTTGGAAATTTCAGCCTAATTCTCTAACTGAACAATGAAATCTATTCTTTCACTTCTTAGCTCTATACTTGATCAGCTATGCTCTGATACCATGTGAAAATTCCTCAACTAGAATCCTATGGCATCAACTGGTATTATTTTTCCTAAATTTTAATTAATTTAACAATTTATCTGCTACGAAAAATATTGAAATAAACATACTGCAACCTTCACAAATAAAATTCTGCAGAAAAATAAATTGTTGGAAGCTGAGAAATGCTATTACACACACATAAAATATAACATAATTTTTTTTGGACAAAATTCCCTGTAAAAACTCAATGTGGGAAAACTGGTGTGGTAGTGAGGGTTTTTACTATTGAGCAGGAGAGAAATTCTGAGTACAATCTGGATGCCTAAAACTATAAATCCACAACAAGGAAATATAGGAAAAATTATTGAAGGGAATTGACCTTCCTCCATAGGAAACCTTGACACAACATGCCTACAAAAAATTTGGCCTCCTTAAGCCTCTGCGTCACCCTCTACGTTGGACTGCATAGTCACTATAATGTCAAGGCTATGATTGGTCTCTAATGAAGTTGTTCTACCTCCTGTTGTTGAAACATTCATCTCTCCGGTCCTATGTAGGCTATTCACTACCTCTCGATCTGAGAACGAATTTCTCTTCAGCAAATCCAACTTCCCTCTCTGAAGCTACCACATAGAGCTCTATGCTCCCTCACTGGGATAACTCGAACCTCTTGATGTTGTCTCTCTAGATATGGAAAATTTCCTTTAGATTGTCTCCCTTCCGCTCACTCACTGCTTCGATCTTTGGTTCTCTCCGAAAACTGACTACTACTACTTTGGAAATCAATCTGCTAATAAATTGAACTTCTCAAGTGTGTTCTCCATCACCACATTTATCTCCTTGTATAATCCAGCGTTGGAACACCAATGACCTAGATTAAAACCTAATCAATCACTAAGATCATCTCTTGATCGATCTGTGAGAGTTTCTATACTATTCTCACCTTATCTTAATTAATATTGATTAACGAACCATATTCCCTAAGTTTAGACTTAGGAAATATTTAAAAATGGTTAATAATCTAATTGAGACACTTCTATGTGGAATTTCCAGAAACGATTTCTGGGTTTTGGAGATCTCTTTTATTCCAACATATCCATAAAATTTTGTGGCTAGAAAACATACGATGCTACAAAAACTAACACAAAATGTCTCAAATGATCTCCTCCTCCTTTTAAAGATTCCATGGGTATATATTCAAACCTCTAGAAACATCTTATTTTATTATTTTATTATTATCCAAGAAGCTCCTCCTTGACTTTGTCTTAAATGATATTTTAATTTTTTTAAGTCACCTTTGGCCCTTTCCACTTAATTAATATTTTTCCTTTTTAATTAAATGAATAATTGAAGTCATTTTTAAGCTGGGAAAATGGTAAATCACCCACTATACTCTCTCCGACGACTGGAAATGACTTCTCAACATCCCATCCTATAGATATTCTTGTTCTAGTTCCAAAGAACTAGTACACTAAGGTGTTCCACCAAATATTCTTCTTGGAACGCCACCTTGAGTGTAATAAATTAATTTATGCCCAATAATAACGCCATTTTACGGGAATTATAAAAAATCCACAAAAAAGAAACAAGTTGTGTGTAACTTCTCATGATGATAAATCTTCCAAGAAAATAACCTCAGATCCCATAAAAACTCCTTAGAAATCCGATGGGACCCCCAATGACATAATATTTCTCCTATGACCTAGTTATCCCATGCCTTTTAAATCCACCCTTGTTGTACTATAAAGGAAAATTAAAATGGGGACATAGAAAATCCACCCATCCCAAGATTCCTTACCCTTAAGAAATCCACTCCAGAGGCATATTCAAGCTAATACCATGATCCCATATGATGCATTGTGCTATTCCATGCCTCCTAATTAACCAAACATGAATGGGTCCCTCAATACCTAGATCCCAAACAAGCCACTGACTCAATCAACATTAATATATCGCAAAGCCACAATATTTGGTCATCCTTGTCCATACCCCATGGCTTTGGTCATGCTCTATCTCTGGCCATATGTGATGCTCCATCAGTAGAATGTTGACTCATCACCACTCTCCAATCCAACCTATGGTATAGACTAAGGTCAACCTTACTTTGTTGATGCTGGGCTAGTGCTACGAGAAATTTTATGAGCTAGAATTCCACATCACACTACCAACTAAAACATGAAGTATCCCTGACACCTAAGGGACCCTAATATACTAATCCCCTGAATAATATTGATTCCCCATCAATAGGATACCAACTCATGATATCTCACCAATCCATCCTATGGAAAGGATTAGATGCATGAGTATCTGTATATGGAACAAGTTCACTATGTTTTCCAATTCCTCATTCATGCAGTGCTTCCTGGCCAATAAAAAATATTCATCTAGAAAACCCCACCTCTCTCTCTATAATTGAAACAAGTGGGAAAATTGTATTGATATGCTTCCTGAAAATGTTGCAGCCTTGTTGGGTTCCCATCCATTTGTTTGCACCTCATCAATGGGTATACCCAAAGATGGATGCACCACCATATCCTTTGTCTGAAAGGGAACTCCACGCTCATCTATTCTACCAAAATATTTCAAAAATATCTCGTTAGAATTCAACACCTCCTGACAACAAGTTTCTGTCTCCTTTTTTTATGCATCTGTCTGCTCAACTTCAATGGTTTTCCCAAAGGACAATTTCTCATCCTCTTCGAACATGGGATCAACATGAGCCATTATTTGATGCTTAAAAATATTCCCATCCCACATATTATGCATATCATCCTCCTCATATGACTTATGCCCCAATAGATGTTTCTCATGTTGAATCGTTACTAGTGACCCATCTCCCTAAGTGTCTCCCATAGGGTCTACTAATTTCTCATCATACACATAGGAATGTATATCTGACGTACTGTAAAAAACCCCATATTATTTCTCATTTTCCTTAGAGGCATCCTTGTAATAACCCATGAACTCAACCATAAAATAACAATCCTTATTCGAAAATTCAAAAATAAAATCCTTATGCTCTAACTCTTCCACCCTCTCAGTGTCACTCATGTGCAAGTGGTCAGGGCCTTAAGGTTCCTTATAGATGACGTGAGGACCCTTCCTCCTCACCTAATTCTTGTTGCATGGTAAGTAAACACAAATCCCCTGCAGCTACTCCTGGGTCAACCATCTCTTGAACAATTTTATGTTTAACTCAACCAACCTTTCAGTTAGTTGAAAAGTAACATGTGAGAGAAATTGTTCCTTCCTCTAAATGGAGAACAATGTAGGCTACAACTCCTTTCAAATCGCATCACAAACTCCCATACATGATGACAAGATGGAATGTATGTGTGCTTTGAACTTCTCAAGATGATGTTTCCTAATGCTAAAGCAACATTGGAACATTTGGAGAATCAAATCATCACATTATAAATCAAACAAGAGGTTATAATATCTAAACATGGCCATGAATTCTATAATCTCAAGATTCTTCATAAAGGTATAACCCTCACTGTTATCAAAGTTTTAAAAGGTCTCCACTATCAACTTGAAGACTCTCCTCATAATGTCATCCTTGTAAGGGGGTATAGGTGTGGTCAACATCATGATGCTATTGATATAGGAGGCAACCAAAATTTTGATACATTCACAACGTTGTTCTAAATAATTGTGTTATACTAAGGTAAAAATGGTTGGCTTTAGAGCCCAAATCAAGTTATTCCCATTTGACTGATCCACCTTGGATAGGAGTGAAGAAATTTCTTCCAACTTGAGAAGGGATTTTACTGTAACCCCCATGAAACTCAAATATGTCCCAAGTGCATATATTTTAGGTCCCATATCATTTTCTTTTTTTGTTTTCTCTTGTTGTAGCATAAAATGTATACCCTTGGAAAATGCTATGTTAATTGATGTTGTTAATTTATTAAGGGATTTTATGAAGGTTTTGTCCATTTTTTAATCCAATGAAGTCAAGTACATCAAGTTAGGAATTGGCTAAGAGTGATAACTCCTCATGAATATGAAAAATACATTCTCAACGATGACCCTTGACCTCACAAATTTACAAGGATTCATGTGTGATAAAAGGTAATATATTTATCACAAACACTTCATTCTCACTAACCCTACAAATATTAAAAACTTTATATTAGAACTTTTTACAAACCGTTAGTAAGAAATAATTTTTTAAAACACTTTGCAGATAACATGGAAACACTTATAACATAAATAAATATGAGGGGAAAATGCTTGAGAGAATTACAGTGCTCAAATGATTTCAAGGAATCTAGCTCAACTCCAACAATATAGTAGTTTGAATCATCCTTAACAAATGATAACAATTGTCTCAAGAAGTAACATGGCCCTTAAGGAGAAATCAACCCCAATAGATATTATTAGTACAATATATAAGTTTAGGTTTTAGAAAATTAATTTTCCTCTGATAAATATACTGGGCTCCGATAAGAAAAGTTAGGTCAACAAATAAACTCGACCTCAATAGATAAATATAATGAGTAAGAATAATGGAACCTAGGATTTCTATGCAAGTTAGCAAAACCCCAGGTGAAATATCGCTAGCCCAGTTGCTAAAATGGCTCAAAACTAATAATGCACACCGCCCAGAAAAATATGCTACATGTTTCCAAATGGAGCTAGACATTCTATTCAAAATAATTCCTGGAATGCTCTAAAAATTGGCTCTGAAATCCTCTCCCAAAACACAAAAAAAAACCCATAAATGGTTTTGTTTGAATCTAGATGATGAATAAGCCCTCCAAAATGGTGCAAATGGCTCGTTTCCTGGCTATATGTCCTACTATTTTTTTTCCATGTATATTGATCATAAAATTATGAAAATTCTTCTATGGCCTCTCCTCCAAATACCCATAAAATCTGAGAAGAATATTTGGCTAATTCCAACGGACCCATAAAGCCCCAAAAAGTGTAAATTACTCATAAAATATTGGTGTTGCTACTACTAGGAATAAATTGAATTTTTTTCCTTGAAAGTGGTTATAAAATACTAGAAACGTTACCTGGAGCTCCTCACACAAAACCCACAAAAACCTAGAAAATGCTTGGGCTAATTCCAACCAATATGGAAATCCCGAAATAATGTGAATCACCCATAAAATAGAAAAAAATGACCCAAAAAATTAATTTTTGCATAGCAAGATGAATTAGTCCCAAATAAATAATTTCGAGCCTGTAAGAATTATTCTCTAACAATTATATTAAGAAATGTAACCCATGAACCGTAATATTTTCAACTGAAACCCTTGAACTTGGCCCCAAACTTAACCCACAAATTAATCTGCAATAAGACCATAATGCTAGGAGGAAAGCTAACTCTTATACCCTTTTAATGTTGTTTTTCCACGATACTGGTGTCTAGGATATAATTTTGAATCACTTACGCTAACAAACGAGGTATCACAACAAGTCTTCGTTACACAAGGAAATATAAACAATAATAAATCTACTAGTGCACAAAGTATACACAACTTTTTACACAATTTTACAATAACATAACATTGTTCTATTAATCCAACTGAATAATAAAACAGTCTAGGGCTTTTGTACTAGGGATATTAGCCCTAAAATATCAAATAGTACAACAATAAAATGGTGTATATCATGATGATCCCCAAGCTACCGAACAAAATATACTTTGATCATCTAGCTGATGTAGAGCTCCTCACAACTACCTTGGTTGTACCATGTACACATCTTCCCATTCCTTTGACTCCTAGTTTACAACAAATGCTCCTATCAATGCACCAATTTAATTTTTTCACTGAATATAGGTTCCAATCTACTCACTTGTTGACGATTAGTCCTTCAATGCATCAACACATTGACACTCTTTCCGAGTTGTTCACAACTACATTTGTGAACAACTCTCAACTGCCCACTGCTGCTCCTCAACTACTTAACAACTTCTTTCCACTATATTCTTCTTTTTTTATCAAATTAAAACTAACATAGGGAAAAAAGGGTTGCCATCTATCACTGCTATAAGTCCTTCTCCAACAAGGAACACAGGATAGGAGGGTTTCCCTTCTTCTGCTATAGATGTGCTTCTCCACAAGACTAGTATGGGGCTATGAATTGATTTTGGATGATTAGACGTATGATATCTCCTTTTTCCACTTCTAAAAATCCATTAGTCCTCAAAGTGACTTGTTCCTTGAATAAAGCCTCTACAGTCCTCACAAGTTGTTCTTTACACTGCTCCAAGTCAACCTCATCTAGGCCTATGCTTGGTCCACTCTCACATTGCCCTAAAATAGACCATGAATTTTGAATACCATTTTGTATCATATTATCACCGGTTAGGGCATCTAACCATTGGGATCACCCTTCCTCTTGGTTGCTAACAGTCTCCCATAAACTGTCAACCTAGACCCTCACTCATCTAGTAGAAAAAACAACTTAATTTGACATCAAACATACCTTTTAGCATTGTGTACTACTGTAGCTTTCATGCTTTGGAAAGGCTTCTAATGGTCCTCATCAACGCTCTCCAAACATCCCCAAAATTTATCTTTCAGCTGAACCCTCCTTTCTCCTTAGACCTCTTTTCTTTTATTGGTTGTTAGGGAAATTTTGTAGCCCACGACAAGGCCTCTCGGCCCTTCCAATCTCAGTCTCCACTTTAGAGAGATTCTTCCCAAATTTATCTCCTATAGCACTAGTTTTCTCATGGGAATAAGGCCTTATGACCCATCAAACTAGCCCAGAATAGCTATGTTTCTTCACAAAGCTTGCGGCCTACCAAACTAGAAGGAAGCCACCCTAAACATGCATAATAATCTCCCTTAAACTTACCTTTGGATTGTGACCTTTTGTCCACAATAGTTATAACCAACTACTCCGAAAACTGGGCTTACAACCCTCTTGAAATCACCCTAACTCAAGCTTAGACCTTCTACAATTGATGAAGTTCCTTGCAACCCTCAAACCTGGCAAAGAAATGCCAGAAAACCATACCAAAAGTTTCCAGAAATAGCACCGACTAGCTCAGCCTACCCTAAGTTGCACTCAACGTCCAAAAAATTCATGAAGGATGCCAGTCCCATCCTCCTTTCCCTTTTCTTGGATTCTGCCCCGGGCTTGCGGCTTAAACAATTATCTTCTTCTCCTAATGAAAGCTCCTTTGTTGCTCAAAAATCTTACCAAATTCATACACACGTGATCTTTATCTATACTAACTCACGTGGCTCCAATAATTTTCCTTGGTGGGATTGAAAACCTTTCATAAGACTTCTAAACTCCAAGGCGACCTTTACTCTTGATGCACAAGCCCACACATTAACTTCCAAAATTCATATCTCAACTTATACAACTTTGATTAGGATAATTTTTTTGCCTTGGATTCTCGGGGTCCACTATCATCACATATCATCACATGTCAAATTCTCGTCATGGTTGTTTCCCCACAACGATGGGTTAAAACCCCAAACTTTCATTCCAATCCCACAAAGTTCTTTTATGGTACTCCAACCTCCAATCCCAGAACCCTAGGTCTTGGAGTACCTCTCAAGTTAAAAATATGAACACTCCCTCTTAGCGAGGGAGTTAATTCAAACACTAGGAAGTATCCATCAATATATTCTCCAAAAAAACTAGCCCATCTGGCATTTATCACTACGACATACTATGTGGAATGAACCATGTAATCACGGCAATGTATCTACCTCATAACATCTGAACCTAAATATCTAAAGCCTCCATAGGGATTCCCCCTTCGAAGTTGTACTTCCTCTGAGTCTACATGATATCCAATAACTCAACTTTTCACTTATCTCATGCCCTACAAGGTTATTATGAGTTGTGGTCGAACAAGAAATATCATCTTTACAACCCAATCTTGCAAGAAATCACCCTCCTCGATCAACTACAACTCATGAAAATCCATCCATCCTTGGATTTGCAACATTACAATCTGATAAAGACACTAGACTACCAATTTTGATTCCATCACATGAATCCATCTCAATCATACCAATATTGGCCATGCCAAAGAAATCCTCGAGTTGTCCCAATGATTCATTGAAAGTCAAAAGAAGTCCATGATCAACAACCTTCCATAAAAGAAATTATTGTTCATGAGGCTCACCATCAACCCACCAGAACTCTTAGCCAATCTCCTTGCTAAGCCAATCAAGAATAGACCTCCATTTCTACATTTGAACCCTATGATCCATGATCTAGAAAATGCCATCTCCTTCTGAGCTACTTTTCTATCGACACTCTGATTCGCTGGCCCCTTAAAGTAGCTCTGCATCCATATTTTTTTCCAATATACTGGTGTTTGGGAAAGAATATTAAATTGATAATGCTACCAAAATAGGTATCACAACAATTATACTTTGTAAAATGGAATATAAAAAACATTAAATCTACTAGTGTAGAGAATATACATAACTTTTTACACAATTTTACAATAACCCAACTTCATTGTATTAATCCAACTAAATAATGAAATAGTCTAGTGATCATGTATCAGGAATAATGGGCCTCAAATATCCACTAGTACACGAATACAACAACTAGGGCTTTTTGTTTGGCATGATGACCACCAATCTACCTAATACATGATACTCTAGTCGTCTAGGTGATGTAGAGCTCTTCACAACGTCCTTGGTCATACCCTGTACAAATTTTTCTAGTCCTCTGACTCCTGATATATAGCAACTGCTTCTATCAATGCACCAAGTCCATCTAGACATTGAATATCAGTTGTAATGTTTTCTCTTGCTGACCGTTAGTCGTTCAACTCATCAACACATCGAGACTCCTATGGAGTTGTTCAAAACTTCGTTTGTGTACAACTTTCAACTACCCACTATTTCTTCTCAGTTACTCAAGGACTTTTGCCCATTGTATTATTCATGTGGTACTCCAATCAAGACTAACATTGGGCACAAAGGGCTTCCACCTAACAATGAACAATGAATTCCTTTTCCAACAATGAACATGGTCTAGGAGGACTACCCTTGTTTTGATGTATATTTCCTTATCCACAAGGAAATTATAGGCAAAAAATTACTCATATCTAATAATACTTATGATCTCTCACTCTACCAATTCTAACAATCTCTTAGTCCTTCAAGGGAATTTTTCCTTAGGGCTTGAAGTAAGCCTCTAATCCTCCCAATTTTCTCTTTAGGCTACTCCAACTCTGCCTCATCTAGGCCTACACTTGGTCCACTCTCATCCTACACTCCAATAGACCATTACTGTGTAATGAAATGATGTATCATCTTCTCATTGGTTAGGGCATCCAACCTCTAGGATCACCCTTACTCTTAGTTGTTAGTAGTTTCCCATAAGCTATCCACCTGGGCCCTCATCTATCTAGAAATAAATCCAACTTAATTTAACATCAAACATAACTTTTAGTGGTGTGTACTAAGTATTTTGTATTAATTGATAAGGGATTCTAACAGTACTTTTCATCCCTCTTAAAAATCCCCCAAAATATCTCCTTCATTTGTGACCTTCCTTCTTCTTAGACCTCCTTACCTCTGTTGGTTGCTAGGGAAATTTCTACCCACTACAAGGCCTCTCAGCCCTCCCAATCTCAACTATCCACTTCAGAAAGTTGCTTCCCAAAATCGCTTCCTATAACATTGGTATGCTTATGGGAATTAGGCCTTACAACAACTCCAACTAGCCAAGAACATGTATGTTCCTTCACAAAGCTTGTGGCCTACCAAAACAGAAGCGAAACCACCCTAAACATGCACAATAATAACTATTAAACTTGCCTCTGGACTATGACCTTCTATCCATAATAGTTCCTACCAAAAATCTCCCAAAATTGGGCTTCAACCCTCTCTAAATCAACCTAACTTAAGCTCAGACATTCTACAATTGATTAGCTTCCTCATGGCCCTCAAACTTGGGAAATAAATGCCACAAATCCATACAAAAAATTCCTAAAAAGTAACAGCCACCAACTTGATCTGCATTGAGATGCACTGGATCTCCAAAAGAGTCATGAAAAATGCCAAACCTAGCCTTCTTTCCCTTCTATTAGAGTTTTCTCGGGCATGTTGCTCAAACAAGTATCTTATTCTCCTAATGCGAGCTCCTTTGTTGCTCCAAGATCTTATGAAATGCCCCCACACATGAGCTATATTTATACTAACTGATGTGGCTCCAAAAATTTACCTTGATGGGTTTGAAAACTTGTCATAAGGCCTCTAAACTCCAATCCGGCCTTAATTCTTCAAGCATAAGCTCACACATTAACTTCAACAATTCATATCTCAAATTCTACAAATCTAATTTGGATGGATTTCATTGCCTTTGGTTCCTCTGAGGGACCTCTATCATCACATGCCAAATTATCATCATGGTTTGGCCCCACATTTATGGGTAAAAAAACCCCAAGCTTGCGTTCCAAGCCCACAAAATTATTTTGGGAACTCCAACCTCCAGTCCTCAAACCCTAGTGATTTGAGTACCTCCTAAGCTACAAATCTCAACATGTAATGTATTGGTTTATAATTTTTTTAAATTTCTTGGGAAATTGCTTTAAAATGTATACCATAAATTTCTCTAGGAAATTGCAGAATAGGACGCATAAAATTGCAAAAATAAAATGAAATAACATTTGAAAATAAACCCATAAATGGAACAATTTCAAATAACACACAAAATTCAGAATGGAGAAACTTTATTTATTTACTGAATAAATTACATGCAAAGCTATTGATAGAAAAGTTGTAGAGATGGGCACAAAATCCCTGCTGCAATAGTAAATCAGGCCTCCAAAATTGAAATTGGAAATCAATAAGCTACTCCTATGAATTATATATGAATTCACCAAGGGTAGAGATGGGTTCTTGCCCACTGTTTCCCTAAATCACCTGAGGGAATCCATCTTGGGACTACCGTTGAAGCTAGGAACTCATAGTTCTCCAAACCTCTCCACAAGAAAAAATTTCAACTCCAATATGTACCAAATGATCTCCTCCTCCTCCTTTTAAAGAGTACATTGATAGATCTCCAAGCATCTAGAAGCACCTTGTTTTATTATTTTATTATTATCCTAGAATCTCCTCCTTGACTTTGTATTAAGTGATTTTTTAATTTATTAAAGTCCTTTTTCCCCTTTCCCCTTGATTAATATTTTACCTTTTTAATTAAATGACTAATTAAAGTGATTTTTAAGCTAGGAAAATAGTAAATCACCTACCATACTCTCTTCGGCCACTGTAAATTACTTCTCACCATCCCATCCTATAGGTCCTCTCATTCTAGTTCCAAAGAGCTATTACACTAATGTGTTCCATCAAATATTCCTCTCGGAATGCCACCTTGAGTGTAAGTAATTAAGTTGTACCTAATAACAACCCATTTTTATGGGAATTATCATAAATTTGCAAAACGATAAAATAAATTGTGTGAAATTGACCACAACGATCACTATGCCAAGAAAATGTCATCAAATCCCATAAAAACTCCTCAAAATCCCATGAGATCCCTGATGACATAATAATTCTCCTTTGACCTAGTCATCCTATGCCTTGGAAGTACATCCCAGTTGTATTATAGAGGAAAATAATGGGGAAATGACAAGTACCATGCCCTATCCTCGGGGGGAAGCGACATTGAAATCTTAAGGATGGAGGGGGATCTTCAAATAACTAAGTGGGAGGATTTCAAGACTCTCATAAAGTGTCAATTCCATCCTATCATCTTTGTAGAGGAATAGTAGATCCATTGGCATTAGTTTAGGTAGAGAAAATGGAAACATGTATATAATCACACCATAAGTTTAGGAATATGGTAATGATTTTGAGTATCTCTCCCATGAACCCAAATATAGTCATGTATTTGGGGGATCTATGTAGTCATTTTCAGAAGCAAGTGATGTTGTTGAAACAAAAAATAATGGATAATGCTTGTTCATAAGTACAATACCTAGAAAATGTAGGCTAAAAGGAAGGGAAATTAGGTGGGGGGAGAAAAAGAAACACCAAGACTATTCCAAACAAAGTAAGAGGAAGTGTAAAGATCACTACAACCACTATAACATTTATGGAAAAATAGAAGGGAAGTGTTGGAAACTTTATCGATAACTCAAATCAAAGAAGGATGAGAAGATGAAAAGTATCGTGGTCACATATTTGATTATTCATGTGGAAATTATCTTGGATACATACTTGATTAATCATTTGGATGAGATTATTGTTTTCACATTGATGTAGAAGGGGTTAAATATAAGTATCCTTCAAAAATAATATGAGAAGGAGATAATATCTATATATATATATATATATATATATATATATATATATATATATATATATATATATATATATATATATATATATATATATATATATATTTATATAAATATATAGGTAAAAAAGATGAAAATTGATGCTCTATTCAACTTATAGGATTCAAGGTTCATGATCATCCAAGCCCATATCCATTGGGATGGATAATTAAGGATGCAAAAATAAAGGTTGCCAAATAGTGCAAGATCATATTTTTTGTTAGTGATGATTTTATTAATGAAATAGAACTTGACATAGTTCCACTTGATGCATGTGTATTAGTTTTAAAGACTCCCTATATGTACATGTAAGATACAATCTTCCTGCAGAGAGCCAAATAATATACCCTCATCAAGGATAAAAAAATCCTTCATCATTAATAGAAATAAGGGGAAGTTCAAGGTTTCACTCGTATGTGCCAACCAAGTAAGAAATTTATTAATTCTATCAATAAGTATGCCTTTTTATTTTTGAGAGAAATATGTAGAAGAGTTAGTGAGAGAAAATTCATTGCTCTAAGGGTGCACTAAGGAATATATAGACCAACTAGAACAATTGTTGCATGCATATAGGGGAGGATTTCAGGATCCTAAAGGATTACCAGTTAAGAGGGAAATGGAGGATGACATATAACTATTTCGAGACTCTTTATTACCAAACATTTGGCTATATTAGTAGTATGTAATAGAATCTAATGAGGTGAAAAACAGTTGCAATAGTTATTGGAGCATGGTGTTATTTAACGAAATACCTCACCATGTGGGTGAACCATCATAATTGTGCCCAATAAGGATGGGACGTGGAGAAATTTCATTGATGATAGCGAATTGGAAAAAATAATGCTCAAGAATAGGTACCCCCTTTAAAGGATGAATGACATATTGGACTAGTTGCACCAACTTAGACTTATAATATGGGTATCACCAAGTCCGAGTCAAAGAAAAATATACTTGGAAAATGATTTCAAACATAGAAAATATTGATATGAGTGGTTAGTTATGTCATTCTGTTTATGTAATGGACAAGATAAATTCATGGGGTTAATGATGATATACTTCTCCCTCTTCTAGATTAATTTGCCATTTTTTATTGGGTTGATATATTAAGTTTACAATGCTATTTAGGAGGAGCACATATCACATTTAGTGTAGGTGCTAGAGACCTTAAATAATTATTAGATTCTATAAAATATCAAAAAGTGTGAGTTTGAAAAACAATCCTTCATGTATTTAGGATATTTTATTGGTGGATAAGACTTGAAGAAAGAAATTTCCAATATGGAGGTCGTCATGAAATGGTCAATGCCAACAATTATGCTTGAGGTCATGATTTTTTTTCGATTATCATAATACTTTAGGAAATTTATATCATCATTTTTAGCATTAGTAGCACCAATCCATCCCATAAAATTAAGTGCTAAGAGTTTTTCAGTGGGAAAAGGGTTAATATAGGACCGTAGAGGAGTTAAATCACAAAATTATTCATGCACTAGCTCTTGCATTGTTGAAATTGTAGCAACCATTTGAAATGGAAGAAGATGCAAGTGGTTACGTTATGGGAATAATTTTTATGTGAGGATGAAGCCATATGTGCTACCATTATTTCATGGGGTGAATCTCAACAACCCTACCTATGACAAGGAGATTTATTCCCTAATACAAGCAATTGGAAATTAAAATCACTATATGATTGGAGTGGAGACATTAATCCAGAAAAATAACTATTTTTTGTAGTACTTGTAGGCTTAAAGTAAGCTTTAATAGACCAATAATTTTAAGTGTACAAGGATGGTAGCATAAACAAGTTGGTAGACATGCTTTCAGGGCTACCCATACCAAAGATTACAATTTTTTGAACTAGGATGAGATGAATCCTTTAACCCATGATGAAAATAGGGAGGCATACATAGACTACAAGACTTCAAAGAGGTGTTTCAATAGTTGGAGAGTTAGATTCATGCATGATGGTAATAATACAATTGACTACTAGCACCAAAATGGGCTACTCTATAGGTTGGACATGTTATATGTTCTTAAAGGTGAGTGACTGGAACTAATGGGAGAGGCTCACACCTCCATGTCTGTAGGTGATTTTGGTGTAGATATGATAATTTACAACTTATAGAGGTATGTATACTAACCCAAGATCTCAAAATATGTAGAAATATCTATAAGAGGATGTATTATTTTCTATACTAACAAGCCTAATAACTAAAAACATGTATATATCATCCATTACTTGCACTGGCGCATCATTTGGAAATAATTCCCATTCAATTTGTGGGAGGCTTACCAACAATCAAGAACATACATGAATACCTATTCATGGTATTTCATAGGTTTGGAAAGATGTGCATTCTAATGCCTTGTAAAATGGAAACCAGTGGGAAAGAAGTAATAAAATTTTTCTTTGGACAATTGTGGGTGCACATTGGAATCTTAAGGAGCATCTGTTTAGATAGGGACATAATATTTTTTAGTTCATTTTGGACTACAATGTGGGACAAGATGGACACAAAGTTGAATAGGTTTGCAACATTCCATCCACAGATAGATGGGTGGATAGAAGTCATTAACAATAATTAGGTGCAATTTTTGAGGGGTTACAATCAGAAGCTTCCTAAGAGTTTGGATGAAAATATGGTATATATTTAATATAATTCTAACACGACATTCCACATTTCTACTAATAAGTATGCATTTGAAACTTTCCTTAGATATTTTCCACCTTCACCTTTATATGTTACATAGGAGTGAGGGAGGATCTTAGAGGAGATGCCTTAAGGGAATACAAAATTATTAGGATGATAAGGAAGATCCATATACAAGGATGGGAAAATTTTTAGTACTCATATAATGATACAAGGATAGGCATGATAAACCAAAACAAAATAACTCATTTAAAGTGGGACATAGAATATGGTTACAACTAAACATGGAGAGGCTACATGGTCCTTTTAATAAAATGAAGGTTTTTTTATATGATCCCTTTGAGATAATAGAAAAAATGGGAGATAACACCTATATACTCATTCTATCCCCATAAATGTGCATTCATTCAATGGTGAATGTAGAAAATCTTAAACTCCATGAGCCTTCCATGCAAGATTCAAAAGATGAATATGTCCTACTATCTATAGAGGACTTATCACTAGATTCTTAGGCAAAGTTGATAAAGAAAATATTTTTTTGGAAGGGGTAGAGGATTACATGACAAGGCTAGCATGACCTTTCATAAACTGGGTTGAAAGGAAAACTTCCAATCAAGGCTAAATGGTACTTTGAGGAGAAGGTGGAGGAAAAATTTCCTCACCTCATTTAGTAAAATTTTTTGGGGACAAAAAGCCTCCCAAAATTGAGAGGTATAATCTATATTAGCTTAATAAAATATTTTTTCATCCATATTGGTTCTTTAAAAGTGGAAAAATTGAATAAGTCAGCTCATATGACAATTTCTATTATTATGTCCCAATTTGGAAAATGGGTGTTTGAAACCTTCCTGAGCTAGTTCTATTGATTCCCTAAATTTTTTTATGGTATTAAAAATCTCACCTTTTGCAGATGCCCTAGCCATATTTTACACTTTGATACTTTTCCAACAACATAATAAAGGCCTTAAATGAGGTTCATATGAGAAATTTATGCCATATATAAGTTGACCTTCCTATTTTGACCAGCATAATTCAAGAGGATTTCATGGTAGCCCCATTACTCATGGAAAATGGGCTATTCATGTGACCATGATGAATAAAAATCTAAAATAATAAAGGTGTAACTCATTTTTAGTGTTTAATGGGTTAACATTTACCTCTAGTTTGGTATTGTGTTGTGTTATAACTGGGCCAATAGGAGGAAAAGAGGTTCAATTCTATTTTAGTGCATTTTTTTCAGTAGTTGAGTAGATTATATAAGATTGTATAGAGAGAGGGTAGAATAGAGAGGGTTTTTTAATTTTAGTAGCCCATGGGCCACATATGCCACTCATTTGTATTTGCACCATTTTTCATTTAGAGGAGCAAAGCAACCTTACCTTCAAAATGGGTTTTGTGAGCGATTATTTTTATTTGTTCTATATTTCCACATTTCTTCTATCTTGCATGAATAAGTAGAATTTATTTACTTAATAAATAAAAAATATAAGGAAAAATTAACCCTTATAGTATATATTTTGGATATTCAATAAATTTTTGTCATGTTTGTTGTGATAAAATATCCAATGGAATATCCAAGATAGTTTATGGATCATGTGTATCCTTGAACCTAAATCCATATAGCATGCTTTTAGTCTGGCAAGTAAATTTGAATGTAAAAATATTCTACTAGAATACTGGTCACTAAAAACTATATAGAACATTATGTCATCTCTCCTAAAATCACTCAATTGATAATTTTGTCACCTCAAAAAATGAATGAAATAAGAACAAAGGGACTATGTTTCAATTATGCCAAAAAGTACAATAAGGGGGCTTAATTTGGTGAGAATAAATTATTATACATATGCTATGGAGAGTAAGAGTATTTATAATTGGAACTATCACAATATCTAGATTGAGAAGAGGCTACTCCAACAATACCTTTTTATGCATTCGCTAGAAATCAACACTCCAAAAACCCTCAAGATACAAGGCTATATCAAAAAGTAAAACGTAATAGTGTTGATTGCTTTTTTTAGCACCCATAACTTCATAAATTACGAATTAGAAAATTTTTTGAATTTTTTTTATTTATAGCAACAAAAGTTGAAGTAATGATTTTATATGGGGCACCATAAATTTTTATGCAAAGTGTCTTACTATAAATATGAGCATGGGTGAATCCCATGATTTTAATCCAAATGGTCGATGACGATTATGGGTCTAATGGTTATAATCATTAGAAATAGTGGCCCTTAATTTTCAAGATTATCTCATGAGATTTTCCTTAGAATTCAATGAAATTAAACTCATAAGTATCTAAAGGAAACCATATAAAGTGATAAGCTCTACTGGTGTGACAAAAGTACTGAATGTGGAAACAATTTTTTAATTGAACGAGTATGCTTATTAAATGTTTAAACATCAATATCCTTTGGTTTTATGGATCTCTAAAAGGTTATCAATGATCATTCCAAGGAATTTGTAGAGATTCCAAAGGGTCTTGCACCTACTCGAGATCATGTCCATTTCATTCGTTTGAAATTTGGAAGCAGACCACCTAACATTAATCCTTAGAGGTATCCATATACATTGAAGAGTGGGATTAATAATTTGATTCAAAAAATGTTTTAGTTTGACATTATTCATCACAGCCAATGTGATTTCTCTTCACGATGATAATGATTACAAAAAAATATTGTTCATGGCCTATGGATGTAGCTAAATTATCACCAAGGTATTATGGTCTCTATAATGTGTTATAGAGGATTGGGAGTATGACTTATAAATTGGATTTGGATCCATATTTACATTCACACAAATTATTTGATGTTTATTTCTTAGAGAAGGTAATCATTGAAAGGATTCCAGTCCAAACTATTATACTAATAATTAACGAGGAAGGGAACAACACACTAGAATAAAAGGAAATCCTTGAAACATAGATTAAGAAATTAAGAAATGAGGAAATTAATATCAATCTCATAAAATGGGAGAACATGTCAATGGGAGAGATGATGTGTGAATATGAGTTATTCATACAAAGCACTTGAAATTAATTAATTGTTGAGGAAAACACTTGTTTGAAGGGAAGGAGAATGTTAAGATATATGAAAGCCCCATGTTAACTCTAAAATTACTGAATCTTTAGTTATTTAATTGTTACATTTCTATTATTATATTGTTATATATGATAAAACATTTGATTTATACCCTTTGTTTCACACACACACACATAAAGGATTCCTAACATTAGGATTACCATATATTATATTGTATCATAGTCATTTTAATAAGAAGTTCCACCCTTGAAATGGATTTTTTTCATTTAATTATTATAATTTTTAAGGCCAATTATTCATAATCATCTCTAGTTACTAACTCTAGTCCCTAGATACAGTGCTAGCTCTAGTTCCCATCTCACTTGTTATCATAATGTAGAAGTGTAATCTCTCACTCTCATCTCTAAGAAATCTCCAAATGCAAATTATCCACTAAACATGCATTCCCATATCAATATCAATCTTGGAGACAAATAATCTTGGTATCAAATGAAGCTAAAATTTGTTTATGTTCAATGTTACCACAACAATATATGCCATCACGTATCTCCTTGGAAAGGAAGTTTGGGTTACCTTCTATTGCTATGATTAGTTGCTTGGAAACATGGGGACCAACTCTAGTGCCTACACATGCTTGCTAGTGGATCATGGTTTTATCCAAAACTCCTCCCTCTAATTTCATTAACCTTTGCGCATAAATCTCCTTCCACATATTTAGAAAGGAAAAATTCATTTTGAATATTATAGGTATCAAGTGGAATGGGGATACCTTGATGGAAGGCATAAACCTATCATCCCATTCAATGGTGATGAAGGCATCTTGTGTTTCCATCTCTCCTTGGACAATTTCTACTCCATCCGTTTATCTTTTATACCTTTCACATTCCACATAATTCTCCTAGTTGTGTAGTTTTTGGGGTGAATCTATAGATGAAATTTCCAACACTTTCCTTCCAAATGTCCACTCATTTTGTAGTGGTGGAAAAAATTCCTGTTGAAACTATAATGAATACCTAACGTACTCCTATCTATGTTCCTCTGACATCATTGTTGGATTGGAGAATTATTATTGCAATTCCTATAATAAAACGATATTGAATGAGTACAATTGTGATGGTCCATCCTTTGGGGACTACCTGTTTTATTCAATGCTAGGCATATATTGAACCTAAAATCATGGATTATGATGGGTGATGAATATTCCTTTAGGGACTACGCATGCTCGTCAATGCTAGATAGATCTTAAACCTAGGTTCATGGTGTATGATGTTGGATATGTAAAGGGAGAAATCCAACCAAGAGATAAAATTTAGTCCAAATATAAAGTAACAAGATGAGGAAAGTTTAACAATATAGATCTCAATGATATTAAAATATCACTAGTAAACAAAATAAAAGATATATACTAAATAAGTCTATAGATTCTTGATAACACATACTCTACAAAATGTAAGGGGTGTCCTACATTTATTGCTAAAGTAGAGCATGTAACTCTATGAATTATACATGTCATTTATAACATTGTGAGTGTTATTATAGATTTGTTTCTTTTGGGTTGTAAAATCATGAGAATGTCTTTAAGAATTGGTATTATATTGTTCTTTGAGTTCACAATTCATAGCACAAGAACCCATACATATTGTGACAAAGTGTTGATATAAAGGGCCCTTCTGATGCTCCCATGAAATAGCTAGTCTAGGGTGTAGCATGGTCATGAAATAATCCCCTTTATTGGGACAATTAATAGCGAGTGATATAGCTTACATGTTTCCAAAATTGTGCTTCCTTCCACCAAGAGGTCATTTTGTATGCACTTCTTACTATTTTTATATATGATTGGTAGATCATCCATTTGTAATTTTTTAGCTATTTCCAAATGGAAAATATCAATCCAAATCCAAGAAAATGTCTTGTATGTTACTATATGATGAATAATTGAGGTGTTGGAGTGCTACTGATGATGTTAATCAATGCTAGTGGAGGAAATATAGGAAACCAATGTGTATACCAAGAGTTATATTGGACTAAAAGACTATAACTATGTCATGAAATGAAGTCATGGTTGTGAATGACTAGAAGTGCTATAGTATGAAGAGATTCATCTTGGAGTTAATGAAAATTAATGTTAACTAACTCTATGTGTACAATTATAGTGGGGAGCTACTAATTGTCATGATTCTAACCAGATATCTAACATGATGATGGTGTAAATGAAGATTGGGTGGAATTGATGGAGACATTATTGTAGTAGCTATTGAGAGAACTTGGGGAAGGAAGGCATGAGATGAAAGGAGGGAGAGATAATAAAAGGTGATTCAAGACAATGGGGTAATAAAGGAGACATGTATGTTCATTGATGGGTGTGATGCAAAGAAAAATAATGGATGGGATAATATACGTTGATGAGGCGGCTAGGTATTTTGAATGAAAGTAGTAGATCAGTGAGCTTGCACTAGGGTAGAAAAATGAGTATAATAATGTACCATATGTATGATATCGAAGAGAGATAGGGAAATTGGATCATATGGATGGATTGAGGGTTCAATAAAGAGGGAAAGTCTTCTATGAAAATTGATTTACTAAGTCACATCATTATGAGGAAGAGACATTAAAGTAGAGATAAGTGAAAGGAATTTTTTATCATTAAAGAGTTCATGTCTATTTCTATGAGTATTACTTGAGCGATTTAATTGTTTTTGTTTGTTTTTTTGTGTTATGGTATGCCCAAGAGAAAATTATAGAAATTGATGAGAGGGACATTGCATTCAATAGTTTCTTGGGAAGGCCTTGTGAAGAATATGATTATACAAATGTTTATTAACTATAATGTGAGGGCCACTTTTTGTACATAACCTAAATAATGAGAAGAGGGTGAGGGGTTTTTGGTAGATCAAGATGATTTATAAAGTCATGGGAAATAATATTGTTTTGGTTACTAATGTCAAGGATCACTACAATGAGTTGATTTTATATTTGTAACTTATGAATAAAATGGGGATATAAAGAGTGGAATAAAAGTTAAATTTCCTTAGTAATTAAGAGAAATGGAAGATATATTATAGTAGGGTTTGAAAAGGGGACTATGTTTCATTGAGGGAAAGAGTTAAGAGGTTTCTATTCCTCAAAATAATGAGAATATTTTCTAATATGTGTATATGGATTTAGACGTGTCTTGATTTTATGGAACTTTATTATATAGAGTAGTTTTGTTCCAACTATTGCAATAGTGGCACTAGTGGGTTGGTTAGAGGAGGAGAGGTTGATATTATGGGAGTTATAATGACAAAATAGAGGAAGGGGCATGTAGGAATGGGGGTATTGGAAAGAAATAGAATTAACATTAGGTTTAGGGTTAGCGTTACAAAAGGTAATGAACTAAGGACACTTTTCTAACTTGCATCTCATAACGACGTAACAAATAAAAACTTGATGTATTGGGGTGCTCTCAAACAATGCTACTTCATTATAGAAACTTGTCAACAAAGGAAAAATAAAAATAATGATGAATACCTCTTCAAATTTGTCAATATATGGTTGGTTTTGGAGCTTGCTGAATATTTTGATATACTATTGTACACTTTTGACTTAGAGTTTGAACAATGTCACCCACATATACATTAAATTTAGCAAACATAGAGTGTAAAAAAACGTTTTTAAGGATTAACACAAGTAATCCAACATGATGTTGCCTTAAAGTATAATTTTTTGGCCTATTCATCATTTGGTTTGATGTATATCATTCAATAAGAAATGTGATATTGCTACCATGCTCAAAGAAGAAATTCTAAGTATTTATTGATGAGGATTAAGCATTGTTTCATAATTATGCCTAGGCACGATTGAAAATAAGTGGTTATATTTTAGATCCAAGATTCCAAAATATTGTCATCCATTTTTTGAGCATATATATGAATGGGGTGCTACAAAATTCACGGACTATCATAGAAGTATTGGTTTCTTCCTCATATGAAAATGGATATTTACAAGGAGAGATTGTGTGAGAGATTTGATGGTATGAAAATATACTATAGGTAAGAGAATAATATTGAAACCATATCTTGAGTATATAGGTAAAAAGAATGACAATGGGGCTAATTTTTTAAGGAAGTGGCTTGGCTAGGAGGGTGTCCTCTAGAAAGCCCAACATGATCCCGTAAATGGATGCTAGAAGAAGACACAGAGTGGATATAAAAGAGAAGGTTCATGTGGCGGGAGAGTGCAACCAATAAAAGGAACCTAATTTAGCTGTAAATTAAAAATTAGGGAGGCCATAGAGCCTGAGAGCCTAATTTACAAGATTTTCACATTTTGGGTAGGAGGTTCGCCTCTAAGAAAACATAATCACTACCTAACTTAGTAGTTAGGTGGCCACGAGGATAGGAGATCCAAATATACTAAATGTGGCTAAAGGGAATCATGTTAGGTTGGCATTGAGCCAAAATAACCATATGAAGGAAAGTGGTACGAGTATGGAGGAAGGAACTTCATGAACCCAAAGTTAGTGTGAAAGGAGCAGGTATGAATTTAAATGTATGATACCAAATGATAAGGTAAAGATCCATAATATCTAATAAGAGATCATAAGAGTAGAGTGATCTAGTTGTTCTAATGGAAAAGATTAAAAATAAAAGTAAAACCTAGATATATAAGAGATCATGATAAATTGGTTACCTTTATTAATATCACTAGAAGAAATTTTATAGCTTTGTAAAAGTTTCATAAGCTAGTTTCTTAACTAATTACACATTATCCAAAGATTACAATAAATAATAAAATAAATACACACAACTGTAATGTTGAAGAAATAACAATAAATACAAATGCATACAACTCAAAAGGTGAAAGTACACAACTAAAAACAACTTTTACATAGTTTCTTGGGGGTTTCATTGTCATGAATAAGTGCACCTCTCATGTGGGGGCATTTGATTGATATGACACCCTTTTTCCCTTTCACAAGGAATGGAAAAGGAATGAGCCCAAGCTTGATCAAAATTTCCCAAGATTCTGAAAGTCATTAGTGGATATTTTTCACCTACTAGCTCATTGTTGTCTTGGAGGGTTATATATGGTCGAAAGGTGAGAATAAGAATATATCTATGTGTGATGTAAAAGGATTATATACTATTAAGTCAATTTTTTTCCTTACTTAATAATCAAATCATTCAACCCTTTGGATGTTCCCACTAATGGTGAAGTCAATCCGTCAAGGGAATATGTGAAATCAACAAAGGAAATAGGAGTAGCTAGTAATTTCAGTTTTTAATGGTCTTCATATCCATAGGATCTTATAAATAATGCTATAAAATGAAATTCTAGGAAGGATTTCCTATATTGTTCCTTTATTTCTTCTATAGGTGTGTATGCAATCAAGAATAATTATGTTTTTTTCCTCATTGAATATGTCAATGTTGTGAGTGAATGGTAGTGGAATAAAAATGTGGAAGTGGTAAGGGGTTACGAGGGAAAAAAAATTCTTGGTTGGACCGATTGGACAACATAATAATGTGGGACATTACAAAAAAAGAATGCAAGAAAGGATTGAAGTATCTACATGTGGTCTAAAGAACATGAGGAGGGTGCTTTTCAATTGTTGGTAGGATGCCACTTCACAAAGGAGGTGTGGTCAAGGTTTAAGAATTTGTTAGTTGGATAACATATATCGGAAGTGGATTCATGTCAAATGGATTCAAAACTTAGTATGACAATACGGAGTTAAGTGATTTTAAATAATTCCAAATTGTTGTTAAATAGGTAATTTTTCATTCTAGGTTATTTTTTTAGAATGCATAATTTTCCCTTGAACAAGATATATATTAAGTTCAAATATACTATCAGAAGTGTCAAATAAAATATTTGAATATGGATCCGGAACAATTCCTTACTTCCTTTAACAAACCTTCTCTTAATAGTACTAATAATCAGCATCCTAGTTTTCACAATCAATCATTTTTACAAGCAATATAACTTCCTATCAACATTTAATTACAATTGGTTCAAAATAATTTCTAATAATCAACACCCATTAAAACTTTAACATCAAATCATCAATTATTCACATACATCAAAGATAATATTCTATTTAATATAAAATCATCAAAAACTAATAAAATATATTCAATCTCAAATAAATATTATTTAGAATAAATCCTTATTATGGGCATGTCTACTTTTCTAATCTTCTTCTTGTTAATTTAATTCATTTATGTAACACTGTCAAAGAAAATTTACAATATTTAAACACTAAATCAAAATACCTAAATAAATCTAAAAAACTAAATGTATTTTTCATTACCTGTAAATATTGTTTTTTAATAAATTTTATTTTATTTTAATTAATAAAAATGGATTATTCATCGTAATATAATATATGCATTCATCTCATAAATTCATTAATATTTAACTCTAAACTAAGTTCCCATAAAAATTCTATAAAATCGAATGAAGGAATATGCTCACATAATATACCCACGAGCTATTATGGAATTTTTTAATACCTCTTTGATAATCTTCCACCCATAATTGTTGCAACTCTAACCTAACTTCCCATAAAATTTCTATAAAATCGAATTAAGGAATATGCTCACATAATATACGCGCGCAGGAGCTATTATGGAATTTCTTAACACCTCTTCGATAATCTTCCCCCCATAATTGTTGCATTCTTGTATGTCATATGGAATCATTTTACAGAGGTAGGTCACAAACTTGGATACAAGTGACAATGATGGAATACATAGAAGTTTTCACTTAGACATCTATATATAAAGTTTGGGAATTTTCTTGAAATCACTATTAATTTTTCATATATATATATATTATTTTTATTTAATTTTTTTTTTTAATCATTTAATTTTTTAAATATATATGATTAAAAAATATAAAATAAATTACTTCAAAAGTTAACAATTTTTTAAACAAATTTGTTGGAATTTTTTCGTAGGAACCATATCTGAAGTGCTTGATTCAGAGACAAAGGTATGACTTACTCTCCAGATTTATAACTTAAGAAAAACGCATTCTATCATAATTATTTGGCTCAGCAAGCATGTTCATTTTTGTTGGGTTAAACCATGTGAAATTACTAGAGGAATATTGCGTTAAAAGTGATTAATTGTATTGCTTTCTTATTACTCTATAAGAAACATATATGCATTTGTTTACTAAATTTTTATTATGATTTCTATAGTTTCAAAATTAGTAATAATTTAAGATAATTAATTATAATTATAATTTCAAGTTTTTATTTTATATTATTAATATTCTATAAGATGTTTTTAGTTATTTAAATTTATTATATATATATATATATATATTATATATATAATGAAATATTGGAGGGACTATAGGGGTAGTCCATTAAACCCGCGGATGATGGGAGAGGAAAAATGGGATTCTGGTCTGTCCAGCACACATTGCGTTCCATGCACGACAACTTCCACACCTATAGTATTAACGAAGGGAAACTCGTTTTAAATTCTCGGCGGTCTTCTCAATCGCAACTGATGTGTGAAATGCAATTATTTGAGGAGTGTCTTTTTAATGAGGCCCATTGGGCAAGGGTAAGGGTAAAAGGAATTCCCAGAATAATTTAGAAATTTTGGTAAGATTTTGAAATTTTTTGGTAAATATTTATTAGAATCTTGTTTATAGTTGTTAAATTTTAGTATTTTGAGTATTTTAAGAGTTTTTAATAGTGTTGAATCTATTTTTACTATCAAAACTACAATTCAAACACTTCAATTAAAATTTTTATTTTATTAGATTCAAAAAAAAACAACGATACAAACTCTTCTGTTGCATCACTAAACAACTCCTTTGCCCAAGGACTGACTCATCATCCAGGGATTATGTAATGATGTCCTCCAGGAGGATTTAATGCGAGTAGCTAGGGAGAATCCTTCTCGAGAGGAGTGGGAGTCGATAAATAAGGGAAGCCGGGTTGTTTATTGTTCTATCTAGTTGTTTCTAGGCTGGAATTCTCTGATGAGGAATTGGCCATTGTCGGTGATGAAGAATCAAGATGCTCCTCAGGATTTTGACCGTTGGAATGAGGAATTGGTCATTGTCGGCCATTGTCGGTGATGAAGAATCAAGATGCTCCTCAGGATTTTGACCGTTGGAATGAGGAATTGGTCATTGTCGGTGATGAAGAATCAAGATGCTCCTGAGGATTTTGACCGTTAGGAATAAAGAAACAAGAAAGATATTCAATAATTTAATAAGGATGTATAAACTGCTGAGCAGGAGGCTGGACTTCATGGAGAAAGAGCGGGATGATAGGGCAAAGGTGATGGACTATAAGTTAGAATGGAAGCACGCCCGCATGGAGCCCAGGATAATTCACATGGAATCGAAAATTCTGTTACTAAAGACTAGGCTAGGCAATGAGGGGTGGCTTGGAATTCATAGGATAAAGAAAAATAGGGTTCCTTCCAACCAATGTTGTCTTTGACGTGGTTGTCACAGGAGCAGAGGGAGAAGGTGTAACAACCTGTGTCAAGAAGGTGAAACCTGAGAACAAGCTAGACCCTCCCCTTTTGGGACAAATTAGACATTAATGTAGTATATTTTGTAGATCTCACAATTTTTGGGCCAATTATGTAGAATATATGGACATTATCAATATAATAGTGTAAAATAGAAAGCTCTAGGCACTAGGAAAACCAAGCTTTTGAAGTTAATGATGTAATTGATAAAGGTTAATGGAATTAGTCATGAACACTAGTTGTAATATATAATATAAATAGTCATTTTATTTAAAAAAATATGAAATAGGGTTAATATCATCTTTTCACAAAATGTAATAATATTAAGATGATTTATTTTTATTTTATTTGTTACACAAATATCAAACAATTATAGCCAAAATAGATTTATCTTACTACTAAATTTATCAAATATTAAAAGAGATCAAATTTCATGAGATACAAACTTTTTTTTAAAGAAAAAACAATTTCATTTCAAAAGTTTTGATCCTTTAAACCCTTGATAGATCGAAGTCCTCTAAACCCTTGATAACTCAAAGCTTAAAATGATATAGATATATATATGTGTGTATCACCAATGTTCCATATTTTGAACAACACACTAATAAAATACTTTAACTTTATTTTTTATTTATTTTTTATTTTTTTATATATATTTGACAATAAGTTGTTTATATAAAGATATTATATATATATATATATATATATATATATATATATATATATATATATATATATATATATATATATATATATATATATAATTCATATTTTAAAAGCAAAATATAAGAAAAAAAGTTACCTTCTTTTTCTTTTTCTTATTTCAATTTAATATATTTTTCAAAGTGCATTGTAACATCATGTGAAAATTTCATATTTAGTAAAAGAATTACTTAAATGTATTAAATATTTATGGACAAAATAAAAAATTCAAAATTTCATATTATACTAAAATGTACTAAGTATTTATGGACAAATTATTATTATTTTTACTATGAATTACTTTATCTTTCTATGTAAAATTGGTGTAAAGTAATACTATCTATCATTGTAGATATTTAAATATTTTATTTATTGTTGAAATTGAATTAATTTATTATTATTATTATAGGACAACATCTCTTATACTTGGCTATAGAGCACTTCTTTAACACAAAAAATTGTATTGCTTCCTACTAGTTTATAAAGGTGTTTTTTTTCACTTTAATATTAAAATAAACTAAAAAATATTTACAACCATGATTTTTCTACCAAATCATATAGATAGGAACTATAAAATATTTTGAAGAAACTATAATTTCTTATTATTTAATGGTTAATAGAGCACATTTTATTGTTATTCATACATTTTTTTATATTAAATTTTGTATTTGCTTTGAATGGACACTCCACCCACTATCATAAACCATAAAAGGTAAACATGTGATATAAAAAGTTCCATAACAAGTTTATGGATGGTATGTTATGGATGTAGACATGTAATCAATATTTTTTGATGTTATATCACTTTATTATGACCTCAAGGCAAGTTTTGTTTTAGCTCGATTTTGTGTTCTTGGTCCTTCAAAGAGAGTTGGAATGAACATAGATGCATATATGGTATGTAAAAATCTACTTAATACAAATTTATGAGTATTCTCTCGAAAAATAACAATAAATTAAAGTATAGAATGAAAAAGAAAAATTAAGAGAAAAATAATGTTTTAATTAAATAAAGCACAAATTAAAGTATAATTGAGGGGAAAATGGATATCCACTAATTAATATGTTTGGGGGAGGGATTTGGGTTGGCGGGGGAGGGAGATTACATGGTAGAGAAGGGAAAATGAAATAGGTGTAATTTGAGAAAATGGAAAAAGTTCAAGAAGTAAATTTATTAGGAAAAATAAAATGAAAAACCAAAAGGGAGAGAGAAGGGGGGGTACGGATTGAGGGAGTTGGGTGAGGAAGTGAGTGAGAGAGAGAGAGACAAATAATAAATCAAGTGAGAAAATATCTAAATGAATATTATGAAGTTTTTATTAGAAATTATGAGAGAGAAGAAACACACAATATTCACACACACAATAATTGAATTTCTACATATTAAATCATAGGAATACATTACAATATTTATAGTGCTGCTGAGATCCAACTAATTCCACTCTTGGAGGGAGAAGTTGAGAGAATCTCTCAACATCCTCCAACACACCAAACCAATCCCTAATCTGTAGTATACATCATAAATGAGGCATTATCTCAAACACCCCCCCTTAATGCCTACATTACAGAAATTAAGAACACACTAATTTAATACAAACATTTGTCTGCCCTGGTCTTCATTAACATTTGTACCCACTCTGAGATCTCATATACAACGCTCTTTTCTCCACCATTTTCGAGCTACCATTCAACCCATTTAAAATACATTTGTTTCTGACCAGCAATGGTGAATTTGTAGGATCAAAGATTCTTGACACCCCCGAAGAAGAGTCTCGACACTGAACTATCCTATGGAAATATTTCCATCTGTGAAATAACCCCGAAGAATAAATTTCAACAGTCTATAGGAAAATTTTCTAGGTACAGAATATGATCAGCGATCAATCTTACAAAGTGACCTTTACACAAATGGATCTCACACTGTAACCTGTAGTTGATGCTCTTGAAGCCCGAAGCACAACAAGACCCATCGACGTATAACAAATTCACACAATCAAATTAGCCAATTGTTCTCTCGGCACCGAAGAACGTCGAGAACGACTAATTTAGATTATGCAAATCTATTCAATAATTGGGTTCTTCTTTAATAATTTTCAAACAAACAACTTAAAACAATATAAAAAATAAAAAATTTTACATAAAAATTCTGATGAATCCCATCTTGCACCACACAGCTACACGATCTCTGTCACGGTCTCAATTTTCTATAGCCTTTACCAACAACGCTCCAGGTTCGGTCTCATGCAGCACTAAATATTTTCAGTTCTTTTTTTTCATTGAATAAATTCTTTAATGGTTGTGCTGCCGTGTTTGGGAACGGATTTATTGCAACGGACATGACTTTGGAGAACACGGCGGGGCCGTAGTAAGGGCAGGTTGTCGCACTGCTGGTGGGGGCAGACCAGTCGGTCCTGTACCGGTGCAACATGAAAGTTACCAGGACACGTTATACGTCTCTTCTCTCTGACAATTCCACCATCAAGTCGACATCTATGACACCGTCGAATTCATTTTTGGCAATGCGACCATAGTAATCCAGAACAACAATATCTTCGTAAGAAGGCCCCTCGCTGGGCAGGCTAACACAATTACATCTCAAGGAAGAGTAGACCCCAACAAAAATACCGAAATCTCAATTCACAACTGTGTTGTAACTGCAACTTCCGATCTGCAATATTTCCGTGAATTCAAGAAATCCAGATGCGTGCATGATTTTTCTATTAATCTGACGACTCCCTTTTCCGAGATGAATGCAGCAGTTCAAAATTTAGAAGAACTATCTACAGAGAGAATGGTAGGAAGCACTATCTACAAATATCAAAATCGCCTGCGCAGGTTGTCTCCAGCTAATCACCGTCAGCGTCCTCTCCTTTTACGCAGGGTCTCCAAACCTACGTGCAAATCTGTAATCAACAGAGGCTCATTTACGCCTAGATGGAAATTTCCATGAACTGCAACGAACAGCCTTCCACCGATTTTCTTCTTTACACAGCAGACTGTTGAGGAATAAAAAGTCAATCCTCACAGAAACTTACACAATCTCTAACTAAAAAAAATCTTCTACATTCACACGAACTAGTCCTATGACTCTGACATTTTCCTGGGCACTCCCATGAGGGATTAAGCCCAGCTAGGCTCTGATACCATATTAGAAATTATGAAAGAGAATAAACGCACAATATTCACACACACAATAATTGAATTTCTATATATTAAATCACAGGAATACATTACAATATTTATAGTGTTGCTGAGATCCAACTAATTCCACTCTTGGAGGGAGAAGTTGAGAGAATCTCTCAACATCCTCCAACACACCAAACCAATCCCTAATCTGTAGTATGCATCATAAATGAGGCATTATCTCAAACAATTCTAGGCTATTGATCCAGATAATGAATGAAGGGTTTTGAAGATTGGCTTGGTCTATAGCCATCTTCACGAATAAAGTTTTGTGGATGAATTTTTATTTTAAGAGCTTCAAGAATGGTGAATGAGGAGTGATCAGGTGTTATGGCCAATATTTTTTAGTCTAGTAAAAGAAAATTAGATGTTACAATTTAGAAGAGTGTTCAAATATGGTATATTTTGAGGTGTGATTGTGTTCCTTGTTTACAATGCGCTCTTTGAGAGGGGTCTTGAGCTATGGATGGTTTTGAAATGTGATTTTGGTTTGTGTCTACAATGATTTCTCTGACAAAAGTGTTGAAAGAGAAACATATTTGGCTAATGATTTTTTCCACATTAGCAGGAAATCTGATAAACTCTTAATACCATTATAAGATTAGGCTTGCCTTTGGTAAAGTGGAATAATTTTTTAATGATTTTATGAGGTTGAATAGTTATGATAAAAAGTCAAAATATGAGATATTTCAAGTAGAAGACCTAAAATATTTAAGAAAAAAAAAAACTAGGGCTACAAATTATTTTGTTGAATAATAATGAATGCACATGACAAAAATATATACAAAAGTGGGATAGAGATATTGATAAGTAGTAAAAATTTGAAAATTTCTACTCATTTTTATTTTTTCCCCTTCAAGTGCATTTGGAGCCAAAAGGTCTTCGAAACGTTTCTTATAGATTTTGAACAATCTAGGCCACCAATTAAGATTGTGTGCATTTCATGTTATTCTTCACTCAATTGTCTTCATTTTTGTTTGATTAAATTTACTTTCTAAGTAAATTTAGGGTAAATTTTTTTAATTTTAAAGAGAATTATTTCCATATGTGGGCCTCATTTAATTGAGTTGCATATTTCCAACCCTATATGTAACTTGTTAGAAGGAATTCCACATATATACATGACTATATAGAGGAAGTTACACACATGTGCATGATCATAATGAAAAATGAAGAAATTAAACCTCAAAATTGATTTAATTTTAGGATCAATTATTTGGAGAGTGAATAAACGTAAATAAATGGGAAAATTGGTCCTAGAAGAACAAGAAGTGATGGATGCACTAAAAAAATTTCAATTTACTCAAGTTATTCCTCATTCCCAACTTGTGAAATTAAAGGTTCTTGTTGCGAACCTTCATTTATTATTGGAGTACAGACAAGGATTGATTTATGATAGATTGGATTCCCATACTGATATGAAATAGATCTGATCCAATACTGAAGTAGAACTGATTATTTGCCAACAGTGAATTGATTGTTAACATGATCACTTAGTGTGGAAGACTGAAGGAAAGAAAATGATTTTATGACTTAAACTAGAACTTAAGAAGCATAATTAAACATGAATATTTCAGTAAATAATAGATATAAGAGGCAAGCAACATTGATTACGGAGTTTGTCCCTACTGAACTACGTCTCTGGGGCTGTTTTCAAGATGGGCGTCCGTTTTATTAAGGATTGATCCTAGGAAGTATTTACACAGAAAAACACCAAATTGAAAGTGCTCGCATGCACCACTGGTCATTGTCAACGAAAATATCTCTCTCAAAACTTTTCGATGCCTATCTCCGTACCCAATTCCGCCTCCATACAACCAAGGAACACTGAAAACAAAATTGCCTCTCTCGCTCAAAATCTGAATACAAGTCTTCAAAATCACTCTCCTCTCTTCCATCATGTGAAAAAGTAGTTTTATAGGTGTAGGCCAGGTTCAGGACAAACCTCTTGGGCCAAAAATGGTAAATGGTTTAGTTTTGTAGGTCTCAGTATAATACAAGAGGGACACCTAGTGGTTAGGTGCATGTTGGTTGAACATTACAACTGTGCACTTAACAATTAAAACCCAAAATTGAAATTTGGTCTAAAAATAAACCCTTGATAGTTAGCTGATAGTGGAGCGCTGGATGGTTCGGCATGTGACCATGGGCAGTCTAACCATTAACTAACACCTCGATGGTTAAGTCTTGACAGCTTCGGCAACTGTGTGGTGACTCTGCATGTGACAGTTCCATACCAGGGACAACTGCATTTTGATTCAACATCCAAATTGTGCGTTCAACTGTTGTGGTCCATTCCAGACTGTTCACATGTACTATGCCTGACGGCTACTATTTCGTTTTGAATGTGTGTGTATTATATATTCTGTATTACATAGTTTTATTAAATAGCCCAAACTTAGATTATGTGTGCCATGTGGGTTTTAACTTAGGAATAGTTATAAAATGTCACCTTGCGCTAGGACTTAGGACTCAGGTTTTCCACCATTACATAATTTCTCCACCATATCATTTCATGTTACCACTTACACCTTAGCTTAGGATTGGGACCATGACACCACATAATGACATAACCATGAACCACACTTTTCCAACACATGACATTTACAAACACCATGACATTTCCACCATGAGGAAGTAAATTGCATCACAAAAATTGGAGATGAACTGGACCTCACTATCGATTTCTACTGATGTAATATTCTCCTAGATCAATCCTCTCCACTTGAAAGCTTTTGGACCAACAAAAGTTTGATTTAAGAAAATATCAGGTGAGGGTACAAATCCCTCACTTTTCTGATCTCCATCCACCTCGCCTTGCTCACATTCATGCCCTTGTGTCCCACTCTAAGATATTCAAAATATCCTCTCCTAGAAGTGAAAAATTTCCTATCCAAGATGGTATATTCCTGCAACTCATTCATATACTCAGGTGCTAAATACTCAAAGGTAGGAATCTGTGTATCTTCCTCTGGATCAATGATCATCAGAGGTTCATACAATTTCATATTTTCTACATTCACAACTGAATAAATATGAATGTAAGGCAGTAAATCTAAACAAAATGCATTATTTCCAATCTTTTGCACAATCTTGAAAGGACCATACGTGATGGGTTTCAGTTTTGTACCTTCACCTTTCAACCTGTCTTTACTGATATACAAACATACTTGATCACCGACATGAAAACGATAATCGACTCAATGCTTTTCATGGCGCATTTTGTACTTGGCCTGACTCTTCTCTAACTCATCCTACACTGCTTCATGTATCGGTTGTATCTGTTGAATGAACTCAACTGCTTTGTTTGAATCTTCGTGTCCGTCCACTTTATCTTCTTCACCGAACATGAAGTCCATCAGTGACTTTGGTAGATACCCAAAACATGTTTCAAATTACAATCGATTAGTGGAAGAATGTAAGGCTCGATTGTAAGCATGTTGCACATAAGGTAAAGATTCATCCCACAACTTAGGATGTTTTCTACAGTAACCTCAGAGAATATGTATCACTGTCCTGTTCACCACTTCTGTCTACTCATCGGTCTGTGAATGAAAAGTTTTGCTCTTCTTCAGCTTTGTGTCCATGAGACCCCTCAAAGTGGACCAAAAATCTCCTAGAAAGCAAGTGTCTCGATCAAAAAAAATGGAAGTAGGTAACCCAAAATGAACCCATACCTGTTGAAAGAAAATATGTGTAGTCCATTTAGAAGTCACTTGTTTTTTGCATGGAACAATAATTCATATCTTGGTGAAATGATCAAACACAATATACATGTAACCATGCCCTCTCCTAGACATAAGAAGTCCTCCAACAAAATCCATGGAAATGTTGTCCCATGGTCGGAAAGGAACTGGAAGTGGCATATACAAACCAATATTTCAATTTCTTGGCTTTCTTGTCGAACACATCACACATCCTTTAATGTACTTCCCAATAGTTTCATACATGCAAGGCCAATAAAAATACCTTTGAATTTGTGCCATAGTCTTGCTTATGCCAAAATGTCCTGAAAAGCAAGAAGAATGTGCTTCCTGAATAACATGTGCCATTTATGTCTGTGGTATGCACAACTTACCCAGATGATATAACAACCTATCATGAACATGAAAATTGAATTCTTCCACCTGAGTATCATGAGTTAGTGATTCATAAATATCTTTGAAATCAACATCATTACTACATTGTTCTAAATAACATTCAAGTTTTAAAGAACTATTTTGCAGCACTAATGAAGAATCCAAAGTTGTTCTAGACAACATATCAGCTACTTTGTTTGTTACACCTTTCTTGTACTTAATTACAAAGAGAAATTTCTGAAGAAATCCCATCCATATGTAATGGAGATATTGTTGCAACTTAGTATGAGTCTGAAGGTATTGAAGTAGATGATGATCTATCTAAATCACTGTTTCCTTATCCATTAAGTAGTGTTTCCATTTCTTTACATTTTCAACCACAACAAACAGTTCTTTATCATATGTTGGATAATTTATAACTGCCTTAAAATTTTTTTTTGAATGAAAACAAATCGGTCTCCCTTTTTTAAGTAAAACTAGACTAATTACATAACCACTAGCATATGTTTCAATTACGAATGATTTTTGAAGATCTCATCAAGATAAGATTGGTGTTGTGAAAATTTTCTACTTAAGTGAATCAAAAGATTTAAATTCGACATACATTCCCCGTGTACCATATTTCTTAGAAACCAAAACTATGGGGGAACCACATGGATATGAACTGGGTTGAATGAATCCTTTTTCAACCAACTCTTGGATTTGTTTCTTTATTTCTTTGTGCTATATAACTGACATGTGATACATTACGACATTAGGAAGAGGGGCAACAGACATCAATTGTATCTTGTGTTTTATTTCTCATTTAGGAGGCAAATGTTTTGGTTCTTTAGATAGACTTTGAAAAGAATCTACCACTTTAACCAAACTATATTTAAACTGAGATTCACAACCTGAGAAAGCATCATGTTGATCATTATGTTGTTATTTTACAACCATGAGTGCATATATCTTACTTGAACTTATTAGTATCTTCATCTGATTAGCAGTAACTAAATCCAAGTGTGTTTTGATTTTATGTGCCCTGACAATGTATTCAATCCCATCTTTCTTAAGGTGATATATATGCTCTTTCCTATGAAACACAACATCACGATCATAGAGATAAGGACTTTGTAGCACTATTCCACATATGTCTAATGGTATCACATATAAATCCTCTTCATCAAGGTAATTAGTTGTGATGTAAAATTTTAAAAGACACTATTTTGTGACATTAATCTGAGTCTTTTATTTTAGCCAACCTAATGGGTATGGTCTTGGATGATTCTATGTCTCCAAACCCAATTTCTTAACTAATTATTCAGATATTAAATTTTCCTATGATCCACTATCAAACAATGTATCTATTTTTGTGTGTTTAGAAGTTACCCTTATGTGAAATAATTTAACTCTTTTATCTTCATCTAGATGATTTATGTTTGAATAAGATGCAGAAGTACTAAAACTTGAACTAGCGTAAAAAAATTTACCTCTCGAAACCATTGCAGTTATTTTCCTTTCATCACCTAAATCAGAGCCTAAAGCTTGTTGTATTGTTGTATTAGCCTTCTTTTAACCTTTCTTCTTCCGAAACTTCTTTGGTCTGAGTTATGGGTGAAGTTTCCAAGATTTGGCTTAATCATGTCCAATCCTCTAGCAGTGAGTAAAAGTAGGTCTTTCACTCTCCTTCTGAGTTGTCGTTGTTTTCTTTCCCTTGGAACTTCTCTTCCTCTTGTAGTCTTTGGAATCCTTGATTTCCAACTGTTTGGATGATTTCTATGAAAACTTGAATGGTCTACCACCTGATTCAATATGTATGGCTTGCACACACACTTCATCAAATTCATCATGATTAAGCATCAATAATGTATGCTATAAATATGAATGTAAGCTTATAATGTACTTTAATAAAGTTTCACGTGTATCTAATGGAATACCAAACCCCAAAAATTTCTTCCAAAACTCTTGAGTAAACTCCTGAACATTTTTTCCTTTACCTTGCCTCAAAATTTTCCAATCAATAATAGCTTGTTGCATGTATCCCAAAGGAGAGAATTATTTCCAAGAGCTTTTAAAAACTTAGACCATGAAGAGATGACTTTACCTTTCTACTTTAAATATAGTTGAGTTTTACTTTCCCACCAGATTAAAGTTGTTCCCCTGATTCTAAGTGTAGCTAAATGAATTTTTTTTCTTTCATCAGAAATGTTCTAAATTATACAATACACTTCTAATTGCTTAATCCAGTTATCTAGTTCCTCGTGATTCATTTCGCCATCATAAATAGGTAGTTCAAATTTTACATCAAGTTTCAAAAGATATTTCTGAGGTTTCTTTTATGTTTTAGAATCTAAACTAGAAGAAGAAGATGATAATTATGATGAAGATGATGGAGTAGAAGGATTTTTATCATCCTTTCCTTTTCCTTTGTCCTTCTTTGATTCCTTTGAAGAAGAAGTTGAATCTATCGCCTTCTTATCTTCGTAGAGTTATCCCAACTACAATGCAAGTTTAAGAACATTTTCAGAATTTGTTCTTCACCTATGACCTTCACTTCAAGAGTTTCACCTACATCGGTTCCTCCCATTGTTGATTGATGAGAGAATTTTTTCTTTCCAACTTCTGAGTCTATCTCCTCAAGCGTTCCTTCTCCATGTTGTAACCTCGACCTCGTTAACATTCATTGGAAAAATTCCCACAACACAACTTGCTCTGATACCAAAATATATGATTTGAAATAGATCTGATGTAATACTGAAGTAGAACTGACGATTTTCCAACAGTGAATTAATTGTTAACGTGATCGACTAGTGTTGAAGACTCAAGGAAAAAAAATGATTTTATGACTTAAACCAAAAATTAAGAAGCATAATTAAACATGAATATTGAAGAAAATTATGGAGATAAGAGACCAAAAAAATTGATTACAAAGTTCGTACCTGTTGGACTATGTCTCCAAGTCCACTTTTAAGATAGGCATCTGTTTTATTAAGGATTAATTCGAGGAAGTATTTACACAGAAAAGCACCAAAATAAATGTGCTCAGAAGAACCTCTAGTCACTTTCAAAAAAATTCTCTCTCTCCTAGATTTCCAAGGCCTATCTCCATTCCCAATTCTGCCTCGGGACGACCAAGAAACACTGAAAATAAAACTGCCTCTCTTGCTCAGAATTTGAATACAAGTCTTCAAAATCACTCTCCTCTCTTCCATCATATGAAAAAGTGGTTTTATTGGTGCTATCCAGGTTCATGTTGAACCTCTTGGGCCAAAAATAGTAAGTGCTTTAGTGTTTTAGGTCTTTGTCTAATACAAGAGGGACACCTAATGGTTAGGTGCATGGTGGTTAAACATTACAACTTCACACTTAACAATTAAATCCCAAAATTGAACTTTGGTCTAAAAATAAACCCTTAACAGTTAGCTGATGGCGGAGCAGTGGACAGTTTGGCATGGGACCGTGGGAGGTATAACCATTAGCTGCCACCTCGATGGTTAAGTACTGACATATTCATAAGCTATGCGGTGACTCCACATATGACAACTCAATACCTACAGTGGTTATGGTCTGATTCAACATCCAAATTGCACATTCAACTATTGCGTTCCATTCCCGACTGTTCACATGTAATCTGTCTGACAGTTACTACTACGGTTTGAATTTGTGTATATTATATAGTTCCTATTACATATTTTTATCACATAGCCCAAACTTAGATTATGTGCGCCATATGGGTTTTAACTTAGGCATAGTTTTAAAACGTCACCTTGTTCTAGGACTTAGGACTTAGGTTTTCCACCATAGGTAGGTCTTAGTACCATTCCATAATTTCTCCACCATATCATTACATGTTACCACTTACACCTTAGCTTAGTATTGGGACCACTACATTACACAATGACGTAACCATGAACCAGACTTTGCCACCACATGACATTTCCACTATGAGGAAGTAACTTGCATCAGAAAAACTGGAGATGAACTAGACCTCACTGTCGATCTATACTGATGTAATATCCTCGTCGATCACATAAACATTAAGTTATAGGAAATATATATCATTAATGGTCTCTCATGGAAAGTAGATTTTATCAACCTAAAAATTAAGAGTAGTGGATGCTTTACTTTTGAGGTATACATTGATATCTACTATGCAGTAGGTACCCAAAAGGCGAGCACCTAGATATCTATCAGGAGCATCAAGATATTAATTCTCATACTCATTATATTTACTATTGCTTCAATTTCTAGCTTCGCTTCACATCGCCAAGCGTCTAAAGCATAAATGGTTTTGGTAAGGGAGTGCACCTAGCCAATATTTTATGAGAAGAGTAATACCCTACTGAAAACAAGAATATTTAGCTGATTGCATGAAAATAGGGTAGGATGAAGAACTTTGGATACATGAGCATGTTATTGGAAATATATTCACTACTGAGGGGGGTTGGGGTGAATGAGTAGTGGTTTCCTTTGTATTATTTTTCACCAATTTCAAACTCTTTCCTAAAGGTCTATTATCCATGCTCATTCAAAATATTAGCATATAAAAAATTATTAGAAACAATAAAGTAAAATCATAACAACGTGAGAAATCACCATGATAAACACAAATATTTGTGGTGGAAACCCTTTAGGGAGAAAACCACCCTACTATTGTTGTGCTGCTCAATTATTTTTATTATCTGTTGAAAAAATTGTACATGTATTAGCTACACCCATAGCCGAAACACTTCGATTTCTCTACAGTATGATGGAACTATCATGTTTGGAAATTTGTTTCTCTCAAGGATCTACGGACTACCATCCACAAGAAGCTCCCACGACCAACGATCCTTGCCCAACCACCATTGGACTATCCAAATCCTATTGGATGGAGAAAACTCTTCCTACTATTTAATTCACCAAATCTATGTCTCTATAGAAGCCTCCACACCTTCATTTCCTCGATGCGAACCATTTTTCATAAATGTTTCAGATTGGGCTCTTAATTTGCTGAACATGAGCAACCAAACAACACCATTGTTCTACACACAAAAAAGGAATCCAAATATAACCCGAAGGGGGGAATTTATTCAGTCAAACTCACACCAAATCACTTCTCACAAGCACATCCCAAAGCTACCAAAATTCTGCCACAACTGCCACAAAAATTCTAAATCTTCTTCACAACTCTATCTCTAATTTATGCTCACAAAACTATGATCTATCTCTGCACAAAATATGTGATAATTTATTGCATACTCTAAATACTTAGAATTCTCTCACAATACCATCCTCGCTCATTGTCCAATAAACAAACCAAATGAACTCAAAACCTTCTTATATTTATCATTCTTCTATGTTTAGTCACTTAGTTAATGCTACAGGTTATGCATCACTCAACAATCCTTTCTAAAAACTTTAGATTTGATTGAGGAAGGCTTCTTGACCAAATCAATCACTAACTCCACTATCCCTTTGATATCTGAAGCCTTGATAAACTTCTAGAGGGCTGAAAAACGTTTTCCATCCATATGTCGAAAAATCCTAATCAATAACATCACCACAACACCAAAATAGGCTAAGTAGCACGAATAATGCGAAGAAAAACTCAACAAAATTTCTTAGTCGCTCCCAGAACACGTATTCCATGATACTTTATCATATGGGGCTATATTTTCTCCCATATGCTTCTCTCCATGCGACTATGGACCTAAAAATGTTCCCAATGATATAGCAAGCGTGCGACTAGGGTGGAGGTTAGTCAAAATTTAGTCAACTCAAACTCATAAACTACTGAAACTTATTCCAAAGCTTAAAAAGCCTTTTTAGGTCCTCTGGATGTCTTTAACACCTCTACAAAACTTCACTAAGTCTCTACAACATCACCAACATCATCCCAAGTCAAACTAGGCTGACTAGGATGCCAATTGAGTCATCAAACTACTCCTCAACATATTTTCCATCTCTATGCAACTCTAGAACCTGTCAGACATCGTCCAAGACCCGAAAAACCATCTGAAGCATCCACTAACACATGTATATACTCTCCAAGCCTAAGGTATACCATCATCATCATAGGATACCTAATCTTAGACATGGAGACCATGGAGACCTAATCAAGAAAGCTCATCAACCCTAACTCCTAAAGTAGAAACTGACATGATCCGGGTTTATGCAGGAATGCAAAATAATACACATCTAACCATATATACAAAAATTAAGTGGAAATAACACTTCATTTCATTAATATCAAAGAACTGAAATTTGTTTATAGAAAAAATGGAAATAAACTAGCTAGGGCACAGGTAGCTTATCTCTGAGAAGAGATTTGGTGGCTAGAGGCTCATGAATTGTGTTAAAATGTGGCTCAAGGGCCTATTTATTATTGAGAAACAATGGAAAACCTCAACATCCAAAAACCTAACCCTAGGAGATGAAGTGCCAAAACTATGGGCTTCGTTTGGGTAAATTGGTACATCAACTTCTTTAAGACATAACTTTGGCATACGATCTTCGTTTGACATGCACCATACCTTGTTAGAAATATCTATTCGAGGAATACAACTTTTGAGTGAGAAAAATGGTTCTATAACCCAAGTTCCTCCTGATTTTCCCAAAAAAATGTCGTTTAGGGCCTCAAAACAGCTCCAGAAGTTCAAGACCCGAAAAACTGCTAAAACATTAGGGGAATTTTGAGGTCTAAAATGTGCTTCCTAAGAAAAATGTACAACCAAAATAAAATTTATAAGAACCAATAATATTCAAAATGATGATGTCAACCATGGGGGATAATCCACCATTTTTTAATTAAAAGGATAAAAAGCTTAAAAAATAATAAAATAATAAAACTTATTTTTCAACTCTTATTTTCAACTTATCTCCCAATGTTTTTATTTAAATTTCAAGAGGGGGTAATTATTGGATGAAAAAATTAATTTTTCATCTAATTAGTACCCATGTTACATACTTTCGATAGACCCTGCTATGTGAAAAATAATAAATACATGAAAAAACATGATTACAATCACGTTTTTATGTATTTCTCATTTTTCGTGTAGAAGGGTCCATCAAAAGTATGCAACGTGGGTACTCCTTGGATGAGGAAATAAATTTTTCATCCAACGAGTACTCCCGCTCGAAGTTTCTGTGAAAACTTTGGGAGATAAGTTGAAAATACGAGTTGAAAAAGTAGTTTTTTCTTCTTTTCCTCTAAAATTTGATCATTTAATCAAATCTTATTTTATTATTTCCACTGTTATTTTATAATTTCCTTAGGAGGCCCATTTTAGACCTCAAAAATCCCCTAATGATAGTAAATTGTGCTATAGTTAAGGAAATTGAAAAACTAAAAGAAAAAATGGTCGAGACCCAAGTGGAATAGGCGGGTGGCTACCAATATCCATCTGGATCATTCCTCCCCCCTTAAGAAGAAATGGTCCCCATTACGTTGAGTTCCTCCATGAGATGAGGAAACTTATGTTGAAATTTGTCCTTGGTGAACCACTTTCCTTGGTGCAAGAGTTAATCGTATTTGACAACCCGATATAGTTGGATCTTCGTCTAGCAAGTGTTCTTGATTTGCATGTCCATGATACAATATGTGGTGGCATGTTCCATACAGTCTGGGTTTGACTATGTTGGTATGAGTTGTTATGCAATGTCAGAGGTGTCTAGTAGAGGTAGGACGTAGGGCTGAAGGTCATCGACATTTAATACTGGGTCTAGAACAAGGAATGGTGGAATACTAAGATAGAAGGCATTGCTCCCTACAACCTTGGTTATTGTGTATGACCCATATTGGAGTGGTCGAAGGTTGCGATGGGATATAGTGTGGAGCTCCTTCTGCAAATGTAGCCACAATTTTTTGCCCACCTGGAAGTTGTGTGGCACCTGATGTTAATCATGTTGTTGCTTGTATTTAGCATTGGTTCTATCCAATATGTCATGAAACTGTTGGAAAATGCGCTGAATGTGCTTAATGAAGTTGTTCGATCTGTGAGCTTCAGACTGGACATGAGCCAAATTAGCCTAAGTGGCGACAAATGGCATGGCTACGTCAATGGGACATAGTGGATGGAACCCCAGGCTCACCCGAAAGGGGTTGTGGCTGGTTGAGCTGTGGAGAGCCTGGTTATAACTTTGTTGTACATAGGGGAGACTCTCATCCCATGTGTGTGGATGCTTTGAAATTTAAATGCGTAAAATGTGTACAATCTTCTTGTTGATGACCTCTGTCTGGCCATTAGTTTTTGGATGGACAACTATGGACTTGGTGAGCTTCATGTCCAACATTGACGAGAGGTTAGACCAAAAAGTGTTGAGGAATCTGCTATCCTGATCTAAGATGATAGACTGTGGTATCCCAAAGTGCACCCACACTCGTTCAAAGAATATTTTAGCAGTGGCTTCTACTGTGATATTCTTCTTACAGGCTAACTTCGAGAATATTTCGACCACCACAAAAACACAGTCATTTCCATGCTTAGTAGAAGGAAGACCCGACATGTAATCCATGGAGACGGATTCCCAAGGTCGACTAGGGGTAGGTAGCGGAGTATAGAGCCCTTGCTTCTTGATGGTTGGTTTGGAAATGACGCAAGCAGGGCAGGATCTGATGTGCTTCCAAACATCTTGTCGAAGGTTCGACCAATAGAAATACTTTTGCAGTACTGCCACTATTTTCTTGACCCTAAAATTCCCACCGACTCGACTATAGTGTGGTTCCCAAATCATCTTGGAAATATCGCTTGAAGGAACACAAAGGTGTCCCAAATGACATGGAAGTGTATCCTGGAGATGAAAATTTGGAACTTGCGTACCCTCCAAGAGTGTCTTGTATGTGTGGCCGAATTTCGAATTGCTCTTGTAGAGAAGAAGCCAATCATAAGTCTCATACCCACACGAGTTGAGAACAGTGGTTAGCACCACGATCGGTGGTCGGCTGAGGAATTTTGCAACAATATTGGTAATTCCCTTCTTGTGCTTGATGTTCAAATGGAATTGTTGCAGATATGTGGACCACTTTTGATGGCAATCATTTTGCAACTTCCCTTCTGTCTGTATAAATTACAAGGGTCGGTGGTCTGTGTGGATGACCATTTCTTTCCCCAAAATGTAATGCTTCCATTGTCAGAAATCCTGCACAATGGAATAAATTTCTGTTTCATAAGTGGGATACTTGTGAACTGTGTCAGAGAGTGTCTCACTCTGATATGCCACTGGATGCCCCTCTTGAGTAACAACTGCCCCAATAGCGTAGTGAAAGGCATCTGCCTTGTCTCAAATGGTTTTTCCAAGTCTGGTAATGTGAGCACTGGGGCAGAGAAGAGAGCCAAGTGATATGAGAGAATCCCAACACAAACCTACGATATAAATTAGCAGGACCTAGAAAGCTACGAAGCTCTGTCAGAGTGGTTGGGGCCGACCAATACTGAATTACTTGAATCTTGGTTGGATCCACATGCTCCCCCCATTCATCAATAATGTATCCCTGATACTAAACCTGGTTCATGCCAAAAGCACACTTCTCCAAATTGGCACACAACTTGTGTTACCGTAGTGTTTGGAGAACTTGCTGAATGTGGTGGAGGTGCTCTTCCTAAGTCTTGTTGAAGATTAGGATGTCATCCAAGTACACTACTAAAAAAGAGTTGGTGAATGGCCACAAGATGTTGTCCATTAGCCTCATGAAGGTTGCGATAGGATTCATCAACTCGAGAGACATGACCAGCCATTTAAAAAGGCCCTCCTTAGCTTTGAAGGTAGTCTACCACACGTCAAAGGGTTCGATTGGTACCTAGTGATACTCAGACTTCAAGTTGATCTTGCTAAAATACTTTTCCCCATTGAGTTGATATAGAAGGTCATAAATCCATGGGATCAGGTACCTATTCCAAGCAGTGATCTTGTTCTGCCCTCGATATTCAATACAGAGTCTCCAAGTCCCATCCTTTTTCTACACCAAAACGATCGGGCTCCTATAGGGCGATGAACTCAGCCAGATGTGAAATTTTTGAAAGAGCTCCTGATTCTACCTCTTGATTTCATTGTTCTTTAGAAAATAGCACTGATAGATTAGTCCATTGGGAGGCAATGCACCTGGGGTCAGATCGATGGGGTGCTTGACCTGACAGTGTAGAGACACCCTTGTGGGTGAGGTGAAGATGTCCCTGTACTCCTCCATGACCTTGTCCATTTGTTGTTGTCGTGTGGAGGAGCCCTGTATGGAGGTCATGGAAAAAATATTCTTCTTTCCTTGGGGGTGGATCATCAGGAAAACAAATTTCCCGATTTTGGAAGTGAGCTTACTACATTGTTTTGCAATAACCAAAGAGATAGCGACAGGAAGTGGTACCTTTGGTATCCTGTACAACTTATTGGCCAAAGTAAAAATAAAAGCACAAGGTCAAGAATCATACACAACATTTCACTTCCACAAGTATGGTTGGCCTAATAATACATCACAAACATCAAGAGGATAAATGCCACATAATACCTCATCTGTGAAGGGCTTGATGCTGTAGGGAAGGAAACACTATTGGCTGACGCAGAGATCCCATCCTTGGTGAAGCCTCCCGATGGTGTATGGTTGTGGGTGTGTTGTGGTTGGCAAGCCCAACTGCTTCATGACCTCCCCTCAAATGAGGTTCATCTGGCTCCCACTGTCGAAAATAATTGTAGCGGGGAACCCTTTACCCACATTTGGGAGTGGAAGAGATGCTCCTCCTCCTCTGGATCTTCTGGTTCCTCCTTCTGGATCTTTGCAGTGTCAATGGTGGTGTTGGGATCCACATCAATAATGTCCCTTTATCACTCCCATTTTCAATTTCTCATTTAGAGTCAAAGCATGCATCTGATTCAAAAGCCCTCATCTTAGCCACCACTGACTGCTTGGCCCGACACTCACTTGTGTTGTGAGTGGAGCTCTTATGGAACTCACACCACTTTCCCGTGTCCTTCTTCGGCTTCACGGTGCTATTCTTTGCTTTTGGATTCGGTAGGTTGTCTTGGGCCCCCATGCCTTGGATTTCTCCTTTTTTCTATGATTTGGGGGCACATTTCCCTTGCTTTTGATTCATAGATCCCAAGTCTCGCTTCTTCTTTTTGAATTTGTGCTCAATCTTGGTAGCATACCAGTATGCCATACCAAGTAGGGAGAGGTTGAGGAACTCTATTTATTCCTGAATATATCTTTGAAGAAAATTGCGGTACTTCCACACCAAATGTTTCTTCGAATATTTGATACCCAAATTTGCGCGTAGTGTATGGAAAACATTCATCAGCTCATGCACATATTGATCCCTTTGTTTTGGTAGCCTAGTCCATTATATGTACTTGTCCTCATAGCTCTCCATGGGATAATATTGTTCCTTGATGGCGTCTCGGAAATAATTCCAAGTGGGTACGACCAAGAACAAAGAGGGCTCTCCCTCGTCCTTTTTCTCATAGTAGCTTTCCCACCAGTCCTTGACATGGGGGGTAGCTTTGAGGAGTGAAAAAATAATGTTCTCCCAGTCGGAAAAGTCATGAACCGACAAATATCCTTCTAATAGATTCAGCCATATATCTACAATGTTTGCATCTATTTTTCCCTCAAATATGGGAATGTCAAATTTTACTTGTACCTTAAAAGGCATTGTGCCTCCAAAGTTGCTGATGGATGTAGATGCCTCGAGAGTGGCTGCTGGATGTATATGCGCCACTGTTGGGCGGTCATTGATAGATCTTGGAAAAGTTATCCATCATCATGTTCATTTGGTTTTAGAGGGACTCCTTAAGAAATATTTTGATAAGATATCCTACTCCCTCATATTTATTTTCTTCCCCCATTAGTAGTTGTAAGGGTTTGCGAGTATGATCTTGAAAAGTTTCAACTAGACCGAGCCCTAACTCTTTATACCCCGACCTCGTTAGGGACATGCAAATAAGGATTGAGAAAGAGCATATCACTCTGATACAACTGATCCGGATTTATGTTGGAATGCAACATAATACAAATATAACCATAAATACAAAAATGCAATGGAAATAACACTTAATTTCATTAATATCAAAGAACTAAATTTTTTTTATAGACAGAATGGAAATAAACTAGCTAGGATGCAGGTAGCTTATATCTGAGAAGAGATGTGGTGGCTACAAGCCTCCGAAATGTGTCACAATGAGGCTCGAGGGCATATTTATTATTGAGAAATAATGGAAAACCCTAAACATCCAAAAACCTAACCCTAGGAGATGGAGCGAAAAAATTGCAAGCTGCATTTGGGTAAATTAGTACATCAACTTCCCGAGGGCATAAATTTGGCATACGATCTTCGTTTCACACACACCATACCTCGATAGAAATATCTATCCAAGGAATACAAATTTTTTGTGAGAAATAATGGACTATGACACATGTTTCTCTTGGTTTTCCCATAAAACGTCATTTAGGGCCTCAAAACGGCTCCAGAAGTTCAGGACCAAAAAACTACTAAAAATAGTAAATTGTGCTATAATTAAGAAAACTGATAAATGGAAAGAAAAAATGGTGGGGCGCCAAGTGGAATAAGCGGGTGGCCACCAATATCCACCTGGATCATAACATTTGTATGCAACAATATGATCATGAATACCATTATCATAGGAAGGCCTCCAAGCTAGTTCAACACACGATCATGAATACCATCATCATAGGAAAGCCTCCAAGCTAGTGGAACACATCATCATCCAATCTCTAAGCTAGTGCAACATACCATCATCCAACAAAGGACCATCTACACCTCAACCATCATCTCCAATCTAGTCCAAGCTAGTAGATAATCTAAGGACCATTTACAAGCTAGTCCTAGAAAGTAGACATGCTAAGGACCATCTACAAACTATCCATACAAAAACCACCTACAACCACCTATACTCATGCATACCCAACACACTTTCAGCCCAAGAAAATATGTTGACATCAATGACAATAAATCGCACATATATAAAATTGAAACACACATCAATGCCAACAATCTCCCACTTTGGCATTTATTTCAACCCCCTAACTAAAACAATCATCTGATAAAAACATCCTTACACTCTCCCCCTTTGAAAATAATGGAAAATGGAAAAAAATATTAAGGAAAAATGCTATATATGCCACTACATGCAAAGGAAACCCATCAATAAAAACATAAACTCCACTCAAAATCATATGCAATTAATGAACAATGGAGGGCAAGACTAAAATACAAAAACACTCCCCCTGGAAGATATGGGCACTAAAATCCCCTTGGGAATAAGCTATGCCCAATCAACAACACATAAGAGAAACAATAAACTCTCCCCGTTAGTAGAAAAAAACACTGAAATGCATACTCTCTCCCCCAAAGTAACAACAACATAATTAGTGTCATAATAATAGTAGCATATCAAATCACCAATACATAGCAGCAACAATATAATGTAATATACTATCAATAACAACACTCATAAACTCCATAGCAGCAACAAAAAACATCTATCCAACTCTAAAACAACTCCATACATCCTCTGCATGATGTACTCTCCAATAGCAAAAAAACTATATACCAAGGGCAACAATAATTGTCTGGATTCAACATCTCTCTAATGTAGATATGGTAGCAACAAATCATGATGATATGTCACAACAGTATGACCAACCATACTTTACTCAAGAATCTCCATGGTTGAATGTAAACTGAAGTACATGGTTGTCAATTCCTCCTTGCCATATGCAAGAAGCTACTCCACATGGACCAAATACTGTGATCAAAAGATATCCAACGAAGTACATGAACTCATAGGCTTATTACATGACTACAAGATTGATAACATATGACTGTACAATTACATAAATAAGCATGTATATGGTTGAACCATGACTCACATGACTCTCTCTCAATGCATACATGACTTTGGATTGTCTCTCCACCATAAGTATGAGAGTGTACAAAAATAGGAGATGAAATAGATGTTTGTAACAATGCTACTAAAAACCATACAAAACTTGACTAACCTTCATGACTCATTATGCAACATGTGCCAAACACATCTCTCATAAAAACTCTCTCATCAATGCATGTCTCATACAATGTCATAATGTAAGTACATAGAGCATATAATCATCCACATATCCTCTTTATGAAAACAATATAATGCAATATACATCCCATAAGGGACATGTATTAGCCTCTTCAAAATATCAACCATAGATCAAGATCTGAGAAGTAGTAACAAACAATACATGATAATACAAAATGGCCCAACAATAACATATATCAACCTCATCATGAAGCAACAACTTAGCACATAAATCATCCCAACATATCAACTTACACAAATGTACATAGAAACAATAATAATTAACATATGGAGCATGAATCTCTACTCTCAAGAAAAACTGATGGCAATAATAAGCATATAATGATGTAATGACAACAACAACATCACATCATCAATCCATGCAACAAAAAAAAAAAACATCATCCACCATCATGGAAATCATCAACATCACCATATGTAGTAGAAATAATATGAAACATCCATCATAAGTATAAGAATTATGCACCAACAACATACTAATCATCAACCAAAAATTTCTAAAACAAGCCAACTGCATATGTAGTATTCTATCCATGCATAACTAAAATGCAATATTCTACGATAATGATATATCAAATAAACATATAACAATGAGAATATAGCCAAATCCTCCAGGAATCAAGGAGCCATCGAAATATGGCAAGCATATAAGTGCTCCCCTTGAACTTGTGCCATCTCTTCTCCTCATCACACGTTATCAAGGACAATATTAGTAGAAAAATTTCATCATCAAGAAAAAAATAATCAAAGAGATAATCACCAATACCATCAAAAATAACTTCATGCAAAAAAAACAATATTTCCACGTACTCCCCCTGATCCTATGAATGCTTCACATCTATTTTGTAGTCTAAAATATCTATCATGCAAAAGCGGACTGCAATATGTGTTGATATCTTCTATTTTGAATATTATGAAGAGTAATACTCCCTTGGTATCTTCTTACTTTTCACTCTTCCTTTCAACACATATACATTATCTAGGGTCTAGACTCCTTTAGCTATTATCATCTTTGATACCTCTTTCCTTATGAAGCAACCTTTGGAGTTGAAGGCCACTTCCTTACCTCTATCAACCATTTGGATCGCACTTAGAATGTTTCCCTTTAGGCCCTTAATGAGCCATATATCTTCAAAATTGGTCCTCTTTTCACCAAGGTTAGCCTTGCCACTACCCAATACTCTCGCTGGTCCACTTCCTTGAAAAATAGCATGTCCACTTTTAGTTTTCTTCAAGAAGTAAAATTTTCTCCTATCTCCTGACATATGATGAGAGCATATTCTCTCAAGATACTAGTTTTACTCCTCATCATGTGATTAAATATAAATACCACATCTTCCTAATTGATTCTCCTTTTTCTTCAACATTTCTCCTGATGGGTTCTTTTGTTGTGCGTGTTTCTTTGGCTGCTACTTTTGTACCAATGTTCTCATGGATCTAGGCATTATGAAATCCTTGGCAACATGTCCAAAATTGTGACACATAAAACATTCTACATGACCGAGATAAGAAGCCAAAGTATTTGATATTTAGTTCCTCATGCTAAATTTACTAGACCCGCGGTCAACGGAATTATGCCCAAAAAGTTTATAAGAATAACATAAACCATTAAAAGATCTTGTATACCTAAAAGAAGACCTCATTATTGGCTATCCAAATTGTTGCTTGCATGTGTCCAATTTTCTCCTACAAAAATTTGATTTATGTATGTTGTGGCTCATTTGCAATATCCTTTATTTTAATTTTTCGAAAAAAAAAAAAGATGGAAAAATATATAAAATATGTGTTAAAGTATAGCTTTCTCATACTTTGACTAAAATTGTAATTTTTTTGTAAATTTAAAGTTCAATACTTTGAAGAATATGTGAAAGTGGGTCCCAATGCTTTGGTTAAGGTTTGAGCAAGTAAGCGAGCGGGATTTGAGGATTTTCTTGTCAGAAGATAAAGGCGACAACCCGCGAGCACATTCAACACATGGGTTAATAGGGAGCGTGCCTCCGTAGTTGACCTTGTTGACTGATAGGCCGATCTTGATTGATGGTCTAGATTCACTGTGGGGGAAAGGCCCCGATGAGAGCTCCATACTCCAGAGGCCTCCTACAGTGACGTAAGTTGCTGGTTGGTGACATATTTCAGCGACGTCATAGTACCATTTAATGGTCTTTTGTGTGTCAAATCAACATTTAATTTCTAGACCCCGCCCCATCTATTTAAACTTGTTTTTCTTTTCACACATTAAATGTTATTCCTCTCAATTTGTCAACCCTGATTTCACCAATGTTTTCCATTGTTGTCTGTCACCCCGTCATTTTTCACCACCCTGAGCAACATCATGGCTAAACATTCATCCCTTTTCAGCTCATCCAACCATATTCCTCATATGGACACTAAGAGGGATATTTGTGATACTGTTTTCTCTCTAAAAAACCTTCCTTTTTACCAACAGGTCTTTCTAAATGAAAAACCATATCCTATTTTCTCTTCCATGTTCAAGTCAGATGTACTGTCTGCATGTATCCCTAGGACTCATCTTTTTCCTGAGTTTGTGCACTGGCTAGTATCTGTTATGTATCCTGGTAAATTTTTTGTAATGAATTATCTAGGAGAGAATTTTTTACAAGTCTTGGCCCAGTTAATTTGTCAAGCCTTATGTTACTCAGAGTCTAAGTCTTATGTTAAATTCACTGTCGAGTCATTGGTAGCGCAATATGATAGTCTTTCATGACAATAATTCACCCAGTTCGCCTTCTTCCTAAGGCTAGACATGAAGTGGTTTGCACTAGATAGTAAAGAGTTTTCCATAGAAGTCTTTGATGCAAAAGTTAGGCTAGTGCTGAGGTGTATATTAAAGATACTAGGAAAGGAAGACGATTTCATAATTGACAAATCAGTTCTGGGACTATTTTCATTGATGATGAAGCCGGGAGTATTGCTAGATATTCCTTCTTATTGGCAGGAGGTCATAAATACTCAACTCATGAGTTTATCACTCACTAGGTCATTCAAGTTCCCTTCTCTGATCATTTATCTCTTTTTATATCAAAATGTGGAAGAATTCTTGCATTTGGGGTTAAACATCATGGATATAAATAAAAAGAGGCAGTCAGTAGTGTTTTGAACTAATGTAGTAAGAGAGGAACAAAATGAGGAGGGGTTTTTTGATTTTTCAAATCATTTCATGTCTACTGCCTACAAAATTTTGAATGGGGTTTCTCCCCCATGTTTCTTGTCAAAGGCTCAAGAATTTCTGCAGTTGGGTACAAATTGTAAATTTGGAGATTGGCATGTTTATGAAGATTACTCAGAGATCAGACTTTATGGGGCTAGGATAGAACCATATAGACGTCCCACAATTTTTCCTATGAGATTATTTGCCTTAGAATTCATTAGGCAGATTTTGAATGTTGACCAAATACATTTTATACCTATGAAAAAGGGTCATATGTTTAAATTACCTATGTCTGTGGGTCCATTTATAGTCAACATGAAACAGGAAGCTAACGAGGTTAATAAGATGTTAGATGGTATGCACTTGTTGTTAAGAGATAAATGGGCTTATGACTCTCCTAAATTAATTTCAAACAGGAGAGTTGAAAATGGTTACTCAACATTTGTTCATGAAATTAGAACTAACATAGAGAAGCTAACCAATAAGGGTTTTTTAGGTACTGTTGGTTCTAATATACATACTCCTATCATATCTGATAAATAAAGCAAGAGGAGTAAAGAGGCAGTTATAGATTCTGAATATGAGGAGCAAAGAGCTGAAAAGAGAACAAAATTCAATGAAGACATAGCATGCGCTCAACTTAGTTTTCTACTTCAACTGGGAGATGAAAAGAATGTTCCAGCCTCACTACGAAGACATGGAGATGCTCAGGAACAAATAACTTTGATTAAACAAGTATTTTCTCAAATTGCTGAAAAGAAATCAAAAGATGAAGGCTAGCATGGAGGCACAAGCTGAATATCAAGTAACTCTAGACCAGACAAGATTGTTGACTATTATGGATCTAGAAAAGATCAGTTTAAGATTTCTCTATCTCACCCTTCTCATATGACTATAGGGCCATCAAGTAATTTCAATGCTGCAAATTTAACTATTGATGTGAGAAAGATTCCATTGCTTGATAAAGTCAATTTACACATGCAAACAGATCAATTAATAGTGAATGATTTGACCAAAACTAATGTAATGGATATTGAGGTAGAGAATATGCTAGGAAAGGTGATTAAGCAATTGAAATCAGAGAAAGCGAATTCCAGGGCTTTGAAAACCCAAAATGAAGAACTCAAGAAGATAATTGTGAAGATTGGAGTAGATCCAAATGATAGGTCTATTGTGTAGAAATTACTACAAAGTGTGGAATCAGAGATTTCTTTATTGAAGAAAAAGTTGAAGTTACCTACAAGGGATAATTCGATGGTAGCAAAGGTGGCAGAAGTGGAAAGTGAAAAATAAATCCTTCTTCAAAAATTCTTATAGAAAGAAGAAGAAATTTCTAAGTTGAAGGAAATTGTATTGAAACTGCAAAACCAGAATGATTCCCATTCTTGTACCATCATTTTTCCATCTGGAAATGAAGATCCAACAAAAAAACTATCTCAATTAAACACTGAAATGAAAATGGCAGATAAAGATCTCAAAAAGGCACAAAATGATCTGGAGACAGTAACAAAAAAAATGTAGGCCAAGGATGGAGAAATGGATAAATACATGACAGATTGTCAAATAGCTAATGCTGAAATCAAGAGCCTGAAGGAGAAATTGAAGGGAAATATAACTTTGATACAGCCTAAAGATATCATATGGAATGAAATCATTGGAGAGATGAAAGAAACCTGGGGATCCTTGACTATTGTATCAGAAGAGAAAAGCATTGTCAGATATTTTGAGGATAAAATTATGGCAGATAAGCAGAAGACTATTAACAGAGCCATATGGGCAAATAAGTTTATTGATTTCATTGATTCAAAGACTTATCAGGAGTTAGAATAAAATGATATTAAATATAGGATCTTGTATGTTGTAGATATTAATAAGTTGATTGTTAAAAATACTCGAAGGAAGACGACTGAGAAGAAGTTGACAGAGATTAAGGAAGCAGTGGACAAATTTGACAATCTGTATGATAAAAGAGTCAAGATAGGATTTCCATCATGTTGGGACCTTAAAGGCAGTATTTATCATGGGATTACTATGAACCATTATTGGTATTGGAAAAAATTAAGGTGGATACTACTAATGAGAAGACTTAGATATTGAAAGGAACAATAGTTATTAATTTTCTTCAGAGGCATTTTCAACTATTATGGATGGTAAAGACTTTATTTACAGAATGACCAACATTCAATAGGATCACTACCTTTAGGCTGGAGTACCAGAAGATGATCAAATCACCTAAGACAAACATTGAAGTGTGGAAGAAATGCAGATCTTGGATGGATGTTCTACCTAATGATCCCTCATATTCTAAAAAGGACAAGACAGATAATCAGGGAAATGTAGCAACAGTGGAGCAGATTCATATTCAGCAGATAGATTAGAATTTTAGTTTTATTTTATCTTTATTAAGAGATTTCAATTGTAATGAGACATTTTGATAATATGTAATAGGTAATTTAAGAAATTTCAAGTAGTTTGAGCAGTTAAGAGTAGTTTAAATAGTTACAAAATGCATTACATTGTATTTAAAGAGAAAGAGAAGAAAGGAAAAGGTTTCGAGTTTTGGACCTTTGGACTACTGCAAATGTTTTACTCAATTTTCTTATGGTTAATGAATGAAGATCAATATTCTTGCATCTATTTTTGTTGAGATGTTTTCCAATTTCCATTCTATCTTTTTCCTTCTATGAATAAAATGAAGTAATGTAGCTACAAGTCTCTTTTTACATATGTGAATAAGAGTTAAATATCCTTAACGGGAGCTCTTTCATTTTAACTATTCCACTTACATAAAATTCTGCTGAAGTTTAAAGTGATAGATTGTGTTTATCAACATATCAGTTTGAGCTTCCTTCATGTTCTTCTTATCACTCCAATTAATATCATCATATAATGGCATTGTGAAGCATTTATTGCATTAGATTATTGAGGGTTTTAATAAGTAATTTCTGAAGGTGATTAAGAAAAGACCATCTAAAATAATATTTTTGTGGCATATATATACAAATGTCTTGAGCATTGATTCCTTACCGAATCCAAGGGATTTTCTCTTAAGATACAAAATTTTTTTCCGCCGTTGCCAGGGACAAAGAAACGACATTCATTCCCTAAGTTTTTTGTTATATTTCCTCTGGTTGTTTAGAGAGGAGGAAATATCAGGCCGTATTTTTATTTCATAATTCTAGCCTATAAAATACCTCATACGAGGTCAAATGCCTTGCAACAGAAAGTTCCTATTCTATAAAATACCAAAAAATTGGTTTCTAAAAGGGCTCAGAAACCAAAAAATCCTTCTACACCTGATCCTACACTGCCTACATTTGGCAGCAATTCACGTAACCCTTCATCTAAGGATATTTCCCAAAAACTCATTTTATCGGAACAAGAATTCTTTTCCTCGCCTGTACATTTTCAAGAACCAAGGTTAGAAGAACAATCCTTTGAGTCTGTTTCATTCACTTTCACTCAATATCAACCAAATACATTTCTTTTTTCTTCTGCCATCATTCATCAACCCCTTCCCATATCAGTCATTTCACCCCTTTCATCCACATTCAGAACTGGTTCACTAGCCCCACCTATTCAAGGAGTGGTTAACGAAAGTGTAAACATGGAAACCCCTACTTTCTTAATGAATAGATATGCACCATTAAATCTTCCACAACCTATGAATGCCATGCCCCAAGAATACCTCAAGTTACTTCCTTGTTTTACTGGTGAAGATGAAGTGACTACAGAACAACATTTGCAATTTTTTTTCACTTTTGTTGAGAATCTAAATGTAGAACATATTGATATAGTGATGACACCTTTTTTACAGTCTCTAAATGGAGAGGAAATAAAATGGTTTAAAGGTTTACCAAATGCCTCAATTAACAATTGGGAGGAATTAGAAACATAATTCACCCAAAGATGGGGTGAAAAAAGAGATCATATTTACTCATTGATGGAGTTTAATGAAATCGAGAAAAAGTCTAATGAAAACATGACTGATTTTATTAAAAGGTTAAAGAAATTGTATAATATTTTACCCATAGAAATGACACCCCCTCTTGTTGGAGAAATGGTAGTTTTTGCTGGAGCTTTTGAGTCAGATTTTAGTTTCACTTTAAGAGAGAGGAGATCTCCTACTCTTGAGAAAATCCAAACTGATGCTTTGGAAATTGAAGAAAACATGACTTCTGCTAGGAAAACACAAGAAAACTAGTTAGTTCAAGAGAAAGGCAAGGCCAAAGAAGATTCACCACAGGATTGGAGGATTGATGACATGAAAAATTTTATCAAGAATTTGTCAAATAAGTTAGTGAAGAGAATAAAAACTCCCAAAGGACTACACAAAAAAAATAGGAGCTTTCAATCTTCAATTTAGAAAACAACCCCTGCAAATCTTGCAGAGGGAGAGAAAAGATCAATACCAATTTCAGGCACCATTGTATATAGAAGCAACACCCTCACAGTCTGCTGAAGATGATCAAAGGGAAGTCGAAGATCAAATATCTTCCATATACATGAAAGAAGATGAAGAAGAGGAATAATGTGAAGAAGAATACATTGAAGCTGAGGTGTCCTTTGACCAAGAAGAGAGGGATGATTATAGTAGGTAATTTACAGACTTTATGCAAGCAGAGTTGCATAAGAAGTATGATATGAGATCGAGGAAGAGATCAAGGATGCTGGATGACGAAGAACAACAACAAGATTCAATACCTTATCTAATGGTGACTCGAAAATCAAAGAACTTAGTAAGAAAATCAGATAAAGGGAAACAACCTATGAATCCAGTAATTGGAACAGAAATACAACAGGCTGAGACTTCCCAAAATAAGTCTATTGATAATAGTAATTTGGAGAAGGTCATTATTGTGCTTGAAAAGATTTCTAAACCTAGTAGAAATCAAGAAGAACCTGAGAAAATTTTCAAACAAAATCAATCTTTCAGTTCATCGAAAGAGCTAGAAAAGTTAAAAATCCAAGTACCCCTTCTTGAGCTAGCGAAGACACTAGGTTACAAGAAAGAAATTGTAGAATTCATTAATATTTCTCACGATGATGACATTGGTGATACTGTGAATTTGCAAGAAGAAAAGATAGTGGTCACTTTTGGTTCACATGTGGAGGAGGTAGATTCTTTTGTTCCCCCATTTTATATATCATCATCTCTTCATGATTTCATTATTCATAATTGTATGCTAGACTCAGATGCTTCACATAATCTCATACCATTATCTGTAATGAAAGAATTGAATTTACAAATTACTAAAACCTATAGAGACCTATATTAATTTTATTAAAAAAGGGTGAAGTGTGTTGGGCTTATCAGAGACATGGTGGTATCCTTGGCCCAAATTCCAGCAAAAAGTATCATGATGGATGTAGTGGTCGCAGATATTCTAACTAGGTTTGGTATGATTTTTTCCAAATCTTGGGGAGTTAAGCTGGGAGGAGTTTTAAAACTTGACTTCACATATGCTATTATTCTTGTTTTTAATGGGGATGAAAGAAGGTTATATATGGGCGAAAACGCGAAGTTGGGAAACACTTTTTGGCATGAGATAGAATTCGGGAGAAATTTTTAATTTCTCGGCCGAGAAAAAAAGTCAACTAAATTTCTCGGCCGAGAGTTTTCAAAACTCTCGTCCGAGAGATTTAAATATTTCGGTATTTTCTCGGACGAGAGTTTTGAAAACTCTCGGCCGAGAGTTGCGGTCACAAAATTCTCGGCCGCAAACTCTCGGCCGAGAGTTTTTAACATTCAAAAACTCTCGGCCAAGAGTTTTATTGCGCAAACTCTCGGCCGAGAGTTTTTAAAACTTTCAGCCGAGATTTTTCTCGCGCGTTAAATTGGTTTAAATTTCTCAGTCGAGAGTTTTAAAAATTTCTCGGCCGAGAGTTTCTGGTCAATGAAAAACTCAGAAAAATCTGCAGTTTTGAGAAACCTGCAACTTTGGAGAGACAGAACACCTACAAAAACAAAATTTTATATGTTGTACCAAGTACCATTAGATTCGTCTCTAAATCTAGTTTTTGATGATGTGAGATTTATGGAGTTTCATTAAAAAATTCAAATTTTTATTAATTTTTTACTAAACTGTGTCACTGTGGAATTTCATTGTTCAAAAAATTGCACTGAAAGAAAATTCAATAACTTTCAAATGAGGACACCAAAAAATTCAAAAAAATCATAGTGCACTTCCTCTCCCTGTCTACTTCAAAAGGGTACTCTCATTTTTCTTATTGACGATCACATTGAAAAGAAAATCAAAGGATAATAAAATGTACTGAAACATCACTGTTTTTTTTTCTTCGTCCATTTCAAAAAATAATAAAAAATAGTGATTTGATCCGAAAATTACCAAAAAATAGTCTGTGCACTAGTGCAATATATGCAGATTATGATGCTATGGTTTTTTTCCAAAAAATGAATAACCTTCCCTAAAAAAAGTTAAGGATAATAAAGTGACTATTTATGTTTTCCTGAAAATTTCAAGTATATGCAGTTAGTAAACAACAAATTTACCCTTCTATATGTCAATATTTAAAAAAAAAAAATATCGGTATGGAGGTAAGACAATTCTCTACAATTCTTGTTTTTATGTCAAAGCATAATTTGTGATAAAAATATGAGTTTAGTGGATTTGAAGTTGAAAAACATAGAAAATTACAATTTTCTATGTCAAAAAAGGGCAAAAAGTGTTTCCCAACTTCACATTTTCACCCATATAGAAACAATATTTTTTAAAACTACCAAAAATAAAGATGCAGGAAATTCCCCTATTTATGGTCAAGAAAAAGAAAATCTTTCATGTTTTATGCTGCATGAAGATGTATAATTTGTTGAAGACTCGGAGAAGTAGCTCTCTTAAGAAATTGTACATAATTATTTGTGTTCAAACAAAATTTGGAAGTGTTATTTTGATGGTGCCTATTCAAAAGATGGCACAGGAGCTAGATTTTCATTGAGATCTCCACAAGGTAATCTTTTAATTTTTCTTTTAAGCTTGAATTTGAATCAACAAATAATGTAGCTAAGTATGAGGAATTAATTTTAAGTCTTCTAATTGCTAAATAAATGGGAATCCAATGTATTTCCATTTTTGGTGATTCTGAGTTGATTATAAGATAAATTAAAAACCTTTGTCAAACCAAGCATCCAAGGCTGAGATCATATAGGAATGAAGTATGGGACCTGATTGAGAATTATTTTGAAGCTTTGAATCTTCAATTCATTCCAAGAGAAGAAAACAGAATGGCAGATTCACTGGCAATTGTAGCTAGTACTTTCAAGCCACCTATAAATCCGAAAATGAGTTATGAAATTGAACTAAGGCATAGACCCTCTATTCCTGACAATTTTAAGCATTGGCAGGTTTTTTAAGATGATGAGCAAATAAATCATTTTCTGACAATGATTGAAATTTTTTAAGATATTGAAATAGACCAAGAAAGTGAACAGGTTGATAATAATGAAGACTTGAAAAATCATAAGTAATCCATAGGTGATCAGAAAATAATCCAGTTGAAAGATAATATATTGCCCAGATGATTAATTCCTCTTGAAATATTGTTTGGTTCAAATGATGTAGCATTGGATCCAAAGAAAGTACCTTGAGAGGGTGAGATGGAAGATTGTAATCTGGGAACTCAACAGGAGCCCAAGGTTGTCATGTTATTCAAGGGTGTCCCTAAGAATTATAAAGAAATGTACATTGACCTTTTAAAAAAATATATGGATGTGTTTGCATGGTTCTATGAGGCTTTTAAAACATATGACCTGGATATTATTCAGCATAAGATACCATTGAATGATGGGATCAAGTCTCATAGACAGAAACTTAGATAGATCAATCCATTTCTCCTTGTTCCAATTGAAAAATAAGTAAAGAAATTACTGCAGGAAAAAATTATAGTCCCACTCAGATATTCAGATTGGGTTTCCAACCTAGTTCCTGTGAGGAAAAAGAATGGAGAAATAAGGTTATGTGTTGATTTCAGGAATTTAAACAGGGCATCACTTAAAGACAATTATCCCTTGCCTAAGATGGACTATTTTTTATAGAAAGTGACAGGAGCATATAGATTGTCTATGTTTGATGGTTTTCCGGGTACAATGAAGTAGTGGTTGAAAAAGAAGATCATAAGAAAAAAACTTTTACCACACCTTGGGGAATGTTCATGTATGCAAGAATTTTGTTTGGCCTGATGACCACAGGTGCCACTTTTCAAAGGGAAATGGACATAGCATTTGTGGGTGATAAGTTTGTAGTTATATATTTGGATGATGTGACCATTTTTTCAGGCTCAGATGATGAACACTTGGAGCATTTACAAAAGGCTTTCCTAAACTGGAGAAAATTTGGGTTGTCATTGAATCCAAAAAAAAAATATTTTCTTTGGAGGAAAGAAAGTTGTTAGGACATACAGTTTCAAATCAGGGAGTAAAAAATGATCCAGTGAGAGTAGAAGCTATTCAAACAATTCCCTTTCCCATGAGTAAAAGGGGTATTTAGAGTTTTCTGAGAAAAATAAATTTCCTGAGAAGATTTGTCCCAAACTATGCTGAAATTATCAGAAACATAACAGATATGTTGAAGAAGAATGCAGAAGTAAAGTGGGATAAGGATGCCAGAGAATCCTTTGCTAGGATTAAAGAAGCCCTTCAGGAAGCTCTTGTTCTAATTAGTCTGGGCTATCAAAAAGCTTTTCAAATATTTTCATTTGCATCACCTACTACCATTGCTGCTATGCTGTTACAGAAGAATGAAGATGGTAAAGAACAACCTGTGGCATTTTTCGGTAAATTTCTCAGAGATGCTGAACTTAAATATAATATTTTGGAAAAACAAGTGTATGCTTTAGTTAAAGCATTAAAAGAATCCAAGACTTATGTGTTGCAGTCTCAGATAGTTTCTTATGTTCCTAACTCTGATGTGAAAGATGTATTAGTTAAAAGTGATTTGGAAGGTAAAAGAGGAAAGTGGATAGCTAAAATCCAAGAGTATGACTTACATATCAAACCTACCAAATTGGTCAAAGGTTAGGGTTTGGAAAAACTGTTGACATAGTCAAATTTTCAGGCTTTGGGGACACCCTTAGATGAAACTATTGATGAAAGGAGTCAGAGAAGTACAAAGGAAAAAATTAAATACAAATTCCTGTGCTCTGATTGGTATAAGGATATTGCTCATTACTTATGTTTTTTCTCTTGTCCAACCTCACTAAATAGGAACAAAGTACAAATCTCTTACGCTCAAATTACAGCTATATGTCATAATTGATGCAAAGTTATATTGGAAGGATCCTGCTCGCATTTTGTTGTTGTGCTTGACTCAAGGTGAATCAATGGAAGTTTTAAAATAATATCATGAGAATCTATGTGGAGGTCATTATAGTTGGAAGGTTACTACTCATAAAATCCTCAAATCAGGTTTTTAATGGCTCTCCTTGTTTTTTGATGTATACAGACTGGTTAGAAGCCGCAAAAAAGGTTATTTATTTGCAGAAAAGAAAAGGTTAGCTCCTCTACCTCTTCTCCTAGTGTTTACTGAAGAACCCTTTAGGAAATGGTTATTAGATTTTAATGGGGAAATTAATCCACCATTAAGTGTACAGTTCAAATGGATTTTGACTTCCACTGACTATTTCACCAAGTGGGTGGAGGCAATACCTACTACAAAGGCTAATGACCAGGTAGTAATGAATTTTCTATAAGAAAACATCTTTAGCAGGTTTGGATGTCCAATCAACATCGTAACTGACAATGCTCAGGTATTCAATTCAGTTCGATTCATTAATTTTTATCAAACATATAATGTTATTCTATCTCATTCTACATCATATCATCCTCAAGGGAATTGGCTAGATGAATCTTCCAACAAGAAATTGGTCAATATTTTGAAGAAGACAATTAATGAAAATCAGAAAAACTGGGATTCAAAATTGGCATTTTCTCTTTGGGCAGTATGAGTGACTACTAGAAGATCTACAGGTAAGTCCCCTTATGAACTGGTTTATTGAACTCAAGCTTTATTTCCTATTCAATTGGCTAGACCAGTGATTTCTTTTCTTCAAGAAGCACAAGAATAACCTAATGCATTGGTGAGAAGGCTGAATAAGGTTATAGAATCAAGTGAGAGCAGGAACAAAGTCATAGAAAATCTGATCACCTATCAAGAAAAGATGAAGTCCATTTTTGATAGAAAATAAAAGGAGAATATTTTTCAAACTCGAGATTTGGTATTAACATGGGATACCAGAAGAGAAGAGAAGGGAAATCATGGTAAGTTTGATTCACTCTGGTATGGCCCATACAAGATTGTTGAGGTTAGATCAAACAACACATTTATTCTGGAGAGTCTTGATGGAAAAAATGTCCAGCTGTCTGTGAATGGGAAATATCTCAAGCATTATTTCCTACATTGAGATGTTATGGTCCACCATTGTACATATTTAGATTTCTCATTGTTCATATTTCATCAAACAAAATTTGACTCCATGCCTGAAGTGAAGGCAGTAATCAATAGTTCTTAGTGTTTCGTGGAAAAAAACACTATCCCGAGGTGGATCCAAATGTTGTGGCTCATTTGCAATATCCTTTATTTCAATTTTTCAAAAATACAAAAAAACATGGAAAAATATATAAAATATGTGTTAAATAATAGCTTTCTCATACTTTGACTAAAATTATAATGTTGTTGTAAATTTAAGTTCAATACTTTTAAGAATATGTGAAAGTGGGTCCTAATGCTTTGGTTAAGGTTTGAGTAAGTAAGCAAGTGGGATCCGAGAATTTTCTTGTCAAAATATAAATGCGGCAACTCGTGGGCAGATTTAACGCACGGGTTAACAGGCAGGGTGCCTCCATAGTTGACCTTGTTGACTGATCGGCCAATTTTGGTCGACGGTCTGGATTCACTGCGGGGGAAAGGCCTCGATGAGCACTCTTTACTCCAGAGGCCTCCTACAATGATGTAAGCTACTGGTTGGTGATAGATTTCAGCCACGTCTGGGTACCGTTTAACGGTATTTTTCACGTCAAATTAAAATTTAATTTCTAGACCCTGTGCCATCTATTTAAACCCGTTTTTATTTTCACAAGTTAAAAGTTATTCCTCTGAATTTGTCAACCCTTATTGCACCAGTTTTTTCCATTGTTGTCTCTCACCCCATCATTGTTCACCACCCTGAGCAGCATCATGGCTAAACATTCATCCCTTTCCGGCTCATCTAGCCATATTCCTCTCATGGACACTGAGAGGGATATCTGAGATACTGTATGATATCTAGAACAGCTTCCTTCTTATCAACATGTTTGTCTGAATGAAAAAGAATGTCCTATTTTCTCTGCCATGGTCAAGTTAGGTGTACTGTCTGCATGTATCCCTAGGACTCATCTTTTTCCTGAGTTTTTTCACTGGCTGGTATCTCTTATGTATCTTGGTAAATGTTTTCCTGAATATTTTACAGGTCTCGTACCAGTTAATTCTTCAAGCCTTATGTTACCCAGAGTCAGAGTCTTATGTTCAATTCACTGACGAGTCATTGGTAGCGTATTATGATAGTATTGTAGGACAATAATTCACCCAGTCTGCCTTCTTCCTAAGGCCAGACACGAAGCAGTTTGCACTAGATAGTAAAGAGTTTTCCATAGAAGTCTTTGATACAAAAGTTTATCCAATGCTGAGGAGTATATTAAAGGTACTGGGAAAGGAGGACAGCAACATAATTGAAAAATTAGTTCTGGGACTATTTGCATTGATGATGAACCTGGGAGTAGTGCTATATATTCCTTCTTACTGGAAGGAGGTCATAAATACTCAAATCATGAGTTTATCACTCACTGGGTCATTCAGGTTCCCTTCTACGATCATTTATCTCTTTTTATATCAAAATGTGGAAGAATTATTTCATTTGGGGTTAAACATCATGGATATAAATAAAAAGAGGCAGTCCATAGTGTTTTGGACTGATGTTGTAAGAGAGGAAAAAATGATGAGGGGTTGTTTAATTCTGCAAATCATTTCATGTCTACTTCCTACAAAATTTTGAATGGGGTTTCATCCCCATGTTTCTTGCCAAAGGCTCAAGAATTTGTGTAGTTGGGTACAAATTGTAAATTTGGAGATTGGTATGTTTATGAAGATTACTCAGAGAGACTTCCCACATTTGTTCCTATGAGATTATTTTCCTTAGAATTAATTAGACAGAGTTTGAATGTTGACCAAATACATTTTGTATCTATGAAAAAGGGTCATATGTTTAAATTACCTATGACCGTGGTTTCATTTATAGTCAACACGAGACAAGCAGTTGATGAGGTTAATAAGATGTTAGATGGTATGCACTTTCTGTTAGGAGATAAATGGGCTTATGACCCTCATAAAGTAATTCCAAACAAGAGAGTTGAAAATGGTTACTCAAAATTTGTTCATGAAAGTAGACATGACATAGAGAAGCTAGCCAATAAGGTTTTTGTAGGTTCTGTTGGTTCTAATATACAGACTCCTATCATATCTGAGAAATAAAGCAAGAGGAGTAAAGAGGCAGTTATAGATTCTAAAGATGAGGAGCAAAGAGCTTAGTAGAGAACAAAATTCAATGAACGCATAGTAGGTGCTTAGCCTGGTTTTCTACTTCAACTGGGAGATGAATAGAATGTTCTAGCCTCACCAATAAGACATGGAGATGCTCAGGAACAAATACCTTTTATTAAACAAGTCTTTTCTCAAATTGCTGAAAGAAATCAAAAGATGAAGGCTAGCATGGAGGCACATGCTGAATATCATGTAACTCCAGACCAAAAAAGATTACTAACTGCCATGGATCTAGAAAAAGATTAGTTTAATATTTCTCTATCTCACCCTTCTGATATGACTATCGGGTCATCAAGTAATTTCAATACTGTAAATTTAACTGTTGATGTGAGAAAGATTCCATTGCTTGTTAAAGTCAACTTAGACATGCAAATAGGTCAATTAATAGTGTATGATTTGACCAAAACTAATGCAATGGCTCTTAAGGTAGAGAATATGCTAGGGAAGGTGATCAAGCAACTGAAATTTAAGAAATCCAACTCTAGGTCTTTGACAACCCAAAATGAAGAACTCAAGAAGATAATTGTGAAAATTGGAGTAGATTCAAATGACAGGTCTGTTGTGCAGAAATTACTACAAAGTGAAGAATCAATTATTTCTGTATTGAATAAAAAGTTGAAGTTACCTACAGGGGAGCATTTGATGGCAACAAAGGTGGCAGAAGTGGAAAGTGAAAAAGAAAGCCTTCTTCAGCAACTCTTACAGAAAGGAGAAGAAATTTCTATGTTGAAGGAAACTGTATTGACACTGCAAAACCAGATTGATTCCCATTCCTGTACCATCATTTTTCCATCTGGAAATGATGATCCAGCAGCACAACTATATCAATTAAACACTAAATTGAAAATGGTAGAGAAAGATCTCAAAAAGGCACAAAATTATATGGAGACAATAAAAAAAATAATGCAGGCCAAGGATGGAGAAATGGATAAATACAGGATAGATTGTCAAACAACTAATGCTGAAATCAAGAGCCTGAAGGAGAAATTGAAGGGAAATATAACTTTGATACAGGCTAAAGATATCATACATAATTAAATCATTGGAGAGATGAAAGTAGCCTGGCGATGTTTGACTATTGTATAAGAAGAGAAAAGCATTGTCAGAGATTTTGAGGAGAAAGTTATGGCAGATAAGCATAAGGCTATTAACATAGCCATATGGGAAAAGAAGTTTATTGATTTCATTGATTCAAAGACTGATCATGAGTTAGAATAGAATGATATTAAAGATAGGATCCTATAAGTTGTAGATATTAACAACTTAATTGTTAAAAATACTTGCAGGAAGGCCATTGAGAAGAAGTTGACAGAGATTAAGGAAGCAGTGAACAAATTTGACAATTTGTATGACAAAGTGCGAGGGTAGGATTTACATCATGCTGGGACCTTAACGGAAGTATTTTATCATGGGAATCCTATGAACCATTATTAGTATTGGCAAAAGTTAAGGTGGATAATACTCATGAGAAGACTCAGATCTTGAAAGGAACAAAAGTTATTAATTTTCTTTCGAGGCATTTTCAGCTACCATAGATGGTGAAGAATTTATTTGCAGAACAACCAACATTCAACATGATCATTTCCTTTAGGCTGGAGTACCACAAGCTGATCAACTCACCTAAGACAAGCATTGAAGTGTGGAAGAAATGTAGAGCTTGGATGGCTGTTCTACCTAATGATCCCTCATCTTCTAAAAAGGACAAGTCAGATAATCAGGGAAATGTAGCAGCAATGAAGCAAATTCATATTTAGCATTGAGATTAGAATTTTAATTTTATTTTGTCTTTATTAAGAGAGTTCAATTGTAATGAGACATTTTGATGATATGTACTAGGAAGTTTAAGCAGTTTCAAGTAATTTGAGAAGTTAAGAGTAGTTTCAGCAGTTACAAACTGCTTTACATTATATTTAAAGATAAATAGAAGAAAGGAAAAGGTTCTGAGTTTTGGACCTTTGGACCAGTAAAAATTTTGTACTCAATTTTCTGATGATTAATAAAGGAAGATCAATATTCTTGCATATGTTGTTGTTGATATGTTTTCTAGTTTCCATTCTATCTTTTTCCTTCTATGAATAAAATGAAGTAATGTAGCTACATGTCTCTTTTTACATATGTGAATAAGAGTTAAATATCCTTAATGGACGCTCCTTCATTTTAACTATTCTACTTTCATAAAATTATTTTGAAGTTTAAAGTGATAGATTCTGTTTATCATCATATCAGTTTGAGCTTCCTTCATGTTCTTCTTATCACTCCAATTAATATCAGCAGATAATGGCTTTGCGAAGCATTTAGTGCATCATATTCTTGAGGGTTTTAATAATTAATTTCTGAAGGTGATTGAGAAAAGACGATCCAAAATCATATTTTTGTGACACACACACACACACACACACACACACACACACACACACACACACATATATATATATATATATATATATATATATATATATATATATATATATATATATATATATTTCTTCAGCACTGATTCATTACCATAGCCAAGGGATTGTTTCTTAATATACAACAATGTATAAACTAATGACAATGAAATCACTCAATTTCATTCATTAATGGATAAAATGAATTCTGATTTCTTCTTTGAATCTTTCTACTATCAAATTTAGGTTTGAATGATTTTATTGGCATAGAAACTCCATTTAACTCTCTTCTTTGTCATTGGTGATGAAATTGTTGCCTCTTTTCTCCAACATACTCATGGTTGCCCAAAATCTTCGTTGTAAGTTTATTTGAATATATTCTCTTAATATTTTCTACATCCGAACTTGTATCTTCTATTTGAAGGTTAGAGCTAATTTTCCTCACTTCTACGTTGCTCTTAACCTTTTCAAGTTGTTGGTATTTCTACTCAATTTGATTTTTTTTTTTTTTTTTATATTACGTCTTCAAGTGCCTCAAAATAATATTAATTTTTCTTCTATTTTTTGCACATCATTTCTTCATTTCTTTTTGAATCTTTCAACTAGGTTCTCAAGGTAGTCTTATGCTGGAAATATTCAATGTAGATAGAGACGATCCCTCTAGCCCTAGGATGGGTCTAGTAACAACAGGGAACAATCTGATGCATACTTTCCTAGATTGCAAATGGAGACAGATCATGTCTAGATCACCTACCTCAATCTGATGTTGTTCCTTGCTTGAATCCTTTGATCCTTTGTCCTCCGTAGTTAGATCCTTGTTGCCGCCAATGCTTAGTTACATGCATAAGATATCAAACAACAATAAACATGAAATCATAACATATATTTCGCATAAACAATCTATCTAGTTGATAGAGGAGAACTAGAAATCCAATCATACATTAAAGACAAGAATGGAAATAAAGAATCAGTTGTATTATATTAATATAGAGAGGAGGATTTAAAATCTATGCCTTGATGTCATAACTCTCCTTCAACGGGTCTACATCCAGGCATGTCTCCAAAGAGCTTGTGTCAACTTGATACAAAGGGGCCAAAGGTCCCAACTCTCCTTCAATGACTACAGAAAACAATTCTCTCTTTGTTGTTCTTCTATGTCTGTTCTAACTAGAAGAGGTATGGGAGGATGTCCAATTTATAGAAAGGGAAGAGGGAACATGGATCCAATTAAGGTGGGGAAATGGGTTATCCCTTTGGGTGGTTCCTCTTCTATAGGAACAAGAATCCCAAAGGGAGAAGCTTGACTATATCCTCAAGAACAAATAACCAGCTCTCCGCCACGAAGCTTCACTTCCATTTTAAAAAAAAATTATAAAATTGGATCGGCATGGGTATGATTCCCATTCCAGTGCTGATTGACGTTGCCCCAGACCAAAAAAGAGGAATCAGCGTGAGTGAGACAAGTAGAGGGCGCGCTGCTCCCGATAACCATGTTTTTGAGGAGATGCTTCAAGAATGGTCAAAAGAGAGTTTGTTCAATATGCTACAAGGGATATAATGGCATAGTTTCATGATGGAAAGTAGACACATGGGTCACTCTGAAGTGTCCTCCAGGATCAGGAATGGGGAGTATAGGGACAGCGAAATTTTTTTGTGTAACATCCCCTTAAATCGTGAAGGACGAACGAGAGTGAGGGATGAAATTCTTTACGAGTACGTGCTAGGACCAAGACGTTGTCATCAGAAAACCTACGCAAATAAGCACACATATACATAACTGAAATATTTGAGATAATCACATGTCATGAGGTATGGACGTAGCCATCAGTAGAAGGGATCATGAAACATGATCCGAGGTATGGTCGCAACCATCCACATATAGAGGATCATAAATATGGACTCAAAGTATGGTCGTACCCATCCAAATGAAAGGGTCATGTGTACAATTATGAATAATACATATCACCTCACAGCCTAGGCTTTATCAGACAAAACACAGGGTCTTGCACTCCGTCATGACCCAACCAAGTACAAATTAAGGAATGAAAATGAGTGATTTGAAGTCGAACATGCAAGAAAATCGCCTGATTACAAGTCAATGATGTAAAATGTTAATAGGTGCGAGAGAAACCACGAATAATGACAATGGTCCTCAAGGTACTAGCAGTACAATCCATGATATGTGAATAAGGAGTTGATGTCGAACACTCGTGAAATCATCTGATCGAAGGCCAATGATGTGAACCTGTTATCAGATGTGAACCACGTGTCATTAGGGCATGTAGGCTCTAAGGAACTGAAAAGGGATCTCTAGATCGACTTCCTGGATAATGAGCTGAAGTCGATAGGAAGTGATCCATCGAAGGAGGGCCATAATGCGTCCCACATCCTCGACATGAGACAAAGGAAATAGGAAATGAATAAGACGTAGAAGGAACTTATATTGAACTTATCAGTGACACGACCCCAAATTTTGGCAGTATTTGACTCAAATAGAATCAAAGGTCATGTTGGCGAAAGTGGTAATTTCATGAGAGGAAAAATAGATTTCCCAAACCTATCAGGGAAAACTGACGAATATAGGATGTCCCCAACCCAACACAAAACATAGGATCTGTCATGTTCAAGAGAGACATACTGTTGACACATCTCATTAATAATTTCCATTTTCCCCTACCATTTATGGAGAGTACCCCAATTAATTTTTAATACAAGCAAAGGGGATAGCATATGCTTTCCATATAAGTTTGTCCTTCGGAAAAATCCATCCTAGTACATTTTATGAGCCCTAGGAAGGAGGAACTCGGTGTCATCATGGTGATAGATCCAATGTTGTTAAATTTTAATCAGCCCGAAAAAGGTGGAACTCGACGTGTTTTCATGTTTAGAGACTTTGAAAAGAGGCGAAAATAAAACTCCAGATGGCCCTTTTCGTAAATAGTCCCTCATACGCGAAAAGGTAGAAAACAAAGTGTGAGAGAATCTCTTAGTCACGATTAACTAGGGTATTCATTTTTCATGAAAAATTTATCCCAGCCCGAAAAAGTGGTAAACGTATACTGGGTAAATGACATTTCATGCACTTTAACAAGTTGAAAAAGACAAGAAATCGACAACATTTTCATTTCCAAGGAGTAAGAAAAGAGTTGAAAGTTGAATCCTCCTAGAGGAACAAGTGGTATAAAGGATAACATCTGGTTCCGGTTATGGTGGAACTGCTCAGAACAAGTAAAGGTCAGCAGGTTGGATAACAGAACCACTCATTACAGTGGTTCTTCAAGAACGGGTAAAAAACCCAAGTGAAGGCATATGATCGACCAAGAATATGGTGGCGATGGAATGATAAAACTGAGGTGAATCTGGCAAACAGGTTGATAAAATGGAAATCACAAGAGGTAAAATGAGAAGGGTTTCATTTTTACACAAGATTGAAAACATGGAATGCTATGCTTGGAGTTGGTTTCATTTTTACACAAGCTTCAAACAAAGATAAACTATGCTTGAAAAAGGTTTTCATGCCACTAGTGGTAAATTAATTCAAGGTACATGGCCCCAAGCTTCATTCCATTTGTCTGAGTAGACTACTAGCTACTAACATAAGGACATAGTGAAGGTTAAGTTACGAGATTAAGGGAAATATTCAAACTAAAGGGGAATGTTTTTCCTTTTTTAACGAGGTTTACACAGTAAAAGAACTATCCTCATGAGGGCTTGTTTCATTTTTTAAGGATCTTTACACAAGAAAATGAGATATGCTCTGAAGAGTTTGTTTCATTTTTTAAGGTTCTTGACACAAGAAAATGAACTATGCTCCGAAGAGTTTGTTTCATTTTTTAAGGAGATTGACACAAGAAAATGAACTATGCTCCGAAGAATTGATCAAGACATATAAGAAGTCATGGCTTCCAAGAGGTTCTCGTCCGATGGGAGAATTTTTTTTTGGAAATAAATATCTAACACCCCCAATACATGGTACATGATGGCACTATCACTAGATGAGGGCAATGAGCAAGTGGCCACATAATTAACCTGTGGTGGGGAAGATAACACTGAGAGGTAAGGACTAGAAAGGGAAGATTATAGACCATATATCACATTAGTACCAATGAATGAAAGATGATTAATGGTCACAATCCACCCTTCATGTGGAAAAAAAATCACACGAAAGAGGGAAGAGACAAGTGATCCCATGACATAGCTATAGTTGTGCCCCAGGAGTAAGTTAAAATCCAAGGGGACTTGGACAACCATCATGTATATATAAAAAATATTGCCTCCTAAAGCAATAGGTAGCTTCGTAATTATTCCTAACGATTGATTAGTTCCTCTATTAAAAGCAACATATTTTGAGTAACAGGCACACACGACGGAGAACCGAAACCTTGCCAGGTAGTTTAGGAAAAAATAATAATTGATGCGCCTTCATCTATAATCGTGCCCAATATGGCCAGATTTCAGGCTTGTACCGTGGATAGCTCTTTTTTTTTTTTGTTTGGATATCTTGTTGGACCAATGGCTAATATCTGAGAGGATTCCTTGGTTGGTAAACTCAGGGACCGTTTCCATGAATCACAACCTAAGATCACCTAAGGAGATGAGCATGGGAAAAATGTTATCGTGGTCGATAAATTTTAGAAATTAAACACAAAAGAATCAAAAAGAGGGATAAAATAGGCAAGATGGTTTACCAAGTATCTGTGAACTACAATACCTTATAAAATAAATTTACCAAGGAATTAATGTACGATCGCTAATATCCTTGAATTATTTGTTCGGTGTATCATGTTTATAAGGCAGCAGACTCGGTTACCTATGGCAGGTTTGCAACCTAGTGGTGTCTCCCAAAACATATGCGATGGTACATGGGAGTCAAATTCCGTAGTATTGTTGTCTGATGCGTAACCGTTTGATTAGAGCGTCCCAAAATATACTTATCATACGTTAATATACTTCCATATGTGGGACGCGATATCACCCTCGGATTTTAATTCAGACTGTTAGCGACAACTCCTACGCTTAAAGACGTTGGAACACATCTCTAGACTAGACCTCTAAATTTTTTGTGTTAGGTTCAAAATTCTCCTTAGGTTAATTGAGGTTTGTTTTAAAGTTGATCTTGATTAAAGTTTCAATTTCAAGGCTTCAAACGATAGTTTCTTGGACACCTATAATGCAACTAATATGAGAAATGATCCTTTAATTTCGATGAACGCTATATAGCTAAGGGAAGAGTTTCAAAAAATGATGCAACAAACTATAATGTAGCAAACTAAACTTTTCCGAAGTAAGCCACTCACATTATCCCATTCCAAAGCAAAATATTTAAAGATATTGACCATGCAATGTAATCTATGCAAAAATTTGTCTTTGTGAAAACTATTCAATTGTAATCTATGCACAATTTTCTTTTATTTTGATGAAGAGCTACATCAATTGGAAAAGGAAATTCACACAATCAAATGCAGAAAAGGGTGAAAATGTGAAGTTGGGAAACACTTTTTGCCCTTTTTTGACGTTGAAAATTGTAATTTTCTATGTTTTTCAACTTCAACTCCACTAAACTCATATTTTTATTGCAAATTATGCTTTGACATAAAAACAATAATTGTAGAGAATTGTCTTACCTCCATACCCATTAAAAAAAAAGAAAAAAGATATTGACATATAGAGGGGTAAATTTCTTTTTTACTAGCACCTTCTCCTTGAAATTTTTAAACCAAACATAAATAATCCTTACTATAGTCTAACTTTTTTTGGAGAATGTTATTCATTTTTTGGAAAAAAAACCATAGCATCATAATCCGCATATATTGCACTAGTTCCCAGACTATTTTCAGTAATTTTCAGATTAAATCACTATTTTTTATTATTTTTTGAAATGAATGAAGACAAAAAAATAGTGATGTTTCAGTACATTCTATGATCCCTAGATTTTCTTTTCAATGTGATCGTCAATAAGAAAAATAAGAGTACCCTTTTGAAGTAGACAGGGAGAGGAAATGCAATATGATTTTTTTGAATTTTTTGGTGTCCTCATTTGAAAGTTATTGAATTTTCATTCACTGCAATTTTTCGAACAATGAAATTCCACAGTGACACAATTTAGTAAAAAATTAATAAAAAATTGAATTTTTTAATGAAACTCCATAAATCTCACATCATTAGAAACTAGATTCAGAGATGAATCTAATGGTACTTGGTTCGACATATAACATTTTGTTTTTGTAGGTGTTCCGTCCCTCCAAAGTTGCACGTTCCTGAAAACTACAGAATTTTCTGGGTTTTTCGTTGACCAGAAACTCTCGGCCGAAATAATGTCTCGGACGAGACATTTATAAAACTCTCGACCAAGAAATTTAGAACTCTTGACCGAGAGTTTAACCCACCTAAAGTTACATTTAACCGTGCGGCCAAACTCTCGGCTGAGAGTTTGCGCCCGAGAGTTTACCCAATGAAACTCTCGGCCGAGAGTTTAGAAAACTCTCAGCCGAGAGTTTTATTAATTTTTTTATATAAAATTTTTATAAAATATTTTAATCAAAAGCCGATGCAATCTTTCGGTCAAGAGTTTTCACACACAATTTCGAACCAACAAAAATTGCAAAGGTGCGAGGGTCCGAAAATTGCGAAGGTCCGAATTCTTTTTCTGTAAAGGTACGAATATTTTCTGTGTACAAAATTTTTTTTGGCAAAAAAAAAAATTCAAGTTTTTTGGGTGCGAAATATTTTTGGCGAAATATTTTTTGAAAGTTTTTGCGGGTGAAAAATTTTGTTTTGAAATGTTTTTGGGTGCATGCATGAAGTATTTTTGAATAATGTCTCTATGAAGACATGGATAATTTTTGCAATCTTGCAATCTATGAAGGCATGAAGTATTTTTTCAAAATGTCTTTATGAATTTAATTATTTTTTTTAATTTTCTCTCTTATTGAAAGCATGAAGTACTTAGTCTGAACTCTTTATGTTTTTTAGGTGTTTGGTCCAAAAAGAATTGGATTTTAGGTTTCCAATTTTGTGAACATGGAAAACCAAAGGAATTACATATCAAGGCATGATCGAAAAAGAAAAGATTTAAAGGATAAAAATGAGAGATTACAAAAAAAAATGTGAGAGGAAAGGGAAAGATTAAGGCATGAAAGAAATGTGGAGGTAGAGCATCGTGAAATAGATGTAGAGGTACATGACAATGACGAGGAAATGAGAAATGTTGAGGAACTTGTCAACCGGAATATTGATATCGATGTCACTGGTGAGTCAATTTAGTTTCTTCAATTTGAATTTTGTATTTTTTTTTTTAAACATTGTAGTTCAAAATAGTTTTAAAATTAAAAATATGTATACAGGTCAATTTCAAGTTAGAAGTTTTAATATTGTTTTTTATGCAGGGACAACATCAGAACCACAAGAAGATACTACCACAAATGTCCAAGAGAATATTGATATCGATGTCATTGGTGAGTCAATAGTTTCTTCAATTTGAATAAATTGTATTTTTTTTTTAAACATTGTAGTTCAAAATCGTTTTAAAATTAAAAATATGTATATGTCAATTTAAAATTAGAAGTTTTAATATTGTTTTTCTATGCAGGGAAAACATTAGACCCACAAGAAGATACTACCACAAATGTCCAAGAGAATATTGATATCGATGTCATTGGTGAGTCAATAGTTTCTTCAATTTGAATTTTGTATTTTTTTTTAAAACACTGTAGTTCAAAATAGTTTTAAAATTAAAAATATGTATATGTCAATTTCAAATTAGAAGTTTTAATATTGTTTTTTGTGCAGGGACAACATTAGAACCACAAGAAGATACTACCACACGTCGAATTTCACTTCAATTAATTGGAAATTCCAAGAATGTTGTATACAACTACGAGTTTCTAGAAAATATGGATCCAACTAAAATTGAAGAATTGGGACCACCAATGGCTAAAATGACAGTTCGAGATAAAGTAAAATATGGATTGAAACATAATTTTGAAGGTTTATCTATCATAGCACAAGCTCAACTGTTACGTGGATTTATAAAACACAAATCTCTCAAAAATGTTGTGAAATTATTGGGCATGAAAAGTGAAAAAGAGGTTTTAGAAAATGAAATGGTAACAAAAAATGTGACGTTGGCGCTTGGCATACTAGCCAAAGGGCGATTTGATGTTGCAAAGAATGCTCATAGAGCACTTTTAATAGGTGCAGTTGCGAAAGGAACTTCATCAAGTCGGTTGATGTCAACAACTCCAAAATTGATTAAAACATCAAGAAATTTTTTATGGAGGCATTCAAAATTTAGAACTCAAATAGATGAAAATGATGAACTTTCATGTTGGGCTAATATCTGCAGGCATCCATATCATGAGAGACTTCCTGATGGTGTGAGGGATAGGATAAAAGAGTTTTGGGATTCGAATTATCGTGTGTCGCCAAATGAAAAGGATCAACTGTGACACCGTATATCTAAGCGAGTTTATGAATCTCATTCCAAACATATAACACAGGTCATTCAAGTAGAATTATTCGAGAACTTTATGGAGAGTAATACTGATGTGAAGATTTCCCTTAGCACATTTTTGAAGCTTAAACCATGGTATGTCAGGCCTATCACTGTTCGAGACACATGTTGTTGTCGATACCATGTAGAATTCGAATTATTGTATGAGACATTTGTAAATTTTGGCATAAAATATTGGTCAAATGACCCTCCTCCTTCAAGTGTTCGTGAATTTTTATCAAAGATATTATGACCACGAGAGAATAATGAATTATTTTATAAAATTGAATGTGTTGGTGGAATAAAATGCAACAAATGTTCTCATTTGGAACTCTACGATGAAAAGTATCCCATTGATCCTAATGATCCCAGACTGTCAAATCTCAGTCTGAATTGGAAGCGATATGAATATTTTACTTGCACTTCTGTTGCAGATTCAAGCACAACATAAAAAAATATCACTTTACTTGACGACGAGATTCCAGTGACATCTTTTATGGAGAAGTAAAGGGTGCAAATATACAAATATATTAAGCATTGTCATATAGCACGATGGCAGGATTTACAATTCAAGCAATCACGTGAGGTGTTCCCAAAAGGAACAATATTATCACTAGTTGATTTCCCTCAGAATTACATGTTTAGTCCACAAAAGGAGATACAAAGTGAGTATTATCATTCAGACCAAGTATCTATATTCATACATATTTTGTATAGACACATAGAGCTTGCTGTCGATGGTTTTGATAGCGATGAAAATAATTGTGAGGTGATTAAGGAGTACCATTTACACATCAATGATGATATAACACATGACACGTGTTTTGTTCAGCATTGTTTTAATGTTATTTATAATGAATTGTTGAAACGAAGAGTCACTTTTAAATAACATTGGGTATGGTCAGATGGTTGTGCTGGTCAATTTAAATCAGCAAGATCGCTTCATTGGTTGTCTTGTTTTCATAAGAAAACCAACATTCGACATACATGGAATTTCTTTGAGACAGGGCATGGAAAAGGAGAGCATGATGGTGCTCGGTCATGCGTAAAATGTGCACTTAGGAGGTATCAATTGAATCACTCAGCTTCCCGACTTGCAAATTCTTTAGATGTTGTTAATTGATGCAAGGACAATTTAAGTCATGTATCGAACCCAAGGATGGTTGATGTGCACAGGTAGGCGTACACATTTAACTAAAAATATATTATACATGTCTAGATATATATATATATATATATATGTGTGTATACATATATGTGCACGTATTTTGTTATCAAAAAAATATTTAATATTTTTGAAAATTTGACTCATACATATGTGTGTGTTTTTCTCAAGAAAGTACTTTTGGAATATTGAAACGGGTGATGTTGATAGATCATTTCCATATAATACCAGTGTAATCCCTAAAACAAGAAGTTTACACTCAATTAGGAGTAAGAACATAACACATATACATTGCATTGAGAAACGAAAGTGCTCTTGCTTTTGTTATGCATGTATTGATCAGACAGAGTCCATTGATGAATGTGAAAACCAAATTAAGAAATTTGTTCAACCATGGAAACACGAACAATTGACACCATTTCCCCCATTTGGAAACGTGAGTGACAAGGAAATGGACAATGAAGTGGCTGTGATTGACAATGATTATGATCGTGTCTCTGATATGGTTAGAGAAGGTGATGTCTTCGCTGTCATTGCACCAGAAAATAATGAATAAAAAGTGCATTATTATTTATTACAACGCACTATGTCTAAATCCACATTGTTGCAAGAGTATAATGATCCATCAAAGTGTACATACCCAATCAGTTCAATGGTCTTAATGAGAGTTTTCTTTGAAGAAGTAAAGAAATGTAAAGATCATATTATTTTTTAATATTACCAGGCAGAGGTTATTTATGCCCAATATAGTCACTTGGTAATAGAAACTCTAATGCAGTTGAAGCAAGTGAAGAGTAGAAAAAAACAACGACAATGGAGGTTATCGATAGATGATCATGTTGCCATTCTGGAAAATTTGCCACTAGCACATTTCATATGAGTGGAACACATTATTCAAGATGAACAATGAACTTTGATTCTAGGGTTAGAAAATATAATTGCTACAATGCATTGGACTTTATATAGTTTAAGACTATATTTTGGATTGCTTGAACAAATAAATTGACATGTGGATGCTTAGATGTGTGTTGGTACAAACAATATATTATGATCCACTTGATTAGGGTGCTTTGCTAGATAATTAATATATGGTGATTTAATGTGTCCATAATGTTTACTCCTAGATGATCTTAACTCACCCATGATATACTGGATTAGGGTGCTTTGCTAGATAATTAATATATGGTGATTTAATGTGTCCATGGTGATTTAATGTGTCCATCATGTTTACTCATAGATGATCTTAACTCGCCCCTTTTTTTGCATGGATATGATGGTGATCATGATCGATTCTTGAAATAATCATATCGATGCCAAGTTAAAACCATAATCTACATGCTTGAAACAATCAGATCAATGTCAAATTAGATGCCAAATTAATGGGAATGACTTGCATTTCACCTTTGAAATCAGACTTTGAAAGTTTGATATTATTGTTTTAGCATGTTTCTTATGGTAAATTAAATGTTTATCTTGATGTCACTCAAATGCCTATATCATAGCCTATTATAGAAAATGTTTATTTGAGTTTCCATTCCTCGGAAACCTTTTTAAAAACCTAATTATCACTTCGACCCATTATCTACATGCTTGAAACAATCAAATTGATGCCAAAATAATGGGAACGGCTTGAATTTTAGGTTATTTTCACGTTTGAAATCAGACTTTTAAAGTTTCGTATTATTGTTTTATAACTAAGTATGTTTCTTATGATAGATGGTTATCTTGTTATCACATGAATGCCTATAGAATAAGCTGTGCCCTATTGAAAGGACTTATCAGGATTGCATAAAGATAACTCCTTTCTATTGTTGCTTCATCTTTGGTTAATAATAATGCTGAGTCTTATATGAGTTAAATAAATGCATGATTTTCCAAAATGACCTAAAAACAAATGCCAAACATCAAAGTTATTTCATAACAGTTCTGTGCATTCCTGACATTGGTATTTCAGTTGAGTTGTTTGCGAAATGTTGAGGTGACTTTTATTATAAATTTGAGTTAATCTTCACTTCGAATATAATACAAGATCCATAGATGGAAGCTAACACTAAACACTAATATATAATGTTACTTGTCACTACCTGAATCACATATCACTAGTTCTTCTGACTTTTGTCATCATCCTTTAATATCACTGCTGGGTTGTTCTAATCACTGTATACTATATGCAAGTGAAATATCTCTTCATGGAATATTGTAATGCTGATAAATTTATTCTGCTCTATTTTTTCTATGGTCTATGCCTTTTAGTGCCCTCACATAATGATGTGTTTCATTCTTAGTAATTTTGAGGCTTATAACATCATATTAAAATTATCATAATTTTCCATTACGCTTTGTCGTAATGACGTTACATTGACATACTCTCTTCATTATTGGATCAATGCAATTTGGTACAATTTGAACATGTTAGGTGTTTGTTTTAAAGGGTATTTCAGTTTTTACTTGTTCAAGGACAAACCCATAACATGATTTTCATTTCTTAAGATGACTGCAACGAGTAGTGTAAATCATAATGCCTCTTAAATTGTCTTGAATCACTCATTGTTTCAGACATCAATGACAACATTAAGTAAATGAATTATTGTTGAATGTCTGAAATGAATACTTCAAAGATTTTAGACCTACACATGGTTTTCACACATTTCATATATATTTTTGGCTTGCCTGATATTGGGCTCCTTGGCTATCTAACTAGGACTAAGAAGTTTACCTTTAAATGAGAGGTTTAGTTGCAACACCTCCCACTTACAACTTGCTTCTTAGTCCTAGGATGAATTCATATCCACCCCTTCAACTATTAAAATTAGGTTGAACAACAACATCATCATTCTAACACTCCACATGTGAAATCCACTACCATTAAATCATTCTAAAAGCCTCTGAGATTTCAATTATAGTGACTGTGCACATTTTTCTATCCTTCAAACTCTTTAGAACACTGCTCATGCCCAGAAACTAATAAATGTTTAATGTCTCTAACAATTCCTTACAGATTTATGGAAATGCAACAATTTTTTACAAATTTCTATGACAATATCCCAAAAAAAATCTTATAACTTAAACATAATTCTCTTTAGCATCTTTCCATCTTACTTTGCAGCATCTTGAGCTTACTTCAACATCATTTAGCTTCTCCCATCACTTTCCTTGCTCTAATACCATGAAAATCCCATGACACTACACAACAGTTTTATTTTATCACAAGCCATATATTTATAATGCATCAAACTTTCCATTAAACTATTGATGCTAATATTCTCCTATCCTCTTATCTAGTTGCATTCTTCTCTAACTGCATGTCCACAAACTGCAATGGTTTATTTGTTTCAAAGATAAATTGTTCATTTGTTTCGATTCTCGAAGGTAACTCCTAATTATCTATTTCCTATATTTAGCTACTTCTATTTGAACATGAACAATAAACACTGAAAAAGGAGAGCTTTCTAGAGCTAGACAACATCGCTAATGCACTTAGAAGTAGAAAGGAAGAAAAAAGGAAGTCATCTTAATGTCAACAAGTGACAAAAAAATTCAATGGCACTATAAAGTACATCTTGTAACAATAATAAGGGTAAACCTTACACAATGTAGTAGAGATAAAAACCTTATAGAGACCACTCTTAGAAATAGGCATTTCCAATAATGAAGATAAAGGGAAAAACCTACAGGATATATTACAAACAAAAAGGTCTATAAAAACTAGTCTTAGGAAGAGGAATTTCCTATGATGAAGGTGATGAGACAATACCAGATGGTTGAAAATACCATACTTGATAGGAGACCTAACCATGAGTTTGTTGCACACACAAGCATGCCCTCAGCCACCAACCATGCACCCTCAAGTGACAATGGGTGGCTTGCATGATATTTGGCTCCTTGGCTATCCAACTAGGACTAAGACTTTTACCTTTAAATGAGAGGTTGAGTTGCAACACCTCCCACTTAAAACTTGCTTCTTAGTCCTAGGATGACTTCATCTCCACCCCTTCAACTATTAAAATTAGGTTGAACAACAACATCATCATTCTAAGACTCCACGTGTGAAATCCACTACCATTAAATCATTCTAAAAGCCTCTGAGATTTCCATTATAGTGACTGTGCACATTTTTCTATCCTTCAAACTCTTTAGAACACTTCTCATGCCTAGAAACTAATAAATGTTTAATCTCTCTAATAATTCCTTACAGATTTATGGAAATGAAACAATTTTTTACAAATTTCTATGACAATATCCCAAAAAAATTCTTATAACTTAAACATAATTCTCTTTAGCATCTTTCCATCTTATTTTGCAGCATCTTGAGCTTACTTTAACATCATTTAGCTTCTCCAATCACTTTCCTTGCTCTAATACCATGAAAAGACCATGACACTACACAACAGTTGTATTTTATCACAAGCCATATATTTATAATGCATCAAACTTTCCATTTAACTATTAATGCTAATCTTCTCCTACCCTCTTATCTAGTTGCATTCTTCTCTAATTGCATGTTCACAAATTGCAGTGGTTTATTTGTTTCAAAGATAGATTGTTCATTTGTTTCGATTCTCGAAGGTAACTCCTAATTATCTATTTCCTATATTTATCTACTTCTATTTTAACATGAACAACAAACACTGAAAAAGGAGAGCTTTCTAGAGCTAGACAACATCGCTAACACACTCAGAAGTAGAAAGGAAGACGTAAGGAAGTCATCCTCATGTCAACAAGTGACAAAACAGTTCAATGGCACTATAAAGTACATCTTGTAAGAATAATAAGGGTAAAAATTACACAATGTAGTAGAGATAAAAACCTTATAGAGACCACTCTTAGAAATAGGCATTTGCAATAATGAAGATAAAGGGAAAAACCTATAGGATATATTACAAAAAAAAAGTCTATAAAAACTAGTTGTAGGAAGAGGCATTTCCTATGATGAAGGTGATGAGACAATACCAGACGGTTGAAAATACCATATTTGATAGGAGACCTTGTGACAGTATTGGTATATCATGTAATTGAGTTTGTTGAAAATACCATACTTGATAGGAAACCTAACCATGAGTTTGTTGCACACACAAGCATGCCCTCAGCCACCAACCATGCACCCTCAAGTGACAATTTCCATGTGTGCTTGTGCTGCATCATTTGTCAGCCTCAAACCTATTCATCCTCTCCCACCAATTAACCCTGTGCTTTTTGCAACCCCTGTCATGAATTAACCATGTCTTTATTGTGCGTTCTCGAGCCAATCAACCCCATTTTATTGCCTTCTTCTAGCAGACTTAGGACGTGTGTTAAGTGTCTCTTTCATCCACATATCGACTCCTGCTTTAGATTTTCCGTGAACATCCATGCATTATCACCACTACAAGAAAGCACATTTCCTTCAAATATTGGCAAAAATTTGTAAAAGAATTATACTCAATTTCAACACAGTAAAAAATGTATAATAAACAAGAAAAAAAACATATATTTTAGTCACCTTATTTGTGATACTCACCACTTGTCATAAATTAAAATGGATAATAATAAATATTAATATGAGGTTCATCACTACATAGATTTTTCAATCTAAATAAAAGAAATCCATATTGTAATGCCGAAACTCGATTTCCAAAATATATCAAATATTTTCAGTCTTGGTTTCTGCCAATTTTCTTGCAGTACTGATTACATAAACAGCAAGGCTACGAACTATTTATTAGGCTTATAGCCAATTTTAAATCTCACTAATTACATAAATAGCAAGGCTACGAACAGATTCCTCTTATTTGATCTCATTAGGCTTATAGCCAATTTTAAATCTCACAATTTTTTTCACTAAACCTTCATTTGTACAAATTTTGGAACCTTCAATAAATCTTTCCAGCTGTATCATATTGTCATCTGCCAAGCCTAATCACATTTAACTCTGTTTTCAATTCCTTAAGCTACTCAAACAATCTTAAAGCTTCCTCTCTTTCTTTGCATAAAGATTGTCGTTGTTCAATCTCAGCTTCAAACTCAATTTTCCTTACTTCTAGTGTGGCCTTGTGATCATCAATGAGATTTTGGATCTCCTCCTGCAATAACAGCAAGATTATTATGGAATCCCATCAAAAATTAAAAAAATAAAACAGTATCTGAAATCAAAAGATAATTACAATAAAGAGCATGATACTAAAGTAAGAATAAGGAACTGGAGCTGCTGGATCCTGGACAAAGTGCTTGTGTTGATTAATAGTAAGCAAGGTAAAGTATTCTCCTATTAATCTTATTTCACATCGGAATACAATAAATGCATGATGCTACAATGCTTAAAATAAATGTTTCAATTTAATAAATCATCCACACAGATCATTTTTAGAAGAAACTCACATTCTCCATACTGACAAGTTTTTCTTGTAAGGCATACAACTCTTCTTCTTTCTCCTTAATAACAGTTTCTCCTTTAGCAACATCCTGCACAGGGGAGGAACAAGTCACCATTGACATAGTGAGTTGTGTGAAATTCAGCATGCAAATTTAAATAAGAGTTGTGTCAAATTCAGCATGCATCAGTCAAGTTAATGTTGAATAGTCATGTACCTCACGTTTAAACCATTTTCTTTGATGAGGTGAGTTTGACTTTAAGTACAATCCCAACTTTGCAAACTCTCCTTTATATATATATATATAGATATATAGTGCTATAATTGTAATCTTGTGATCAAAATCAAGGGTTTCATTGAAAAATTGCATGGGTATAACAATGCAAAGTTGGAGGGTTCAAATTATTAAAAATAAAATAACAAAGATAATATTGTTGTAAGATTCCACATAAGAAATAATTGAGATAAGATAATATTGTTGTAAGATTCCACATAAAAATAATAAAGTTTAGATAATATTGTTCTAAGATTCCACATAGAAATAAAAAGGCTAGGCTAGATTCGATGAAATGGTTAGATGCATGCACTATAACTCCCAGCCTCCACATAAATACTTTGAATCCACCAATATTGATCATTTATGGAATTATTAAGATACATGTGAGTGTGGCCATCCTTCATTTTTTAAAATATGTATAGAAGTATCTCGGTGTTTCAAGCTTGTGCAGTAGTCATCATGTTTGAACTAGTAATTTCAAAATCTAATTTTCTATAAATAATAAATAAGAATTCACTATCTGCAAGCCTGATTAGTAGCATGCAGGTGTCTAAAAGTCATAGACCATAATCATCAATGGTGAAAGTTAACGTTGTGTTCTTTAGGATGAGCAGGAGACTCTGATCTTAGAGCATAAATCGAATTAATAATGCACAATGTTGTATGAATTCTAATTCTAAAAATTATGGAGCTGATCTCATGCTAGGAAATTAGCCATGCAATACAAACTATGATGAAGAAACTATGTAACCAACCTACTTAATTATCCAATGAAGGGCATTGGAATCCAGGAAGCATTGAGCTGATGATTTGCAAAGTGATTAATACTCATTGAGCCTTTATGAGCTTAAAATAAATGTTACAATTTAATAAATCATCCACACAGATCATTTTCAGAAGAAACTCACATTATCCATACTGAATTTGTTTTTTTGTAAGGCATACACCTCTTCTTCTTTCTCCTTAATAACAGTTTCTCCTTTAGCAACATCCTGCATAGGGGAGGAACAAGTCACCATTGACATAGTGAGTGTAAGTTCATAATTCTTACCGTTGCTTAAAATAAATGGGTATATGACTCTTACCACCCTTGAAAAGAAATGTATTTTAGCTTAAATTTCAAGACTTGCATGTTTCATGTTTTCACTTCTCAATCAAACCTACCCTTTTATATGGTTATGAAGTTTGGGGAACATACCATATGGGAGTATAATGAAATAGGATAGATATATCTTATGTCAAAAAGTTATCCACACATCTTCATGCCAAGAAATAAACATATAACCTTATCATTATTGCAAAAATTAGCATAAACCCACTCATTACATCAATGACCTTTCATATCCATGATTATGATACACCGGATCAAATGGATGGGAAAATGACAAAATTGTCTTCTTAGATATCCATATTTTATCCTCAACTTATTTGTGGAGCTAGAAAAAAACAAGGTTGATTCATGTTGGTCTACAAGAGCCTCTTCATTACTTCAACTCATTAACCTTGATATTTACAAACCACCCCTATGCAAATTTTTACTGGGATATCAGATTTTTTATTTGGAAAAAGATACATTCAGCAAAGATGTTATGTTTGGGGATGACTATATCCAAGGTAATTCAAATGAAATTGAAGTGCCATTTATCAATCTGCTCCTTATTTTAAGATGACACCTTAACATACCGAACCTCAAAAATAGATAGATGAACTCTCTCACATGATCTGCCTATTCAAATGATAGATCTCAATAGCAGTATATCAATAGAACCTTATTATTGAAATTGTAAGAATGACTGAAATTAAAGATACCAAGGGAATTACTCTGAATTTAGCCTTGGAATGATTTCCAAGTTTGATTATGCCATAGATACTGGCTTCTTGCCTGATCTTAACATCTAGATAGACCAAGGAAACTTCAAATTATGCCAAGTTTCTTCTCAGCCACAAATACTACATCTAATGTACTGAATTTCTTCCAAGGTTCAATATTATTGTAGAAGAATGTGGCAAATAATTAACGAAATTTAAACCAGTGAAGAAGAACAGTCTTCTACCCTCTAGGTTCTGATGTTTGTCATTAAATATTGAATACTTGTTGCATCCTTGAGTTATGCTAATGAAAGGTCCAATGGTCAACTTGACTTATTGTAGTGATTCTTGTCACAAGGGAGGTCTGGTCTTCAGATACCTACAAAATTGCTTCCTTTAATGATGCTACTATAGTTATTCAAAGTAAAAAATTGATTCTTCTAGAAACTAAACAAGGATCAATAAGCATGATGCTAAGAAGATAAAATTGTGAATGTATATATGAATGCTGACACTATTAAAGGAATGTGGTTGTGAAGAAAATAAATAAGACCCAAAATGATCAATATCATTGATATTTCAGATGGAGGATATTGCAGCTACTCCACTGCAACATCATTCTCGAATAGGATTCTTGACACCATATATAGGGGAATATTATTGTTTTGTATACAATGCAAAACTGAATGAATATAGACAATATGAATAGAGCAGAGAAGCCATATCTAAACTGATGGATGCACTTCCATATATTCATGTACTGTACCATAATTCATATACAAATGATGAAATTGAGGTCAAGCTTATACTATTGTAATAGAAATACCATATTGCAGCTGTTGCACAGTGAAATCCATACACAAAATTGAGAGTATATAGGAATGGGTTATACCCATTATTGACAATATGGGAAACTCTACCAATGTAGAGTAATATGAGAAACACATATATGATTGAAGCAAGACAAAATGTCATAATGAAAAAAATCATACTAAAGCATATGCCATATGAAATTATAGGCAAATCATACCAAGACCATAGCTATTTAACGAACATCCAATTATTTTAGAGGTGCAGTATCAAGAGTGAAGATTTGAGAGACTTCCTTGAAAAGTAAGATTTTTTAACCTTGCTTCAAATCACAGTGAGTTTATGACCAACTATACTTCCCCTTATTTCGTTCAACTAGAAATTCAAAGCATGGTTGGAAGGGCTTTAAGGCTCCTCCTCAAGCCTCCTACAATTCACGTGTTTGTGACATCAAGGTCTTCATATATAAAAAAATATACTTGATCTTAACTTCACTATACCTTAGGAAGACTTCAGCCTAAGCTAGGCCTAAAAACAAACTTTTATGAGTTGCTGTAGAAGCAATCCCTTCTCTGTGGCCTAGAGCAGAATGATAATTTCCTTCTAGGACAAGGAACCACCCCCATTTACATGCACTCTCTCTTGAGATCACTATGGCTAGGGTAGGAGGTCCCTTCTGGGCCTCTTGGCTCTCTCAAATCCTTCTCCTCATACTGTTGTAGCAACACCTTCTAGTAGCCTTGTAAACAGAGAAAAAACCTTCACAAAATAGTACAGAAAAACCATCAATACTTACCTCTTAACCTGTGGTCTGATCTAGCAAGAGAGATACTGCCATAAATATTCTTGACTCTGCTCTCCTCCTTGTTGGCTTCTTCCATTAAATGTTGAAGGAGGACTCTGCAATAATTTTTTGCAAATTTGATTTGAAGCCCCTATGAGATATTGAGTCCAACTCTGACATATTCCCAAACCAGAATTCTAACATTCCCTTGCTTGATGGAAACTTGATTACATTCCTTGTGGCTGCATTCCTTCTATTACTTTGGATTTACCTTATTTGGCTCTGAAACCATGTTAATTTTGGAGCATGTTCTTAATTAGTTACTTCAGTGAACATTTTAGCCCATAATCCATTTAGATTCCATTAGGAATCACATAGCTCATTATCATATAAACAATAACTGAAGAAATAACATACATGATCAAAGCAAAAGACAAGCCAAGACAAGATAACACAAGGATATGGCGCAAGCCAGGGAAAAACCCCAAGTCGGGGAAAAACCTTGATCAATTATTCTTATTATTCATAAAAAAATGTTCAGCAAAGAGAGAGAGTACAATGATTTTAAAGACAACACTGACTTTCCAAATATAAGATTTGACCTTAGACTGCAATTCTGAATATTGGTCAGGGCTGCCTGAATTTGGCATATTTCTCCATTACAGCTTGCGTTCAAGCCTAGGAATATGAGTCCTAGAAAGAAGGACTTAACCATGCCTTCATTCTCTCAAACGACTTAATAACTAGATGTAGTAATGGTCCTATGTTTGTGTCCTGCAGCAAAGATGTTCAATTGAAGATCACGGAGAGATACGCTACAACAAGGGATCACAATCCTTTCTCATGTATCACAACTTTTGTCCAAGGGACTACAACCTTTGATCCAATTGCGTTGGATTTTTAGTGGCTGCGACTAGGTAAGGAGACCCTAGACTAGGTCTCTCGGCCCTCTAGACTTCCTTCACAAGCTACTGTTTACTGCGGCCTAGAACAGAGAGATAATTACCATAAAGCAAATAGAGCTATACCCTAAACCTATTCTCACACATGTGGCTTAGACCTACAAGAAATATGCCCCTAAAACAGAGAGAAACTTCTTCCTCTATTTATTATGAAAATAAATATACTATATGGATGATATATAAAAAATTAAAATAGGATGTCTTAGGTATCAATGGGAATGGGATGGAAATCCTTGGCACTCAAAGAATACATTAAAATATCAAAAATTCTAGTGAATGTGGTAGTCATTAATTTTTATTAATAGGACAAAAAATCCATCAACATTATTCAAATGAATTTAATAGCACACAAGAATACATATTGGAAAATCTTCACATGAATCCCTACGGTTCATATGTAGACTATAAAGGTTGGATAACCTTGAATTCAGAGCAAGACACTCCTTAATATTAAATAGGTTGGTAATAAATTTCCAAAGCATCTAAAAGTAAATACCTTACTCAATCTTGATGATAAACCAATCTGGGAAATATAAAAATAGCAACTATTTGAAATCAGTCACTGCCTTGCACTGTATTCAAATATGATCAAAGAAACAATGTTGACTATAAACTTTGAACATTGATCTTGATAACTGAATAAAGCTATCCATAGCTTCATAGAAAATTGGGGAAAATTTCTTGATCGAATAAGAAAAGATACAAAAACTAGGATACAAATTCTACAAAAAGGGCAGGTGAATCTCCTGGTACACTCTCAGATATTTTTTGAATACCATAGCAATGAAGAAATGGTAAGAGGTTACCATGGTTTAATTTAGACTCTCTGACCCAGAGACTATAAGATCTCCTTGAGGCTCAGTCTGCATCATTTCAATATCCTCTATACCCTGAAAAGTAGAAACCAAAGTTAACAGTCAATTTTGCGAAAAGAAATATAATAAACACTATAAATATGCTTAACGATAAGTATCGATACCTGTGTCATGACTGGAACCTCAGAAGGAATAATCTTTTCAGGCAACCCTTCATGTGTAGTGCTAACCTGAAAATTTCATAATGTTAAGACTCATACCAATAAATTTATGTGACATAAATTCAATTTCAATTTGACATACAAAAATATAGCTAGATAGTAATGAGTAATGGTTGTGGCACCTGTACATGATCATGTCCACGATCTACAGAATGAGCACGAGGGGAAAGACAATGTTGTTCTAGGAATGTTGTAAACTGCATAAGTTAAATAAATATATTAGCGTCAGTTTTTTGAGACTAAATATATATGTACACCAAAAAAAATGTTAGATAAAAACCTATTTGTACATACCTCGCCCATGGTGTGCATTTGTACTTTCCTGGATTGCTCATAGAGGTCTCTACATGAGGATGCATACTCAATAAATTCATCTCGCTCCATCTCCCTCAACACGTCATCTGGGATACTCACAAATGGATGCCCTCCTACACTAGTTGAAGGTTGGCTCGTCCCTAAGCTGACTTCCACCCCTCCTAAAACAACTGCAATATGTTATTGTATCTTATCCCTCATTTGTGATGCAGCACTGGAGATAAGGGCTAACTCCTCTGGAAGTGTAACTACCCTAGGTGGTCGAGCTACTAAACGAGGTGTTGGAGGCCTAAACCCAACATCTCGCATAGCATTAGGTCGTTCATATGTACGACCTTTTCCAGCTCCATAGAATTTGGACCCAGTATCTGTATAGTTAGGGTCCATGTGCTCTTGTAATTGAGCAAACAACATTTTAACAAAATATTGCAGAACCTCATCATTATTTGGGAACTTCCCGTATGCATACAGGAACTTCTCATAAATATGGGGTGCAATAATAGGATCATTGAATCTTGCAATATTTAGACGTTTTTTGTCTTCAGGCCGCAAGTTAAATAGTGACAAGGCCATTTCTTTAGTGATTTTACTTTTGACTTCATTGTAGGAGTGGATACCAATCACTGATGCTCTCCTCCTACGCATCATGTCAAAAAAAAACTTGGGTTGATGATCCAACCCCACGGTAAGTCTCTATCAAACTCTCCAAATTGTGCAAAACAATTTGGAGACAATTTCAACTAGGGGCAGAAAGATTGCAACTTTGCAATTCATTGCGCAATCTCGTGGAATGCTCGCTCAAATCAATTTGAACTTGGCATGGTGATCTGGCATGTTGTGTTTCATTAACTTGCAACCATAATTCAATTATTAAACAGGGTCATAGCTTTCAACATGGAAAACATTAGTGTAAAATCTCACACATGAAACCACAACTCTTTCAATGTGCAGATCCCTTAATAATATACAAATATTTAGTAATATCAACACATTTACTTCCATCCATAATTGGGGAACAGTAGCTGCAAGCCTGGAACTATAATAATTTCCCATACTAGTTGCAAACTATGATAAATGTGCAAAAGCCTTCTTGCGTTGTTATTGCAAATACACTTGTCAAATTTATTTATTAACCAAGACCACTCTACCTGCATTGTGACATGTAAGGAGTGACATGGAATCTTTTCAGATGGAATAGGAAAACAAATGGCAATTAAAATATCTATATACATGAGTTTTCGGAGGAAAACACTCCACCTCCTCATCAAAAGTGTTCAAAAGGATTAGCCTGTATGCACGAGAAGAACCTTCCCATTTTTCCAATAAGTGAAAGAAAACAAACTCCATCACTGAGCACATTTATTTACTACATATAATATTTTTCATCATAATTTTCAAAATCTTTTACATATCCTATCTCAAACTACAAAATGCACTTATATATTTAATATAAAAAAATGAATATTTTTCGTCATAATTTTCAAAATCTTTTACAAATCCTATCCCAAACTTCTTTCATTATTATAGTTTTAGTATAAAAAATATCAAACATCTATCTTGAATGAAGCAAGGGTAAACTACTAAAATTTAAACAACTAATAAATAATCATAAAGATTTCAGATACATAAAATAATTCGGTTTATCATTTTGTGATGTGCACCAAGTAATCTGAACCTGTGGTAGGTGATCACAACGATAATCACGAGATTTATTTCTCATGCCGTGTGAGAACAAAGATATCGAATCATGCTAATGCGACACCGCATCTCTTCGATTGGGTAGCGACTTGCAATCACAACCCCAGTCTTTCAAGGCAATTCACTAAATCGCCAAACCTCAGCCATACGCAACTTGATATTTCTCAAATTTTCAGAGTCGTTCATTGATAAAGTGGTCGGCCAAAGTGCACATGACTTATTTGGAAAATTTTACTCCTCTGAGCATCAATCTAGGAGGCTGTCCTGATCAAACCAAACTATTGAAATTGTTTGTGTATAGTTTTTTGTTTTTTTTTTTTCTACAGAGATATTTATTTGAATAGGGGTTCTTTAAATTTGATATTTAGCTGGAGTTAAGATCTTAACTTTTAGCATATAGTTAAGAGTTTAATGGTTAAGAATATGTGTTTCTTTCTAAGATGTTATAGGTTCAAAACTAGACTGTTAGACTATGTATATTTTTGTAGACTTAGCAGTTAAATAGCTAAGTAAAAATGAGTATATTGTCTCACAAACACAAATTCTCATACACCAATTTAATATCTCACACTCTTAAAAATTAAACAACCAAAAAATAAAAACGAAACCACAGTCAAATAACACTGTTAAATATTAAACATAGGCAACCAAACAAATAGAAACCGTACCTAACCAGAAATCGCTATTAAGTCCTCATCCCTACCTAACCAGAAATCGCTATTAAATCAGCTGCCCTCAGATTAGGGAAAGTCAAAGAAGAAAGTCAGTAGTACATTCCATTGTTTGCCCAGGGACGGCAGGAGCAAGCATTAGCGATGAGAAAGCGCCGCAAGTCCGGTGGATAGGCATCGAAAGAGAGGACTCACCTCAATCATTCTCTTCATCGTCTCTTCATCCTCACGAAAGGAAGAGGAACGATTCGTATCGCAGTTATTCTCTTCATCCTCAGGGAAGGAATAGGAACGATTCGTATCGCCCGCAACAATGACAGTAGAAAAACGGAGAGGGACGCCTTTGCGTTTGTTTCCCTGAAAGTTATACCCACGAATTTAAAAATTTCTCCGTAGGGTGAAGAATGTCAGAGTCGTGAGTACTCTGACATTCCATTTCTAGCCATATTGGAAAATTGTGCGGAGTTTTTAAAATTGAGTTTTGTTCTCGCTTTGGTGATATGTATAATTATTATATGTTTGGTAAAATATTGAGATAGAGCTTTAGTAGGCCTTTGCTTCATTTGGATTTGGTCAAGAAGTTAATGTTTTGTTTATTTTTATTTTTTTTCAACCAGTTATGTTTAATTTTTTTTGTTATTTAATTAGTTTAGATTTATCTTAATTTCTATTTATTAAGTTTTTAGAGGGATCAAATCTAACTAGTTTTGCACTGAATTTTTCTTTTGTCATATTTGATCTCTATGCCCTTGATAGATCTAGAGTTAAGATGAATCTAAACTCGTTATATTAAAAAATTGTTGATATAAGCATATTGATATGATAGAGGTATCAAGAAAACGTAGGTTAGTCCAATATTGTTAAGATTTTCCGGTAAAAAAACTTATTTTTTGAATATTAACAACCTTCATATATTTATTTTAACAAAATAGTTTATGATACACAATTAAATTAACACTTTTAAAATCTTAAAAGACTCATAAGACTTAAAAGGATCTATAAATTCATTATTTTATATATATATATATATATATATATATATATATATATATATATATATAACCAAATGTTTTCTAATTAAATTTTTTATTGTCATGTAGTTTTTAGTTCCATCACATTAAGTGAATTTTTTTATTTACTTTTGGAACCATCTATCAAGGTTCATTTTTATTGAATCGAATTTGGTGTTGGGAAAACACATCCTAAGTTAAAAAAAACTTTATATTAATTTAAATCTAGGTATTTTTCCATTATTTTTTAATATGCATTGTATCTTTTTTTCCTAATAAATTAGATATTAAATTTTACTAAAGAGTTGAAATTGTGTTTATTATTAAAAATTTTAAACTTAATATCAATTATCATTCATCCATGCACTCTCACACAACTTCTCCTAGCCAAAAATAATTAATTGTGGATTTTACAAATATAGATATAAGATTACAAAGTTTTTTAAAGAGTACTGTACTCATTAAATATTTCTTTTTAATCTTTCCTCTAATTAAATATTTTATTTTAATGGAACCTAATCACTCAATGTTTTCTCTAATTAAATATTATCTTTTAACTGAATAGAATCAAACCAATGGCCAAAAAATCATCATTTGAAAACAAAAACTTAGAAAATAAAAGAATGGAATCAAACCAATGGCCAAAAAACATCATTTGAAAACAAAAACTTAGAAAAAACATATATGTGTGCAAGGAGTAAGAGAAATCAAAATCAAATCTAGAAATCAATAGCAGTTTGTAAGAGAAATCAAAATCAAATCTAGAAATCAATAACAGTTTGTAACGATGCAGAAATCGATTTTTTTATATAGATAGAGAGAGAAGTGATTTTTCATTAGGGTCTACATTAGTCAAGCTTAATTTAAATTTTTAATAAATATTAAATAAAATTATAAACATTACATTTTTTCATTAAATTTTAATAAATATTAAACATGTTAAATGTTAAACATTACAAATTTATATTTCATTTACATGTTCACATAAAATCTATCCCCATAAAAATTACATTTTTACATTTATATTTCCCTAAAATCTACCCATACATGTTAAGCACAATCATCTCTCAAGAGTGAGATCTACCCGTACATGTTAAGCACAATAATCTCTCAACATTCATTCACGAGACCAATTAACTTTTACTCTTAATTAAAATTTAGAGACTAAAAATAACATGTTATAAATTTTTCGTATACAATTCCTTTATTATACTATAATCCATAATTATAAGTTTTCATAACCCATAAGTATTTAATACATGACTGGGTACAAACTTTGGATTATGGGCACACTTCTTGATTGTTTAAGACATGATTTGGTACGAACTTTGGATTATGGGCACACTTTATTTGGATATTAGGTAATAAATAAAATTCAAAGTAAAAATTGATGATGGGTTTTATGAAAGTTTTTAGATAGAAAAATTAAGTAGGATAATAATCTAATTCCCACTCCAAAATTATTAGTAATAATGACTTTCAAGTCCTAACAAATGTAAAAGAAAATCTAACATATGAAAGAGAACGTAAAAAAATTAGTTAGGAATAGTCAATATAAGATAGGAAAGATTTATGTCACATGATTAGAAGTATTAACAAAATAAGGATGCAAGATCCCAACCATATTATTAAGGAAAAGGAGAGGAAGGGGCTAAAGGTGAGGAAATGAAGCTTAATTCCAAATAACTATATTTGATGCAAAATATGTATATTAAAAAAGTTGAAATTTGTTAATATGGAGAGAAGCTCTTAACACCTTATCTCGAATGCCTCGAAAAATATTTGATAACTAGAAGATGATCTCAAGAAATGTATCACATTTCCATAATTCCTAAAAAAGACTTTGGACTAAAGTATTATTTTTCATCTTAATCCAAAATTTAAGATGAAGATCATATCATGGAATATAAGAGACTTTAGTAGAGTGAAGAATAACTTATAGGTAATGAATTATCTATAGAAAGCACAAGGGATTTTCGAGAGGTCTAGATTTACTATGGGATCCAAGTCAAGTAGCCATAATATATTTTTTTAACTTAGCCAATCCCCTATAATTAGTTATACAATGATTGAGTCTCAAGATTTAGGTTATATTTCTAATTCATATGGACTTCCTAATCCCACCTTTAAAATATCCTTGCTAGATATTATACTAATTAAATATTTTCTAAATGTACTAAAAAATTCTATTCACGTGAAAATAATAATACAATATAAATACAACAAGATATGTCTTGAGATAGTTAATATATATTGGACATACAATATCTTGGTTAAGTGATATATCAAGCACATGCCAATCTAGGAAGCTAACTAGTTGGAGATAATCTCTCAACCAGATAGACCTCAACAAACTCCTAATCACTAGAAACAAAGTCCTACACATAGAAAACATCACAACTAAGACATGTAGGAATTATATTTTCCAATTCGCCCCCTTAATGACTGCTTGACTCATTCTCAATCAACAGGATATACATTTGATACAATTTGGAAATTACATCTTGTACCTTTTTCATTCATACATCATAAAATTGTTGGCATCGATTTAAAGGAAAAAGCATCCACCGGAATGCATGAGTACCTAACCATTGCAATCGTTGGTCTAATATGATGTCCTTCACATAAATGGTTATGTAAACCATTATATCTACATACCTATACATGTACCTACAAGTCCCCCTCTATCATTATCAATCCGGGTCTTCTCAAATTACCCGTAACCATGGACTGGCTTTTATCGACTTACCTTAAACCATGCCCAGGGTTTTGTCGGCTAACCCTCAAACATGATTGGGGTTTTGTCGACTGACCCTAAACCATTATACAAGAATCCTATCCACTTCACTCTCACAAGTGGTTTCAGGCTTACCAAAAACCTAAGCTACAAAGTGGTTTTCGGCTTACCATAAACCTTCACTTACATATAATCTCACAAGTGGTTTTTGGATTATCACAAACGCTCACTTCCAAAGTGATTTCTGGCTGTCCACAAACCTACTATTACAAATTGATTTTCATATTACCATGAACTTCATGGGGTATACACAACTCCAGGTACATAATATTATAATTTTTTGGAGGACCACTACAAAACATCATAGGCTTTCTTAGTAATACATGTATGTGATGCATAATATACTTTAATTGTGATTCTATTCCACAAACTCACATAAAATTTCACTTGGTTGTCTATCATCCTTTAATGGCTATTGCTACTCCTTTACCTCATCTTTAAAAAAATTTCATATCTTGGGCATCTTTGTCTTTTTCAATTAGGTCTTGGAACTCCATGCAGTAGCTTCAATAATTTCCTTGAGCAGATTCATACTAGATGTAGTAGCCACAACAACGTGTCCCTTGTTTCCTCAGCATATTACATAATACACAACGTACAATGGATACACAAAACACACAGAAAACATGCAACAAACAGATTGTAATAACATACAATTATTACTCTTATATTACTACGCCCTTGTGCCCTCCCATGAGGGAGTTAGCCCGAGTAGGCTTTGATACCAAATTAAATATTTTATAAATGCGCTCAAAAATTATATTCACATGAAAATAATAATACAATATAAACACAACAATATATGTCTCTAGATAGTTAATCTATCTTGGACATACAATCTCTTGGTTAAGTAAATATCTCAACCACACACCAATCTAGGAAGCTAACTAGTTGGGGAGAATCTCTCAGCCAATTAGATCTCAAGAAAATAATAATCACTGGCACTAAAATCCTACAAATAGAAAGCATCACAACTAATACAAGTAGGAATTATATTTTCCAAGTCACCCCCTTAATGACTACTTGTCTCGATCTCAATCAACAAGACCTACATTTCGTACAATCAGGAAATTACATCTTGTACATTCTTTATTCAGACATCATCAAATTTTTTACGTCCATGTAAAAGAACAAGCATCCACCAAAATTCATGAGTACCTATCTACTGCGAACGCTGGTCTAATAGGATGTCCTTCACTTACGTGGTTCTGTCAACCATTGTATCTACATACCTATACATGTACCTGCATGTCCTCCTCCGTCATTATCTATCTGAGTCTTCTTGGATTACCCGTAACCATGGAATAGGTTTAACGACTTATCCTAAACCATGCCCATGTTTTGTTCGACTAACGCTCAACCATGCCTAGGGTTTTTTTGGTTGACCCTAAACCATGCTACAAGAATCTTGTTCACTTCACTGTCACAAGTAGTTTCTGGCTTACCACAAACCTACATACAAAGTGGTTTTTGGCTTACCATAAACCTGCGCTTACATACACTCACAAATAGTTTTTGGCTTACCATAAACCTGCACTTCCAAGGTGGTTTATGGCTGACCACAATCATGCACTAACAAAGTGGTTTTAATATTACGATGAACTTCATGTGGTACACAGAACTCCAGGTACATAAAATAAATTTTTTTTGAAGGACCACTACAAAAAATCATACACTTTCTTAGTAATACATGTATGTGATTCATAATGTAATTTAATTGTGAGTCTATTCCACAAACTCAAACAAAATTTTACTTTGTTTTCTATCATCCTTTAATGGCTATTGTTGCTCCTTTACCTCATCTTTTGAGATTTTTCATATCTTGGGCATCTTTATCTTTATCAATTAGGTCTTGTAACTCCATGAAGTAGCATCAATAATTTCCTTGAACATAGCTATACAAACTGTAGTAGCCACAACAACACATCACTTGTTGCCTCAATAGATTACACAATACACATTGTATAATAACTACACAAAACACACAGAAAACATGCAGCTAACATATTACAGTAACATACAATTATTAATCTACTCTTAATATACCCTTGGGACCTCCCATGAGGTAGTTAGCCCAAGTAGGCTCTGATACCAAGTTAAATATTTTCCAAATTCACTCAAAACTTCTATTCACATGAAAATAATAATACAATATAAATACAACAAGATATGTTTCGAGATAATTAATCAATATTGGACATACAGTTTGCTAGGTCCTTATAATACTAATGTATACCCTTATTGTGATTGTTAGTGTAGCCTCCTTATTGTTATTTTTGTGCCCATGTAGTCCCCATTTTTTTATTAATGTGCCCCACAAAAGCCCACTATTTTTATTATTGTTCCCTTACATTTTTATTGTTATGTCGGCTAGGATTATATTGTGACCCCTTGGATTCCTATATATAGAAAGGATTTTTTGTCATTTGTATAATCCAATAATTGTTGATTTATGTAATATAAATGAGGTTTCCCCCTAGAAGAGGCAAATTTCTAGGTTTTTGATCTATCTTTTCTTATATTTTGTGAGTTGTTTTCATAAAATTGGTATTAGAGCTTTGGATTCTAGGGTTTTGCTGTAGAAAATAGGCCATCGTGGAATTTTAACTATAACATATTTTATATGAAGTTTAAAAAGCTAAAAAAAAAAAATGGTTTGAACCAAAATCCTGAGGAATGTCATGTAAAAATTTCAGATCTTGGTTCACCATATTTTCGAAGATATGATATGTGGAAGTTAGGGTTTTTGTAGGCTCCAAAATTTCATCTCAAACAGGCAAATGAGAGAAAATAGTTATAGCTTTCGTTTCAGGCATCATATTGGAATTCTATAGACAATGGTTGAAATTGCACGGAATTTGGTTTCTTGCATATCGATTTCAGAGCTGAAGGTCAAAAAAGTGACACGGGGTAGGTCGTACAAGTTCACTCTATTAAACCAGCTCATAATTACGTCATTGTGGGAGACTGTGCATAACTTGGCCTTGAAGAATCCAAATTAGATCTGACGTGTGGAATTGGAAAGAAGACTCATATGGCTACTATAGGACCAAATTTTGTATATTGAAGGTCTAGAATCGCAGAAATAATTCAGGTTCAATATCGACATCATAAAAAGCAAGAAAAATGTGTGCATTTGTTTTTAAAAATTTCATAACTTTTGTTTTAAAAATACTTTGAAGTGATTCCAAGGGCATATTGAAGCATATATATAAGTATTGTATTCTAAAATTCCTCCCAAAAATATTCCATTCCCATTAAGTCCTAAAAAAACTCTACTATGACACATGAAGAGGAATAAGTGCAACATGATATATCAAAATTACAAGAGCAAGTGCAACAAATGTCACTCTTAGAAAAGTAACCAAAAATGAAATGGAATCTAAAATGGATGGTTTGAAGAATGCCATGGAAGCTAATATGGATTACATGGAAGCTAAGATTGATGGTATAAAAGAAAAAATAAAAGAAAACATGGAGGGTTTGAAGGAAGTTTTGACTGAGTTGCTATAAGAAATGATTCATAATGGAGAAAAGGTAGTAGAGGAAAATCATGATAAGAATAAAATAAACGTTAATTATGATTTCATAAACTCTAACGTTGGATTGAAGACCCACCATATTCTAAATATCGATATGAGTAAGTTTGATGGCAAGGATCCTGTAACATGGATACTATATATGGAGCAATATTTTGTTCTCCATAATGTGAAAAACACACAAAAGGTACGTATTGCAGCTTTATATTTAGAAAAAAATATATTTGTATGGTATCAATGGCTTCTCTCACGTAAACAAATTATCACTTGATCAATTTTTACGGAGGAAGTGGTAGCACATTATGAGGATACAAAGAGAAACACCTTCTTTAGCCAATTGATAAATCCCAAACAAAAGGGTTCAATGGTGGAGCACATCAAGGACTTCCAAAAATTGAATATATGGGTAATTTTTATTCCCGAGGAACACAATATTGATGCCTTCATAGGGAATTTAAAGGATAACATCCAACATGAGGTTCACCTTTGGGAACCTAATTCATTGGAGAAGGCTTTCAGGTTGGAAAGAAAAATTGAAAGAAAAATTATGGTGACAAGGAATCCTACCACTCACAACTATAAAGATGGAAGTGTTGCTACTCCTAGACTTCCACAACCTACAAGGTTGAAACCACCACAATCGGAAGAAAAAAGAGAAAAAGGGCTTTTCTACAATTGTGATAGAAAATACACTAAAAGTCATAAATGTGCTAAGAAGATATTATTTTACATATATTGTGAAGAGGATGAAGAAAATTAACAAGAAACTTTAGAAGAAGAGGATATACACTAGGAACCAACCCTAGAGAAAAAAGAAATGAATCTGACCATGTCTTGTAATGCATTGGCAAGAATTACCACTCCTCAAATTCTCAAGATAGAAGGACATATCAAGAAGAAAAATGTAATAGTGTTGATTTATTCGGGTAGTACCCATAACTTTATTCATTGTAAGGTACCCAAGGAATTGAATTTGGTTGTATACCCAGCACCAGAGTGTCAAGTGATGGTTGAAAATTGAGGAATTTTAAATTACTCTGGAAAGTGCCATCATATCAATTTAACCATGGGGGAATACGTATTGAATATTCCAATGCTCTCCATTCCAATGGGTGGTGTTGATGTTGTACTAGGAGTAGAATGGTTAGAATCCCTGGGGACGGTAGCTTTTAATTTTCAATAAATTTTCATGAAATTCTTTTCGAAAGGAAAGGAAGTTGAATTACAGGGTATCGCAGGAAGCTGGGAAAGATAATAAGCTCTAATTTCATGAAAATTATTTTGAATAAATAATAAGGAGGTGTAATTGAACAATTATGCTCACTAGAGGTTCAAACATCAAAATCATCCATTTCTTCAGATCTCCAAAAAGACTTGGTAAATCATTCCAAGGTGTTTGAAACTCCTAAAGTACTCCCACCTATTTTTTATCATGATAATGCCATTCATTTGATTCCAAGAAGTGTTCCTCCAAGCATCATGCCTTACAGATATCCTTACACCTAAAAGAGTAAGATTGAATGTATGGTTGCAAAAATGCTTGAAGCTAGTATAATTCAACCTAGTCAAATTTCTTTCTCTACTCTAGTAGTATTGGTACACAAGAAGGATGGATCATGGTGTATGTGTCTCGATTATAGGGAGTTCAACAAGCTCACTATTAAAGATAAATTTCCCATCCTTGTCACTGATGAATTATTGGATGAATTACATTGAGAAATTTACTTCACCAAGCTGGATATCGTCAATTTAGAATGAAGACTGAAGACATTCCGAAAACAACATTAAGGAATCATGAGGGTCATTATGAATTTTTGGTCATGCCTTTTGGCCTTACTAATGCACTGTCCACATTTCAAGTTTTGATGAATTCCATTTTCAAACCCTTCCTTAGAAAATTTATGTTAGTAATTTTTTGATAATATACTAATTTACAACAAGTCTTGGAAGGATCATGTTCAACATGTTGAAATGGTGCTCAAACTATTGGAGGAGAAACAATTGTATGAAAAGCCTGTAGATGTTTATTCGGAGTACAGGAGGTGGAATATTTGGTTGATATTGTATCTCATGATGGTTTTAAGGTAGACATTAACAAACTTAAATACATTAAGGACTGGAAAATCCCTACAACCATAAAAAATCTTCAATGATTTCTAGGGCTAACTAGGTATTATCGCAAGTTTTTTAATAATTATGGGATAATATCAGCACCTTTAACATCATTACTAAAGAAAGATGCATTTTCTTGGACTCTAGAAGCAAGTAAGGCCTTTGAACATCTTAAAGATGCTATGTTCTGAGCACCAATCTTAGCTACGCCAAAATTCACAAAAACATTTATTGTGTAATGTGATGCCTCATGAAATGGAATTGGTGTGATTTTAATGCAAGAATGAAGACCCGTTGCTTTTGAAAATCGTCCAATCAAACGAAAGTATTTAATGAAACCTATTTATGAGAAGGAAATGTTGGAAATACTACATGCACTAAATCAATGGTGACCTTACTTAATGGGAAGACACGTCAAGGTAAAAACAAATCATGATAGTTTTAAATACTTTTTGGAAGAAATATTATCTTTAGAAGAGCTGCAAAAATGGGTCACAAAGATGTTGGGTTATGACTTTGTAATCATCTACAAAAAATGGAAGCAAAATGTTGTTGAATATGCACTCTCAAGAAAGGATGAGGATGTGGAAGCATTGATTTGTGCCATTTCTATTATCCAACTTGAGTGGATAGATGAAGCAAGGGATGTTTGAAATCATGATGAAGAGGTGTGGATACTCATTCAAAACTTCCATCAAGATCCCAGTACATATGAAACATTTAGTTGGAAAAATGATTCATTATGGTACAAATATCGCTTATATCTTTATAAGAATTCCCAAATCAAGAAAAATATTCTTCTAGAATTGCACACCTCTCCCTTAGGAGGGCACTTGGGAATTTAAAAAATTAGCACAAGATCAAGAAGGAATTTTTTTGGGCTGGCTTTAAATCTTATATTCAAAATTTTTGGTTTTCCCTTATATGCAGAATGTTCCATTTTCCAGCAAAATAAATTTGAGACAATTAAGACTCGAGGTCTGTTACAACCTTTATCCATTCCAATTCAATGTTGGGAAGAGGTTTCCATGGATTTTATCATAGATTTACCCAAGTCCGAAGGAAAAATTATCATCATGGTGGTTGTTGATAGAATTACCAAGTATGCACACTTTTGTGAATGATCTCATCTATTAAAAGTCAGTACAATTGCTAATTGATTTATGTAAACAATTCAAAAGCTACATGGAAACCTAAAGATTATTGTCAGCAACAGAGATCCCATTTTTACAGGAAATATTTGGATGGAATTATTTTCTTGTTTGGGTACTCAATTAGCTCATAGCTCATAGCTCATCATATCATCCTCAATCTGATGGTAAAACTACAGAAATTATATAATATGCATATATATCTTGGATACACCCAATATAACAATATGCTAAATTTAAATATTGAATCGCTTCTACAAATATTTGCAGAATTAAAAAACACAATTGCCAATTACATAAGCATGAAGAAAGATCAAGCCACAACAACATCGATAATTTCCCGGGGAAAGCTTGCAGATAAAAACCCCACTATATTCTATTGTATATTATATAATGGATAATTAAAAATTTACATACAAAACTCCAATCACAAGTGCTCTCCGTACATCAGCTAATTGTCTCACACTATCATACAAAAATTGGTAAAAGCCTTAGCCAATTTATTGTCTCTAGACAGCCTGCCTCCACTGCGCAATCCCTGATCATATATAACCCTGAATAATGGTTGCCTTTCCTACCTTGACTGTGTAAATATCATGGACTCATCCAATGTGTGCAAGCGGATAATGTCACAACTAATAGTTATCTTCAACTTCACCTAGAACTCAATGGGGTCTCCACTGGATCTGACCTGGATGCAGTTAATAATAGTAAAAAAATTAGTTTCATGTGAGACCACTACATGTGAATTAATTAATATTTAATTCACCTAATCTCTCACTAGTGTATCTTCGATTACAACTAGCACAATTGACTTTAACTCACTTAACTAAGTTAAACTGATTTACAACTTGCATTAACTAATGCACCACTGCACTTCCAACTTTGTTACAACTATAATCACTCTGTTACAACTAGAGTCACTCAGCATGTCCCACCAACCAACCTCTTAACTCGAAATTCACTTATCTAACTGATTTTCCACTTCAGTTAACTATTTTCAAGTCCACATTGAGAATAGATTACAGTTTAATGTCCATCTATATTAAGGGATAATAAAGATAGACATGCATCTATAAAGAGACATGCATTCTATAAATAGACATGCATCATACATATATAAATATACAGACACCTAAAAATAGCCTGTGTGGACCCCACCCTAGTGTTGGTGCTTAATTTTCACTAGGATCTTGGATGTTATTTCCAAATGCCAATTTCACTGTTTCTTGTTGCAAACTTTAACAAAAACTAAGGTAGTGAAATTTTTTTTGGAAGGATATATTCGTTGCTTTGTATATGATAAATAAACACAATGGGTAAAGTGGCTACCTCTGGCTGAATGGTGGTATAACACTTCCTTCCATACTGTAGCAAAAATGACCTAATTTATGGAACTTTATGGATATCATCCACCCTCCATCACATCATATTTAAGAGAGAATTTTAAGGTTCAAGTAGTGAAAGATCACATCGAGCATCAACAAAAAATTCTCCAACTCTTAAAAGGATAACCTCACCTTGGTGAAGAATTGAATGAAACAACAAGTAGATCAACATCACAGCGAAAGAAGTTTTGATGTAGGTGACTTGGTGTTTTTATGGCTACAACCATTCAAAAAAATGTCCCTCAAGCAAGCTAAGAAGGAAAATAAATTATCACCAAAGTATTATGGTCCTTACAAGGTGTTGCAAAAGATTGGTACCATGGCATACAAATTGGAGCTTCCTACATCTTCCCAAGTGCACCTAGCTTTCCATGTTTCATGCTTAAAGAATATTATAGGTGACAAGCTCCCAGTTCAAATAATATTTCCTGAACTTGAAAAGGAAGGAAAAATCACATTGGAACCTGAAACAGTCGCAGAAACAAGAACTTGACAAATACGAAATCGATCAATTTCAGAGTATCTCATCAAGTGGAAGAACTTAACCACTGAATATTCGACATGGGAGGATGATAATTTTATACAGAATCATCTATACCTATTCAAGCATTGAGGACAACACTTTTTATTTTTAGGCATGCTAGGTCCCTATAATACTAGCGTATACCCTTATTTTTATTGTTGGTGTAGGCCTCTTATTGTTATTTTTGTGCCCATGCAGTCCCCATTTTGTTATTATTGTGCCCCATAGAAGCCCACTATTGTTATTGTTGTGCCCTTACATTGTTATTGTTATGTCACCTAGGATTATATTGTGACCCCTTGGGCTCCTATATATATAAAGGAAGTTTTTTCATTTGTATCATCAAATAATTATTTATTTACATAATGTGAAGGAGGTTTCCCACTCGAAGAGGTTGATTTCTAAGTCGTTGATCTATATTTTCTTCTATTTTTTGAGTTTGTTTCATAACACAATCTCTTGGTTGAGTGAATATCTCAATCACACACCAATATAGAAAGATAACTAGTTGTATAGAATCTCTCAACCAAATATACCTAAACAAGCTCATAATCACTAGGAGCAAAATCATATACATAGAAATCATCAGAACTAAGACAAGTAAGAATTATTTTTTCCAAGTTTCCCCCTTAATGACTACCTGTCTCGATCTAAATCATCAATATCTACATCTATTACAATCGAGAAACTACATCTTGTACCTTTTTCATTAAGACATCATCAAATTGTTAACGTCCATATAAAGGAACAAGCATCCACCAGAATGCATGAGTACTTAATCGCTGCAACCGTTGGTCTAATAGGATGCCCTTCATGTACACTGTTATGTCAACCATTATATCTACATATCTATACATGTACGTACAACTCCCCCTCCATCGTTACCAATTTGGATCTTCTCGAATTACCTGTAACCATGCACTAGGTTTCATCGACTTACCTGAAACCATGCGCAGCATTTTTTTGGCTAACCCTCAACCATGACAAGGGGTTTTTAGGTTGAACCTAAACCATGCTATAGGAATATTTTCCACTTTACTCTCATAAGTGATTTATGGATTACCACAAATCTACACTACAAAATGGTTTCCAGCTGACCATAAACCTGTGCTTACATACACTCTCACAAGTGGTTTCTGGCTTACCACAAACTTTAACTTCCAAAGTGGTTTTTGGTTGACCACAAACCTGCAATTACAAATTGGTTTCAATATTCTTATGAACTTCAGGGTGTACACACAAATATAGGTAGATAATGTCACAAATTTTTGAAGGACCACTACAAAACATCATAGACTTACTTAGCAATACATTTATGTGATGCATAATAGACTTTAATTGCGAGTCTATTCCACAAACTCACACAAATTTTATCTTTGTTGTCTACCATCCTTTAATGGAATTTTTTTCCCCTTTGCCTCATCTTTTGAAATTTTTCATATCTTGGGAATCTTTATCTTTTTCAATTAGGTCTCGAAACTCCATGAAATAGCTTCAACAATTTCCTTGAGTGCAACCATACGACCTGTAGTAGCCACAACATCATGTCCCTTGTTCCCTCAACATATTACATAATACACAATGTATAATGGATACATAAAACAAAAATAAACCATGCAACACACAATTAACACTCAATTATTACATGGATACATAAAAAATTGCAGTAACACACAATTATTACTCTACTCTTCATGTGCCCCTTGGCCCTGCCATGAGGGAGTTAACCCAAGTTGGATCTAATACCAAATTAAATATTTTTTAAATGCACTCAAAAATTCTATTTACATGAAGATAATAATACAATATAAATACAACAAGATATGTCTTGAGATAGTTAGTCAATATTGGACATAAAATCTCTTGGTTGAGTGAATATCTCAACCACACACTAATCTATGAATCTAACTAGTTGGAGATAATCTCTCATCCAAACACCAATATAGGAAGCTAAATATTTGGAGAGAAAATCTCAATCAACTGGGCTCGAAAAAACTCCTATTCACTAGGAAAAAACTCATATACATAGAAAGCATCACAACTAAGACAAGTAGGAATTATATTTTCCAAGTCGCCCCCTTAATGAATACTTGTATCGATCGCAATTATCAAGATCTACATCTGTTAGAATCTGGAAATTACACCATTTAAATTTTTCATTCAAACATCATCAAATTTTTGACATCCATATAAAGGAACAAGCATCCACCAGAATGCATGAGTACCTAACGGCTACAACCACTAGTCTAATAGGATGCCCTTCACGTAAATTGTTCTATCAACCATTATATCTAGATACATATACATGTACCTGCAAGTCCCCCTCCATCATTATCAATTTTTATCTTCTTGGATTACTCGTAACTATGCACTGGGTTTTATTAACTTACCCAAAACCATGACCAGGTTTTTTTCGGCTAACCCCCAAGCATGCCAAGGGTTTTCCCTGTTGACCCTAGACAATGATACAAGAATATTTTCCACTTTACTCACACAATTTGTTTCTTACTTATGAAAATCCTACAATACAAAGTGGTTTCCAACTTACCATAAAGTCGTGCTTGCATACACTCTAACAAGTGTTTTTTGGCTTACCACAAACTTGCACTTCCAATGTGGTTTCTGGTTGACCAAAAACCTGTACTTACAAAGTGGCTTTCATATTACCCCAAACTTCATGGGTTACACACACATTAGGGAAATTTTGAGGTATAAAATGGGCCTCCTAAGGAAATTATAAAATAATAGTGGAAATAATAAAATAAGATTTGATTACATCATCAAATTTTAGAGGGAAAAAAGAAAAAACTACTTTTTCAACTCGTATTTTCAATATATCTCCCTATGGGTTTACTCAAATTTCAAGAGGGAACACTCGTTGGATGCATAATTTTATTCCTCATCTAAGTATTACCCATATTACATACTTTCTATGGACCATGATACATGAAAAATGAGAAATACATGAAAACGGTGATTGCAATCACGTTTTTTCATGTATTTCTCATTTTTCCTATAGTAGGGTCCATCGAAAGTATGCAACATCGTTACTCCTTGGATGGAAATTAAATTTTGCATCCAACGAGTACTCCCACTCGAAATTTGAGTAAAACCTTAGGGAGATAAGTTGAAAATACAAGTTGAAAAAGTAGTTTCATTATTTTATTATTTTTTAATCTTTTTACCTTTTTACCACAAAAATGGTTAACATCCCCCATGGTTGACATCATCATCTTGAATCCTATTGGTTCTTATAATTTTTTTTTTATTGTACCTTTTTCTTAGGAGGCCCATTTTAGACCTCAAAAGTTCTCTAATGACTCCAGGTACATAATATTAAATTTTTTTGAAGGAAAACTATAAAAAGTCATAGAATTTCTTAGTAATACATGTATGTGATGCATAATAGAATTTAATTGTGATTATACTCCACAAACTCACACAAAATTTCACTTGGTTGTATATCATCCTTTAATGGATATTATTTTTTCTTTACATCATCTTTTGAAATTTATTATATCTTGGGAATATTTATATTTTTAAATTAGGTCTTGTAACTCCATGTAGTAGCTTCAATAATTTCCCCCAGTGTAACCATATGGCATGTAGTAGCCACAACATCATGCCCCTTTTTTCCTACACGGTACACAATGTAAATTAAATACAAAAAAGACACAGAAACCATGCAACAAACAAATTGGAGTAAGACACAATTATTACTCTAGTCTTCCTATGCCCCTAGTCCCTCCCATGAGGGAGTTAGCCCAAGTAGGATCTGATATGAAATTAAATATTTTCTCGATAATAAAATATAATAATAGATTTTCTAAATGCACTCAAAATTTCTATTCATTTGAAAATAATAATACAGTATAAATACAACAAGATATGTCTCGAGATAGTTAATCTATCTTGGACATCCAATAACTTGGTTGAGTGTATATCTCAACGACACACCAATCTAGGAAGCTAACTAGTTGGAGAGAATCTCTCAACCAACTAGACCTCAAAAAAATCCTAACCATTAGGAACGATCTCGTGTACATAGAAGGAATCACAACTAAGACAAGTAGGAATTATATTTTCCAAGTATAATGGAAACGGGTAGACACATGATGGATTAGAATTAGATAATAGGAGGGATATTTCAACATGATAACATCTCTAATGGAGAGAAAAAGAGGCCATAGAAACATGGATGATGAAATCCTTGTTTTGAAGAAAACCATTTATTCCTAAAATTGGTTGACATTTAAGCCACCAATGGTTGTCAAAGTTGAAATAAAAGAAAAATAGGCACAAATCATATAGCCACAATGTTAAATTGTTTTCTATTCGATGAAACTTTGATATAAAAACAATTGGATATTATATTTGGAATTTTACCTTTCTGAGGTTTTTATTGAACTCACCAATTAGTCTTTCTTGAAATAGTTCTTTCATACCCAAATAAAAAATATTCAAGTTTGAGATGTTATGAATGACCCATATAGACTTCTTGCTAAAGCTAATAGCATGGTGACATCATAGGGGCATAACTCAATTAACCTATGGCATAGCACATGCATTCGTGGCATACTAAACAATACCCTTAATTTGACTACATATTGGAATATACCTCTAAAAATCACTTTATTTAACCCCCTACCAATACTAACCCACTGCATTTTCCCAATTTAAAAAACCCCTACTTTCACTAGATAGTGTAGGTATCTGTTTTTTCATTAACATTTTTTACACCCCTTTATATTTATATCCTTAACATAATGATATGATGCCTCTCTTATGACACCACATGCATTCTACAATTCACCTTTCTTCTTGTGATATACATAAGAGATGCATATTATTATTCCCACAATGTGATTATTCAATCCACACTCAAGCACATCTCACTATGACTTTTGGCATTTAATGGTCTAAGGCATACAAATATCAACCATGTTTTAGGAAGATTAATTATGTGAATTTCTATAAAATGACAGATAAATTGATCTATATGATGATGAAAAATAAATTGATAAAAATTTATGAATATGTTTGCACCAAATAAGGTGTTCAATCACAATTCTAGACCCTCTTCCCTTTGAAAGCTTCTTGTTCAAAAATCCATATACAACCTCATGTACTCAAACTAGTGTCTTATTAAGGTGGATCAACAAAAGTTACAGTTTTGAAGAGTTATGTAGAGAAGAAAAGGCAAGGTGAGGATGAGAGTTATGAGACACTCCCTTTGCTTCAATGAAAAAAAAAAAAAACATTGTTCTGTGTTGTTTTTAATTTAAGTGTTTTAATGAGAGCCCCATGGTATATTTTATTAAGATATCATTTGGAAACGAACCATGTGGATGGCATTAATGGTTTTTTAACCTTGGTAACGTGATTCAAAGAGCTCTTACCACTAGATTTCTTGTTTTTAGGATTATCAAAAATATTTTGTAAGCATTGTAGACATTTTCCCCCAAGTTTAAACAGATCGTATTATGTGGCAATGTTTTATGAACCCTCCTAACATCAACATGCTAGGTAGTTCTACCCCCAAGTTTTTCAGTAAGCATATTTCAAAGATGGGATTTCACATTTGGAGGGATTATGGGGTCACAACACTATCTTGGTTGGATTGGAGAAGAATTAATAAGCCCAATATTCACTAGCTTAAGACAAGAAAGTGTTTTCAAAATGATACCAGAAATTTCAAGGCCCATTTGGAAGTACTGGAGATGTAGTCATAATTACTATAACAACTATACTCAACAATCTCAAGATGAATCTTCAGTCATAATTACTGTAATAACTATACTCAACCACCTCAAGATGAATCTTCAACGATGTTCATAAAAGGGGATCATTGTCACCATGTCACAGAGAAGATTGTTGCTATACAGATGCCAAGGTTATTGTGATAAAATCAAGATCCGTCATGTTGTCATTAAACATTAGTATACAAATGTGAAACAGGGTCACTCACTGACACATAGGTCACACAGTCTATAGATTACTTCCCTTGACAGTCTCATTATTATCTATCCACAAGATTACTATAAATGTCATTTTCAAATCAAGGTTCTCTTATGTCACCAAAGGTGTCAATACATCATGATGATATTAAATGATCAATCACCATGCTCAACCATACTGCCTCAAGAATAAAATGTTGCAGCAACCAACTGAAATTAAATTTTTCAATAAGCTTCAGAACAAGCTATCTATGATACATAGATAGACTCAAGACTTATTTGCATCTAGCTAGACAACTCAATACATCAAAATCCTAGACAATTGTATACTTTAAGAATTGGTCATTAACGTGGAGTAAATCCTTCAAGTGAGATCGAAGTCTTTCTTATATATAGGTCTTTCTCTAGGTCGAATTGCTAGCTTTAGGCCAAGTTATCCTCTCATAGAGGTCAACTTTTCCTTTGCACTATGGCGAGGCCTTGAAGGGCCTTTGACTCTAGATTTGACTCAAATAAGTTTTCTTTACAATATGTAACATGCCCAAAAGAGTCTTCCATACATGACAATGACTCAACTGACTTGTAGAGCAAATGACAAGTCCTAGAAGCACTCAACAGTGCTTGACCTAAAAATAAATTTCCCTTGAGCATGAAGCCCATGCCTCAAGAATTTAATAATAATAAATTTATGTTTCTCTTTACATCAAATACAGAAAATCATGATTACATATGTCATTATGAAGACCAAACCTAGTTACATATTTCAACATGGATTACCCCCCTCCCCTGCGTCATTATCCATCACATATATATGTGAGAATTTAAACATCTTTATTACATTACCCGTCATTATAACCATGGAATTGCATAATCATATACTATAACAAAACATGATTAAGTATCCTCACATCAAATTTTGTTGAGCCCCAACAAGATAATAAACAAATACAAACATTGGCATACATCATAATATAGGTCTACCCATCTAAGGGCCTCAATGTGGAGCATTAAAATGAGTTGAACATTGTAAGGTTTATCCTAGGATGTTTTTGTTGACATTTTGGGATATTGCCTCCATAAAATTTTTGGGATATTACCTCTATAAACATGTTGAAAGCTCCATACCTTGTCTACATCAACCCTTATAGGCAAAAGGAAATGCTTAACTTATATTCCTCTTTATGAGTGTTGTGCACTTTAAAGGATAATTTGATCTTTCTCGTCCATGTATGCATTCCGACATCACCTTCAAAGTCATAGGGATTTCATTTTTTCTTTCTATCATTTTCTCAACGTGCCTTAGTATTGCAAGTTGTCATGTGAAAAAATGTCATTTAGAATCACCAAGTGATTATTTTTCGGGATTTTTTGTATTTATCAACATTCGAAGTTTGATTACATTTTGCCAAAATATCAGCCTTGTAGCTCGTAAACCAATTTGTATGCATACAAAGCTACACTACTATTGCAACTAAAATATTACAAGAAGAAATAAAATAACAATAAACCCCAAATAAGTAGAAAATGACAACAGGATAAAGCCTTGTAGCTCGTAAACCAATTTGTATGCATACAAAGCTACACTACTATTGCAATTACAATAGTAAAAGAAGAAATAAAATAACAATAAACCCCAAATAAGTAGAAAATGACAAAAGGAAAAATAATGTTTAGAGGCATCCAAATAATATTGAGGAAGAGCTCTGCAATGTAGGTTGCTAACTGTATTGATCAAGTAATGAGTTACAAAAGAAGGGGAAACCCTTGGTTATATAAACAGGAAGAAACCATAACTTCAAGCTCAAGTAACTATTAAGTGTCATGAGACTCTTATTATATGAAAGTGGCCCAAGTAAAATTCTATCCCTTTCCCTCTTTTAACCATTCATATTGAATTTTTTTCCAAAATCTCAGCCTTGTAGCTCGTAACCAATTTGTATGCATACAAATTTGCACTACTTTGCAAATACAATAGTACAAGAAAAAATAAAATAACAATAAAACCCAAATAAGTAGAAAATTACAAAAATATAAAGCCTTGTAGCTCGTAAACCAATTTGTATGCATACAAAGCTGCACTACTATTACAACTACAATAGTACAAGAAGAAATAAAATAACAATAAACCCCAAATAAGTAGAAAATGACAACAGGAAAAACAATGTTTAGAGGCATCCAAATAATATCGAGGAAGAGCTCTACAATGTAGGTTGTTAATTATATTGATCAAGTAATGAGTTACAAAATAAGGGGAAACCCTTGGTTATACAAATAGGAAGAAACCATAACTTCAAGCTCAAGTAACTATTAAGTGTCATGAGACTCTTATTACATGAAAGTGGCCCAAGTACAACGCTATCCCTTTCCCTCTTTTAACCATTCATATTGAATTGTTTTCCCACACACTCACTAAACTATTCATGAGACTCTTATTACATGAAAGTGGCCCAAGTACAACGCTATCCCTTTCCCTCTTTTAACCATTCATATCGAATTTTTTTCCCACCCACTCACTGAAATACTCATTAAGTAATGAATTATCACTTTTCATGTCTCAAAATCCAGACCAAATACATTTAATGATTTTTCTATATTCAAATACATTATTGTTGGCCCTTCCTCAATGCCACCCACTTGAAGTTGCACCCTGAAAAAAAACACTTGGAATTACATTACATAGTAGTCTTGTAAAAAGTTCACGTAGAAGTAGACCTATTATGGCAAGTCTTAGAAAACTATGGAGTAGATTCAAATTAACAATTCAATCAACTAGTTAATAAGACCAATAAAAACTACATTGTACAAATATGAATAATTATGTTCTAACTTCTAAATTTATGAAATTTATTGCAGTATGTATTTGGATCTACTTACAAAATTAGATAGTTGGTCTCTTATGCAGTACATAGATCTCAACATGGCCTCCAAAGTTTCTTTCGTTATATGAAATTTGGCATCAGTTTCTCCATATGAAGATTGTGTAGTTTCCTAAAGCTACATGTGTGGAGAAAATATAAATGAATTTTTGAAAGCATGCTAGTGTGGAAAATTTCTCTTAAATGTAACCAATAATCAATCACATTTCGAGAATTTTTTTCATATGAACCTCTCCTCTATCATGAATGTTGAGCCATTCTTTGATGATCATCAAAGATCTAAGTGTCTTTGATATCCACACAGTTGACCCAAAACAAAATGCATTTTATCTTATGTTCCAAATACATTGAAAAAAAACTTATGATGTTCTGATTTGCTTGCATTTGATGGCATACAATACATATATTAGTATGGAAAAATAAGGAATAATACAAAGTTGTAAAAAAAATTGCATGAAGCTAAAATACATATAAAACGTAAATTTTCACTCATTTTTTCCAATGCCAATTTTGCACATATATATGTGAGCTATTTCACAACCACTTCCTGACCAAGTTACAAAATCTGAAATTTCCAGTTCTCTCACCAATAAACAGATAGCATGTAACTATCATCTATACAATAAATTTTTGAAGTGTCTAATAATCAATCTCACTATCTACAATAGGAATCACAGATCTTGCCCAAAGTGGCCTCTTATTATTCATAAATTCTAGAGAATATTAGCCATCATTCTTGTGCAAAAACACTAGCCTGAAAGTGTTTTATTAACCAAAGGTAGTGATATGAAAAACACCTTTAACTTTACCAGCTAACACATTGATTTATCTTAGCTTCTTGATTTCTAATTTTTTTTTTCCTCAATTTTTTTTCAAAGCTGGTGCTCATAAAAGACTTTAAAATTAAGTTGAGATACAAATATGAGGAATGAGAATAACAAAACAATCAGAAAATTTATTGAAGGCGGCAAATCTAAGAAAGTTCCTCATCTTGAATCACTTGTGAGATTTAGGAGATTTCGACTTGCAAGTTCTAACAATACCACAAAAGCATATTTCCTATCCATTCAATGGGCGTATACCCAAATATCTAGAAATGAATCTACACAGAACTTTCTACCCTTGGGAAATGCCCAAAGTCCATAAAGTCCTTTGTTTCATCATCAAGGACATCAATACTTGTTTCCAAGAAATGGAGCAGATCCTCTCTGTGATGTTTTGATATAGATTCTGCTCTTGAGAGTTTCTTCTTAGCCTTTTTCAAAACTGTTTGTGGCTCATTGCACAAAGAGCTTCCATTCACCTTGAGGGCAAGTGGTAAACCCATACAGTCTGCTTCAACCGACAAATATTTTAGCTGTTAAACATGTTAATCTTCTACACAAATATAGAGCATTAAAAAAATTTCTGGAGTTGTTAACTCTCCTATTTAAGACCTATAAAACCATTTATCTGTCAAAGGGACATAAAATAAATCTGAGTTTGAACACTGTATAATAGGATGCAAAGCATTCGAGCAGGATAGATAGACAAGTAGTTAGAGTATGAGATTTTGAATAGTATGTCATAGTCATACCTGTTTAACAACAACTTTGTCATTTCTTGTTCGAATCGAAGGCTGTCCAAAGGCCCAGAAACAGAAATGGGATAGGGAATCAGCCTTCTGCAACATGGGCATGTTAAAAGCATGACTGCTATCTATATATGGAATAGCGAGATCTTTCCTGGTTGTGATAACCGTTTTGCAACCCTATGCTTCAAGCAACAACTGTTCCACATCTTATTTTGACCAAACATCATCCAAAATCACCAACGTCTATGGATTTCATTTTAAACTGAGTTTCTTCTATAGTTGGTTGTGTGCATCCTTGATGCTCTGAAGAACAGGCCTTCGACCTTTGATTATTTTATCCCACATAATCTCCAAAAGGCCCATTACATTTGGAGACCATGCAACAGTTATGAAAACTATATTATTTTGGAAGAAATCTGATAATCACAACGAGAATAAGCACTGAAAAAACTAAAATGCAAGCAATAATATGGAAGCTCGGTGTGATGATTAAAACATGGGATTTGTTCTTACCTTTGACTTCGGGATCATTGCAAGGGGCTAATGAAATGGTATTTTTTCCGCTTCCACCCATCCCTTCAACCCAAACGATACTAACTCCATTCTTGAATAGGATATGTTTGACAACACTGACAATATTATTCAAACCCACTACAAAGTTTGGCATACTCGGGACTTCGGAGCTATCATTGCCGGTGAACTGCTCTGACTATTCAGAGATTGTGGTATCATGCGACCCATCAATGGCGCTCTGAAATATTTCAATTGTGCTCATTTGATGAACCATGAATGATTTTTAGTTGGCATCATTAGTCATCTTAACATTAACCCTTTCCATTATAAGCCGACCCATTTCTTAAATAAGTTCATATTGTGCACTAAAACCCTTGAAATCCACATCTGGGTTGTGGACATCAAGGGTGCGCAAGAAATTGTTGACATTCTTTTCTATCTTTTGTATCTTCTTTCCATAGTGTTACCTTCTGTATAAATTAAATATTCTCATGCGCTCTAATTTTTTTACTATGTGAAGGCCATGTTATCCGAATATTAAGGAAGACAAAGGATATGTGGCTTGAATCTGCAACTGGAGAAATAGAAAGAACTGAAAGAACCACGTGCATATTGGGGATGGCCAGAAGGGAGAAGGACTCCAAAGGTTCACCTTCTACAAGAAAATTTCCTTTCTTCGTTCCCATAACTAAGCCGGGGCATAGCCATCCATCAAATCAATTGATGAAAAACATGAAGAAACTGATAGGGTTTTGGGCATTGGTTTCCTATGCAACGAACCACTTAGCATTGCTCAGTTGCTCTACCATGAAATGATTCATTTTGCTGATATTATTTGCACAGGATATAAGGGCCCTACTTATGATAGGTTCAGGTAAGAAATTCTTCAAAATGAAAAGAGCAATAACAACACCAGATTGGAAGACCTTAAAAAGTAAAGGGAAACAAAAGGTGCACAATAAAGTCTTGCGGTTTTAAGGATAGGAAGAGTAAGACCCTCCTAACTTTTTCATTTTATTGTCCCAAAGGAATAATGTTTATTAAATCCAGTTATGCATTTTCATAAATAAAATATGGGGCATTGTTATATGAATTTTTGAATGCATTTATCCAAAAGATTTGTGTGAAACATGTTGTACAAGTCATAATAGATAATTCTTCTAGTTCTAATTATGTGGAAACTGACAAGAAGTTAATGGATAAACACCCCACATTCATTTGGACTTCTGGTGCTACCCATTATATCAACCTAATTGTTGACATGGGCAAAATTTACTTTATCAAGGATGATTAATCAATGAGGAACATCACATAATTTTTATATAACCATGCATATGATCTTAGCCTAATGAGGAAATTGAAAAGAAATGTAATATAAGTCATTTCTTATTTTCTTATTTTCTGTAGATATGTGGTGGGAAAATTATGCTGGAAAAGCACCAAATTTATAGATATTTTCCATATCAGTGCCTAGTTAGACTTGTGCTTAAATTCACACTCACAAATTGTAGTGTGTTTCAAAAAATACACAAAGGTGCAACAAGTTAAAATATATGTGTCTTCATAATACAGTCTACATATAATAAAATCATTGATTATGGTTGAAGCAAATTGAGAAAAAACTTGATATGGACACCATTTCCTTATATAAAATATTGACACAGGGTACAAATGGTTGGTGACAACATAGCTATGTTATGGAGAAGTCATCTAAATTTTTAGATGAATATGAGAAGGATTAGGTGATAGGTTTCATAGGCAAATGTCCTACAACAAACATAAAAGGAGAATGAGGAAAGTCAGGTGCTATCCTCTGTACCTATACAGACTAAGATACCAATTAGTAAGCATTCAACTATTATTGCAGGACCTTCCTCTACTAGAGGATGACGTGTTACCTTTGCCCATTAAAAATGGATTCCAGAGGTAATTCTCCTCCACCCATCAGCCAATGATGGACTCTAGAGACGAAAATCCCCAAACCTCACTTATTTTAAGGATTCTGGGCATTATTTTAGGGATGTTGGGAATCCAAAGTGGCTAATATGAGAATTCAACAAGGAAACTAGCCTAAGGCAGCCATAGGACTCTACCCTTCAACTATGAGGGACTCCAGAGATGGAGATCTCCTCTCTTAGTCAATTTAAAAATGCATGCAAATCACCTCTTATTTGCAAGTAAAATAGAAATGTGAGCAATAAATCTACATTTTCCTTTGTATATAGACTCCAAAGACCAGATAAGGGAGAATAAAAAGACATTTTTCTCAGGCAGTCACCAATGGGATAATCAAGTTTCTCTGTAGCAGCTCTTCAGTAAAAGAATTATGCCTTCATTCCATCCTTGCTTTTTCTAGTTGGGGCACCAAAAAGAAGAAGTAGGGCTTTTCTGACATCCTCATGTCCAAATATTTCTAGAGCTAAAAAACATGCAAACTTGTTATAGATGTCACCATCCTTAACAAGCAGCACGGAAAGCAGTTCTATTTATTATTTTTCATCACCTTGTAAAATGTACCTACAGCTATTTGAAATTAATGACTAAAATAAGCAATATAGAGAAAACATGGATCAAATAAAAACTTCACTAAATGACACATTTTAAAAAACTGCATATGCTAGACATGTGTAACCAAAGAAAAATTGCTAATCTACCTGCACTAGATGTGGAACTTTACATATCTATATAAAGTAATACTTGTTAAGAAATACCACCATCATCAAAGTAATACTTGTAAAAAAGTGAAGCAACAACTTGACCCACAATAAGTGACAAAACGCTAAATATTACAAGCGCCCAATGGGTCTTCCTTTTTCGTGCAAATATATTTCTATTGGGGCCTCTTCGTGGATCTACATCCCTGATCAAACTAGGGCCTAAAGTTCCAATCTCTCAAGGTCAGTCAAATTATATTACAACAGCTTGCAGATAGACAGTTCAATCACATATAAAATTAATCTGAAAGATTTAACAAACATACTTTCTTGTACTACATCCCTGATCACCAAGAATTACTAGGCTTGTGGATGTATCACCAAGAAAAAGTATAAAAAACCTCATGAGTTGTTATCTTTAAAGAAACACATACTGAAACATAAACACCGTAATGAATCTCAAACTTCGAAGAAGGAAACTAGGAACCAGGGCTAAACGAATTACAGTAGTCATAATGGGGCAAGATAGGTAGACTTTGATAGCTTTTAGGGCTTTGTCATTGAAGTGTAGGATGAGAAATGGAATTAAAATGAGCATTTAGATAATGAATTGATTCTATAATAAGAAAGTAACACAACATAATTTCCCTTACAGAACAGAGCATAAATTGATTTATGAATTTTGTTTATAACTCTTTAGAAAAATCAGTGAAAGTATAAGATATGAAATAGAATTGAGAAGGCATTCGATGAAATGAAACACGAAGGAGATACAATGCTATAAATCCATACCACATGAATCCCAAAATTCTTACTGCAACTACCTCTGTATTATCAAAAAAAAATCTCCAAGTACAATAGCTCTTCTGTGATATATCCAATATCCAACCCCCCTCTATTACAAAAACATTTCTTCTTTATAGGCCAAATTACAAGGGCCTATTTTTCCAAAACAATAAATGTCTTTTTGCAAAAATAAAAATAAAAATCATATCAAGGTGGCAAAAATATAAATACTTGCAAAAAGACTCTGATGGCACATTTGAGCTACAAAATCTGATTTATATGTCCAATTTGAAAAATAGGAAATCCAACTACCAAAAAAACATTCAAAATAAAATGCACTTCTTCTGTTATCCATTGCTCTGGTGTAAATTTGTTGACTTGAGTGAATAGAAACCATCCTGATTGAACCTCGTGCCATTAGATCCTTGATATCCTTTCTAGCAAGCGAACGATTAATCTAAAAGTTCAAGGAAAACATTAACATTAGTGAGAAGAACCACATACTTTTCTTCAAAATATATTCATAAAAAATTAACCAATTCTTCTTGCTTTTCATGATTAAGTGGACCAACTTCAGAAGAACCATAGTAGAAGGCATCCAACATAAATGTTGAGGTAAGGGATGCCCTTAGATTCAAATTTTATATATGTGTTGAGGTAAGGGGTACATATAGTTATATAGGTATGTAATTATATTTTTTTTATGGAAGAAATACCAAATTAATGTTTGAATGAAACACAACTAAAAAACGATGAATGGCTAGTGAAATAAACTTACACCAAAAAGTAGGTAGCAAAAAAAGGTTGAGTTATCTCGAACATTCACCATTTGAAATATTCACTAGAATTAAAACCAAAAAGTACAAAATTAACATTAGATTCATACAAACAAATCAAAAAAATTATAACCAAAAACTATTTACAAATAATCCAACATATGGAAATACACAAGGAAAGTGAAAGTAGAATGTTTTTAAAATCAACCTTGTTCAACTTTTTCACAAAATTTGAAAAAAATTTGTAGTCACTTTCTTCTAATCTGTATGTAGCATTGTACGATAATTTTGTGATTGCTATAACAGATTCAAGTTGTACAAAAGCATGACCAGCCAAATCATACTTATACATGTGATGCCCCTTTATTCTACTATACCAACATAATTGAAGCTCGATGCCTTCTAATCTATCCAAAAGGTCGATGCCATTATGGTAATCAAACACCCTATTACCATCCTTCTTCCTTACTCTTTGAACCCTTCCAATGTGCCACATTCCATAAGAAACACCTTGTTTTGTACTTCAAGGAACACCTTTTCTTGCAGTACATTCAGTGGGTGGAATTGAGTTGTTTTCAAACAACACCCCAAAATCTGATCCAATTCCAAAGCCAATTGAAACTCCCTTTTGTAGAGTATTCCCATCTCGTCTAAAGTAGACCCCACTTCTCACTTTTGTCAACCTATCTTTGGATAATGTTGGATTTCCACTCAACTGACTAACCAAACATGCTTTGAACATATCCTTACCATCAAGATTCACCACTGGTTTTATAGTTTTGCTTACATTTTCATCAGTGGAGCCTAAAATTTCATCCAACTCATGTCTCCACTCACTTTCCATTATTTGCAATTCACTTTAATTCTATACCAATCAAGACGAATATTGAAATATAGAGTTGGAACATCTTTGTGGAAAATCATCAACCACTTCATCCAAAATTTGGAATGTTGGATAATCTTTATTCTCTGTTCATAGTTTAACCCAACAAGAACATTGAGTGTAATTTTCTGGTTTCATTCCAAGAGTTGGTAAATTGTCTTATGCATCCTTCAATCCATTTTTAAGGGCTTCTACAATTTTAGCATCTGTGGATATTGAATCATATTGTGACAATATGTCAATGCTTTGTATTGTTTCTTGGTACAATTTATTCCAAATTTTTTCTTGCTTCTTATGGGATTTATTAAAATGAATCCCTTGGGAATTTGATTCTTCTTCAACAACTCTATTAAGGGTTCCAACAACATGAAGCAAGTCAGTGAAATCATAGGCCCTCTCCACTGCAACCATCCCACCAAATTTACTAAAGAATTTCTCACATACGTTTGACCTAGTCAAGTGCAAAACACATGGCAAGTTAGAGTATTGATCTCGAAACAATCTCATCAACAAAACTGCAAAATGGCAAGAAATTCTCACATCTTGATATGCCTCTCTGCTGATGAATTTTATGTTGACATTAGTATGGGATTGTTTTTTTACCCAACATAACCATAATGCGAAGAAATGATGAACTCCTGAAGCATTTCACACTCTTTCCCAGAGGCTCAAACTATGAGACAAAGATATCAATGTAGTCAGCAACACTCATTAGGTAAGTCTCTATAGCTAGTGTCCTCTCTAACTTTCCACTTGGTGTACTTCTCAACTCTTTCAAACACCTCTAAACATGCCTTGAAGCAATGCATTGTGCGGAACCCCAATTTTATCTATCCATCCTCTCTATATCTTCACACTTAAGCTTGTGATCATCCACTTTAAAATTGTGATAAACCATTCTGACATGGCCAAAACGTATGTACTCATTTCTTAAAACCAATTCTCGTCGACCACTAAACAAATGATTCACTAGCTTTTTGCTGTTTTGGATGTAATATTGGTCATGCAATCCTGTTACATTGCAACCATTGTATAACCCAGTTAGCCTCCACCCTTCCCAAGGAATTCCGTATCGAAGACCTGCTCTTGATGAATAATCCTTCAACATAAGTTGTCTTCTTCTGCTATCCCCATTCAAGGAATGACCAATAATAGGTCCCCAAATTTTTTTCTACGTGTTTCTTCCACATAAGTTCTACCTTTTTCCCATTGTTGATAAGAAAAAATTGCATTGAATTTATTGCATGTTGGATGAACAACCACAACCAAATGAGGAAGTTTTTCATGTAAATGGTTTGCAATAATAACACGTGCATAGTGCCCAATAACATTGTTTTTAAAAAAAATTGTTATAATCCCATAGCCTGCATCTCCCTCACCAACTGTCACCAAGAAATGTGATTGGAATTGATGTTCTTCTTTCAAACCACAAAACCCCACCAGTGTATTGCTTTTTGCTACCCACCTAACATATTTTTTCACAATTGTTTCATCTTCAGCAAGGCATACAGAAATTCGTCCATATATGCCATGTTTGGCTTTATAAGAAGCATAAATTTTTCCAACTGCCTCAAAAATTTGTTCGTGCTCCACTGGGATATATGTCAATGACTTTATAACTTGCCTTAAAGTTGTAGATATTGAAGGACCATCCATATTAAAGCTAATAAAGTTATGTAATCTAGGACCTCCCCATAACTTGATCATCTCATAAAGGGATTTTGTGGATGTACTATACCTTCTCCCTTTTTTTTCATGAATCAAGTTATGAAATATGTCCTTGAAAAATTCCCAAACTGCATCTTTACCTTGTAATTTTCCTTGCTTATGTGCCTCACAAACATCCTTAAAAAACCTAAAGACATCCTTCCTTTCTGCCGATTCAAACAACTTTTCCCTTAGAGATCTCATTCTAATAGAGAGTGTAGCAACCTTTATCCTCTCCCACCAAAGAGCTCGCATTGTTGATATATCGTTAGCATTTGTAACCCTTGCAACATTCTTCAATTCATTTTGTGTCAAATAGTCCAATCTTCTACCTTTTCATGTATCTCGTTCACCTATTTTATTGGTGCAACTTGATTCATGATATAATTGCATCCTAAAATCATTACATTCTAGAACCAACTTACAAAATCTACATGTTAATGAATCAAAATGGGTCATTGTTTCATAACCCCTCTGGCAATGAATATGCCTATATGTACCATCAATACGACATTCAATACCCTCATAACATAGCATGATCTTGGTATGCTTCTCTATGGCCCATAATTTTCCACCTCTTTGATCATCCATTAGGACCTTTATTTCTAATCTATCCCCATTTCTATCAATATAAGGATACCAATACCCCCAACATTGTAGTAACAAGAGACAATTGAGCTATAATAAGATGACAAAAAAATAAAAAACAAATAAATTAGAAGTACGATCAATAAAATAATATAAAAATTCATATTCAAGTTTAGTCTAAACTATTAATTAACCACTAATTAACACACCTAAAGTAGAAGAAGTTGCACTTGTAGAACCCATATGTAGTACTGATGGTGATGCTGGCACTAAGAACCTAGTCAAACTTTGTTGGGACTTATCATTGGTAGGCTTCTTAGGTCTCCCAACTGTGCCACTCCTCAACCCAATATCTTGATGTGAAGCCTCATTTGTAGTAGTAGTAGTGTGCTTCATTGATTTAATTTGTTCATTTAGAGAACTGACAATATTACCACTTTTCGGCACTAAACAAAACCATTTATTGCATCGTGTACATTCAACTCTCACTTTTTTCATGTCCTTATAGTCTGCAAGTGTTGATTCCACCACATTGAAAAAATTAGGCTCTTATGTCTTATTGAAATCATCTAGAAGTTTGATTTCTTGATCAATATGAAATCGATCTCTAACCACCGTTGTTTGTTCTACTTTGTTACATGAAGGAATTTCACTACCAATTGGCATTGAAAGGTGTTGTTGATGGGATGTTGTTTTCATATGATGGTTTTTGAAGTTGCGCATTGTTCGCACTACCAAGGCTACATCACCTATCCCATAATCAATGCCACAAATTTCACAATGGATCTTTATTTTAGATTCTCCCTTTTCTGAATATACTTTGAGAGTAAGTTTCTCATTGACAAACTCTTCCATTAAACTTTTCACTTTTTTTTCCCAAGATGCCAATACACAAGGTTCAAAAATTGTGGCTTCTTCCACTAACAAAGGCATATTTTCAACTCTTGGTTATTTATGCATAGCTTCCTCCACATTCTCTTCAATGTTTTCAAATATTGGTACTGTTTCCACTACATTTGAACCCCTTGTTTCCACATCAAATGTGCCTAGTTTCATCTTGATGCCTAAAAGTGTTGTATAAACTTTCCATTTCTTCTATTGCTTTGGATTTAAAGCTAATACATCCTAGATAAAATCAAAAGGGTATTCAACAATTCCATTATCCACAATTTCATCATGGATTTCAGTAAATGTACAACCTTCTCGACACCTGACAATGCCAATGATAGGTTTCTCTTCATCGATAATAATTTTATAGGACAAGTCCATCTATTTTTGCACATAAATAAATGAAAAAGTAAGTATAATTCCACAAACATATTGGTTTATTATGAAAAAAAGAGCAAGGAAGTAGGGTATGCACTTTCAATTCAAAGCTCCAAAAAACATGAATAACTCTTACTATTGTGATGAAACAACTTGATTCAAAATGTATTATCGATGGATTCCTCAAATGGAACTAAAACTATAAATAAAACATAGTACTAAAACATATTTGAGAGTTTATTTATTGAGTCAAACATTGACAAACTTATAACCAAGCTTAGGCCCTAAATCTGCCTCAATTTGGCCTTATTTACATCATTTTTTCTGTCCTAAAGAGGTCAAAATTGTGTCAAAACCAAACCATCGTAGATTTTACTTTTCGCTGATATGAAATGGATTTTATTCAATTTATTTCTCTCTAGTATCTAGGGCTTGTGATTTTATTCAACTTATTGTTCGCTATTATTCAAGTACCAAAATTATGATCTAGTTTTTATACGAGTTTAGCTACTGTCATTAATCACCTCTACATCCTTGATGTTGGGTATACTGCTGAATTATTTCTGGGTAAATTTTACTTTAATTATGATGAAGGGTAAGTTTTATCTCTCCTTTAATTAACAATAATATTCATATTAATCATGCAGCAATATTTTGTAAGGGTCAAATCTTAGTTTTGTTGATAGGAATATGCATATAGCTAGTCCATTAGTTGTTTTAAATGTATTTTATATGCATTCACTTTTTCAGAGTTACCTGGTATTTCTAATGATTCTTATTTGTGTTTTATATACTCTTTGTAGGCTTGTCCGATGACGATCTTAGGTCCATCTGATAACACAGCTAGTGATTGCATAATAGTGCATCTCTACCCAAAATTCTTAAACAAGTCAACTAGTGGAACAAGGATCCTCACTTTCAATAATTATTGTGCAACATCAAAACTTACTTGTGGACCAAGAGGTAAAGTGGGTGCAACAACCTATGGAATGGTCTCAAGAGCTAAATGCTTATTCTGTACTCTGTTTTTAAAGTTTTCGACTTATTGTCCTTTCCTAGGTACATCAGTCTTAGGCTGGGAAGCAACTAATTCGTTAACTGGAAAAATGTCTTGATCATTTAATTTAATTTTTATTGTTTTGATCTTACTTAATTTAATGTGAGAAATTCCCGCAAGATATTTGGCCCCAATGCTAGATTCATTAGGGAGGGCCAGAGGGCTAATCACATTTGAGAAGAAGGAAGAAACCAAAAATATCAAACCCACTCTACCAACAGAAAAAACATGCCAACCTATTGCAGACCATATCAGTGTCATATAATAGGCAACTGTCCCCATCGTGAACTTCTCAGCCTCTATTTTCATATCTCTGAACTCCCCACTAACAAACAATCCAACTATGCATACCACAGTAGCAACTATGGATGTGAAAATTTGCATTTGCAGAACCACTGCAAAGGTTTCCTTCTTTATAACCCCATTGAATACACGCTGCATCAATGGAAGAAGTAGCTGATAGATTGTAGAAGCTGCAATAGTGAAAATGAAGCCTACTATGTTTGGTATTATTCACTCCCTTAGACCTGTCACTATTTGAATGAACGGCAAACAAATTGCACCCAAAGTCAGAAAAACCAGAGAATTTAGGATATATGGAGTAATTTTCTGCATGTTCAATATCAATGCAAATACAACATTGAAGGCTAGTTTGCTTGAACAGAGAAGTGAATAGTTCTAAACAAGAATATAAGAGATACCCAATGAATAAAGAAGATTATAACTCCATGCACATGAAGGTACATGCATAATCAACTACCTGACCTGGGTTATCTGGATTTTGGACAAACTCACTGAAATCCAAAATTCCTTGCTTAACAGTCTAAAAAAAACATGAGGTTGTTTGAACTTTGTACATGGTGTAACCTTGTGTCACTCTTGTAATTAACCCATGGAGGTGTACTTGAGAAAGCTTGAGTAACACTTCTTTGAATTTTTCTTTTAAGTCATGGTTCATGGGAAGGAGAGACGATCACATTATTATAAATGATGGTAGACTGAAGGAAATTTCATAGCACAGCCTTCAGATTTCAAATGAAGGTTTCCTAAATAGCTTTGTTAAATCCTATATATATATATATATATATATATATATATATATATATATAAACACACAAAGTATACTTCACATATGTTTCATGACAACTCCAATGAATTTATATGAAGGTGAATTATTTGCATAATAAGGTCTATGCTATAGACTGATCTCCTTGCCCCGAGGAACCCTCTATTTTACATACATAAGAAGAAGGAGATTTGTTAGTATGATAAAAATTAAAGAAGGTTCCACATAATGAGAATATCCACCACATCTAGGGGTCTATTAACTGTCAGAATAGAAAATGGCTTAGACACAAAGTAAAAAAAACCAGAGAATTCAGGATATATGGAGTAATTTTCTACATGTCCAATATCAATGAAAATACCACATTGAAGGCTAGTTGGCTTGAACAGAGAAGTGAATAGGTTGAAATAGGAATATAAGAGACAACCCGTGAGTAAAGTAGATTATAACTCCATGCACATGAAGGTACATGCACAATCAACTACTTGACCCGGGTTATCTGGATTCTAGAAAAACTCATTGAAATCCAAAATTCCTTGCTTAACAACCTAAAAAAAACATGAGGTTGTTTGAAATTTGTACATGGTGTAACCTTGTGTCACTCTTGTAATTAACCCATGGCGGTGTACTTGAGAAAGCTTGAGTAACCCTTCTTTGAATTGTTTTTTTAAGTCATGGTTCATGGGAAAGAGAGACCATCACATTGTTATAAATGCTGGTAGACCGAAGGAAATTCCATATCACAGCCTTCAGATTTCAAATGAAGGTTTCCTAAATAGCTCTGTCAGATCCTATATTTATATACATAAACACACAAAGTATACTTCACATATGTTTCAGGAAAACTCCAATGAATTTATATGAAGGTGAATTATTTGCATAATAAGATCTATGCTATAGACTGACCTCCTTGCCCCGAGGAACCCTCTTTTTTACATACGTAAGAAGAGGGAGATTTGTTAGTATGATACAAATTAAATAAGGTTCCACATAATGAGAATATCCACCTCATCTAGGGATCTATTAACTGTCAGAAGATAAAATGGCTTAGACACAAAGTCAGAAAAAACAGAGAATTCAGGATATATGGAGTAATTTTCTGCATGTTCAATATCAATGCAAATACAACATTGAAGGCTAGTTGGCTTGAAAAGAGAAGTGAATAGGTCGAAACAGTCATATAAGAGATAGCCCATGAGTAAAAAATATTATAACTCCATGTACGTGAAGGTACATGCACAATACACTACCTAACCGAGGTTATCTGGATTCTGGACAAACTCACTGAAATCCAAAAGTCCTTGCTTAACAGAATAAAAAAACATGAGGTTGTTTGAAATTTGTATATGGTGTAACCTTGTGTCACTCTTGTAATTAACCCATGGCGGTGTACTTGAGAATGCTTGAGTAACACTTCTTTTAATTGTTCTTTTAAGTCATGGTTCATGGGAAAGAGAGACCATCACATTGTTATAATGCTGGTAGACCAAAGGAAATTTCATAGCACAACCTTCAGATTTCAAATGAAGGTTTCATAAATAGATCTATAACATCCTATATATATACACAAACACATAAATTATACTTCACATATGTTTTAGGACAACTCCAATGAATTTATATGAAGGTGAATTATTTGCATGATAAGATCTATGCTATAGACTAACCTCCTTGCCCTAGGAACCCTCTATTTTACATACATAAGAAGGAGGAGATTTGTTAGTATGATAAAAATTAAATAATTTTCCATATAATGATAATATCCATCTCATCTAGGGGTCTATTAACTGTCAAAACAGAAAATGGCTTAGACACAAAGTTAGAAAAACCACAGAATTTGGGATATATGGAGTAATTTTCTGCATGTTCAATATAAATGAAAATACAATATTGAAGGCTAGTTGGCTTGAACATAGAAGTGAATAGGTTGAAAGAGGCGTATAAGAGATACCCCATTAGTAAATAATATTATTACTCCATGCAAATGAAGGTACATGCAGAATATTATAACTATCTGACCCGGGTTATATGGATTATGGACAAATTCACTGAAATCCAAAAATCCTTGCTTAACAGTCTAAAAAAAACATGAGGTTGTTTGAACTTTGTAGATGGTGTAACCTTATGTCACTCTTGTAATTAACCCATGACGATGTACTTGAAAAATATTGAGTAACACTTCTTTGAATTGTTCCTTTAAGTCATGGTTCATGGGAAAGAGAGACCATCACATTGTTATAAATGCTGGTAGACTGAAGTAAATTTCATAGCACAACCTTCAAATTTAAAATGAAGGTTTCCTAAATAACTCTGTCAGATCTTATATATATACACAAAAACACAAAGTATACTTCACATATGTTTCAAGACAACTCCAATGAATTTCTATGAAGGTGAATTATTTAGATAATAAGATCTATGTTATAGACTGACCTCCTTGCCCTGAGGAACCCTCTATTTTACATACATAAGAAGAAAGAGATTTGTTAGTATGATACAAATTAAATAAGGTTCCACATAATGAGAATATCCACCTCATCTAGGGGTATATTAACTATTAGAACAAAAAATGGCTTAGACATGATTGCTGATCCTAAACTATTGATTATGTATAAGATCTAACTTGGGATTAATGTCTGAAACCCTGCCTGGCTTTAGACCTTCAAGGTTGTAAAACATAAGGATAATTATACAAAGGGATAATTTTCTGGAGTTTTCAATCACCACTTACACCCTTGTATATGTCCAGGAGAGCGATGAATGTGGCCCCAAAACTTCATCATGCAATTGTACCTTAAACCCTCACTAGAAAAATCAAGTACTAATGAAAATATGTAAGAAAAATAAAGGGGGAGTTAGTTAAGTATACTTTTCTTGAAATGGTTCTAGCCAAAATAACATTTTAGTAACAAGTTATGCCACAAGCTCTAGGTTTCGAGATTAAAATTTATATGACATCATTAAATTTCCTATTATAGAGACTGGGGGATTATTTTACCCCAGAGGAAAGGTCATAAAAATTAAAAGGTTGATCTAGATAAAGTTTAGTCTAAATGGTATAATATTTGGTGCAAGAAATTGTTTATATGTGTATGAATGGAACATTCCTAAAAATGTGAATGCGTATCATGGAAGGACATGCAATCAATCCTTAGAAATCAAATTCGGCAAGCCCTAAAGAGTAGCAAGAAATGTAATTCATCCAATATCCCATCTCATAATTCTTGTTTTTCCCTAGGATTCAACCCAACAAGATAAAAAAATCTAAAATAAATCTTGCATGATGATAATCGTTGAGGTCACAAGACCAATCTGCATTTATTATTAGAGAGATACCTCTGGTCAATGAAGGTGATATCTTGGAATATATGAGAAATTAATGTTAAAAGGAAGAAATTACTCTTACATAATAATATATGTATTGAATCACATGATACTCTTCTGTTTCAAGAAAAAAAAATATAGTATTATGATAGAAACCCTACTCAAAAACTTTTGGAAAAAGGGAAAATTGACAACCATAGATGCCAAAGGCATGGTTGGTGACATTTTCATTATTTGGAATCTAAACATGATTCTACTTCATAATTTATTTTCCATAGAAATAAGTTTAATCACTCAATTTTACCTTGTGATCCTCATAAAATGCATTCATCACCAATGTATATGGTAAGCATCTTCTTCTGGAAACAGAAAAATTCTTGCAGAGTCTTGCCAAGTTTGTACATCTCAATAGAAATTCTCATTACATTCTAAGAAGGGATTTCAACCTTATTTCTTCCTTAGAGTAAAAAAAAAAGGATAAACTTATAGACATGATCAAGATAATGAAGCATTCAACACCTCTATCAGTTATATGAGACTGGTTGATGTGGAAACCGTCAATGGGCTCCATGCTTGTAACAATAAATGTGGGGGATCACAACATGTACTTTGAAATTCGAATACTTCTTGATTTTAGAATTCTTAAAGCTCAGTGGTCAAGGTACACACCAATATTCTCCCTTCAACTAGATTAGATCATTGGCCTATATCCGTCACTCTCGACAACCCAAGTATCCCCATAAAAAATCCATTTAGATTTTAAATTTTATAAGAACATCAATAAATTGTGGAATCAAGATGTCAGACACAAAAGGACTCTAATTTATCATTTCCAACAAAGACTTAAAAAACTCAAACAACATCTCAAGACATGGAACATGATAGGTTTTTTAGACATTTTCCAAGCTCAAAATATCTAGAATCAAGAATGGCATGCATTCAAAAACAAATTAGTCGTGGAAGAGATGAATCCCTTGTTGGCCAAGAGAAAAAAAAAATCACCCACCCTACTGAGTGGCATCAACAAGAAAAAATACTTTGCTAGTATAAATCACAAGTGCAATGACTCAAGAAGGAGAACACAACTTGAAATTCTTCCACAAATTGATGATTCGACATCCGAATTGTAATAGAATTACTCATCTCAAGAACAATCAAGGTAATAAGTTAACTTACCATCAACATATTTATCACAAACCAACAAAATTTTCCAGGTCTCTCCTCTCAAAACTCAAATAGGACAGTTTCACTACCATTCACATGATCAGCAAACACATTCCCTAATTAGCATTGAAAGAACATGCTACCAGTCCCATGAGCCCTGTCACTTTAATAGATGTAAAATTGAATGTCATAGATAAGAATTACAAAAAACCTCGAATTCCTCGCGTTTTCACCACAAATTTCTTCCACCACATTTGGTTCACCATTAAAAATGAGGTCTAGGTATTAAAATAAAAGTTACACTAAATATGAGGTTCCTTTCCAACCATAAATACTACCTTCATCACTCTAATTCAAAAATATAACAAAGCACTCAATCTCTCCAAATTACTAGCTATAGGTCTCTGTTATTTTATTTACAAAATGAGATGAGAGTGTTGCACTAGTTGTTTTTGTAATACAAGGATTGAATCCTGTAGATCTAGTCACCTCTTAAGGTTTCCATCTCACACCGCTACTAGATCTAACAATGGTGGGTTTTTAAAATCAAGGGCTATATACCTTGGCTCATTGAGGTTTTTTACTTCTCAAATTCCACTAGATCTACTCCCTTCAACCACCAAAAAATTGTGACATGCATATTTTTTTCACTAGTGTGGTGGATTACAATCAAACTGGAAGATGCAAAATTTTGGCACCATTTCATAATTGGGCTCATAATAGTGATTTTCTGTAGTATCATAGGTGTTATTCCCTCAAGAGGTTTTCCTTCCATACATATCAAATCTCTATCTTGGGAGGAAATTGTTTCCTTGCCTAGGAACTAGATTGAAGTCTGCCATGAGAGGCCAAATTTTTATGCCATTTATGAATTGGTATCATAATAATGATTTTGAAAAGTATTGAGGAAGTTGTGAATATTTTATGTTATGACTATGTTCAAACTCACTTGGAGTCACAATCCTCATGGAAAAGGGAGATCCATTGGATGTAAAATTCGCTTATTTTTTTTACAAACAATTTTTCCACTTATGTTGCTTCAAGGTGGCTTCATGGCATACTGACATTCACAGAATTAGATTTTTTGTGCAATATCTATCATAACAGCAAGATGCATTTGCACAACCACCAAATTTTGGAAATCATGATGGTTGTGTTCAAGACCATGTAGCATGTTCTCCAACCATCATTAGTCTTCCCCTGAATTTTCTTGAAGTTTGTAAGGTACTAGATGGATCTTTTAGGGTTTTTGATGGACAACCCTATAGTCATCACCCCAGATCTACTTAAATCTCTTCTAGGTAATCCTTATTCAACTCCATATACCCAAAAAATATAGTAGGCACTATTCCTCTCCCATTATTTAACCACAAAACCTAAATTCTAACTTTAATTTATGTTTAGTATTAGATTAGAGTTTAAGACATAATTGCAGTAGGAAATTATAGTAAGCTTCGACTGGAGGTATTCTCAGCTGAGAAGCCAATCAGCCCAACATAATGAGATTGAAAAATAAGGAGGAACATTCAACCCAACATTCCCAATTATCATTACACATATTAATAAACCAAAGCACTTTCGAGGACTAGCTGGAATTCGACATCACATACACACAAACTGAACTGAATAAACATAGCTTACCTTCAAGCCTTTTGATTGAACCTCATACTCATAAGCATGAATCACTAGAATAGATAAATACAACCTCCACGATGCATGCCTATTGGGTGTAAAATTCGCCACCCAACCCCAAAAAACTAGAGGACGATGTCTTACACCCAAGTCCCCGTCACCATCAACTAGTGAGACTCACAAAAGATTATGGCTCCCCCAATAATCCCAAGCACATTCAACAACTACTGCCACCAAATTTCTCTGAATAGCTCCTAGAACACTGAAAGAAACCAAGTTTCAAGGATACCACTCCCTCACAATTGCATATGGGCCCAAATCTTGGCATAACACTGATGATGTAAAGAAGCACCACGATTGATGTAGTTCGACTTTAGTCTTAGTCTGAAGGTACCCGGATCCCATACAATGAGTAAACCCCACCTCTATTCCAGATTCCTGAGACACACCACTATTTACAACCAAAAATACTCTGAGGGTGCACCACCCCTCACTATTTTCTGAACATTGAATCCCCATGATCTTCCCCAAATCAACACCATACCACAACAGTAAACCCCTCGCTCGCTACCAGGACCACTCACGCTATATATGAATTTCCTATTGCAATTATGTCTTGAACCTCCAGTCGAAGCTAGTCTAAGTGCAATATTACCTCCATAAAGCTCTTCCCCCACCTCCTCCACCAAGGTTGATATGAACCAGAATAGTGGAACCATAACAGTTGAACCAGAAAATCTATTTTACCTCAGTAACCCTCTCCTCCTACCTCCTCTACATCGATTTTACCTAATCCTCTCCTCCCACCTTCTCTACGCTGATTTTACCTAACCCTCTCCTCCCATCTCCTCAGTGCTATTTGCCTTCCCACAACCTCACTTAGCCGCTTGGCCCAAAAAAAATAATAAAAATTACCCCAAAATATTTATATTTTTATATCATAAATAAAAACCCAGTCACCCCTAGTTATATATGCAATATAATGTATTTTTATTTTTTATTTTTTTTACCCCAATGTGAACGCACGTGATATAATATTGGTTTGTGAGTGACGCCCCTGTGGGTCACATCAAATAAGTCCTCAAAATAGTACAGAAATGTACCAATTGCAACAAATAACTCCAAATAATGCAAAAATGTGCTAATTTTAATAGAAATTCAAGAAAATCAAGAAAAATATCAACTTTTATAATAAAGATGTATTGGAAAATATTATTTTTCGCTAGAGATAGTGAGAAAATGGGAGATATGAGCTACAACATATTCTCATTGAAAAATGAAGATAGTAGGAACATAGATGAAAACCCACCTTATAAAGAAACTACACATTTGGGTTAGGTTGGAAGAAACCTTATGGAAATAAAATCAATAACCAAATGGGATGAAGAAGGTGATATAAATTCATATTTTTACCACAACTCTATCATTAATTAAGGAAATTGCAATTGAATCTCAAGTATCAAATACAAAATGAATGAAAAAATATAAAAGTAGTAGGATATTGAGTTAAATCACAATTAAATATCATGTCTCAAATCCACGATGAAGATATGTAGAAATTTGATAGAAATTGCAATTGCTCAAGAAATTAAACTAAAATCAAGAGACAAAATTCTAATCTACTCATCTGTAGAATGGAAATCACAATTTAGAACATCATGCATAGACATGAAATAAGAAAAATCACAAATACACAATGATTTCTTGAGGAACCCAACTAGGAAAACCCCCTCAATCATCTTTTCATTAATCAGTTGAATAGAGAAACTATTATAATTTCCTGCTCCAGCTCAAAGTAGAACTTGTAAAAGAATAATTGTTCTCTCCACTAAATGAGAGCCTACAGGAAACACTTAGAAAATTTACTTCTCATTCAACCTCCTATTTCCTTGCACAAATCCTTAGGAAATTGGCCCCTAAAAAAATAATAATTTACTCCAAATTGATTGCACAATTCCCAAGGATTGATCATTGACTGCATACACCACCTATACACTCAGACCTAGTATACAACTCTTTGTTACAATTTCTTGTCATCTCCACTTCAACCGAGGAACTCAAATTCCTTCAATTCACTGTCTATTTTGGGATGATTTTTCGGATAACTAAAATATCTTTGAGGTTGGATTGTTTTACCACGGCACAACTGACCTTCAACTAACTCCAACAATAGTTAAAGGGCACCTAACTGAATACAACTGAAAAAAACTGAACTAGATTACTAAAATTTAGCAATGACACATGTATAACTGAAATCCAATCCGTCTAACTCAAATTTACTGAGCTAACTGAGTGAAAATAACCATGTCACACAAGTTAGTTTCCTCCAAGTTCTTGCTGATGTGGAAATTCGATTTAATCAATTTGACTAAGGCTAAAGTCAAATTGAGCCTTTCTTGCTACAATTTTCAAGACTCCCTATTAGCAAGAAAGGGGTTTTTCACTACCCCTATCCTGCACATGTGGAATTTGAATTTACCTCTTCACAATTCCTTTTTGAAGATGTCGGCATATTGCTCCTCAGTTGGAATGTATTGTAGCATCATAATTCTCCTCTGCACAAAATCCCATAAATGATGATACTAGATATCAATGTTCTTAGACCTATCATGAAATACAAGATTTTGAGAGAGTTTAACACAACAATGATTATAAAAATATATCACTCTCGGATCCAAATCATGATTGAAAATACTCACACATATTTTTCTCATCCATATGGCCCCACATCATTCTTGACTTGCAACAATGTAGTCATCCTCTACCAAGCTAAGCGCCAAAAACTTCAGCTTCCTATTGTACTAGGAAATAGTTGCGGACCCAACATTGGAGATAGCACTTGAAGTAATTCTCCTATCTGATGGAATCCCTAACCAATATGAATTAGTTAAGCCTTAGAGCTTCACTCCCTTTGTTTTCATGTACCATAATACATACTCGCCAGTGCCTCTGAGGTACTGTAACACATCCTTTGTTTCTTTCCAATACAACTTGGTATGCCTCACCATAGTTTGACTAAGTTTTTTTACTGCATTGCACATGTTGCATATTGTATTCACTAGATACATCAAAGATCCCACAAGTTGCCTGTAAATTGTAGCATCAACCTCTTCACTTGAAGTGGCATTCTCATTCCTCCAGTTTGTATCTAGAGGTGTGGCCATTGGCTTACAACTCTCCATGTGAAATGTCTCAAGTATTTCATAGGCATACTTCCTTTGAGACACAAATAATTCACCATCACCTTCTCATACTTCCAGCCCAAGTAAGTAATGCATTAAGCCCATGTATTTCATCTCAAATTCCCTTACAAGATCCTCTCTTCAAGAAAAGAACAACTTCTCATAACCTATCAGTATTAGATCATCAACATAAAAAACAAGAATAAGAATCTTACAATCTACCACAATGTGATAGAGGTTTGCGCTTGCATCACTTTTGGTGAAGCCCAAACCATTGAGATACTTGTCGGTCTAAGTGTACCATGATCAGGGCACTTGTTTTAAACCATAAAATTCTCTCTTAAGTCGGCACACTTGTCACTCCTGATCATATGTCTCAAACCATTTTGGATACTCTATGTAAATTTCCTCCTCAACAACACTGTTGAGAAAGGTGGCCCTCACATCCATCTAGTGGATTTTCCACCCCATCTGAGTAGAAAATGCTAGAATGGATTTGATTCATGAATGTCTTACAACTGGTACAAATTTTTCCTCATAGTCCACTCCTTCTACTTGAGAGAATCCTTTGGCCTCAAATCTGGCCTTTTACTTCTCGATGTTCCCATCCACTGCATGCTTCACTTTTTATATCCATCTGGAACCAACCACTAATGTTCCTTCTAGTCTCGACACCACCTCCCATACATTGTTATTTATGATGGATTTGTATTCTTCCACCATGGAATCAACCCAAACAGGTTGAGAAACTGCTTCCTCAAATGAATAAGAACTTATATTAATGATCTATGTCATCAGATCCATCTAACCAATGTACCTATCGGGTGATATCCTCTTCTTGTGCTTTGATGGAGGGCCTCCCACATTATTCCTAACATCATTCCCCAATATATCATCTTCTCTAATTCTCTTTCTCCCTTCTCTAGAATATTTTGGTTGAGTGGGTGCCTCCACCACGCATCCTGTCACGTGGTTTCTCAAAAAACTACTGAAGCTTATCCTAAGGATCCTCTGTTGGAACTAGAAGTTCCTGCTCTGGTGGAATACTCAACTCTTGTTCTAGAGATCATATCATAGCCTTGTCCTCAACAAACTTTACATCTCTACTTACCATTGTAATCCTGAATGGAGTCATATACACCCGTTAATTGTGTGGAGTTTTGGTGTATCCTACAAAAACTCCCAAATTTATTGTAGGCTTAAGGTTCTTTGTCAAATCCTTGGATATATGAAAATAAATTGAAGCTCGAAAAATTCGGAAATACTTATCAGGCTTTCTCAGAAACAAATTCTTCCTCTAGTGTGATCATACAAAGTATTATATGAGGGCTCTCATTCTACAAGTAGAACGTAGTGTTGCATGCCTCTGCACATATATTTAATGGAAACCCTTGATCATGCAACATGGCACTTGTTTCTCCCACTATGCTCATTTTCTTCCTCTCAACAACCTAATTTCTCTATGGGTTATGGGTGATGTCATATCTCTTCGAATACCTTCCTACACAGAGAAATCCTTGAAGGAATTCAAAACAAATTCACCTCCATTGTCGCTCCTAAGAGGTTTCAACTTCTTCCCAATATCCTTCTCCACCAATTATTTTAATTCAACAAATTTTAAGAAAAAATCATCCTTCTTTTGCATGAAGAAGATCCAACATTTTCTAGATAAATCATCAATAAAAATAACATAGTACTTATGTTTTGTTGTGGAGACTTTAGAAAATGGTCCAAAGACATAAGAGTGGAATCACTCCAAGATTGCATCTGCTCTGCCATCTCGATCATCGAAATTGGATTTGACATATTTCCCTAATGTGAAACCCTTTCAAACATCTTGTTGGTCAATGAAACCTTTAGGGAGATCAGTGGAAGCTTGCTACATGACTTTTAAGGTGCCATGGTGTAGATGACCCAATCACTTGTGCGAGAGTTGTCCAACATCTCAACTCTTCACTTTTCCAGCCTTACTGCTCAATGCAATGCACTCTCCCACCTCAAGTTTGTATAGGTTCCTCACTTGAACCACAATTTTCTTTATTTTACCAATATCTATGTGTCTAAGAAAGGTTTTCCCTTTGCTAAAAATAACATCATAGCCTCTATCCTCCAATACCACTGCAATTTTCAAGTTATTCTTTAGCCCAAGTACAAACATAACACATTTGTGGCGAACAGGAGAGGCTTTCACCCTCTCAAAGGTGAAAGTAGTAATTTCTGTACCATTTTACCCCCCATTATCCCCCATTTCAATATGCATCTGGTGATCCTTCTCATGTAGCCTACTAAAAAACTCCTTGCACCCTGTCATATGGAATGAGGAACCATAATCATGGTACGACACACTCCCCATAATAGTGTTATCCATGAATGCTGTCACGAAGAAGTCTAATTCGAAATGTGAAGCCACTACCTCACCTCCTACTCCTCCTGAAGGCTTCTTGTTAGATTTCTTGTGCAAATATTTTTTTTCATTTCTCTTGAGTTTGTGGTAGTGGAAGCATTTTATCTTGCTCAAATATTACTCCTTGTAATTATTTTAGCTGAAGTCAGGTTTTCTTTGGGTATTCTTCCCTTTGCCCCTCTTTCCCTTTCCAACCAAGGAAATTTTCTCTTCATACTCTACTTTTAATGAAGTTCCATCTCGACTTTTTCTCCTGAACTCTTCTTAAACCAAATCATACCATAACCTTTCCAAATTCGGTAATTTTCCGCTTACATTCACAGACACCTTGTAACGGTGCCAATATTTTGGAAGGCCTAGAAGAGAGCCTCACCGTGTCATCTTCTACAACATTCACCCCAACCACTCCAGGCTCATATCGAACTTGAGTAAAAATGGAAAGATAATGTAGAATCATGTCAGTCTTCTGCATTCTAATCTTTTGAATTTTATCTTTCATGGGAAATTTTCTATGTTCATTTCTATTTTCGAATAGCTCAGATAGTGTCTTGCACATAGAAAATGGTGTCTCTTTTCCATTGGTATTCTAGACCACATGGCCCCTCACACCTTCCAAAAGAATTCTTTTGGTATTTTCAATATCCTTCTTCAATTGGGTTATTTTTTGTGTATCTGAATGTGGAGGTTTTTCAATGTCAGTTTTAAAATATTCTAGCATGCCATTACGATCGAGCACTACTCCATTTGATCCTTCTAGGGAATGAAATTCGAGCTACCCTCAAGATCATACTCCAATATAAATGCATTTAAAGGAATTATCTTGATTCGGAAGAAAAATTGTTGCACTCAAGTTCCTACTTTGAAATTACTGAGAGACAAGTTCAAAATATTGGTTCTAACGTAATTTCAGGGCTCTGATACCATTTATAAATCTGATAGAAATTGCAACTTCTCAATAAATTACTCTAAAATAAAGAGACACAATTCTAGTCTATTGATCTAGGAAATGGAAATCACAATTTATAACAACATGCATAGACATGGAATAAGAAAAAACATAAATACATAGTGATTTGTAGGAGAACCCAACTGGGAAAAACCCTTCAAGCCTCTTTTCATTAATTAGTTGAATAGAGAAACTATTATAATTTCCTACTCCAATTTAAAGCACAAGGTACAAAATAAAAAGTGTTCTCTCCACTGAATCAGAGCCTCAAGCCAGGACTTAGAAAATTTACTGCTCATCCAACCTCCTATTTCCTTGTGAAAATTCTGAGGAAATTGGCCCCTAAACAATAGGAATTTCCTCCAATTTAATTGTGCAATCCCAAAGGATCGATCACTGACTACATGTGACACTTGTACACTCAGAACTAGTATACAAATCATGTTACATTGGCTTGCCATTTCCACTTCCACTGAGGAACTCGAATTCCTTGTATGCACTAAAAATTATGGGTTGATTGATGAATTATCTAAAAAATCTCTAAGTTAGACTATTGTCCGACTACACAATTGACTAGGAACTGACTCCAACAATAGTTAGAGGCTAGTTAATTAAATAAAGCTCAAAATAATTGAACTAGATTACTAAAATTCAAAAATCACACATGCATAACTGAACTCTAAGCCATCTAACCTGAATTTACTAGGCTAACAGAGTGACAAGAGTCATGTCATAAAAGTTAGCTTCCTCCTAGTTGTCCTATTGATTTTGAAATTCGATTGACTCAATTTGACTAAGGGTAAAGTAAAATTCAACCTTTCTTGCTACATTTTTCAACAAGATAAAGTTGGAGAAGCTATAGAGTAAAAAAATGGAACTCAAGAACCACCAAACTAGTCAAAAATCTACCACTCAAAATATTAGTAGCTTGATCCCCTGATTTACTTGGAACAAAATGTCATTTTTTTTAGCCATGTCTCCTTTGAGGTTTTTAACCAAACAATGAAGGAAATCGCATAAATAAAATCGCTATGCCCCAATAGATTCATGGCATATTTTTTTCGAGTACTAGCTAAGGATGTTTTCCAAGTTGTGGAAAGTTACACAGTTTCTCGTGATAATTTTAAGTTTTTCGATGATAATTTCTTCTCTCATTCCCAGCTATTTGAATGAAAACATTCTATATAATTTTATATTTATCTCTCCTATAATATTATAACAGAAATAATATTTAACTATTTGATTCCCATCGAGATCAAAAAAATATCACAAAGAAAATTTGATATGTTAATGGTAAACAAACCTTGGATGTATAATTGAAGCTCATGAAACCATCCATTCTTTGAAATCTAATAAATCATTAGGTGTGGTCATCAAGTTGTACATGTTTAAATATTATTATGGGTTAAGATGGAATTTCCTCCAATAGTATTCACTACCTTATGATTTTATGAATATTGGATGCTTTTGGTTAAAAATATATATATATTTTTCAATTCTATTTAATGGTTCTATATTAGATACCTTCAACCCCTAGTGTTTTTGACATGTGATCCTCATTACTATTTATTTTTTATTCTTTGTAAAGAATGACTTACGTTGAAGTCCCAAAAAAACTATTTCTAGGCCCTCACTAACGTATTCAAGTTGAACAGTTTCTCATTTTCACAATTTGTTGATTATATTTTTTTACGAGGAGTTCAATTTTTTAAGCTCACACATGCAAACATATATTAGTTTCATTTATGATATCCTTTTTCACAATGAAAAATCATATAGTATATCTAATTTTCTCTTTGAGTAACCTTGTTGAATGTTAAACCCAACACCATAAGAATCTTGTTTCTCCAAAAAGGATCACTTATAAATATTTAAGGACTCCTATTATAAAACATAACCCGAGTAACACATCTTGAGAAGAATTTCACTTTATATTGGAAACTAAGATGAATATCTAAAACTTCAGTTTTCTAAAACTCCCTAGTAAAATTTCTCTAATCAAAATGCATTATCCAATCGATGAAGTTTATAATTATTCCCTCCTTCTAAGATTCTTAAGGTTATATCATTCCTTCGAAGATCTTGATCTGGATTAATGTAGGAACACAATAGAATACAAATATAACCATAAATACAAGGATGTAGTGAAAATAACACTTCATTTCATTAATATCAAAGAATTGAAATTTGCTTACAGACAGAATGAAAATAAAATAGCAAGGGCGCTGGTAGCTTATCTCTGAGAATAGATGTGGCAGCTACAGGCCTTTGAAATGTCTTAAAATGAGGCTTGAAGCCATATCTATTATTTATAAACAATTGAAAACCATTAACATCTAGAACCCTAACCCTAGGAGATGAAGCGCCAAAACTATGGGCCCCATTTTGGTAAATTGGTGTTTCAACTTCCAAGGGACATAACTTTGGCATACGATCTCTGTTTGACGTGCACCATACCTTATTAGAAATATCTATCCGAGGAATACAAATTTTGATGTGAGAAACATCAATCCATTGCCCCATGTTTCTCCCCATTTTCCCAAAAAACATCATTTAGGGCCTCAAAACGACTCGGGAAGTTAAGGACCAGAAAAACTACTAAAAATAGTAACTCACGCCGAAACCGAAAAACTGAAAGAGATAATGGTGGCACCCCAAGTGGAATATTTGGGTGGCCATCAATATCCACCTGGATCATTCCTCCCCCCTTAGGAAGCAATGGTCCCCATTGCGTTGAGCTCCTTCATGAGATGAGAAAACATCTGCTGAACTTGGTCCTTGGTGAACCACCTACCCTGGTGCAGGAGTTGGGCAGCTTTGACAACCCCATATAGTTGGATCTTCTATTGGTGAGTGTTCTTGATTTGCATGTCCATGATATAATATGTGGTGGCATGTTCCATGCAGTCTGGGTTTAACTCTGTTGGTGTGAGTTTTTCTGCAATGTCAGAGGTGTCCAATAGAGGTGGGAAGTAGGGACGAAGGTGGTCCACATTGAATACTAGGTGCATACTGAGTAATGGTGGAATACTAAGATCGAAGGAATTGTTCCCTATAGCCTTGGTGACGGTGTGTGCCCCATATCGGAGTGGGCAAAGCTTGCAGTGGGGTCTAGTGAGGTGCTCCTTTTGCAAATGTAGCCACACTTTTTCACCCACCTGGAAGTTGTGTGGCACTCGATGTTGATCATGTCGTTGCTTGTACTTAGAATTGGCTCTGTCCAATATGTCATTAAATTGTTAGCGGACGTGATGAATGCGATCGATGAAGTCGTTCTCTTTGTCAGCTTCAGAATGGACATAAGACAAATTGGTGTGAGTAGCCGCAAATGGCATGGCTATGTCAATGGGACATAGTGGCTCGAATCCCAAGCCCACCTGAAAGGGGCTATGGACGGTTGAGTTGTGGAGAGCCTGGTTATAACTGTGTTGTACATAGGGGAGGCTCTCATCCCATGTGCGTGGATGATTTTAATTGTACATGCACATAGTGTGTATAATCATCTTGTTGACGACCTCTGTCTGGCCATCCGTTTGGGGATGGAAAGTTGTGGACTTGGTGAGCTTGGTGTCCAGCATTGACCAGAAGTTCGACCAAAATGCGCTGAGGAACCTGTTGTCCTAGTTTGATATGATAGACTATAGGATCCCAAAGTGTACCCACACTCATTCAAAGAAGATTTTGGTAGTGGCTTCTGCTGTGATATTCTTCTTGTAGGCCGCCATAATTTCCATCTTCGAGAATTTTTTTACGACCACGAAAACACAATCATTTCCATGCTTAGTAGAAGGAATGCCCAAAATTTAATCCATGGAGATGGATTCCCAAGATCGACTAGGGGTACATAGCGGAGTATAGAGGCCTTGCTTCTTGATGTTCGGTTTGGAAATTTTGTCGAAGGTTTAGCCAATAGAAATACTTCTGTAGTATTGCCACTTTTTTCTCAACCCTAAAATGCCCAGTGACTCTACTGTAGGGTGCTTCCCATATCATCTTGGCATGCTCACTTGAAGGAACTGTTAGGTAAATTGACTTGTGATTATAGTCAAGTTTGACTGATTTAAACAATGATGCTTTTGGGGCACATGGTATTGTGCACCCATGGTTTTTAAGCTCATGGTATTTCATGTAATGGAGCCTCTAAAAGGCTCAAAGGACCTCATTGTAATGTAAGGCCTGGAGGTGAGTAGTGAAGGCTCACTTGGTCAGATTGGCTAGAGTTTTGGCCAATGTTTAATGAAATTTCATTGGTTGGGTTTTCCCCCAGAGTTTGGGGTTTTCCTGGATAAACATCTATGTTTATTTTTATGATTTGTTGCTGGGTTATTTATGTTTATTTCTCTCAGTAAAATATTTATTATTTCTATGGTAAATTCCTAAAAAATGGTATCAGATCCATATTTGGCTTCAAAGGGACGCTTTTGCATCCAAGGGTTTTATTGGCCTGTGAATGGAGAAATCAATGTAGCCTTTTGCAGATCTAGCCATACGGAGCATGGTGTTTCTAGGAAATAGGAAATATCCAATTGATTGATTCCATGGGGAATCCCATGGAGGGTTTCTCAATGGATAAAGAGAACAATGGTGCTGCCACAGCCTAGATCTGGTGACTAGCAGTGATAAGAAGTTTGTTCGAGAAATTCAGAGATGAGAGGATGTTTGCACGTGGATTAATTAATTGATGAACCATGTATCTGAAGAGAAATCCTAGAAGAATAGCGGTTACAGAGGATAGTGACCCATGTAATCCGGTAGATGGGTTCTTTTTATATGGACATTGATGTACAACTATGATGTCCTCTTTGGAGAGGACATCATGAATGAATGTAGAGAACGGTCATACAAAGAATAGCAACAATGAAACAAAAAAAAAATATTATTATAATGGAGTTAATTTTTACATGTAAATGGGCATACTGCTGTAAGACCTGGTATGGCATGCGTACCCCTAGGAAATCACTGGTAAAGTCTGGGTTAGACCTAGGTGATAGGGGGGATGTCAAGTTTACAATTACCCTGGGTAAAAATTTGAGGGGGGAAGAGCTAGAGTGAGCGGGTTGTCTCACTTAGCAGGATATCCTGGATTTAGTCAAGGAACTCGAAGTCAAGTTTAAGGGGGGAATGTTAGGTAAATTGACTTGTGATTATAGTCAAGTTTGACTAATTTAAACAGTGATGGTTTTGGGGCACATGGTATTGTGCACCCATGGTTTTTAAGCTCATGGTATTGCAGGTAATGGAGCCTATAAAAGGCTCAAACGACTTCATTGTAATGTAAGGCCTGGAGGTGAGCAGTGAAGGTTCACTTGGTCAGATTGGCCAGAGTTTTGGCCAATGTTTAATGAAATTTCATTGGTTGGGTTTTTCCCCGGAGTTTGGGGTTTTCCTGGATAAACATATGTGTTTATGTTTATGATTTGTTGCTGGGCTCTTAATGTTTATTTCTCTCAGTAAAATATTTATTATTTCTGCGGTAAATTCCTGACAGGAACACAAAGGTGTCCTAGGTGACATAACAGTGCCTATTGGAGGTGAAAATTTCGAACTTGCGTACCCCAAAGAGTGCCTTGTATGTGTGGCCGAATTTTCGATTGCTCTTGTAAAGAAGTGGCCAATCTGAAGTCTCATGCCCACAAGAGTTGAGAATGGTGGTTAGCACCATGATCGATGGTCAACTGAGGCAGTCTGCAACATTATTGGTGCTACCCTTCTTGTACTTGATGTTCAAATTAAATTGTTGCAGATATGTGGACCACTTCTGATGGTGATCGTTCTGCAACTTCCCTTGTGTCTGTATGAACTGCAGAGGCCAGTGTTTTGTGTGGATGATTGTTTTCTTCCCCAAAATGTAATGCTTCCATTATTGATAAGCTTACACAATGGAATACATTTCTTTTTCATAAGTGGGATACTTGTGAACTGTGTCAAAAAATGTCTCACTGTGATATGACACTAGATGCCCTCGTTGAGAAAGAACTGCCCTAATAGCATAGTCAGAGGTATCTATCTCAATCTCAAATGGTTGTTGCAAGTCTTGTAATGTGAGCATTAGGGCAGAATAGAGGTGATGTTTCAATTCTATGAACGTATTATGTTGAGATTTTGACCAAAAGAATTTTTCTTTCACTCCTCCCTTGGTGACTTGACTAAAGGGCCAAGTGATATGAGAGAATCTAAACATGAACCTATGGTATAAATTAGCAAGACCCAAATATTTGTGAAGCTATGTTAGAGTGGTTGGGGCTGGCCAATCCTAAATGACTTGGATGTTGGTTGGATCCACATTCACCCCCCACATTCACCCCCCTTTCATCAATAATGTATCCCAGATATTTAACCTTGGTCATGCCAAAAGTTCATTTCTCCAAATTGGCACACAACTTGTGTTGCCACAGTGTTCGGAGGACTTGTTGGATGTTGTGGAGGTGCTCTTCCCACGTCTGGATGAAGATCAGAATTTCATCGAAGTACACCACTACAAATGAGTTGGTGAATGGCCGTAAGATGTCGTCCATCAACCTCATGAAGGTTGCGGGAGAATTAGTGAACCTGAAAGGCATGAGCAACCATTCAAAAAGACCCTCCTTAGCTTTGAAGGAAGTCTTCCACACATCAAAGGGTTCAATTGGTACCTGGTGATACCCATAATTCAAGTCGATCTTGTTGAAATATTTTGCCCCTTTGAGTTGGTCCAGAAGGTCATTAATCCATGGGATCGGGTACCTATTCTGAATATTAATCTTTATTAGAGCCTGATAGTCAATATGGAGTCTCCAAGTCCCATCCTTCTTCTATACAAACATGATAGGGCTCTCACAGGGTGATGAACTTGGCCGGATGTGACCTTTCTGCATCACCTCCTGAATCTACCTCTTGATTTCATCATTCTCCAGAATAGAGCACTGATAGATTGGTCCATTTGGTAGCGGCACAGCTGGGGTCAGATCAATGGGGTGCTTGAACTGACAGCATAGAGGAACCCCTGTGGGTGAGGTGAAGATGTCCCCGTACTCCTCCACAACCTTGTCCATTTTTTGTTTTCTTGCAGAGGAGCCTTATTTGGAGGTTGTGGCCATAGTCTTCTTCTTGCCATAGGGGCGGACCATCAGAAAAACAAATTTCCTGGTTTCGGAAATGAGCTTACTACATTGTTTTGTAGTAACCAAAGAGATAGCGATAGGCGATGGTACCTCTGGCATCGTGTATAGCTTATTTCCCAAAGTAACAATAACAGTGCAAGGCCGAGACTCATACACAACATGTCACTTCCACAAGTATGGTTGGCCTAAAAATACATAAGAAACATCAAGAGGAGAAATTTCACATAATACCTCATCCGTGAAGGGCTTGATGCTCTAGGGAAGGTGCACTGTTGGTTGACGTGGAGAAACTGTCCTTGGTGAAGCCACTGGATGGTGTATGGCTGTGGGTGTGTTGTGGTCGGAAATCCCAACCGCTTCACGACATCTACTGAAATGAGGTTCTTTTGGCTCCCATTTTCAACAATGAACTATAGCGGGGAACCCTTTACCCACATCTAGGAGTGGAAGAGATGCTCCTCCTCCTCTGGATCTTTTGGTTCCTCCTTCTGGATCTTTGTAGTGGGAAAAATGGCATTGGGCTCTGCATCAATAACATTTTTCCATTTTTCATTCCCCTTGTCAGGTTTTGATTTAGATTCAGAGCATGCATCTAACACAGAAGCCCTCATCTCAGCCACCAGCGACTACTTGGCCCGATACTCACTTGTGTTGTGAGTGGAGCTCTTATGGAACTCACACCATTTTCTCATGTCCTTCTTTGGCTTCGAGATGTTTTTATTTGCTTGTGGATTTGACAGGTTGTCTTCGGTTGCCATGCCTTGGATTTTTCCTTTATTCTGCAGTTTAGGGGCACCTTACCCTTGTTTTTGATTCACAGATCCAAAGTCTTTCTTATTTTGTTTGAATTTATGCTCAATCTTAGTAGCATACCGGTATGTCGTACCAAGCGAGGAGATGTCGAGGAACTCCATTTCCTCTTGAATGTATTTGTGCAGACAACTGTGATAATTTAGCACCAAATGTTTGTCTGAATCTTTTATACCCAACTATGTGCATAGGGTATGGAACAGATTCATCAGCTCATGCACATCTTGATCCCTTTGTTGTCATAGCATGGTCCATTGTATGTAATTGTACTCATAGCTCCCCATGGGATAGTATTGTTCCTTGATGGTGTCGTGGAAAGAATTCCAAGTGGGTACAGTTAAGAACAGAGAGGGTTTTGTCTCATCCTTTTTCTCACAGTAATTTTTCCACCAGTCCTTGACATGGGAGGTAGCTTTGAGGAGTGCAAAAATAATCTTCTCTTAGTTGTAAAAGTCATGAACTGAGAAATATCCTTCTAATAGATTCAACCATATATCTATGACATCTGAATCTATTTTACCCTCAAATATGGGAATGTCAAAGTTTACTTGTACCTTAAAGGGAGTTGCGCCTCTCGAGTGGCTGCTAGATGCAGATGCGCCACTGGCGGGCTACCATTAAAGGATCTAGGAAAATTTATCCATCATTGTGTTCCTTTGTTTTTTGAGGCCCTCAAACAATATTTTGATAGGATCTCCTTCTCCCTCATATTTCTTTTCGTCCCCCATGGGTGTCCATCAGGATTTGCGAGGCTGATCTTGCAAATATTCCACCAGATCGAGCTCTAACTCCTTATACCTAACCTCGTTGGGGACATGCAAAGAAGGATCAATAAAAATCACACTGCTATGATACCACTAATCTGGAGTTATGTAGGAACACAAAAAAATACACATATAACCATAAATACAAAGATGCAACTAAAATAACGCTTCATTTCATTAATATCAAAGAAATAAAATTTTCTTATAGACAGAATAGAAATAAACTAGCTAGGGCATTGGTAGCTTATCTCTCAGAAGTGATGTGGTGGATACAGGCCTCTGAATTATATTAAAATGAGGCTTGAGGGCCTATTTATTATTTAGAAACAATGGAAAACCCTAAAAATTCAAAACCCTAACCCTAGGAGATGAAGCGTCAGAACTATGACCCCATTTGGGTAAATTGGTGTTTCAACTTCCCGGGGATGTAACTTTCGCACATGATCTCTGTTTGACACGCACCATACCTCGTTAGAAAGATATATCTGAGGAATACAACTTTTGATGCAAGAAAAATTGGTCCATGGACCGATGTTGCTCCTCGTTTTCCCAAAAAATGTTGTTTAGGGACTCAAAACATCTCCGGAAGTTCAGGACCCGAAAAACTACTAAAAATAGTAAGTCATGCCGAAACTGAAAAAATGAAAGATAAAATGGTGGGGCCCCAAGTGGAATAGGTGGGTGGCCACCAATATCCACCTAGATCAGATCCTTTCCTTATGGGGGTATTATGTACCATATTAGTTCTAAAAGAATAACATAAAGAAACCCTTGAGGTAGGGTAAAACCATATATTATTTCCAATGGAATAAGTGCACTTCCTAATCAATAATTCATTATTACTATAATATTATTTACCATTCCCATTACATTTCTTACTACAAGTGTTACATTACTTGTATTATGAAATATCCTTGATAACAATATATAAACTCATATCTATTATTATTGTCTTTGGGCACCTCCCTAGGTACCCCATATAGCCCCCTACATGTAGTACATTCGATCTCCTTTTCGCACTGTTTCATCCTCAAAAGAATGGGAAAATTCATACAATATAATGATAGACATCAACCATAGCTCTTGACTTATATTTCTTGAACTCTTCAACATATGGTTCCTTATACTCCTCCTCTTCAATACCTTGGGATTTTTTTCCATTTCTTCTATAGGAGCTTATTATAATTCACCTTAAGCTTATCCTTTGAGTGGTTGTAAAGTATTGAAACTATTCTACTTGTATATATTTTTCCATGTGACACTTGGGTTATCCCTATTTACTAAGATACATAAGATATAGTGTGATCTTCTTATTCTTGTACCACATATTTATAAATTTCTTTTGGACATTTTTTATTTGGTGAGTATAGGAATATACAACTGGGCTTTCGACCATTGCCACTATAACCTTTTTTTTTAGGTTTACAATGGTGGGACACCCAGTGACCATCAAGTGAGTTGATATTCAATTCTATGTGGGATAGTCTCTCTTGGACATTAATTTTGATTATATCAACTAATTACATCCAATAGTAGCCAAGAATAATATCAATAACATTCATATGAACACCATGGACTTAGAATGCAACACATGTTTATCAATGGTGAGCTTTAAATATCTAAAATTTAAACGTTGTCACCCTCAACTTTTGTGTTTTGAATATGTTTTATTATTCCTTTAAATATTTTAACGAAATTAGGGTTGAGGAAATTATATGCGATATTGGGGTTTATAAAAACAATAATATAATGCACTACAAAAACCCGTCATACTTAAAATACTAAGAGCAAAGGGAGCTCTTCTCAAATGGTTCATGAGGCACAATATTTGCTAAGGTTTTGCAAATGGGGTAGCAAGCTAAGTGGGTTTGATTGTGGGGAAAACTACACAGTTAAGCGCACTTGAGCTAGAGGAGTTTTGGGATGGGTGACCTCCTGGGAAGTCCTGGTTACTGGGTTAAAGCCCCGAAAGTGATGATTGACGTTATGTGATTCATTTCACTAGTTTCAATCCTACTTCTTCACCCCTGGGAGCATCACCCAATGTAATGAGTGCTAAGTGGACTATTCAAAAATCATCAGAAATTAGTCAATTACGACTACCTCTCATGGAAATGGTCATAGATGAACGACTAAATTAACATAGTTGAATCCAAAAAATGATATCTAATATAATGCACTGCGGAAACCCCTCATACTTAAAATACTAAGATTAAATGGAGCTCTTCTTGAATGGTTCATGACGCACAATAGTTGCTAAGGTTTTGAAAATGGGGTAGCAAGCTAAGTGGGCTTGATTGTGGGGAAAACTCCACAGTTAAGCGCGCTTGAGCTAGAGGAGTTTTGGGATGGGTGACCTCTCGGGAAGTCCTGATTACTAGGTGAAAGCCTTGGAAGTGATGATTGATGCTATGTGATTCATTTCACTAGTTTCAATCCCACTTCTTCACCCCTGTGAGCATCACCTAATGCAATGAGTGCTAATTGGACTATTCAAAAATCATGAGAAATTAGTCAGTTACGACTACCTCTCATGGAAATGGTCGTAGATGAATGACTAAATTAATGCAGTTGAATCCCAAAAATGATATCTAATAAATGAATATGTAATTTAGAGATCCCGCATGAAAATAAATCCTCTATGATATCCTTATATTTATTCACAACATGAGACCACCTATCCAAAAACTATTTTTATACTCTTCATTAGAAATTTCCTTCATCTCATGAGGTCCAATGATCTCCACCATATGGAAGCATCTTCTTTTAGATTAACACGGAGCCAATATCTCCCAAATTTTGACCAATTGTTCCTTATTTCTTTGTTGTATTATCCAATATTTTGACCTCATTTTTTTTGGTAAAGTAGGTCATTCTTTCCAAAGTCCAAAAAAATGAATTAGAGTTTGAGAAAATTACTTACTTTTCAATGGAGTTCATTGAGGTAGCTAGATGAAAATTACCATAAATAAAGCTATATTTCTCCAATCTGATTGTATTAATCCAATAATGAAATTCCATACCTACTTTTCATATAATGGCACCAACTTGCATACATTTTGGTCATTCTATAAAATTATACAATATCTATAATTTTTTTGCAATCCTAAAAATTACTTTAAAAAATGTTGAATTTAAATTAGCCATATATTCATGGTTTCCACCCTACTTTGGATAATGATATCTTTAAAGATAGTTACTTCTTTGAGACGATTTTATCTATATAATTATTTCTATCATTTCTACTCATAAGTTGAAGTAATTAAGCTAATGTGTGCCACCTTCTTTTTCTCCCGAAAGAAACAACAAAATGGAAAAAAATACCCCTTTCCGACCAAGGAAAGTGTTTTGATTCCAATTGTTAAATAGAAAATATATGGAAATATAACATCAAGAAAACTTTAACAGATAAACTCAATCATTCAAAAAATATTAAACACAAGAAATATTGATAAAATCCTTGAGGTAGTGTAACACAATATATTATTCCTCATGGAATGAACACACTCCTCAAGCAATGTTTTCTCCAATGGTAATATTCATAATGCCCATTTCATTGTTTATATTCTATTAATAATACTATATACCTCCAAAGAACATTCTAGAGAATGAATACTCTAGAAGGTAGAACCTTCTAGAAACCCTTCTTACATTATTTGTGTTCACACTACCATTATTTAATATAAATTGCATGCATACATAACAATACATAGACACATTATTTATTATGATTTCCATTGAATACCTCCACAATATCCCCATATTACACCCCTACATAGAGAAGAACCTTATAATTTATTATTTTATGGAAGAAGTCCACTCATGAACACTTGCCTCTTCAAGGGGTAAAAGCTGTAATAAGTTAAGCTCAATTATAATATTCTTCCACACACCATATAAGTTGTTATCAATCCTATTTATAATTTTCAAGAGAAATATGATTATAAAAAGTTTATTATCACCCAGCAGGCATTATTTAATGAGGTCTTATTACATTTATTCAATAGTAGCTACCATAGTGGGCCTTATTTGCTAATATAGTAGACTTTTTTTTTTAAAACTTCCCGGATTATCCACATTGCTAGAAAATGAGTGTCGAAATTTCAAATCCCAATGGGGATCCATCATCGGGACTTTCTTGAATCCCCGTTGGGATTCGAAACATCGACACTCGTTTTCTAGCAATGTGGATAATCTGGGAATTTTTTTAAAAAATGATCACCACATCAATTTAAAAACCAATATAGTAGACTCTGTCCACTTTAAATTGAATGATATCCATTATTATTAATCTAATACTAATCACCCTAGGTACCCCATATTACCCCTCTAAGTACACTATAGGGATCCCTTCAAGGAAATGTAAATATTCTCTCATTAATTGAGATATAAAGGAATCAAAGACTGTTTAAGGATCGTTAAGGATCTTATGAATAAGACCTAGTGGATGTGGGAAAAGGGAAAGGAAGACTTATTGTGCAAGATAAGGAAATCGAAATATTCTAAGGATATATATGATACCACTTCCATTCAATTGGAAGCTTATTTCCTTGGATCACTCATATGGGGTGATTCCTGGAACAACATATCTCCATTCCAAAACCACTATTATTAAGAAACTAAAGATAAAACCTCCACTTTATTTTAACATGATGCATGGAAAAAAAGGTCAATGTGGGGATTAAATTGAAACTCCACCATGCATATACCTCCTTATTGAAAAATAATGGATGCATGTAAACTAGTGTTAGTTAAACAAAAATATTGAGGAACTCATCGTAAATGGATATCAAGGGAAGGATGCTCTGAGGCAGTGACTAGTGAAGCAAAGAAAAGTTTGGAAAACCACCTGAAATACATAAGAATATACTATGACACATTATGTAAAAATATCCTAAGATGGGATTCTCATGGAGATAGGAAAGTTCATGTTAAGTAGGCATACAACATTAAGGGTAAACACAAATTTCTACCAAAAAAAATATACGGTAAAAAGTTTGGAATTTATAACATTGGTTAAAGATACCATCTTCTTTTTGGATTTTGGCAAGAAAAATAATAACTAAGTGGGGAAAACTAATAAAGAGAGGATTTGAGGGGCCTTCAATATGCTACATGTGTAAAACCAATGAATAATTCATTGAACATTTCTTCAATGGATGTCCATAATCTAATATTTTGGGGTGTAAGAGATGTCCAACTACTTCAAGAGTAGAGGCAACTATTATATCCTACTAGCAAAAGAATCCTAGCCCCCTTATCAAGGCTTAAGGTTATGTCACTCATTTTTTATATATCATTGGAAACTACAGAAATTATATGGCGTAATTTTTTGGTAGATAGTGGCATGACCAAAAATATCATGTCATTCTAATATAGAAGCAATAGGTTTTGATTGCACTAAGTATTATCAGGCTAGAGAAGGTATTTTTTAAATTAATTAAAGAAGGGTACTAGTACATAGTGAGATTATATATATATATATGTCTAGCACCAAATATTACAATTATCTTCCCTATAGTAGTGGTAGAACTACGTGTTTCATTTGGAATAGTTTCAGGAAGAGAATGTAGTTTTCCTATAAGAATAAACCTTTTGATTAATGGATTTTTTATGATGCTTCCAAATAAAGATAGTTTCATGGTCTATATTCCAAAGGAATTAAAGAATCCTATATTTTTTTGAAAGAAAAGGAGACAAATGGGAAAGTAAGTTGTATTGATAATTGTCATGGAAATTATGCCATGTTGAATGATGTAAATATTAAAGATAATAGTAGTGTAAATCTATATCATAGTAAATGGAAATTTTTCTTTGATGGTTCTTGTACAAATATGGGTTCAGGAGTTGGTGTGATATTTTAATTTCGAAAGGGAGATTGGTTTCCATATGATTTTCATTTATAGTTCATATGTACAAATTATGAAGCAAAATATGAGGCATTAGTTGAAGGTTTTCTTCTTACTCAAAAAAATGTATGAAATAAATTATTTTTTGTAGAAATAATAGACAATAAATTTTAAATGAAATACAATATTAATGAAAACAAATTGAAAGACTATGGAGAGATAATTGGAGAATTACTGCAAAATTTTGATTCCTTTGAATTTTTTTTTGTTCAAAGGGAATAGAATAAAAAAGATAAATCTTTAGCTGAAGTGGATTCTCTATTTAATTTTGGATCAAATGATACTTCACATCAGGCTGAAATATTGTATCATCTATCCATTGTTGGTAATCAAGAAAATTGGAAAGTTTTTTCTAATGAAGAACTATCTGGAAAAGCTATAGTAATGTCATTTAAATTGATGTCAAATTGGAATAGTCAAATATATATTTTCTAATTATCAAAAGAATATTGAAGTATAAAATTCAAGAAGTAATAAAAGTAGCTATTAGAAATATTGAAGCATTGAAATTGTTGAATATCAAGACACCATGTTCTCCACATGAATTTGATCAATATATTAGCCTATTCTAAATATTCCATAATGTTTTTGGATGGAATTATTAAGATTTGAAGGAATTCTATAAAAATATAATCCAATGCACCATTCCTTTTACGAAAGTGGAAAATAAAAGCAAACAAAAGCCATGGATTACAAATACTAAATTAAATACTCTGGTCAAATTGGACATTGAAGTATGGAAATGACCAGAACCATTTTTCCAATATGACATTTTTAATTGATTTCAACTCCAATTATTTTTAGAAAGAAAATTGGTGAAATAATATTTTATATTGGTTTCAATGAACTCAATAGAGTTTCATTCAAAGGGAATTATCCTCTCCCAAATATAGAGAAGCTATTGTAAAAAGTAATTAGATAAAAGTAATGTTAATGCTAGATGTGTTTTCTAGATATAATCAAATATTGGTGGTAGAAGAGGATAGAAATAAGACTATATTTACTATGGCTTGTGGAACTTTTTAGCATTAGGTTTTTACCTTCAGTTCAAGGAAACGTTATCAGTCCATTTTTTGCAAAGTCATGATTATGTAAAGGGGTATTGTATTTTTGTAAAGTTTTCTAGCTAAACCTAGGAGTATGTATCATAAAACTTTTTTCTCCTCACCCTAATTAACTTATGCTAAATTTAACGCCGTGCTTTGACCTCTACTGAAAGTTCAGTTGGCGCTATGAAATATTTTCGCAGCGTGTATCGAAAAAATTGAAAACTTGGTTTTTGACACACTAATGACATTATTTTGAGTACTCAAGTGTTTATTAATAAGATATTAACCCTTATTATTCATTATTTGATAGCCTCCAACGCTTTCATTCCTAGTAGATTCGTTAAAGAACAAACCCTAATCTACCTTGTTTTCCCTAAAACAATATTTTCCTACAAACCCATATTTGTAGTATTTTTGCATTGGAAGCTTGTTGAGTGTCTTACAACCTTCGACTAGAGTGTTTCAAGGAAAGTGAAGTTTTTTTGAGGTCCAAAATATTTTTCATATGGGTCAGTCTGGTCATGTAAAGAGATTTGAACCTGATGGAATGTATTTTGAGGTATACACCAAAATGTTGGATCTTTTCAGAAATGCAGGTTGGAAGACAATATTTCAGTGTTTCAATGGGCACAGTATCAGTTGGTGTGACAATTTCAACATTTACTTCAATGGAAACAATTCTATAATCAGAACCCTATAGTTCCTTGTTTCAAAGGAATCTATTGCTGAAGCAACGAGTTTGCGAACAAAGGGTGAAAGGTGGCTCAAAAAATAGAGGTTACAAAATCTAGATTTGCATTTCTTCTTGAAGGAGGGTTGTAATAATCAAGATTGGAATGTATGGGTCATCAAAGTATGTTGAAGCCTCTTTGGTATGTTACACTTAGAAATTTTCAGCTCCTCTTCACTTATGAAGGTAGGTATTCTAAAACCTACTTGTATCATATGAGGTTTCTTTGTTACTTGGAATTTTTTAGCAAAATGAATTTGCCATATTTCCAACATCAAATTTTGCAAAAAACGTACAGTAAATCCAGAACAAGACTTGAGTTACAAGCCTATGATATTTGTCATCACGACCTAATTAAAATATTATACGCTCATGAGTTAAATAAGCAAGTGGAACAATTAAGGAAAATGAGATAGAGAAACCCAAAAGCACCTATACCTAGAAGATCAAAGGGAGGCCAAAATGGATTTTCTGCCCAAACCTTAGCTCAGGATACTCAGGGAGAATCTAGTCACCTCCAAGTTTAAAAACGTTATGAATTCCATGTCAAAGAAGAAAATATTAAACTTTATGAAATAAAAATGAGAAGCCAATATAATATTATAGTAAAAAAGGAAGAAACAAAACAAAAATCATAAAAACACAAAAAGGGCAAGCAAAAAATGTAAAAAGAGGATGAATAAGTCGATATAAAGCTTGGGGTTTATGGAAAAAGACCTCACATTCACCCTACTAATAAATTTATAATAAATTTAAAATATAGAATGAAACCTAATGTGAAAGAAAAAATTAGTATCATTGAAGCAAAAGAGAAGACTCTGCAGACTTCAAAGAGTATAAAGAGATCGAGGAAAATAGTGCATGTTGAAAAGAAGAAAGGAAAAACTCTAAAGGTTGAAAAAAGTCCACAAAAACCTACTAGAAGGGTGACACGGAGTCATAATAAGCTAGACATCCTTTCTCATGCTGCTGAAGATATCGATAAATGATTAGTTCACTTCAAGGGCATATTTTACAGAAACCCTAGCTCTATTACATCAAACCCCAATGGTTTCTCAATATTTTGGTTTACTCAGTTTAATATTTAAGAAGTAAATTATTTTTTAATAAAATGTGGTCAAATATTAGATTATTTTGTGGCTAAGGGAGTACGATTCAACATGAGAAAAGAAAGCATTCAAGGAGGCATACAGTTACACATTTTAGGAATTATTTCCAGGTTCATGCACGAGTTGGTTAAAAGGAAGGAATATGAGTTTTTGGTGAAGATATCAAGACTCTAAACGAGTAAATAGTTATATATCCTATTTTGTAGCAGTGAATTTATTTTTGTTCCAAGGGAGATGAATAGCATTCTTGTACTTTATTTTGACCAATGATTATGTGCCTTATTAGAGATACTAGATAAGATGATAGGGTTATTATGATTTCTGTCAATTAAACTCTTAGATTATGTAAATATTTTGTAGTTATTTCTACCATACTTTAAGAATATTATCTCTATTGTATTTTCCTATATATAACATGAAATATATGGACAAAGGGTTGGATTTTTAAAAAGGAATAGTCATTGTTTATGTGTTTATTGGGAAACCAGCTCCAAAAAGAGAAGAAAAGAGATATCAACGCCTTAGAAATAAGCCACTTCGAGGGGGCAACCTCCAATACATTACATGAATGAACAATTCTTGGATGATTCAAATTACAAAACCTCCTTTCTATATATGGGAGTCCATGGGGCCACAATGTAATCCTAGTGGGGCCACAATGTAATCCTAGCCGACCTAACAATAATAATTTAAGGGCACAATAATAACAATATGGGGGTTACAAGGGTACAATAATAACAATAAGGGGGTTACACTAACGATAATAAGGGACTATACTAGTAATATAGGGACCTAACATGCCCCTCTCCTTCAAAAAAGTGTTGTCCTCAACGCTTGAGTAGCTATGGGTGCTTCTGTATAAAATTCTCATCCTCCCATGTAGAATCTTCAGTGGGTAAGTTTTTCCACTTGATGAGATACTCTGAAATTGATCGATTTCGTAGTTGTCGAGTTCTTGTTTCTGTGACCGCTTCAGGTTCCAATATGATTTTTCCTTCCTCATCAAGTTCTGGTAATATTGTTTGAACTGGAAGATTTTCACCAATAACCTTCTTTAAGCATGAAACATGGAAAATTGGATGTACTCGCGAAGAAGCAGGAAGCTCCAATTTGTATGCCATAGTACCAATATTTTGCAACACCTTGTAAGGACCATAGTACTTTGGTGATAATTTATTATCCTTCTTAGCTTGCTTGATGGACATTTTTTTGTATGGTTGTAGCTGTAAAAACACCCAATCTCCTACATCAAAACTTCTCTCGCTGCGATGTTGATCTGCCTGTTGTTTCATTCGATTTTGTCCGAAAGTTAGGTTATCCTTTAAGAGTTGGAGAAATTCTTGCTGATGCTCGATGTGATCTTCCACTGCTTGAACCTTCGAATTTTCTCTTAAATATGATGTGATGGATGGTGGATGATATCCATAAAGTGCCATAAATGGGGTCATGTTTGCTGCAGTATGGAAGGAAGTGTTATACCACCATTCAGCAAGAGGTAACCACTTGACCCATTGTGTTTGTTTATCAGATACAAAACAACAAAGATATCCTTCCAAACATTTATTTACTATCTCAGTTTGACCATCAGATTGAGGATGATAAGATGAGCTATGAGCTAATTGAGTACCCAAACAAGAAAATAACTCCGTCCAAAAATTTCCAGTAAAAATGGGATCTCTGTCGCTCACAATAACCCTTGGGCTTCCATATAGCTTTTGAATTATGTCCATAAATGTAGTAGCAACTGTACTTGCTTTAAATGGATGAGATAATGCACAAAGTGTGCATACTTGGTAAGTCTATCAACTACCACCATGATGACATTCTTTCCTTTGGACTTAGGTAAACCTGTGATAAAATCCATTGAAATCTCCTCCCAACGTTGACTTGGAATGGATAAAGGTTGTAGAAGTCCCGGGGTCTTAATTGTCTCCACTTTATTCTGCTGGAAAACCAAACATTCCGTCACAAAATTTTGAATATCAGATTTAAGGCCATCCCAAAAAAAATCTTTCTTCACCCTGTGGTAAGTTTTTAAAAATCCTGAGTGTCCTCCTAAAGGAGAAGTGTGCAATTCCAGAAGAATCTTTTGTTTTAGTTAGGAATTCTTACAAAGATATAAGTGATCTTTGTACCATAAGGAATCATTTTTCCAACTAAATGTATCAGATGTACTAGGATCTTGCTGCAACTTTTGAATGAGTGTCCATACATCTTTGTCCTTCTTCCATTCATATCTTGCTTTGGTTATCCAATCTGGTTGGATAATAGAAATGGCACAAAGCAATGCTTCCACCTCTTCATTCTTTCTTGAGAGTGCATCTGCAACAACATTAAGATTTCCTTTTTTGTAGATTATTTCAAAGTCATAACCCAACATCTTTGTGACCCATTTTCGCTGTTCTTCTGACGATAGTCTTTGTTCCAATAAGTGTTTAAGACTGTCATGATCAGTTTTTACCTTGAAGTGTCTTCCCATTAGGTAAGTTCGCCATTTCTTTAGTGCATGTAGTATTGCTAACATTTCCTTCTCATAAATAGGTTTCTGTAAATACTTTCCTTTGATTGGACGACTTTCAAAAGCAATGGGTCTTCCTTCATGCATTAAAACTACACCAATTCCATTTCCTGAGGCATCACATTCCACAATAAAGGTTTTTGTGAAGTCTGGCGTAGCTAAGACCGGTGCTAGGCACATTGCATCTTTAAGATGTTCAAAGGCCTTAGTTGCTTCAGGAGTCCATGAAAATGCATCTTTCTTCAATAATGTTGTTAGAGGTGCTGCTATTCTCCCATAATTCTTAACAAACTTGCGATAATACCTTGTTAACCCGAGAAATCCTCGCAGCTGCTTTATGGTTGTGGGGACTTTCCATTCCTTAATGGCTTTAATTTTGTTAGGGTCTACTTTAACACCCTCGTGAGATACAATATGACACAGATATTCCACCTCTTGTACTCCAAAGAAACATTTGGATGTTTTTGCATATAATTGTTTCTCCTGCAATAGTTTGAGCACCCTGTCAACATGTCCAACATGATCCTTCCAAGACCTGCTGTAGATTAGTATATCATCAAAAAATACTAGCACAAATTTTCTAAGGAAGGGTTTGAAAATGGAATTCATCAACCCTTGAAATGTAGAAGGTGCATTGGTAAGGCCAAAAGGCATGACCAGAAATTCATAATGACCCTCATGAGTTCGAAATGCTGTTTTTGGAATATCTTCAGTCTTCATTCTAATTTGATGATATCCTGAACGAAGATCCAACTTGGTAAAATAAATTGCTCCATGTAATTCATCCAATAATTCATCAATCACAGGAATGGGAAATTTATCTTTAATGGTGAGCTTATTGAGCTCCCTATAATCTGGACACATTCGCCATGATCCATCCTTCTTGTGTACCAATACTACAGGAGCAGAGAAATAAATTTGACTAGGTTGAATTATACCTGCCTCTAACATTTCTGCAATCATACGTTCAACTTCGCTCTTTTGGAAGTAAGGATATCTATAAGGCCTGATGTTTGGAGGAACACTTCCTGGAATCAAATGAATAGCATGATCATGATCACGAATAGGTGGGAGTCCTTTGGGAGTTTCAAACACCTTGGAATGATTGTCCAAGACTTGTTGGAAATCTGCAGGAATAGATGATTTTGATGTTGGAACTTCTAGTGAGCATAATTGTGCAATTACGCCTCGTTGTTCTTTCTTTAGAAGCTTTGTCATGACATTAGAGCTTATTATCCTTCCTGGCTTCCCTACAATACCTCATAATTCAACTTCCTTTCCTTCTGAAAAAAATTTCAAGAAAAGTTCTTGAAAATTAAAAGCTACCGTCCCCAAAGATTGTAACCATTGTACTCCTAGTACAACATTAGCACCTCCCATAGGAATGGAAAGCATTGGACTAGTCAATACATATTCCCCCATGGTTAGCTTGATATTATGGCATTTCCTAGAGCAATTTATAGTTCCTCCATTTGCAACCATCACTTGACATTCTGGTGCTGGGTATAGGAAAAAATTTAATTCCTTGGCTACCTTACAATGAATAAAATTATGGGTGCTACCTGAATCAATCAACACTATTACCTTTTTCTTCTTGATCTCTCCTTCTATCTTGAGAGTTTGAGGAGTGGTAATTCCTGCCAGTGCATTACATGATATGGTCGGATTTATTTCTTCCTCTTCTAGGGCCGGTTCCTGGTGTAGATCCTCTTCTTGTTCATTTTCTTCTGTTGAAAATGCAGCAATATGATGGAGCTTAGTGAAATGAAGTCGCCTTCACTAAGTGGGCCCGCAGGCAAATTCTGGCGCAAAGTCTATTTTTAGACTATGTCTATTTTTAGACATATGGAGCATGGTCCAGGGGTTGCAGTATGTTATTCTTGGAGTATTGGTCATGTTAGTAAAAATAGATGGACCTCTATTTTTTGACCTATAGGTCGATGTCTATTTTTAGACTGCCTATCCTAAAAATAGGGAAGTCAAATATTATTTACCCTTAATAATATTTGGACTATAAACTTCAGTTTACTCTCTTGGAGCACTTCAGTTCGAGCCTTGGAAGTGGCTCATGCATATGACAGAGGAATTACGCTATTCCCAAGGGTTTGATGGCATCATGCATGGTTGACTTCAGTTAGGACTTCAGTGGCAGAAGTTTGGTGGAGTTAATGAGACGGCTAGTGGAGTTGTGTTCTGTTTATTTTAGTTGAACTAGTTGAGATTAGTTTAACTAGCTAATCAATTAGTTATGAGTGGAGTAAATTAAATATTATTTAATTCATTAATTAGTAACTCATTATTCAACTCAAGAACACATCAGTTCACTACAGTGCATGATCAGTTCAGTGGAGACCGGTGAAAGAGGTAGATGAAAGGGTGGAGTTAGCTATCAGTGGCGACATCAGTTGTGCATGAGATTTGCACCACACTTGGAGGAATTTCCCATGATGATTGCGCTGTCAAGCCAAGGAGATTTTAACCTTGGATCTCTATTTAGACAGGCCATGATTGTGCAATAGAGGCAAGGCAGATAGTGGTGTGTTTTGAACTTGTGACTTGTTCAAAACCAAGCTAGTTTGTGTGTAACTTCATGAGAAAGTACTGACTACTTGTGAGGAGTATTGTACTGAGTTTGTTACATGATTTCTCCATTATAATATACAAAATAGCTGTGGGGTTTTCAGCTATAGGCTTTCCCCATACATACTATGTTAATGTGTATGATGATTTGATGTGTTATCGCTTGTTTTATTTTCCGCATGTGTGATGATCTGAGTGGAAGAGATTATGTGTTGCATATGAATTCGAATTGATATGTGATCAGGATAATCTCGGTGGATAAAATATCATTATTCAGCAAATTTCTACATGGTATTAGAGCTAGATTAATCATTGGAGCAGAGATTGATCATCACAGTGATTACAAACTTATTTCGGTAGACAGAGTCTGCATGTGGGCCAGGTAGCCTCTGGATCCATTCTTTCCTTTGAAAGGTGATATATCCAGTAAATGCCCCTTGCAGTCAATCTCTGTGCTAGAAATAATTTGTTCTCACAGATCTAGAGCGGTTGAGCTTTGAAGTGGAATTCGAATTTTGCAGCAGTTTTGTTTTCTTGGTGCCGGTGTTGAAAATGTCTTTCAACGGTTTGCGACTCGAATATTCTCTTGAAGGTAGTTCGAATTATGTTGCATGGAAGGATCGCATGGAGGCAGTATTAGAAGATAATGGTCTTAAGGAGTTC